>OZ026619.1:65390120-66007620 GCA_964020975.1 Hermodice carunculata
ACAGGCTTGTATGTCCCCTCAACATAACTCAATTAATATAAATTACAGTGATACATGTACTGTACAATGGATAATACAAGATAAAACAACAAAATCTGCTACAATATATTCACCAGAACTATTTAAGGCTAATCACATACATATAACAAAATGAACTGAAAATAAAGCATCTTATTGTGACTGTTTGCTTTGGAAAAATTGTGTTGATGACATTGTGAATGTTCTTAATGTGTTGGCATGACGTATCTCCGCAGGTAGCATGTTCCACACTTTTCCTCCTTGAACATCCCGAAGAATATTTTCTCGCACTCTGTTTATGCAACTGTACTCAAAACAAATCAGCTTGCCTGGTGTTGTCATTATGAACGGAGGATGACAAAGTATACCATCCATGAAACATTGCAGAGAACATGCCCTGGTTGTATTTGTACATAAAAAATGTTTGTTAGATATTCATGTAAGTTAGAAAACTGTCAGTTTTAATTTATTAAACAAGGGAGAACCATAGGCATTGGAGGAAGAAAAAAGTTATGATTCCAACAATTTTCTTTTGCAGTGTTGCAATCAGTAATCTTTAGGTTTGTAGGATAGTTTAAGGCCCACTGGACATTGCATTATATAAGATAAGGATTATACAAATGTGTGCTAAAGGTTTTGTATTATATGTTTTGGCAAAACCTCTCAAAGCTGTACAAATATACCAGATGTATCTGGCAAATTTATATGGAATAGGATTACACAGAGGAGGTTTAGGGACAAACAAGAATCAGATATGTGTATCAAATATGACAAATTTACATGGAGTGGGATTGTACAAAGGAGGTTTGAATCTGATATGTGTACATGTATCATATAACATTTACATGAAGTTAGTTAGACTGCACATGCACTTGAATGGGCAAGCATTGTGCTTTGACATGATATTTATATAAGAATATGTGTGTGTCTAAAATACATGAAAGAAATAATACTCCAAAGGAAATGCTTTGTTAAATTCATCTTTTGTGCTCCACAGATTTGTAAAACAAAATACAGGAAATTTGAAAAAATTGCTATACTTGTACATTGTATATGATTTGTAAAATAACAAAGATAACTTGGTAAGAAATTAATGAAATTAAATAGTTGTAAATTTAAATTCTGTACAGTATTTTTTACATAAATATGATAATGTCAGTTTTGCACTGTGACTGAACATGCTTCAGTATTTGACACAAATATGAAAAATACACTTCCTAGCAATACTGCTCTTGTGGTAAAAGTTCTGATTTATTACAGGATACCATGTTGGTCCATTCACTCAATGCTTTAGTTCAGGGTTTCTGTTAACTCCGAAATAGGGATATACAGTGAAACCTGTTTTGAGAGACCACCCCTAGAGCAGGCCAAATAGTGGTCATATAAGGCAGGTGGTCTCTCAATGGAGGTGCAATAACATGGGAGAAATAGCAAAGGGGACTTTGGAAATATGGTCTTTCAAGGCAGGTGGTCTTTCATTACAGTGGTCTCACAAACAGGTTTCACTGTATTACCCCTTCAAATCATAAAACACCCCTCAGCAAAAATTCAAAGGGTCCCAACTTCCTATATTTTTCTTTGTTAATTTTGCAAAATACATGTACAGCTAAAAATTCGACTCCCTTGCAAGTTGGGAGACTCTGAAAAATTCAAATGGAAACACTGCACATGTACATTGTGTAGTTTCAAATAAACATTATTTGCTTACACATAATAACAAATTACATGCAAGTAAATGTGATAGAGGTACATGTAGCTTTTGCCTGTTTTTCAAAATTGATGATGACGATGATGACGACAATGCAGAATCAAGAGGAAACTGTTAAGCTCAATGACCCTGCAGGTATTGCAATGTTTTTATTTTCCAGTACAAGTTCTGTGAAATGTAATGGAAGTGATTAGGTATGTTGTTTGGGGAGTGAAAAGGGTCAAAGCAGCCGGAGAGCGGGTGTCCAGAAGTGGGGTCACAGAGCAAGGTCAGCAGCCCCAGCTACACAGTGGAATGTGTAAAATGCTTCAGTGCATATATGAATCACCGGCTTCGCAGACTTTACACTGTTGTCTGTGTAGTCCTGTACTCAAATTTAAGTGCAATGCAACATGTAACAAAGATAACTTGGTAGAGCTGAAAAGTGGAGAAATGTATTTTGGAAGTTACAGATGTGGGCTTTTTTAGGCCCACATTCAAATATGGTAGGACAGTTTAATATCAGTTTTAACTCGTTATCCTTTGGCCTTATGAGGCAGAAGGGTATTGTCATCCCCTGCACCATCTGTCTGTCTGTCTAAGGTCATACCTTGATGTCGACCTACTTCTGAAGGTAAAAGGTTAAGTGCACAATAAAAGTGCTGATGTAACTAAAAGGATTTTTACCCCACAGCCTTCTAGGCCGGGGGGGGGGGGGGATTGTTCACATTTACGTGTCTGTCTGTCTGTCCGTCCCACCTAGAGATTTTCTCTAGTCTGTCTACAATCAGAAACCATCATTTATTGTTTGCTCCTACTATTTTATCACTTGGGTGCAGAGGTGACTATAGTTAATTACCTTATACACTCACTTCACAATCATTGTTAGTACATGAGTGCAACATACTAGAGATATTCGTTCGTCCATGCCTTGTTAACGCCATATCTAAAAAATACTCACTTTACAGGGACCAATTTTTTTATCACAGGGGCCATTGAGGTGCTTATTGAAAAGTAGGTCACTAGGTCACATATTTAGGTCACAGTACTAAATTTATAAAAAACAGCATTAAAACAATTTTTAAAAAACAGCATTAAAACAATTTTTAAAAAACAGCATTAAAACAATTAAAAAAAAATATTGAATGTAGCTTCATCAATTATTTATGACAGTTGGTCCTAAGGATGACTCAGAAGGCTATTGAAAACTAGGTCACTTGGTCACAGTGCAGCATTGAAGAAAAATGGGGGTACCATGATATCTTCAAATCTTAATTTTCTCATTGTAGCTGGACCAATTATTTATGACAGTTGGTCCTAGGGATGCCTCAGACATCTAGTAAAAACTAGGTCACTGGGTCACATATTTAGGTCACAGTGCTGCATTGAAGAAAAGTGGCCTTGCCATGATATCTCCGCTCATTGCATTTGCACCAAAGCTTTGTCATTAGGTCAAACAGAAGTAACCTTGACCTACCCAATGGTATTGTCATCACCTACACGTCCATTTGTCTGTCCATCTGTCCATCCTGGCCAAGGGTTTTCGGTCACTAATCGCCTCCTAGTTGAGATTTAGCATCCAAATTGCATCTGGGTATGCACCATTTTAAATCCTAACTTTCAAACATGTTTGACCATGACCTATTTTCAAGATCACAGGGCATCATCTTACAGAATTTGTTTGCATCTAGTGATAATAAAAACACTTCAAGAAAGTACATATTCAAGCAACACATGCTTGTACAACACTCAAAGGACTGCGTGTAGTTCAAACATGAGTATAGATATCCTCTGAATATAACATATAGGTATCCCTGATACTTTGGAACACAAGTCATGATGATATTTATAAACATGTATTAAAAAGATGAAGACATTAATTGTGGCTGAAGGGTACTTAGTGCAAAGGCCTGAGTGCTTTGCACAGTATTTGTTTTTTTAATGAAATTTTTTATGGTATTCATCTGAACAAAATTTTTTCTGCAAACACAAGTTCCAATCAAGTACTGCCATGTAAAGTGATGTTTCATGTTTAAAAATGTCTCATGAGTTGAATAGTGCCTCTGTATTTAGTTATTACAGTTTCAAGGTAAAAAGCTCATAGTATAAAACACTATATATAGGAAATGTCCAAGAGTTAGACTTTAAGTGATAGAAGATACACCATACACATATAAATATATAACCTGGTGAACTGGACCTCATCCTGGAGAATATACACAAATACAACCTGGTGAGTTGGATCTCAACCTAGAGAATATACACAACACACATATAAATACTTTTTTATATATATATAATACATATAAATACAACATGGTGAATTGGATCTCATTGTAAAAACCCCCTAGTAGCAGTCTGTCAAGATAGGTGTCAGAGTGTACATGTACAGTGTTCCGTGTCTTGAGAAACCACCTGTCACAAAAGGCCACCTTTACAAGCTTTGTTCAGTACTTTTTGTCCTATTTAATGGAACCTATAAAAAGCCACCTATCTTGGGAGACCACCATTTGTTCATTACTGGGGAACTGGTCTTTGAAGACAGGTTTCACTATACTGAATTTTTCCTTTTTAGCATCTGTTTCCCTCAGGAAAATGGTAAAATATATATCTTCGTCATTAATTACATGAAAGTGCATCAGAATCTACGGTTGTCAAAAACATGGGTCTTAACTTGAGTCTCATTTTGTGAACACTTTTAAAGTATTGTGGGCATTAACAGGAGTAATATGGCATGTACTACTACTGTATTTCTGGAGGTCATATTAATCTAGCTGGGAAGGAAAGTGAATATGACTCCAGGACTGACCTGATGATGTGGATTATGAGAAAAACTTCCTATTGTTGCTGGGCATTAGCTGCAAGGCTCACCAGTTTCCCTTTGATCTTGATTGATTGTGCTCAAATGGTTTGACCTTGTCCTCCATTGTATATGGAGGTGGCTATCAACAATCTGCATAATATTGTGTTTGTTCATGTGTACATGACTGTATTATACCAGGTAGACATGAGGAGGTTCCATTGTACCATGTGATCTTCCTGAGTAGGCAGTGTTAAATTGGAGGAAAAAGAGTCATAATTTTATGCTTTAAAATGCCCAATAGATTAAATGAGGGGAACTTTTTTGCACATTGTCATGTGCATAGGTGAGTACAACTGTTTTCTGCACATTCTTTCAAATACACTAGAGGTTTTACAAATGAAAGTGAAACAAAGGACAGTCATAATATACAAAGATACAGTTGTTATGATTACATGGTTACAGCTTGCATGTTTGTGAGCTAGCACCTGCTTTGCTTGCTGCTGTTGCGTGTTCTGGTGAGCAGTGTGTTTATATGCCACAAAACAAGCATTCTGATGAGGATATTAATACATATCATAGAGATAAGCATTGATATGAGCAATGCTTGTCTGTCTTTGAGGTGGGCAGTGTGTGTGTCACAGAAAAAATGTGTTTTGTATGTGTTATAAAATTGAGCATGCTGATGAGTAGTGTTTGTATGTTACATAGACCAGGACTCGGTTGAGTGGTATTAGTTGGTCTGTTATATCCAGACCAGCATGCTGATGAGCAATATTGCTTTGTATGTTACAGAAATGAGCAATATCTCTTTGTATGTTTCAGAGACCAGATCTCTGATGAGCAGTATCTCTGTACATTACAGAGACCAGCTCTCTAATGAGCAATATCACTGCACATGTATGTTACAGAAATGAGCACTCTGATGAGCAGTGCCTCTCTATGTTACAGAAATAAGCACTGATGAGCAATATCTCTGTATATTACAGAGACCAGCACTCTGATGAGCAGTATACCTTTGTATGTTACAGAGACCAGATCTCCCATGAGCAATATCTCTTTGTATGTTACAGAGACCAGCTCTCTGATGAGCAATATCTCTTTGAATGTTATAGAGACCAACTCTGATGAGCAGTATCTCTTTGTATGTTATAGAGACCAGCACTCTGATGAGTGAGCTGGACCTGATGATGGTGGACTCGGGTCCTACTCGTCTGCCCTGGGGTTCTTATAAAGAGCGGGTCAGCTTCCCCGAGCATGTGCAGATCAATGCTTGCAACAAGCCTGGCGAGTTTGTACTTCAGACGCTGTTCGGGGAGTTCACAGTGCTGGCAGAGAAGAAAATAGAACAAGTGCTTCACGATCATGAGAGTCAGGTTAGTGCAGTGTTCACAAGAGGGAGGTTGTGTGTTTTGACAGAGGCAACTTGACTTCTATGGTCAGTTGGCCGTATGTAAATTGTTATTATTATAGATACAGTAACTACAAATGTTCTGTGGTGTTTATAAGTTGTCTTAAAATTGAGCTTTCTTAAACTTTTGGACATCCACGAACCTCATTCTGTCTTTTTCTTTTTAAACATCACAGAAGAACGATTTTCATGTCTAGGGGGAAAATGCCAGCAGATGTTCTCTGTCATTCACACCAGACCTGTCAGACACTTGTTGATGTGTGATGTGTTAACAAAAAAAAAAAACAAAAGCAAAAACAAAAAACAAAAAAAAAAAACAGACAGAAGAAGCAAGCTGTGAAGTATTAGTTTAGAGCTAAGATTTACAAGCAGCCTTTCAGCTGACTTTGATCAAGATAGATTTGAATTTAAATCAAATGCACAAGAAAGCTTTTTTATGTACAGTATAGATTTGTCAGTGACAAAGGTATTTTCAGTGTTTTATGCGACATGATGCGACTACTGTAAGGTAGCTCATAGATTTCTTGTTCTGAGTGGTAATGGGCTAATGGCTGATTCGAAACCGTACCACTCCAATAAAAGACCACCTGGCTTTAAACACCACATTCAGGTTGCAAATGTCATCTTTTCCATATTATTTCACCTGTAATAAAAGACTGTTTTGAGAGACCACATTTTGACCTGTTCTGGGGATGGTCCTTTGGGCTGATATATGTGCTAAAAAAAAAAGATGTACGTCATTGAGCACAGAATGTTGAAGGCATCATCGACCACTACATGGTGCAATTATAACTAGATACACAGTGTACCAAGCTCAGTGGAATATTGACACAGCTCAATCTTCCACTGACATACCAAAAAAAAAAAAGGAAAAAAAAAGGATATCCCTGCAGCAATATGTAAATATGACAAGGAAGAGCAGTACTTGAGGTGGTGGAAGTGTCATGACTGGCTTGATAAGTACAGTGACACCTGCTCTAAAGACCGCCTCATGTCACAATGTAGTCCATTTCTTGAATAATTAACCTGTGTTTTAAGACCACTTGTAAGACGAGGCTATTGTTGCTGGCAGTAGGGGGCGTCATAAGTAGCAGGTGTTGCTGTTCATGTATGTGCACATGTGCCCTGATGGTTTACCTCATGGAAGTTAACCCTTTCCCCTTGAAGTAAGACTTAGTCAACAGCTCGCCGTATTAAGGGGAGCTGTTGACCTGGTGCATGTTACCTTGACAAGTCTCATCTGCAATTTTGACTCAAATTTATTTTTCATTACACTTGAAATTAGTCCAAAACATTGAAATAGACAGCATTTAACAGTTTTGGCTGGATAAATGAGGGAAGGGTTAACTCATATACAGTGGTAAGTGGATGTACTAATGAGAGAGACTGATAATTAGCATATTATGAGCTTTGAAGTGGGTGCTGGAGTCAGTGTTTGCTTATGCTGTCTGCCTGTATCCCCAGGAGCAATGCCGTGTGCTGCAGACAGATTTATTTGCTTTAACCTAAACCTTAGCACCAGGATATATGTATAACAGTAGGAAACACAGGTATCCCCAAGGTAATCATTGAGAGTAGTTTGATTTAGTTGAAAGGGCTTTGCTCTGAAATTTAAAGTGACTACAAGTATGCATGATCTCCGTATTTCTGATAGGCTAAGCAAACTGGGCAACATATACCCATTCTTGTGGAAGATGAGGTGAAGCAAATGAAAATTAAAGGTGATGATTTTAAAGATAGGATAAATTCATAAAATCTGACACAGAAACTGAACAAAGTCTTTCATTATTTTACAACACAGAGGCTCAGTGTATAAGCTACCCCAGACACAATAATAGCAATGTAACACTTTTAAATCCCTCTCCTATTTCCCATAGGTCTCTTTTCAAATCCTGTTAAAGTTAAAAGTCCTCTTAAAATGCAGTTGAAAGTGTTTCTATAAGTTGTGCATCTGTCTTTTTATATATTGTAAAATACTCACTGTCAGAAATTTGTCTTTTGTTGGAAATTTTCACTAGTAGTAGCAGCTGATCAGTAACTCTTCTCAGTTAAAAATTCACAGTCTGGTGTACCAAGCTATATACTAAATACTGTCATAATCTATTATATAGGTGTTTTTATTCATTCTTACTTTTTATGGGGTTGAATCAATTTTCTGATATGGACTTTAGACTGAAATAAGGCTGTCTTATCTGATCTAAACCTTTTGCCCCCAAGCCAACCCAAAATTTGTAGGTCTTTTGCAATGTTAAGATATTAGAACCCTGTGTACATAATATTTCAAATTGAAAAAAATTATTATTTCAGACACTCTGTAAAATAATGTATTTGTATGTCGTACATATGTGAGTTTATAAATGTTAAAATTGTATTTGTTTTCAGGAAAAAATGAAACCATTGTCTCAAGTATTGCAGCGAGGACTGGATCCCAACTTTGATCAGGTACTTGACCTTACTTCACCCAGTGTCATTGCCATGTAAAACTCTGATATTGCATGGAAAAATAACACAATGTCTCACATAGTCATATTATGTCCCAGGTATATACATAGACAAATTAATATTCATTGTGAACAAATCTGGGTAAAATATGAGGTATGGATATTAATTTCCCACCATGAGGGCACTATTGATTGTCTCAGTATCCATAGTCTGGCCTGTGAGATACAGACTGCTGCCTGTGCGCAGAAGGGGGATATTATTAATATTTTAGAAATAAAGAGTACTTAGTACAGGCAAATGGAACTTTATTCTTATAACCTATTTAGGAAGCACTAAATGAATATGACTTTGGTATTTGTGAACCTCTTATTACCTATTTAGGAAGCACTAAATGAATATGACTTTGGTATTTGTGAACCTGAATTACTCTTAAAGATACTAATGTTGTGACAAAGGGGTATCTGGCCCTGTCTGTGACACAGTGATATGCCTGTGTGTCCTCCGTGATTGACAGGTGTGAGCCCCGTGCTTTGTGGCGGGAAATTGATATGCATGTCTCGTATTGTACCCTTTAAAATAGATGTAATGGGTCAAGGGTACCAGTGGTGAACAGTTAAAGTAAACAGTTAAAGACAAAAAGACAAGCAAACAATCTAACTCGGTTTGTAAGGTAAGCCTCCTGTCTCTTGTTCCTAATAGTAGGATATCAGAGAGGTAGAGACACCTGGTGCCTTACTTTGGAATCTGGTGGAATTTCATGTCACAGAAAGTTAAACCACTTTATAGTATGTGTCCCAGTCAAAATCAGATGTTTTCTTGTGTATATTTTGTCCCTTAAAATTTTACCTGGATGCTCCAAAATAGCATTTTGAATTTTGGTATCACAAATTTGAGGAGTTGATAGTAACAGGGCACTTAATCTGAGACAATTAATGATTACTTGTTTCAAAAGATTGTGGCATGTAGCAGTATGTGTGAGTGAGGGTACCAGAGGATGATGTTAATCAGTGAAATCATTATGGCGTGTACATGTAGCAGTAGGTATGAGTGAGGGTACCAGAGTATGATGTGTATCAGTAAAGTCATTATAGGATGTACATGTAGTAGTATCTATGAGTGAGGGTACCAGAGAATGATGTACATCAGTGATCCAATCATCTGGCACCTTACCTTGCAGTTGCTGAGTGCTCTGAGCAGTGTGGCAGAACACTGCCTGCCCTCCTTACTCCGCACTCTCTTTGAGTGGTATGATCGGCAGACTCCAAACGAAGAAAACTCTCAGGAACAGAGGAATAAATACAGGAACCGAGGGTACGAATTTTTCTAAAAGAAACCAAGTGACATTATCTTTTGACTCAGTGTTAATGCTGTACTGAAGACGATGAAAATGACCCAAAATGATCTTTAGGATACACAAATATTGTAGTGTGATGCATACTCGGCTTAAGCAAATATGATAATGTGGACTTTCAAGTCTAATAAATAAAATGTCATTTAATTTTAGATTTTTTAGAGTAAGTGAATGCATTCCAAAAGTATTTTAGGGTACAGTTTATTACCATTTATACCTTCTGCGGCAAATCCGTAGGTAGACTATCATTGCTAAGATATTGGTATTTCAAACTCAGATTAAAGCAAGAACACATTTGAAAGGTATCAAAATAATAAGTGTAATTAATGTTTTCCCTTAGGGCAGCTTATGATGACAATATAATCTATCCTTGGGAATGAGAATCGTAGCTCTTGGTTACAGTGGCAACCAGTATTCTTAAATGGAACTATTATTCTTTCCCTATCAAATAGTTTTCATAATTACATGTATCATTTGAAGCCATGTTTAGGAAGTCATGTCATGTTGAATTCTGGCAAAGCCACTTGTTATAAGTATGTTCCTGTTGTATCCCACTTCCATAATGATTGTTTAACCACAAATTGCTTGTTCTATGTTTATATTACAGAGAGAAAGACCTGTGTGAAATAAGAGATGTAAGTAACCATACAACTTCTCTGAGTGCCAGTCTTTCAGTGACCATATATTTTCAAAGAGTGACAACAAGAAATAAACAGGGCAATGAGAGCCTGAAACAACCCTGCAGTTTTTCAAATTTGCCAGCCAATCATGTGTAGTTATCAAATCTATCAGCCAATCATCTGTAGTCATTAAATGTACCAGCCAATCATCTGTAGTTATCAAATCTATCAGCCAATCATCTGCAGTTATCAGATCTATCGGCCAATCATCTGTAGTAATTAAATCTATCAGCTAATCATCTGTAATAATTAAATCTATTAGTCTTCACCTGTAGTAACCAAGTTGTAGTTTCATGGCATGACATAGCTCCTGCAGGTATGGGCTCATGTCATGCTATGAGGTCTTGCAAATTCAATTTTCATTGGCTGTCATTAGAGTTTGAAGTGTATCTGGTTTCCTTGATTATGAATTAATAATACTAAATGTAATTAGTCATACTTTGGTTCCAAAACATCATTCAACCTTGTGGTTACTTGGGTGTTTATGTTTGCAAATTTCAACCTGTTATGGCTATTGTGTCCAACTTTACAAACAATGCACAGCTATTCCACCCATTCATTTACACAAGTGTTCACAGTTTAGATGTTTCTTACAGCATGCTGTGGACTTCATCTACTGTTTGGTGCTAATAGAAGTCCTAAAACAGGTAAGGACCTATCAAGGAATCTTGGATTTTTTTTAGCTGACTGACAATTCAGCTGGACCTATCTTTGCAGTCTTTCAACCCTTGTTATGCGTCTGTCCATTCGTCCATCAACAATTAACATTTTTGAAGGAATAACAGTTTGCATCAACAGTTGGTTTTAAGATTTTCAATACTTACTCTCTCTCTCTCTCTCTCTCTCTCTCTCTCTCTCTCTCTCTCTCTCTCTCTCTCTCTCTCTCTCTCTCTCTCTCTCTCTCTCTCTCTCTCTCTCTCTCTCTCTCTCTCTCTCTCTCTCTCTCTCTCTCTCTCTCTCTCTCTCTCTCTCTCTCTCTCTCTCTCTCTCTCTCTCTCTCTCTCTCTCTCTCTTTTGGGGGAGTGGTGTAAAATTGGGTAACTTTGTCAAGCAAGGTGAGTACAGCATCAAGCAGAGGGCCATATGTGGTATCCTAAAATATCAGTGAGCATTCTATCAGTTACATATTTTCATTTTTGAAAAAAAAAAAAAAAAATGCCACCATTTGCAAGAGTAAAGTTTTATCCCTGCTTGTTCTTCATAGTCTTTTGTGAGATTTTCCTTCAAAGCTTGTGGCATTCCTACAGAAGTGAAATTTAAATAAAATTAAAGCAGACTCCTTATAACAGCTGGATGTGCCATTAGAAACGACTCCTGATTTGTTTGTCATAAATGTTGCAGACACATTACCATCCCGGGTATGAAGATCTCATCAACCACATCATCATGCAAGCCTTCAAGCATTTCAAGGCCAGGGAAGGGTAAGTTCGTGGATTACAATGTTTGTTGTGTGGAGAGCTTGGCTGTGGAACTGACCAGTTGTTTTGAAGAACTTGTACTTGATTGGCACAAGAGTTGAAGTATCAGAGAAATGATTTAATATACATGTATATTCATTTTATATTTGATGTACACACAATGTCGCAAACAGTACAAACTGAATATATTATGTGATTGGGCTATTTCACTTTTTATTCTGGTAAATGTCTTGAAACTAAATATGGATGCTTGTAATTGTAGGAATCATCGGATATGACATAAAAACATGTGCATGTCTTGGTCCCATGTATATGTTTTTTGTTTTGGTTTTATACACATATTTCTTTGTCATTATTTTATGTGTATAATTTTGTGGTCTTACTTTTTTTCTTTTCTCAGTTTTATGTGTACATATATATTTTGAACCTAGTTTTATGTGTACGTTTTTAGTTCTGCTGACGATAAGTCGCAGAGCTTATGTGATCACTCATGTCTGTCTGTCCATCCATCCATCCACAAACTTTTGTTTGTGGATGCAACAGTCAACAGTTTTCATGTTAGCCCCATATAACTTTCAGGACCCAGCAAATGTATGAAAATCTAGGTCGAGTTTGATATTGGTGGCACCACCTAGAGTATGAAAAAATATTTTGGGTCAAAGTAGGAAAATTCTGGGAATGCTGTTTAGCAAAATGTTTTTCATGAGTCATTTCAAAACTTGGTGCAAATGTCAATCAGGCAAAAAGATGAAAATGTACTGAAATTTGGTGTGCCACCTACAGTATGACTGAAGATACGGACCAAAATGTATTGAAAACACATTAATTCATAGTGTTGAGAAAGAGTAAAGCTAAGCATACTAAATGTACCACAAGTGTGCATCATAGTTGTGTCATATGGATGATGTTGACTGATTTGCTCAGGGTCATAGAGGGAATGCATTTCAGGAAATGATTTTTGGTGATGATCCTCTGATTGTACGTCAGCACAGCATTAGGCCTATGGGCCTCCTGTATGGTCTTTTGGTCCTAGTTTTATGTCAACAACTTTGGTCTTTTGGTGCTGGCTATATGTGTACATTATGAGTATGTGTTGTTGGTACGCAGGCTGCAGTCGGGCTCCAGTGCCACCAGTGCCAACGTCATTGCCGATTTGTATGCCGAGGTGCTCGGTGTGCTGGCTCAGGCAAGGTCAGTGTCACAGTTATTATTCCACTCATTTTAAGTGCGTTCCTTAAGAAATGTACTCTTGCCTTTAGTAGAACAGAATCAACAGCTATAGGATGCCCGTTGGCTTTGTCTATGTGACTGTATAGTTATCTATGATTTTGTTGTAATCAATGAGGAACTGGCCGTCCACTTTTGATTGTCAAAGTACACGACACAGAAATTGAACTCTTTGTTTCTCATTGAAGAAAGTGGATGCAGGGAACTCTAGTGCATTGTATATTTAAAATTTGTAAAAAAGTAGAAAAAAGGGATGTATCTCTTCATGGTTTTGGTCATTTAAAAACTAATTGTTTGCCTAGTGGGGTCTCAAAGAGAAATATACTCTGTGACCCCATTGTACTATGAACTGATTCATGTGCAGATTAAGAGCTGTGTAATGTTTTTATGTGCCATCATAATGAAACCTTCATTGGTGGTTTAAAGTAAGTGCAAGGATTATGACAATGACGGCATGCAGATGACACAGACCAGAGTGATCTGCAATGTAACCTCATCACACAGAAAGGCCTTGTGCCTGGTTTTCTGTCAAAACTTGCATAGTTAATGGGTGTGCTGAAGAGTCCTGGGCAGGACAACATGCATCCCACAAAATCATTGCAACAAGCTTGCCAGCTTTCGTTTTCCTTTCGTCGGAAATACCAAAGGATCAAAGTGTAACCTGCAGGTAAAAATTTTGTTCGTGTGTTTTCAGGTTTCCCTCGGTAAAGAAGCGATTCCTGACAGAGCTGAAGGAGTTGCGATCCAAAGACCAAAATCCATACACTACAAGCAGTATTATCAGCCTCCTTATGGGCATGAAGTTCTTCAAGGTCAAGGTAACTGCTCACCTGTGATACAAACAGTTGTATTTGTTAACTCTCCCACTCCTAGCCCCATAGTGTGGTTTATGATATTTTTTTGCATAGTTTCTTGGTTTTGTTGGAACAGTGGTGACTTAATAAACACAATAAATTTTTTATTACAATTAAAAAAGAGAAAAATACTAGGCAAAACCAGTGATAAGATAACTTGTAGAAGACAATAGGATGTATTCATATCTAAATGCGGCCCTACTCTAACACCTATTGAGCAAAAGAGGGAGCCACCTGCATCAGGGCAGATCCATGTATTCAGCATGGTCAAAAGTACTTTCTAAACAAAATGAACAACACAAACACACATTAATCTTAAGAAAATGTATTAACATATATTTGAAACATAAAGGATGCCTAAATTGATTAGAAATGGGCTCTCTTTTGGTTGAAAAGGTGTTATTTATGGATGTTTATGTAGTATGTAATACAAATCTGCTCTGATCATGGTGGAAGCATCAGTCTGTTGCCCTGGCGACACGGAAAGTGAGCATGATTGCAGTTAAATACGAATGTCTCCTATTAATATTATTATAATTACAGTGAAAAATGTGTTGACATGACCTTTTGTGTCTAAAATTGAGAGTGTATAAACACTGTCTCTTGAATGGAAGTCTATGTACATCCTATGACAGATTTGTATTACCGATCTACATGTATATTTTTATTAGATGTTTGCATCACCCAAATGATAAAAAAAAAAAATTAAATATTGCATGCTATGACTGTTAAAGGTAACATGACTGAAATATGTGACTCTTTACAGATGCATCCGATTGAGGAGTTTGAAGCCTCGATTCAGTTCCTACAGGAGTGTGGCCACTACTTCTTAGAGGTGAAGGACAAGGACATCAAGCATGCCCTGGCGGGGCTCTTCGTGGAGATACTGCTACCAGTGGCTGCTGTACGTACACTCTCCACATAAATTAGTCTGACCTTAATTCCCTTCAAAAGTGAAAAATTCATCAGTCGTTTCATTTGTAGTAGCATGATGCCGTACAGGTCTCATCTAAGTGAAAGCTATGAAGCAGGCAACATTGTACATCTGAATATGAGGGAGAAAGGGTTATTGAAGAAACATTGTCTTGTTAGACTTGCAGACAAATTGCAATGTTTTTCCATGCTGTAATCTTCCCATAGCACATATAAGTGTGTTTTGTTGATCAACTCTGATCAGATATGTCAGGGTGGGGTGGTGGTGAGAGCAGTAGTTCCATCCCTGAATGAAGTGGATCAATACGTGTACCCTCTCCAGCTTCAGTTAAGATTCTCCTGTCATGATTTTGTTGCTTGTAACTAGCTATGCCTTGTACCCATGCTGTCTGTGTGCCAGACGTTCCAGTGTGTATATGATCTGTGTGTATAACTTTGTTCTCATTCTCAGTGTGTCAAGATGGAAGTCAATGTGCCAGTGCTGAAAAACTTTGTGGAAATGCTGTACTCAAACACACTAGACATGTCAACAAAGAAGAAACATTGCCTGGTGAGTCATTTACATGCATAGACCATGCCTGTCCAGTCTCCACCATTTGGCCGGAGTCTCCCTCTTTTTCACCTTACTTTTTAGACTTTTTGGTACAAAGTTAGCTAATTTTAGACAATCTCCCCTATAAAAGTTCAGTTATTCCTTATTTACTCTTTGTTAAAAATAAAATCTCTCCCATGGGGACAAACAAGTCTCCTTATTTTTTGTCATAGTATGTTGACAGTTATGATAGACACACCTGTCCAGGCATTCTTGCCTGGATAAACATACATTGCCATGGACGCTGCACATATATGAAAGTTTTATAAATTTGAGTGAAAAAGTTGCAACAAAACCTGCACAATTTAAGTTTCACACTTAAGGTTTGGCAATTTTCAAGCAGATACCCACAAAAATGTCGCTACCACTTTTTTTGCAAATGTCCCATAAATATAAAAGTGTTGAGATAAAGAATAATGGCACATATCAATGTAGAGTGGTGAAAGTGAACCAAATACTTCTGAGGGTATGGGACATTTTCCCAGCAAAGGGGCAGTACATATAATTCCCTTGTAATATATATATATATATATATATATATACACTTATTTATTTAATTTAAAATAAATGTGTATCTTGTTCATTTTGACCCTGGTTACTGTGACTTGACACGTACAAAGCCATTTTGGTGACTTAAATACAGGACTTGCTTTGTGAAAATATTTCTGGTCTACAACTTGATTTTATGAAACATTATTATGTGTGTTTAAATCTATGAGCAGGCCTTGGTTCCGTGATACTAAATACTGTGTTTAGATATTATTTCTAGTGGTCAATACTCTGTGCGTATCGTTTCTAGTGGTATATTTACTCTGTATGTGGGTACTATTTGTAATGGTAAATATGCTGTGTGTAGATATTATTTCTGATGGTTAATACTCTGTGTGTGGGTATTATTGGTCACACACCAGGAACTACACATATTTGTTTGCACCATGTCTGCCCTTCCATCTTTGATTCCTTAGAACTGTCCTTTTGGCAAAACTTGCCTGGGCCGTATTTGCTGTCTTATAACACCCAGACCCACAAAATTTGTTGCATGGACACTCCATAGGATAGGGTTGTACTGCACGCCAAAATTTCAAAGTTGACACATCTTGACCTAAGCTTTTGGACCCCCCCCCCCACAACCCCCGCCAAAGTTTAACATGTCTGGGCCATATTCCATACACTGATCATCTTTTCAGCCCTCAAATTACATTGTTTTGCTGCCTTCCATTTTGCTAGCTGTGCTGTAGTGGGGACTCTGTATGACTGTGAAGGACTTGACAGTACATGTACTTGATCTTGTTTGTGACGGTAGATGTTTGTCTTCAGGCGTTATTCCCCATGGTGACCTGTCTGCTGTGTGTCAGCCAGAAGCAGTTCTTCCTCAACAACTGGCCCTACTTCCTGACCATGTGTCTGTCTCACCTCAAGAACAAAGATCCCAAGATGGCACGGGTTGCACTGGAGTCTCTGTACAGACTGCTGTGGTGAGTACACAGACCTGTCAACCTCTGAAGCCGTAACACCGGGAGAGATAGGTCAAGTCTGCACAAATTTAAAGAAAACAGGCAAATCTGAGCACAGAGTGGTGTCTTTTTGAGAAATGAGTATGCCAGTTTATGTCTTGTAGGTCTCAGAGTGTGGTAATGTACAATCCTGACGTCACCATTTGTTGCAGGGTCTACATGATTCGCATCAAGTGTGAGAGTAACACAGCCACACTGAGCCGCCTACAGAGCATCGTTAACAGTCTCTTCCCTAAGGGCTCCAAGGTGGTCGTACCCAGGGACACGCCTCTCAACATCTTTGTCAAGATCATCCAGTTCATTGCTCAGGTGAGGAACTGATCCATTTTCTAAATAAAATGTGAGAAAAGAAGAAGCAAACTTCGTACTGGTAGCTGCTTTCATCTTGGCTTTTGTACAACAACTGAAGTTGTTACATATATGCAGTTTGTAATAGGTTTCTTTGCATTTGTTTGTACCAATTAACCCCTGCAGTGCCAATCACGTCTAAAGTTTATCTACCAAAGTCAAACTTGTCAGAATTACCATTAGGATCTTAAGATTCATATTCCTCATGAAAAGACCTTTCATTCAAAAACCAGCATGGCTACAGTTCCAGAGAAAATATCCCAAGTCAACAGCTTTTCTCGGGGCACATTGGGCACATTGCGCCCAATGCGTGCAAAGAAAAGCTGTTGACTCAGCCCAAAATTTGGGACTTAAAGAGTAAATATTATGAAGCAAGTGATTAACATTCTGGATACTTGCTGTTGATTATTTCAAGAAAAAGTAATCTGTATAGATGTATTCAGGCATTAATGGCCTGTGTGGCTTAAGTATGTTGAGAAATCTAATCCTGATATTGCAGAAGATTGGACCCTATCAGGACGTAGCTATTGCAGCTCAAGTTAAAGTCCTTGCATTGCTGTTGAAGGAAAGTTTTATTTTATGATGTATCATTTCAGGAAAGATGTGATTTTGCCATGAGGGAGATCATCTTTGACCTGCTGTGTGTGGGCAAGCCCACCACTAAGGTGCTCACTCCTGAGGTATGCAAAACTTCCAGCATATAGACAACAGGGATCTCATCAGATCCCTTAACTTCAAACCTGGTCTGTGACATAGAATAGCATGATTTACAAAAGAAAAGAAAAGTACATTTAGTCTATTTTTGCTGTAAAATGAAGAGGAGGAGCCATTTAGAGAGGTTAAGTGGAAAAATGAAAGTAATGAAAGGGTTTAGAGGACAGTAAGGGGGACAGGAAGCAAGAGTCTGTCATTTGCACAACTCCTTCTGATGTAAAATAAAATTATTGTCAATTGCTTGTATTCATATGGCAAAATGATGGGGGTGGTGGATAAATATTTCTGCACACATTTGTTATCACAGTACTTAATTACACGTGTATAGTTTAAGAATTTAAATGAATAACTTGAGACTGGGATAGGAATGAATCAACTGTAGTTCTGATAACCAAGTTTGCTTTAATTGGTTATGTGCTTGGTTGATTTTGCATGGCTTTGTAAATATAAGCAAAAAATGTGCATGGGAAATGAAATTTTTATTCTTATATAGCTATATCATGACTTGTTGTTGCAGAGGATGAGTATTGGGTTAAGAGCTTTCCTGGTGATAGCAGACAGCCTGGAACAGAAGGAGGGTGAGCCACCTATGCCCCAGACCATGGGCGTTCTACCGTCTGGTTGCACCCTCAGGGTCAAAAAGACATTTTTGAACCGCCCCCTATCCATGGATGCAGCCAAAACTATCGGAATGTCAATATATTATCCACATGTACGCAAAGCATTTGATGCCATTTTGAGGTTGCTTGACTCCCAGGTTGGCAAGCCATTGATCTTGACGAAGACCGAAAATCTCAACAAAGAACCAGACGAAATTATCACGTAAGTATATATGATCGTGCTCTGTACCATCATAAATCTGCTATAGAATTTTAAAAAATGAACGCCAGTTAAATGTAAAAAGTTTTAACAAAGAAATTGCTGTTTTTGCTTTACTTCATTGATAATAGGTTAAGATGTGAAGAAAATGACGACAAATAACAATGGATGAGAAATGGCTACATAGAGTTTTTAAATGGTGTGAAAAAGTATTTCTACACACAAAAGGTAATTCAAGTGAAAGCTATAAAGCAGGTTTATATACTGGGGTGTCCTTGTGGTGTAGCTACCATTAATGTTTGCTTGAAAGAATATCTTTCTCCACAAAGACTAGTTAAATTTAAAAAAACACGCATGCTTACACGTACACAAAAGACTAAAAACATTAAGTCATCAGTGGCCTTACTTCAACTGTGTAAGTTAGTTGCTTGCAGGACATCTCATCACTGAATGGAGAGAAACAATTATTGATTTTGATCAGTTGGGCATACTACTGTATGCAATTATGAGTCTGTGTATTTATCTTAAAGGGGAGAGAGAAAGCCAAAGATTGACCTGTTCCGCACCTGTGTAGCAGCCATCCCACGTCTGACACCAGACGGCATGACCAGACATGATCTGTTGGAACTTCTTGTTCGTCTGACAGTTCATATGGATGATGAACTTGCAAAGTAAGTCAAGTCTTGTGTTTTGTGTCAAGTGTTCACATATGCTTCAAAAAAGGCTACTGTGAGATAACCTTTTGGGCGCAGACTTTTTATTTTGTTACCCTGCTGCCTAAAGGCCCAGTCAGTGTCCTCATGTCTGATCACTTTTCATGTTCTGGCCGCAGCTTTCTTTGTGTCTGAACATGTTTACGTGAAACCTTGACACACACATGCACTGAGCCTGAAGGATTTTACACATTGCAAAAGGAAGTCACTGGGTCACATATCTGGGTCACAGCAGCTGATTGGTCCTTGCAGCTACTTGTTTAGTTATCAGAAAATGGTGGCATGTTGCAGTTCTGACCAGCATTTATAGTAATGATCACTTGGTGGCAGCACCTCCTGGTCTCAAGATAAAGTTCTGGCTATGATTCATTCAAATGGTATTCACTGCCACACAATGAACAGTATAGCACAATTCAAGTCCTCATTGTACAAATAAAGATATGATGATAATCATAAGGAGGAATTGCACTATTTCTCAGTTGTTGTCTTAACATTAATGTGGGACAGGGTGGCAGCGGGGGACGTAGGACCTTCAGGTCATCATATTCTTCAAAATTTGTTTTGACGTGGGACTTGATGGGCATGTGTTGTATTCAAGTGAATTTAATATGTTACCTACCATTGCACTCCAGGTAAAAGTTTGTTAAGGCCTTGAATTCATATTACCATGGTGCAGCTCAGTGCCCATATTATGTTTAATTTTCCTTTTGGATTGCATTTCCTGTAACACATAGAACATAGACTGACCAAAGTTAACTAAGTTTCATCACACACACACAAATTAGATTTTGACAAAGTGCCATGATGTACGTTTTGTTGCAGGTTGTCCTTCCAGTCACTACAGAACATCATGATGGACCTGCCCAGCTGGAGGGAGGATGTGGTCAGAGGTGCGTAGCAGGACAGTGGTGCATGTGTGACTGAGTACACGCAGGAACCTGGTGCATGTTACACATATGTTCTAATGTAAAAATATGTACAAACAAAAATAAATTGTGTGTACAAGACTATGAAAGGCAGAACTTCTTATTTTTTTTTTCTGATTAAAATGGTGTCTTGTAATGGAAATGTTACCTTAAACATGTTAAATAAAAGAGAAGTAGATTTTATGACTGGATCCAACAGCACATACAAAATAGCACAACTGTGAATGGAGTAGTTCCTGTATTGGTGGCAGCAGGCTTACCTGTTTTATCTTTCACCTGATTTCATTCCATGTGCTATGTAGGGGTATGTTTCTTGCCTTCCAGCTTTCAGTCAGCTGATCCAGAAAGAGATCACAGACCAGTTCCCTCAGTTGCTGGACCAGTCCCTGAGACGCCTCATTCAACTCATCAGCCATTGGAAGTCGATCACCGTGTCTTGCCAACAGGTGAAGGTAAGACCCCCACCTTGCTTCACCATCATGATTGCTGTGTGTGTGGCTGTGGTTTGGGCAATATGTTCGGTTTTATGCATTGAGTAATGATCTCAGAAAGTAAACTGGGGTGGACCCGCCACTGTAAGATAGTCACCTCCATGAGGCAGTTGCTGTTCTTCGGTTGCCATGCCAGTCACAGTTTACCACCATTTTTCAGCAACTTCCTGTATTTGTCTGACTTGGTGTTTTCAATTTTACCCAACATTTTTCAAAACCTTGGCCAGAGAAAATGTTTTTCTTTCTGTAACATATCTTGCACAATATAAGCTTTGTGATTGAGAAACTTTGGTATAAAGTAACATGGTAAAGTTGAAAGATCTAAAAAGTATGAAAATGTGAAGTGAATGTTTTTCAAGTCATTACTCTAACATGTAAGGCCTGGTCACTGTGAAAAGTTTTGGCACATTTTCCTGGGAAAAAGTCAACTGTTCAGTCTCTCAAATATAAATTTATCGGCACACAAGTATTTTTATGCAGTAATCCCAGGGAACCACAGATGGAATGGAAAACGCAAGTGTAGAACTTTCTTTCAGCATTTTGTGTCAAGAAGTGAGTGGGTGGGAGAGGGATAAAGAAAAACGCGTACATCCACAGGGATGGTCTTGTCAAATGTATGTCTACACATGCTCTCATCTTTACAAAGGCAACTGAAGGTGAAAATGAATAGCCAGCCTCTCCTGAATACTGTGTTTAAAATTCATTCAGATATTAATGGGCGATGGGGCACACAGTAGTGATTTAACCAGGGTATAGTCACCATGTTAACCTAGAGTGTAGTCAGTTTTTACTCCGTCTGTTGGAAGTTTCCTTTTCTGATACTTGCAGCAAATAATACATAACATTGTACAAAATGGCATCTTACAAACTCGTGCGGGGATGGTGACTTGTACTTTGACCATTGACCATGTGTAGTTAGCATTACTCATCCTCTTACCCTGTGGGGTTACCATTTAGACCACGACACGAACACTGGAGCCCAGCTTCCCCGTTACATGGCGAGGACATAAATACAAGTACCGATCTGAAGGGGCTTCTTTTGCATCTGTGCCAAGTGTGGTAACTATAGAATGTTCAGTTAGGTCTCTGTCTCACTGGCTTGGAATGAAGTCGGGCTTGTCTATACAGTCTGTTCCCTGTTCCCTCATGTTGTGTCAGCTTACCCATAGGAGTGAGTGTTTTCCTGGTGTGACGTCAATAAGGAAGACTGAATTGATCATTCGCTTTAAAATGTTGAATGTTAAAGTGTCGCTCAGTGGCATTTTTGTGTCGTATGCCGTTGACACTGCTGTAAATTAAAATAAACGGTGAGAATATTTGATCATATCATGAAGGCTGTCATACATGTAACTGGAATTGTGACATATCAAATATACCTCCACAGCTATGACCATTTTGTATGAATTGTAAGAAATAATCTTGCAATCATTTACAAAATTTAGAGGACTGGATTAAAAACAGCACACTAACTATGTCCTAAGGCTTGTTTGGAGAAAAAAAAGGTGCTGCTCTTGGCAGGCTGCAGTTCTTGTTCAATGTATAGGACTGAAACAAAAGAAAATTCCTGGCGGATTACTGTGTGTCTGTGTCAGGGAACAGTAGAGAACCCTTGTCAACTTGGCATGTGCTCATTTAGCCCGTCTAACATCACCATTTCCAGCCCTGTGTGTCTCCTTTACTCACAATAGGTTAGACTTTCCACTATGCACTACCTGCAGAAATCCTGCAGTGTTCTGTACCATTACCATGTATAGAGTATTAACCACATTTCGTTGATTAAGGAACTAATACGAGAACAATTTCGATTCAAACACTTCCTTGCTGTGGTAATCGTTACAAGCAAAGATCTACTCCCAACATCTGGGACCACGGTGTACAACTGTTAAAGGATTTTGGTAATGCTGGTGTAGATGTTTGTACAATAACATTTGGCTAATGTGTAGCCCCAGTGCTTGGCATGGCAGGTTGCTTTTTGCAGCTTCTTCCCCTTGATTCATCATCACTCTTTAAAAGTTTAGAAACTGCTTCATCAAAAGTTTGTTTGAGGTACAACACTCATGTTGCTGATAAATCACCGCATTGGCTTTTGCTGGTAAGAAAACAAGAAGACCAATGTGGACTGATGCTTAGCTTTGAATGTGCTGCCCTCTGGTGGAATCATTCATGTCACTGGCACAAAAGGTGATGGTGAGCCTGTAATTCTGATGTGACTGATTTGTATCTAGTTTGTCATGTCATGAATTATTAATGTTAATTGGATGATTCTGGTGTAGTTTATAGATGAAAAAAATACGTTGCAACCAACTGCCATGTGCCTGTGCACACAAATTAAACATAATTGTGACGAAGATTGAAAAAAGGCAAGTACATGTACTGATAAAGGATACAGTCACAATAAAGTTTAACACATTGCATGTCAGCTTGGACAAGTCAAACTGACATTGGAAAAAAAAGGAAACAACAAGTGGTCCCAGTGACATTTTTTGATGGCTTGCTTATAAAATGCCACAGCCGGTCTTTGACAGACTGTGTCTGATGCCATACTTACAGCAACCTGAGAAGACGGACATCTATGTGGAGGAGGAGGTGGTAGAGCCGAAGGTGTCCACAGAGCCAGGTCCACACACAGCTGTGCTGCATGAGCTGGAGGGCCTTGCCTTGGTCATGCTATGTAGCTGTAAGCCTATAATCCGAAAACTTGCCGTTGTGGTGCTTAAGGAAATCCGAAATCTCTTCACAGTCCTGGGAGCATCTAAGGTAAGCTGCTGGCTTGTGGGTTGTCATTCAAATGATCAGTTGAGAGCTTTTGTCTGGACACTCTGAGCAATGACACCAAAAACAGACTTCAGCATTGATCAGCTCATTCCAATAGCTTTTACATATGTCTTTGTTAAACGTTTTGGTTTGGGAAAGTGCAATGTTTAAGTATGTGTTTGTCCATCAACATAAATGAGGGGAGATTAACTGGGGCTGGCTGTGTGTTCCTATGTGGAGTTATGTGCAATATGTGGACACATTATGTCAGGTGCATAAAATGCTTAACTAACTTAAAGTGCTAATCACGGCTGTAGTCGTTCTCCGTTAAACATATAATGGTTAAAATATGGCTAAGACAGGGCAAGTGGCCGCTGTGGCTAATGATGTTATAGGAAAAACGTTCGACTAGTTTCGTTGCGATCTGCAACTCATCAGGAACTGTTGGGAACACTGTGAAAGGCCTATATTTATACCGTGGGGTAACAGATCCGTTGCTACGTATGCACGTGTATTGTGATAGCGTAGCTGCGGATTCTTAGTGGATGAAAAAATTGGTTTCCACGGTAGGATTTGATTCAAAGAATTTTGAATCTGCTTGGGTTTTCATTGGTTGAAAACCTAGGCTCCACACCACTGGGTCAGTGGGTTCAAAATGGATTTGGGCTTGAATGGTCACTGTAAACATTTTACAGTGGGGGCCCTGAATAGGGGCTAAGGAATGTGTGAAGGCACATTTCCAGAAGTGAATTCCAGTGTTTCCAAAGAATTGCCACTCGTGTGGCAATGTGAGTGTACATAATATTATGGGGAGGGGAGCTCTGACAACAAAAATTTAGCATAAGACTGAGCGATTGAGCTCATTTCCCCATGATATTGAGACCGAAAGGTTCAATAGAGCGTAGTTGGTGCATCCAGTGTTTTTCCCTGTCTAGTCGCAGCAATCTAGAGCGCACTAGGCGGGGAGGAGTTGGGATGTACTTTAATATTTGGACTCTGAGATTCAGATCCGTGTGGTCACTTAGGGTGAAATGTCTGCCCAAAGGTTGTGTGATGTCGCCATTACTGATGTAACGGTAATGTTCTCGCAATCTGTCACGTAGGGGGCGCAAGGTCTGGCCAACATATTGTTTCTTACATGTGTTGCATGTTAAAAGATATACTAGGTTGGAGCTTTCGCAGCATCCTCCTTTGGGGACTTTGTAAGTTCTCCCTGTTTGTGAACTGACCGTTTGGCCAGAATTGTCAAGTCTTGCACAGTATTTGCAATTGTTGCGACTGCAAACGTTTTTGTGCTTTGTCCCAGAAATGGCTGGGTTCTGTGGACTTGTGATTGTGTACTTGGTTCTAGAGCGAACCAGTAAATCTTGTAGGTTTTTGGCTCTTTTAAAACCTATCACTACCTCCTTGTTCACTGTGGCTTCCGCATGACGAGAGGCTTCCAGGATTTTCCAGTTGACCTGGATTATTCTTTTGATTGGTGGATTAAAAAAAAAAAAAAAAAAAAAAAAATATATATATATATATATATAATGGTTAAAAGATGCAAATTCGTCATGAAGATACCTTTCAAATATCAGCAAACCTAGTCTGAAGAAAAAAGTAGTCTTAGTCAACAGCTTTCCTTGGAACACTTTGCGTGCATTGTACACATAGTGCCCCAAGGAAAGCTGTTGACTCAGTCTTAAATCAGCCCTTTCAGGGTTAACTAAATGATACACTGTACTTTGCTTTATAGTATCAAACATTATATGCATTCTATTATAACGTATGCATTGGGGTAAGAACATCAAAGCAACACATACCTGGAGGAAATCTTACTGAACTAAATACTGAAAACAAGATGGTAGATGGCAGTTCTTGATGCTTAAATTCTTCGGTGACTGTTAGTATTTATTTGCCAGATGATTAGTGACACTCAGTATGATACCAATACTTGCTATTTGGCATCCGCTGTGTTGCCTATATATTGTAAGATGACTACTAATACCCAATATGACCACCTCCAATTTAAGACCGCATGTCTTTTTAAGACCACTCTTTCAAGACCCTCTGCTGTATTTACATGTTAAATATACCTTCAATTTAAGACCACCTGCAGTATGAGACCACTTTTTGTTGGCTGTAGGGGTGGTGTTAAATAGCAGGTACCACTGTACTTCTAATTTGGCATTGTCTAGGGTGACAACTGATACCAGCTCTTCCTAGTTGTCATTTTGTAAGGAGACTACTGATACTCAATACGATACTGTACTAGCACTTCCTATTTGGCATTGTCTGAGGTGACTTCTGATACTCAATATGATACCAACTCTTCCTAGTTGGCATTGTCTGAGGTGACTTCTGATACTCAATATGATACCAACTCTTCCTAGTTGGCATTGTCTGAGGTGACTTCTGATACTCAATATGATACCAACTCTTCCTAGTTGGCATTGTCTGAGGTGACTTCTGATACTCAATATGATACCAGCACTTCCTAGTTGGCATTTTCTAAGGAGACTTCTGATACTCAGTGTGATACCAGCACTTCCTATGTTGCTTCAGGATGACCCTTGTGTGCTGGATGTGATTGACAAGGCATGCCCACTGGTGATTGAGAAGGTCTTACCACACTTACCCATGCCAGAAAAGGTAAGAGGGCCATTTGTGGTATTTTCTTGCTTTAAAACTCTCTGCTTGTCTTTTATATTCGTATTTTGAGAATTGTTTCCATATGCAATTTTCCATTCTAGCACAGTCCAGCCATTTTAGAAGTCTGCCATATTTGACAAACTGTCCACAAGATGGCAGCACTGCAAAGTTTGTAAAAGACAACAAAATTGAACTGTGCAGAGGCAACAAGTCTTCTGTTGCAATAAAAATATTTTTGAAAGATACTTCATAATATATAGATAGAAAATTGATAATATATATATTATAAAAATGAAGTCTGTCTCTGTTGTTGTCATTGGCATGTAACAGCGCGGCTGTTGGTTGGCATTTTTCATGACGTCGCGATAGCGACGTCATGAAAAAAATGCCTACCAACAACCGCGCTGTTACATGCCAATGACAACAACAGAGACAGACTTCATTTTTTATATTTATATTCATATTAACATTAATACTAGAATTAAATTTGTCATGAATATTTGTGCGTTAAAGTTTTGATAGCCACTGCGAAGGACCTTTTGTTTATCAATGGGAGGAGCTATGGGTGTGGCCAGCCGCTTGTTACGTAGGAAAGTAGGCATTGGCACGTGCTGTGCTGTACATGATGTTACCATCGACTGATGAAAACAAAATTTCTTCCTATTCTGTCAATGCTAACAAAAACTCCAAATGTAAATATATAAATAACACTCTTTAAAATTGAGGAAGGAGAAAACCTCTTGCATACATGACAACTGATTTTGTGGTAAATTCCATCTGCAGGCAGCTGTTTTGTCAGCAATGCCACTAGACTTCCAGTGGCTTGCAGACCGAACCTCCATCATCTGGACTTCGGGTTATCATGAGAATTTCAGTGACAACAACACACTTGGGATTCCTGGGATGACCAGCTTTGACCCCTGGATGACCTGTTTGTCAACGTTTTTACACCAACAGTTTGTGATGGGTCATTGCCCACTGGCCATCAACAATGCCTGGCCCCTGCTGTATACCAGACTCAATGCTCTCTTCACACATGTAGATCCCAAGTAAGTACATCACACTAGGCACACAGAGGTCGCTACTGGTTCACGTTACTGATGTAGACAGTAAGATGGAGCCACAGAACTTGCTGTCCACTTCTGCCCGTATCTTTCTCAGTATCATGATTAGACTAAAATCCAGTACATATAGGGGTCATAATTTACATGGAATTCTTCAAAATTGCTTCAAATAAGCTCAAGCGTAAACATGCATAAATTTAATTGTGTTCCTAATTTTCAAAAGCATGAAGTAGTTGTATTAATGTATTAATTATGCATTACTAGATTAATTTCAATAAAGAGTGAAATGGCAAAAGCATGAAAAAGTTAAATGACTTTTCTGGGAAGATACAGTCAAATTGAAGACAATACAACATAGACTGTTTACAACACAGCCTATGTCCGAGGCAAGAGGTTGACAAGATAAGCTGCAATGAAGTAACGTCATGAATATTTTGCTGTTGTAGTACAACACTGAACGACAATCGTACAACCTCCATTCTGCGAGGCAGCAAGAAGGTGACCAATGAGAGAGATATGTACATGAACCTGTGGCAGAACTACGTATTGATGGGTTGCTGTATAGCGCCCCCTAGCCAGGTCCTGGTGGCACGCAGTGCCTCACCAGACTTCAAGTAAGTTCCTGTGTGCTCATTTTGGAAATCAATGCAGTGAGACAATTTCCTGTTGAAGACTGTACCAGAAACTTACAGTAAAAGCTTTCAGCAACTTGGAATGTGTTTATTGTAAAAGATGTAAAAGTCTTTTTTAGCAGGCAGTTGCTGAGTATAAATATTTTATCCAGGTATAAGTGGAGGACATTGGCTATGATTAATGTTCTTTACAACAATTCTCCCATAAAACTAAATCACAATGTATCAACCTCTCTTCTTTACAGCAATTCTTCTAGCCTATAACTTAATCACAATGTATCAACCTCTCTTCTTTACAGCAATTCTTCTAACCTATAACTAAATCACAATGTATCAACCTCTCTTCTTTACAGCAATTCTTTTACCCTATAACTAAATCACAATATATCAACCTTTCTTTACAGCAATTCCTCCCCTGACAGTGTGGGTTCTGACCGGACAGAGGTCAAGCCAGTGGGAGCCAGCGTGGTGACAGCACGTGACTTGTACAAGCTTCTGGTGCCTCTGATTCGCTGTGATACAGATGATATGCGCAGGTCAATAGTCAATGGTTTAGGTCATGTCAACCCAGAGGCCTTCAGGTAGGCAGACTGGCCCTTTGTGCTGTTGTTTAGTAAGTACGAAGGGCACTTTGGAAATGTTCAGAATATGAAAATAAACTTCAGCCCTTTAGACTTATGTATTGTAGCACTATTTTTGCATAATGAATGCTCAAAATGTAGAATATATTTTAAATTTTTCGGTGTTGAAAAGATGGGAGGGGTACTTATATGAGTAGGGACCCCCCCCCCCAAAAAAAAAATTTGCTTGTATTATCTCGACATTACCTGTGTAATGTTTGGGAGTGTTTCATAGGATTCTGAGGGTATGTGACCTGATGATATTTCCTGTGATCTTGTCTATACACTCAAACTGTATGCTTGATAATAAAAGGCTCAGGGGTGGGGCCAGAGCATGTTATATGAGGGTAGCTATATACATATATGTAATGTGAAGCATGATGGTGTTAAATGTGGTGCTGTGTACAATTATATAATGAAACATCTGAGGCTATTTCATTTGATATTTTCTCTATGTGAAAATCTGAGGTTGTTTTATGTAAAATTGTCTATTCATTACAGGGACTTGGTGGAGGAGTTGTTGCCCTACATTAAGGAAGCTATAGATCGCAAGCAGGAGAATGTACGAAGGCGACGCAGGCGTGACATCCTTAGACTGACATTGGCCAAAATATTCCAGTATATGGCAATCAATGGTATTTTTGCTCAAAGGTAGGACATGGCTGTTGTTTTGACATGTTGCTGTTGACTATGACATAGTTTGAAAGAATAATTGGCTACTTAATAATTTTGAGTTACTTTGATGATTTTGAGTGATATACTAAGTTTATAATTTTATATTAATTGTAAATTCAGCTGTGGAAAATCAAGCGTTTGTGAAACTGGAGGTAGAAGTGATGTATACCAATATTTAGATGATCAACTGATTGACAGTACCAGGTAGCTGTAAGTTGCTAAGTGTACTTTTGCTACTTGACAGTCCTGCTGGTGTGGTAGACCCAGATAATAATGGGCTGAACTCGACATTCTCAGAGTACATAGAGGGTGCTCGCTTCTTCTTGGAGAACGAAGGGGATAAAGATCTACCAATTCTGCAGGACATCAGAATGCACTTTAGTGGATTCATCCGACAACTGATCCGAAACACTCCAGGTGAGTACCGAAAACTTATGCAAAACATTCTGGATGAGTACCGCAAACTCATGCAAAACACTCTGGCAAGTAGTGAAAACTTATGCAAAACACTCTGGCGAGTACTGAAAACTTGTGCAAAACACTCTGGGTGAGTACTGACATCAGATCCCAAAACACTCCAAAAACACTTTGGTGAGAACTGATGTCTGATGCAAAATATTCCAGGAGAGTACTGACATCTGATTTGAAATGCTCTGAATGAGTACCAACGTCTGATTCAAAAAGTCGAAGTAAAAAAAAAAATGGACTTGCTATAGTATGCTTTAGATTTGAAATTTCCAAGTTACCAATATTTTGGGTGTAACTTATGAGACCATTACCTTTGTAATACCCTTCCCTCCTCACAAATGTAGATTCAGCTGTTTGTTAATCCATACAAGTCACTCTTTGACCATCAGGTACAGTTCTTGTGGACAAGATTTATGATGACTACATGCCATACTCCTCACATTTTACACAGTGGTTGGCGCAAATGGGCCATATGTCGACATGTTTGAATTTTGATGACAACATGGTTTTAAGTGTTATGAGTTTTTGCTTACTCTCATGTTTGGCTTCAGATTATCTTATAAAACTACAGGACTTGGTGGAAATAATGAAAAAGATATATCGTAAACTGTTTTACAAATGGGACTTCAATTTGAAAACAACAATTATTATGATACCTTTTTGAGTTTTTTCATGACTACCCTTTGTGATAAATAGTAGCTGTTTAAATTTACATAAACTTTACATTCATGAACTTCATTTGCAATACATGTGTAAATTAAATTGTGTAAAAAGATTATTCTCAACTGAATGGTTAATTGTTTTTCTACAGGAAAACATCACACTGAATTTTCAAATGAAGGATGAGAGGAGCTTAATTTGCTTGATTATTTGATAATGGTAACAAGAGTGAGCCTTACTAAGGTAGTTTTAACATTAAATAGCTATATCTTTCTGTTGAATCCTTTACAGTGGAGAAACGGCGGAAGTTACTGTCAAGGGAATTACGGTACAAGTTGTTTTATTTGTTTGCTGGATGGAGCGGCAAGTTTGGTAAACCGTTTGGATATACTGACAGAAGGCTCAATAGGTGAGTATGGTGCCAATAATGGCAATATTTTATTTTCTTTCTTAGCATAATTTATGTTATGACTTCAATATTGCACGTGATAATAGTCCTCCATTTGGGTTTTGTCAGCTTAGAAGATGGATTACCTTGACCAAATTCCCAAGGTCACCACCTAGAGCCCTATTAGTGAACTGGGTTTCCACATGATAACTAAAGATGTGTTTTACCAAGGGCTTTCATATTGCACAGGAATATAGCCTTCTGTAAGAGCAAGGTCAGTTTATGAAATGGGTGACCTTGAGTCAATTCTCAAGGTCACAGAGCCACATTACTGAATTTCGTATCTAGTTAATAACTGCAGAATTTTTTGAGCCAGAGCTTTTATTTTGCAGATTATTATAGTCTTCTATTAGGGCTACATCAGCTTCAAAGAGGGGGGACCTTGACCTAATTTCCAAGGTCACAAGTCCACTTAGTGAATTTGATTACTGCATCCTAACTCAGAATGTAACCTAGAATATCAATATTGCATATGATAATAGTGCTGTATAAGGGTGTGATAAAGTTAGAACATAGATAAGCAAATATGACGAGGGCAAGGCCAAAAATGACAGTTGCACTCTTCTACAATGCCTGACAGGTTTCGACACGGCTGTGTCTCAACAGAGGCTGGTGTAATTGTTGTGCATACATGCTTTATATAGTTTGTTATGACATATACCAGAACATAGATAACCTTGACCCAATTCTCAAGGCCACAACACATGTTGGTAGACTGTGGTTTCTGCACCATATCTCAAAAATTTTTTGAGATAGGACTTGGATAATGCCCAAGTATATACTCCCTAATAAGGGCTAGGTGAAGTTTGAGGATGGTTTGCCTTGACCTTAGTTTCAAGGTCATAGAGGCACTACAGGAAGTTTTGGTTTCTGCATGATAACTAGAAAAGTTTTTATGATAGAACTTGTATATTGCACAGGATGATAGTCCTTCCCCAGGGCTCAGTCAGGTTGAAAGATGGGTGACCTTGACCCAAATTTCCAATGCCACAAGGTGACTGCTACAAATTTAGTTTCTGTGTCCTAACTCAGAGTTTAACTTCAATATTTCCACATTATTACAATCCGCTATTAGGGCTTTGTCAACTTAGAAGATGAATGTCCTTGGTGGAATTCTCAAGGTCACCACACAGAGTCCACTTGGTGAAATTGGTTTCCATGTGATAACTAAAGACGTTTTTAGGTTGCTTGTCAACAGAACTTTAGACCTAAGACTTTCACATTGTTCAAAGTTAAAGTCTACCATAAGGACTACATGTACATCAGGTTTGCAAATTGATGACTTTCATCCACTTCCCAAGGTCATGAGTGCTCCATTTAGTGCTATCAACAGGGTAATGAGAGGGAACATGATAACAGTAGGGGGGCATCAGTGTTTTTCAAACATGTCTTACAAGTGTTAATTTGGTGAATAGGAGAGTGCAGTGGATGTGGATACCCTGTCTGTTAACAGATTGTGTTTTAATGTGGCTTCACTGAATTGTCATTTCTTGTTGCAGGATGAACAAAGATGACCGTTGCACAGACCTGGAGTTGTCAGCATTACAGGCCATGTCTGCTGTTCTCTGCTGTGGGCCAGTCTTTGACCCGGCAGGCCTCAATGATGATGGCTATATCTATGCCTGGCTTGACACCTTGCTGGGAGCTCATGATGAGAAGGTAGGTCAAGGTCATGTATTGATGCTGTGATGGCCATAACCTTCTACTAACGTCTCTATCTCAAGTGAATCATTATGTGTGCTACATATTCTGTGTCACAAATGTCTACCATTCGTAATGGTGTCGCTTCTTTGTATCAAAGTGAAATTGATGTGAACTGTTTGTCCTGCAATAAGTAATGATGTAGAAGCCTCAGACATTTATCAGATATTTATCAAAGATTTTGCGAATGTGTTTAGAGATAAAGTAGATAAGATGGATTACACATGACATGCAGGGTCCACTTTTCGCGCCTTTTTCTGATATCCAAATTTGTGACAAATATAATTTTGTATAATTGCTGCCATAGATAGTCTGGTTATCACAGTAATACATTAATTATCTAGTGGTCTTGTTTCCGGGTTTTTCATCTAAATTCTCATGGCATTTTGTCTGATAATTCTCTCTCAGAGATATGTGAAAATGGTGTCTAAATTATGCTAGAGGTAATTTTTTAATGAATGTGTATCCATTTGTTTGGTTGTTTGATACGTTTATGAGTCATTGTGATCAGGGATGAAGGCTACGTTTCAGTAAAGCTAAAAATATCACTGCTATATGAGGGAAATGTGTGTTTTTGAGGAATGAAAATATGAATTTGTCCTGATTTAGACATTTAAAAAGCATGAAGAAAACTGCGTTTGATGTAGTCTTAGCTCTGCAGGGATGGAATCGATGGTTTTCCTCAGTTCCCCCTAGTGCAGTATGCTGCGAGTGCGCTGAGGAAATCTGTTGACTAATCATCTGTATCATTCTTACATACAAAGGAAGTAGACACTGTGCCATTTCTGGACATTTTTAATGGGAAAAAGTTGCAAGCCAATACAGTGGCACTAGGTCCCTCATGGTTAAAACCTTCGGTGGATGGGAAGTTTGTGTTTAGCTGACTAACAAGACTGGTTTCCATGGTTTCTAAATGTTACCAACTAATGTCTCCCTGAAGAGGGTTCAATGTCAAAGTTGTGAGGTGAAGGTTCATTATATATACATGTGGGATTTCTTCTCTCCTTCCATAATCACAAACAGATTAAGTCTCAGGTAAGCACTAACAGACACCTGCAAAATGCAAAATTCCTGTTTCTACTCATTCACCCTGGAATGGTGCATGGACCCAGTCTCCATCCTGCAATTCAAACCTGCATTGTTCCATTTCAGTTTTAAATTTGTAGTTCCATCTTTGCAGTTGCCCTCATCCCAGATGCTTTCCTGTGACCTGCATTTGTGCTGCCTTGTTGCCTGACACTGTTCTTGTAACATTCCAAGCCGTTTCATGCAATTCCATGCTTTGCTGTCAACCCTGATCTTGCTGTTCACACCAGTTTGATTCAGTGGTTGTTGGCATTGAGACCCGATCAAACTGCTGGCTTGTATCAGTGCATTTAATGTTCTTCACGTTCTCCAGTACATAATACGCATGGAATCAAGCAAATCTGTACAGGGGGGAATTATGGGTGCCGAATGACTGGTGACAGTCTGTAAACAAAGACAGTTGTAGCTGCCATGTAAGACCACTCCTGTCTTTTAGCAGCAGTGGGCTTATGGCAGGTTAGATCAAAAAGGAAATGGACTCTGGTGTTTCTTGACAAGTGGTCTCGACTGTAACCACTGCATATATAAATCTCCATTTTAAAGTTACTGCTTGCTGTAACTGTGAGCGGTTCATTGCTTGATTCAACTTGGTGCACACTGCAATGATAGTGGTAGGGTCACATGTACCATCTCACGCAAGTGGTCTCAGGTGACCTCTGACCTCTAGTGTACGACAGAAACTTATGATCCAGTCTCATGTTTTTAATACATTACTGGCCAATAATATGAAGAATGCTTAATGTATCAATATAGAATATAATTAAAGCACTGAATATGACTAGAATGGATCTTATAGAAGAGAGAATGACTTGAAATGCATATATATATATATATATATATATAAAGAGAAACTGTATGATTTACATTCATTAGAATGGTGATAAATGATTCAGCACAGACAGGGAATCATAATGAATGCTACTGACAGAATGGCACCAGGAATGTGGATTAGTTTAAGGAATGACAATTTTAGTGTACAGCATAATTGAAAAGTGATACTTTTCTTGAAAATCGTGATTTGAGAATGAAATTGGATATCTTCAATTTTGCATGGAACATTGAGAATGAGATCTGTAGTGCATCCAGCAGACAGAGAGTTTACATAGATGCATGGGTTTTGTCAGTCGTAGTCATTGTCCATACCTGTAGTCAGAGTGTATCAAGTGCCTCTGTACTTTGTAGATTTATGTCTCATTCATTGTGTTTGCAATGTGAAGCACAAACCAATGTTTGCCAATTTTCATTCATGCAATCTTCTCATGACTTTCTCTTCTTTCATGCAGTGTTTTCTCGCAATGCTACAATGTGTTTTATACTTTTTTTGTGATATATAAGCCACAGAATACTCTGAAAGTTGGATAGAGTCATTGTAGCACCAATATTGTATCTTTCACACTGAAGTCCTGGTGTTTGACCATAGAATTTTTGATGAGATAGTATTTTTCAAATGTCAGGAAGTGATTGTCCATTTTTCCGGTCTGTTTTGTAGGAGAATTCTTTTGTCTTAGTCCATGTTCGTACATTTATAGCATAGTTGCTGGCTAGAAATGGTCACTTTGGTATATTACATGGTAGCATTATTGTTGATACAGTGTTCCTAGTTGCAGCACAGTATTGTAACATTGTTAGGGTGTGGTTGGTAGGAAAAGTAATAAAACCCAGAATCTGTCTTCTTTGGTCAACTTAGACTATGACTGGAGTGAGATGACCTAATTGACAGCCATCATTGCACAGCTGACTGCTACGTCAACCTGTGCAGCACTTTGCACTAATTGACCTAAGTGCAGATGGCTAGTGTGTAATTACATGTGAAGGGAAAATTCACAGACATCTGTAACAAGTTATACATCAAATGTGCCGGCTATTTTCACCACAGTCATTATCTTCTGGGTTGACTATATATTGTGCTTAGAGTAACAACCATAAGGAAGTGTCTGTATGCATTGTGGAGGTAGTTGCTGATCGTGTACAGCTATAAGTGTTGAGCTGTTCATCATTTGATAGGTGCTGACCTGGTGTGTTTTAAGTGTCTTCTGTGTGACCTGATCCAGTTTGTAGACTGTCTGGGACAGCATTAGTTGTGCCAGGGAAAAACGTTATGGGCATAAAAATGTACTCCTCACAGCTCATTTTACTGTTACTGCAGGAAAATATATTAAGCCATTTGAATGCCATTGTGTCTTCATGTTTAATGAAAATGACAGTGACCTAGAAATGCACATTCTCACTTTTGTTTGAAGATCTCGTTGTGTTATTTAAAATGTTCATCATAATCTCCAGATAATGAACCCTTCTTATATAGATATGGGTGTGTGTCTGTATGTGCGTATACTCCTCCAAGCCCAATTTCTTTTGTTTTGGAGTGAGTTATTTTTCATAGAGCTTGCCTGGCCCTGATTATATTTGAAATATATGCTCCTGACATATTTGAAGTCCCAGCGACGTAAGCACTTTGTAGTGGATATTCGCCAATTTTTGCCTTCTCTTTTGAATGAAAATCAAAAAAAAAAAAAAAAAATGTGTACCCCGAATTGTGTGTGCCAGAGTCCAGCACGCTATCCTTAACAGCACCAGGTCTTACTTGTTCAGTGCTGTTTCAATCTTCATTTCATCATGGCGTGTCTATTGTTGACCAACATTGAATGGAGCAGTAAGCGTAACAGGTCAAGAGTCAAGGTCACTACATTGTGCAGGGTTTTTTGTGTTTTTTTTTTTTTTTTTGCCCAAATTCAGTTGTTTAAATAGTTTTTAATGGTGTATATCAGAGTATAAGTATGTTCATATCCTTGGAGACAAGGGTATGAAAAATGGACTCCTTGCTTCAGCTAAGAGTCTGTTTTCATGCATTTGGCACCACAAAGATAATAAATATTACAGATACGCCTGGGTATTTTTTGAACATTAGTGAGCAGAATAGATGAAAGAATAGATTTGATGGCTGCGGGAGCTAAAACTGAAAAGCTTTTTCAGTGTATTTTGAAGACAAAAGATCGATGCGTTTCGCTTTATCAGAGGCTCATCAGGAACTAAAAAAAACGGTAGCCAGAAAGGCATCACGTTTCCGTATACAATGTCCTTGGAAACGTACCGTGATGTCGGGACTTGTATAAAAACAAACCAATAGCTCTTCACAGAGCTGACAAAGCCTTTACTTGTTACATGTGTCGCCCTGTGTGGGCATTGATGACGCTTATCTGGAGCTGTATAGAGTTGTACCAGGGACCTGTATAACAGGTCCCTGGTTGTACCAACACAGCTGGGTGTTGAGACTGCAGAATGTGCCATTTTACAGTGTCTTCTAAATGTGTACCCTATCTGTACACAGAGACTGCTGACGTTCAGAGTCTTGAGTGCATGTGTAAGAATGTCCTTGTCCTGTGGCAGCTTGTACCTTTGTGTGCTGTTTCTTCTGGTCACACCAGAAATTGACTGATAAAGTGCATATCCAAACTGCTGAGTTGGCAAAAGTTACAGTTTTGTTGCTGTTGAATGAACCATTGAGTACTAACTGTGTATTTACTTGTTGGTATGGTTTGCCTTCTAAACAGACAAAGTTGTGTGAAATATGTCCTTTTTACAAATGAACTAAAGAGTACACAGGGATCGGTCTGTTTACCAGGCTAGGTATAACTATAAAGTGGTTACAATTACATTGCCTTTCAAAGTCTTCAGTTGTTCACTTACTGTGTTGTTGGTCGATCCTGGCAGTGGTGATAGAATTTCAAGAGATATGTTTCAGTGTCACACATTCTACAGTATTGTAAAGACAGTTCACATGGAGAGATCTCTTATTTTCATGATTATCACACCTTGACCTTTAAATCTTCATCCACCTGTGTAAAATTAACATGTGTTCCACACTTATTCTGTTTACTATCAGAAACTGTGAGTGTTCAGGATGTGATAATTCATAAATCTCATTGATATAAAATGGTTTGTTGTGGTTTATTTCGTGTGTAAATATGAAATGTTGAATGTCGATTTTGGTCTGATATCGGTCTGACTATCAGACACTGCGGCAGTGAGTAAGGTGTTAAGACTTGACCTTAAGCCCCGAACACAGAGTCAGCAGTTTCCATGATAACATTCTGAGTACAGTGCCCCTGGAGTATACAGACAAGAGCTGTTTGCCAATTGGATGTGTCATATTGGATGAAACAGGCAGAAAACATTCACAATGCTGGGCCATTTCTGTTAATTTTCAATTACGGGGAAAAGTTTTGTATAGATACATTAATGATAAGTTTCTGAAGGTAAAATGACCTAGTGGACAATTTAATTGTTTTCATGAGATGAGAAAGCAATATTAAATGTTGTAAACAAAGCTTGACGCTTGGTGTTTGTGACAGATCTACAAGTTGGCTCAGGAGACTGTGGTGCTACTGCTTGAGTTCAATGCTGACCACCAGGCGTTGTTGGACTGGGTGATTGACAGGTGCTATACTGGGTCACACGAGGTCGCTGATGGCTGCTTCAATGCATTGGCCCTTGTCTTCAATAACAGGTCAGTTTCTCTTTCCACAATACACGTATTAGTTCAGGTATTTGCTGCTGGGTGGCAGAACTGAGCTCTGGTAGGTCATGATATGCTAATGATCAGGGTGACATACGACCTAAAATCATTGACAAAACAAGGTACAATGAAACTTTGTTATAAAGACACCATCTGTTCCCTTTAAACAGGTCAGATATCTGAATACTTCAAATAAGCGAGTCAAAAATAAAAATAAAAAAAAATTGACTCTAAATCCCTCAGAAATTGTGTCATTAAGTGAATATGTTGGACATCTGAGTGTCATTATAATGAGGTTTCACTGCATCAATGAAAACCTAACAGTTATACAGAATATACAGAAACAAAGTTGGAGTGAAATGGTAAAAGCAGTTAGGTAAATACATTACATGTATAGTTTTAGAGATAGATGTACATGTATTGAAAATGTTGCATTCACAGTCCATAGGAACTTACATGCAATTGCGTAACGGGAACAGTGCTGTGTTCAAGTAGCTAGTCACGGCACCACCCAGTTGCAAGGCATTATGCAAATTGAGAAGTTACTCTCACCAATGAAATGCTCTGTATCGACTACAGGAACTAAAGAGGTTAAGATTAATTAGTTCAGATGGGTTTTCAGTAGAGAACTCGGTAGGCAGGCCTGCTAGATGTGTGTCTTACCATTACTTTCCATTGTAATTTGCACCTAAGTAAAATTAAAACCACTGCAGTTAGAAACACTAGATTCCCTGTGGTAAACCTTCATCTATGGCTAAAATACTCCTGTAAATTTTATTACCTCAGCTGCAAAATTAAGGAATTTATTGAGTGTTACATTAACATAGACTCTAATGGGAATACACACATCTAATCCTCATGAATTTTGTGTATTGGATTGTATATTCAGCTGAATTCACATAAAATTGCTGATAGTGACGTCTCCTATTACACGTCATTGGTGCACAGTTAGCCAAAACATACACCCATGCCTCGGGTCAGTCATTCCAATGAAAACTCATATAGCATGGAATAGTAAGCATTTAACCATTTTGTTGACATTTGGTAGGGGACCTTGCAGTGACAGTCTTTTCTTGATGTATCAGGGAGTACCTCTGAGACAATGTTGCTATGTTGATATGATAATCTGTGGGTACCCCTGAGATGATGTTGCTATGTTGATAATCTGTGGGTACTCCTGAGACCATGTTGCTATGTCGATCATATGTGGGTACCCTGAGACCATCTTGCTATGTTGATAGTCTGGGTATTCCTGAGACCATGTTGCTATGTTGATCATCTGTGGATACTCCTGAGACCATGTTGCCATGTTGATCATCTGGGTACCCTGAGACCATGTTGTTATGTTGATAATCTGTGGGTACCCCTGAGACCATGCTGCTTTGTTGCCATTTCATCAAGGACCTTGTAGTGACAGTCTTTTCTTCATATTTCAGGGAGTACCCCTGTGACCATGTTGCTATGTTGAATGTTACATTGCTGAATACGGGCTGTCCACGCATTGCCATCCATGAAACTGCAGTTCAGTTACTTCATCTGTTGTACAAGCGCTTTTTTCTGGATGATGTGTGTATGACAGAACAAGACTCTATCCTGAGGCATGACCCTGAGCGACGAGAGAGGCAGGCCCTCATTGACATGTTGTTGTCAGGGCCCTACTCACGATCACAGCTCTATTTATCCGAAACTTTGGCGAAACTGCACCCAGAGCTGACCATGCCAATGTTTTCAGGTGAGTGGCACCGTGATTTTTAATTAGTCTTATCTACTCCATTTGCAAAGCAGCTTAGTTTCATGGTTTAAGAAAAGAAAATGATACAATGTCAAAATACAGCAACGATCCACACATATGTGGGGTGGGTGGTCAGGTGAGACTCACCATTAAAGTTTTTTAGTTACATTTCACATGGAACTACTCACAACACTGTTGTGACCAAGATGACCGTGAATCCCATTGCAATGTAAGTATTTATAGACCTCACCAGGCACAAGAAATGATGACCACAGCATTTCATTGGGTCCAATAGTAAATGATAGGCAAGCATGTCTGCCACGAGACTTGTAATTCATGTCAAAGGTAGTGTTGCCAACACTCCCGGATTACCCGGGAGACTCCTGGAATTTTATGCTGAAAATTTGTGAAAAATTTTAGATTTTTGCCAATTTTTAGCCACCTCTTTAGCTTTTATCAATACTTTCCTTCTATATTTCATATTAATTTATCAATCTCCCTGAATTTTACTTTCCACCTCCCAGATTTTAAGTGTGGTAGGTTGGCAACACTGCAAAGGGAAGGTGAACTAAGGTTAATAGGAAGTGTGGATCAAGTACATGTATTGGCATTGTTTTTAACCATTCACCTCATTGCATGTCATTAGGTATCCTTTGATTACATGTACAGCTGAGATTGACACATCTTGGTAGCTTTGATCACCAAACTATTGTATTATTACCATGGTTGCAGAAATCACTCACCGGTTCCAGACAGCCATTCCTGCAATCCGCCAGCTATTACTACAATATCTGTTGCCATGGTTACACAACATGGAACTGCTTGATCCTAATCTTCCCCCCAGCGACCCCTTGTCTTCTTTCCCCAGCAAGCGGCAGGACCTGTCCTGTGAGTACTCCAAGCCCCCTCTGAAGGGAGAGGGGTGGGGGTCACCACAGGCCACTGAGATGGTGCTGAACAATCTATTCTACATCACTGCTAAGGTAACCCATTTCTAGTTTTCTTTCAATCTGAGGATTTTGATTTTGTGTAATATCTTTGTTTTGTAAGAGTTACTGTTATGCTAAAATGATGGCTCAGCTTATACATGAAGCCATACTTTGTCCAAGAAATAATTGTCAGACTGAGTTTACCGGCTATGCGACAATTTAAATGAAAAATAGTTTTAAAAATGGAATGGGAAAAAAACAAATGCAATTGGATTAGAATAAAAGTTGAAGAAATTGGATTAATCTTATTTTTGATTAAAAACATGACCTTAAGCTCATACGAACTCCTGATGATAATGCCCATACACAAAAAGAAAGGGGAAGCCAATGTCACATATGGAATGAATTATGCTTTGTTGCAGTTTGGTGATGACCATGCAAAAGAGATCGAGGACTTGTGGGCAGCACTGGTGGTCTGTTGGCCAGGCAACTTGAAAGTCATCATACGATACATCGTCATCATCACTGGCATGGCCCCCGTGGGCCTGCTGCCCTATGTGAGTATATGGGGCATGACAAAGAGGTCAATGCTAGTTTGTTAGTAGCATCAGTTCAAAATGGGAGCCTACTTTGAAAAGTGTTCATTTTTGAAAAAGCAAGAAAAATTTTGAATGTTCCATTCCTCAGTATATTGGAATGCTTAATGTAAGAAACAGATGTCCATTCATCTGCCCAGTCACGTTGTCTCTGATATATGATAAAAATGGCAAGATAGAATTGTTTTAGACGTGGCAAATATGGTTTCTGGCTGTTTGACCAGAATGGCAAATCATTGCTTTTTTTTTTAGAGAAGAAGAGTAGAAGTTCTGTTACTCATGGACTTTAATTTCATTCTTATTTACAACACCTCATACTCAAAATTTTCCAAATAAATTAAACAAAAAAATTGTCAAAAAGATAGAAAGTTGAGACATTCAGATGTGTGGATGTTTTTGTCTGCAGGCCAAGCGAGTTGTAGTATATTTGGGTCGTGCCAAACCAGAAAAATTAAGTGACGAAATGATGAATGAACTGCAGACAGTGGAAGCGCTAACTTTCAGTGTCAAGAGAACACAGACTCCACCTTTCTACAGATTAACTGTCATCAGTAAGCGCTCCCAAGCTAGTGTGCCCGAAGACCAACAAGAGGCGTCACAAACTCACCAGCTCCACTTGGACAAGGGGCAGATCCACACCAAGAGACACAGTGGGGAAGACCCGGCCAAGGCAGCAGAGAAGTAGGTGGTGGCGCCACTGGGCAGGGCTCTCTATACTCTCTACTTGTAGTGTAAGGGACTGAGATCAAACAGGTTGTCACAGGCATTGAATTTATTGGGGAAGAGCAAAAATAGAATGTTGTGATGCCCTTCCAGGAGGGGGCACTTGGGTCAGGAGGGCTAAGATTCTGTATTCAAATTACCTATCAGTGTAATTTACAACATTATAATTTTAAAACTGCTCTGTCAAGGCACCATACTTCTGGAAGAGGTCTGTGTATAGCAAAAATGTTCCAATATATTTTATTACCTCTGCATCAAAACTTACTAGTTTGTTCAATGTTACTTTAACGTTCAGTAACATTAAATTAAAATACACATTATAAACAAATAAACATGACCTGGCAAGTACTAGATGGCTTAGAAGTGTTAAAATCAAACTATGATAACTACGATAAGTTTGACCCACAATATGTGGGTCAAACTTATCGACCCCAGATGCATAGGCTAAGGGAACATCTTTATTACATCAACAAAGGGGATATCAACCAACCTCTTGGCAGACATTTTGCCAGGCCAGATCACAATGACCTAACTCTTAAGGTCCAGATCCTGGAACACATCCCCACCCCACCTGAGCTGAGGAAAACAGAATTGCTCAGGTTGAAAAGAGAGTCTTACTGGATCCACCAGCTATGCACTATGGAACCCTTCGGTCTCAATGTCATGGGGAAATAGACAAACTTGCTCAGTCTCATATTAAAATACACATTACAAACACACAATTTTGTGTATTGGGCGTCTGTTCCACTGAGTACACATATACAACTTTGAATACAGAACCCGTATCGGATTAAATACAACGAACTGGGCCATGTTGATTATGGCATTCATGCATACCGGCTGCCATTGAACCATTCTTTTTAGGAATGGGGATTTTCCCATTTTTGGCTAGGTGATTGGTGCCAAAAGTTGCTGGTTCAAGACCTGTCCGTTCCGTGGTCACAAAACATATATAATTGCTAGTTATGACCTCCCATACAGCACTAAGCATGAAGCATGGTTGGAGAGCTTGAAATGTTAAATGCTGTTGTCATAAACTTTATCAACTTCACAATGACAAAAGAATCACGTGCAGATGTATGCATTTATATATGAAAATGCCATTATGGTGACCGGTCAGTTGCTTTGCTATTAAATGTGTGTCTTGAATTTTCTTGCAGCACGTCACGGACCAACTCCACAGTATCTCTGCGCAGTGAGACTAGCACATCTTCCAGTGGGCCTCGTGCCACTGGATTTGATTGTAAGTGATACTTTGGATTATGTAACCTTTTGCTGTGATAAATATTCGCCAGTACAACTTCTTGTGTCAGACGCAATTTGATAAAGGCAACTGTCTTGAAAGACATCCCATCCCCATGAGCAAAGTGTGACTTGTCTGTGATATTGTTCAGGCCCGCAGAAGTCATTGCTGTCCTGTCAGCTTGTTTTCTTTTTTTTTGCAACCTTTGTATTAGCTGAATGTAAGAGGGTGACAGCTGTGTCACAAAGGATGAGTGCTGCTTGTATTTATTCACAAATCAAGAGAGCAGCTCAGAAAGAAATTGTATATAATATATTATATAACAAGGCATTGAGCAGCCCCCCTCCCCTCCCCCCCCCCCGCCCCCCAAGTAAGCAATCTGGAATATAAAACATTTTCCAAAATACATCGTAATGAAGCCCTAGAACTTTAAATGTAAAAGTATGCTTATATCCTTAAAATTAAAGTAAGCACAGCATTAAGTGCACAGTTGCAAAAGACATCTACATGTCAGTAGGGACATTTCTAAGTTTGTTTGTTTATCTGTGATACATATACATGTTACTTATCATGCTGCCTAATCTTTGAACAGTGGATGAGGAGATGATTTTGCCAATGAAGCCAGCCCCAGTACCAGCAGGAGAGGTCACACGGAGGAGCGACTCCCCTCTGCCCTACCCCCTCCCCATGCCTGCCTATGGCGGCTTCTTTGCCCCACTGTCAGAGATGCTACCAGAGGGTAATCTGCCAAACCCTCCATACCTGAGGTGCAACCTAGCAGTGATGTTATTGACAGACCTCATCATGGATGGCTCCGACATTGACACGTGGAGAGCTCACCTGCCGCTTATGCTGCACATCATATTTCTAGGTAGGTGCTCCATGCTGATGATCAATCGGGTCCGGACAGAAAGGGACACAGGAGAAGCACTTGTCATTAGATAAAAAGTGTGCTCATGAGGAAAAGAATATCATATGTCACTCAGCTATGTGTTATTTTGCACTTAATATGTTTTTCAGCAGCACAAGCTGTTCCGCTGTGATCAGCACAAGTCAAAATGGCGCGTAACAGGAGCTTGCATGCTGCACATGCTGCTTCAAAAACCTGCAATTTTATTTCAGTGTTTGCACAGACAGGCCCTGAAAGTGTTCTTAAAAATTGATTTGAGCAAGAATTCTTTGGGATTTATCTTGTTTGTCATTCCCATCTTCCAAACTTAACTGTTGACAAAAGTGTGTGTAAAACTATGTGTTCAGGGTCCTTGAAAATAAAAAATTTAGGCCTGGACAAGGTTGTTGTGTTTTAAATCTGCCAGTGTGGATGAGGTATGTGTGTATGGCCAGTTTAATGTAAACTTTCGTGTGCAGTTGTTTTGTTGTAGGATATTTTGCTGGTGGCACATCACCATGAAAATAAAGAATACAATGTCAAGTGTTGAACAGATTGATTTAGTCTAGGGGGCAACAAGAGGGAATGTAAAGCTTCAGAGAAAACTTAAATGTAAAAATTGTGAGTATTTGTAATCTTGAGAACAAGTGTATATATATGTGATATGTATATGTGTTGTCACTGCTCGCAGGCCTTGATCACAGTCGCCCGCTGATCCACGAGCACTGTAAGAAGCTGCTACTCAACATGCTGCTAGTGCTGTCGACCCACAATGACCACTTTGCCGTGGCTAAGATCCTGCTCAGCAACAAAGCTATCAATGAGGAGTATGCACTGACGCTGCCGTCACACAACAACAAGGACCACAGTTATAACTTTGTGGCCGAGTCCATCGAGAGCAGCTGTTCGAGTGCAGTGAACCAATCAACATTCAGCGTTAACAGCACTTCTACCATCACCCCCGACAGCGTGTCCAGTCTGGTTGAGGTTGACACTTTGTCAACGACAGAGGAGGTTCTCCAGGCTCTGATAGAGTTTATTGTTACAAGAAAGTGTCGTCCATTGTGGAGTTATGAGGATATTACATCGAAGATTTGGAACATTCGCAGTGCAGAGCAGCTGGAACACTTCCTCAAGTATGTGTTGAGGATATTTCGAGAGTCTGTTCCTCTGGCTCAGATAGAACAGAGATGGTCGCAGATCGCGCTACAGCTGGCTCTATCATGCTCCTCCCGGCATTATGCAGGCAGGTCATTCCAGGTAGGCCTCGATAGCTGATCTCTAACAAACCTAAGATTTTTTTGTCCAGTTGTTTTTGCTTTAAACTGCAGCAACAACATATTTACTAATTATGTTCACCTGATTCAAATTTGAGAAAGACAAAAAGGTGGATATTCATGCACCTGTAACATTGAAATAAATTTCATTTCATGGCTTTTTCTATCAGTTGAGTGGCCTCATGGACCACTCTCTGACCCAGAACAGAGCAGGTTATAGAAATTTCTGTGCTCAGAGTAAATTCGTAATTTATAATGGTTAAGTCCAGTCCATGTCAATGAAGGCGTCCAGACTTCATTGAGGTGGGAACGGAGGGTGGTGGTGACCAGACCTTCATTTTGCACTATCATGCAGAGAACATAACATTCATTCTAACAGGTGTGCTGCTAAAAGAATGCACAACACGTGTAGTTTTCTTTTGACTAATTTTCATGTTGTTTCACAGATATTCCGGGCATTACATGTTCCACTGACGTCGCAGATGTTGTCTGACATCCTGTCGCGGCTGGTGGAGACGGTGGCGGAGCATGGAGAGGACATGCAGGTAGGCGTGGTCTCATTGTGGTCACTCTCAATGGGTACACAAACTTGGGACATTTTTCTTTGGTCATGGAATATACAGGTCTTTTTAACCGTTATCTGTCATGATATAACATGAGTCAAAAAACTTTATGCACAAAGTTTGCTGAGAAATTCATTTATTCATATGATTTCACAATGGATTGCAAGTTTAGTTTGAGATGAAGACACATGCAGATGACAAATTTATTCACTGAAGGAATACCTATGATAGATAAGGCTTTGCAGTTCTCTTCAAAAGTTGCGTCTTGTTGCATGAGCACCTGTGTCACACGATACCTGACCTTTGACCTCTCCTGCTGCAGGGCTATGTCACAGAGATCATGCTGACCCTAGAGTCCTCGGTGGATTACTTGGATGTGGACATTAGGTCGATTGACTTTGTCAGGGAGGTGAAGGAACTCTTCAACTCCACTCCAAACTTAAACAAAGAGCCACGTCTAGAAATGAAAAAGAGTGCTACTATTGCTCTGCGACACTCTCCGCCGCACCATGTACGTAGCACGAGCTACAGCCTCTCTCTGATATGCAGGCGAGCCATTACCTCATCGCCACCTGTCATTGAGGGAAAAGGTAAGTGGCTGCAGTATTCATTGTAGGATTTATGACTAACATGCAGCCTATACTACTTTGTACTAACACTAGCCATGGGAAACCACAGTGGAAGTACATGTACCTCAGAGGTTGTCAGTCAGTTAAAATTTACGAAGCTCTGTAGTTCACCATTTTCTTGAAAAGGTAAGAGATAACCATGCTCCTTGAGGAAAGTGGTTAACCGGCAACGTGTCATTCTGGTTGATTTCATTTGTTGTCTTTGTTGATACAGTTCAACATGAAATGGATGTTGGCTTTGGGTAATAGCATAAGACTCCTAGTTGTGCACATACAAAAGCACTATAAAAATTTCAACATTGAAATTTTTCTTTGCAGGTGAGTTGCGTCATCCCAGGACCCTTTCAGTGGGCGAGGACATCCGCAAGTCGACTAACCTGTCTCGTTCTCGCAGTGCGCAGTCCCTGAAGCAGCTGACGGAACCTCTGGGTCAGGATGACAAGCTGACTATCCTCACTCAGATGTTCTGGCTGGCAGTCTCCATGCTCGAGTCGGACTATGAATACGAATACCTGCTGGCCACTCGCCTCCTCACCAAAGTGTTGCGCCATCTGCAGCCTGATCGCCCTGAGTGTCGTGATAAACTGGACAAGATGCTCATACAACTTAACTGGTTGCAGTTTCCTGGGGTGCAGGCCTTACTGCTCAAGGGCTGTACGTCTCCAGTCACAGCAGAGGCTGTGTGGAGCCTGCTGTCTAAGATGACCATGTGTATAGGTGCTCCTGTCATCGATCCCTCAGCTTGTACAGGTAAACAACATCTTTGTGGCCTTCATGTCAACCGTTCCTTTGTTTTCCTTACCACTTACTGCCCTTCTCATTTTTTTTCTTTTTCTGGAGAAGTTAGCCTGAGACCTGCTTCGTATAGCCTGGTGGCTGCCACTTGCCAACCTGCCGTCATCTGCCTGATGTCAACCTCCACAAAGTTAGCAGCTCTGATCAGTTTAAACTTACCCACCATTTTGTTTGGACTAATTCTTATGATCACTTCATTAACTCTTTCAGTGCCGAATTTTGGACCGAGTCAAGAGCTTTTCTCGGCGTGCATTGGGTGCAATGTGCCCCAAAAAAAGCTATTACCCAATACAGCCATGGAGAAAAAGCTGTTGATCTGGGGCATTGTCTCGAGCTATTGGCATACTGGTACTCGAATGAAAGGTTTTTTAAACGAGGAATACAAATCTGGGATCCTAATGATAATTCAGACTCATTTGACTTAAGTAGATCGACTTTAGACGTGATTGGCACTGAAAGAGTTAAGACGCAGCAGCTATGTGATCATCTGTGAGACACTGGAGGTGAACAAAGATATGAGCAGGTTATTCACTCTGGTGACTGGCAAGTTTACAATGAGCTCTTGACTTTGAGAGGCGTGTGAGAGGACAGGTAGTTTAGTGTCTACTCCACTTTCACCCATCTCCACTGGCTAAAGACTGCTCCTCATTCTCATCACTTGATAAAGGCAGATTCAGGATTTGTTATACGTACTGCACTTAAATTCTTATATTTGCAGTTGGTAATTGTATTTTCAGTTTATTCGTTGTAATGCAGGTTTAACAGCAGGGAAGTGTCCTATTTTTCATGAAATGAATGGGATTCATAATGTGCGATATATATTTGGTTGCTGGCTGTTCTTGAAGCATGTGTGTATATGTGTGGCAGGTTTCCCCATGAATGTGGTAGCGTTATTGCCGTACTTGGTGGAGCATTACGAAGAGCCCAATGAGGTGTGTCGTGAAGCCGCTGACCACATCTCACAGGTAAACCTCTTGTTTTCCATGGGTACAGTAAGTACAGTAGTCGCTCCTTTGAGAGACTGCCCCCTAGTGCAAAGTGGTCACATAAAGCAGGTGGTCCCTCAAAGGAGGTGTAAATAACATGAAAAGTACTACAGGGAGACCTGAGAATTGTGGTCTCTCAAAGGAGGTGGTCTCTCAACAGATTGGTCTTACAAAGGAGGGACTACTGTACTTGAACTTCATGTGCCTTCTTGGTACATCTTCATTATAAGATCATATTGAATTTCCGTTGTTGTAGCTGTGAGCCTGATACTGGTTCCAGTGGTATAACTGAAGCAGTGTGCATTAGTTAGACTTGAGGCTATACATTTTGAGGTTTGGGACCCCTCTCAAGCCTGCATTGGTTACAGGAAACTTGTATCAGCAATCAGTCTCGGGCTTTCTGTCAGATTCATTTAAAATTTCGCACAGGTCATGGGTATAATGTTGACCAAATCATACTGCATAGGCATGCCTCTGCAAGCCTATTCTGGGTTTTTTTCACAAATTTTTTGAAAACACGTGCAAAATGATTGGTAAGTGCATAGGTTAGCATTGTATGTGATGTAAGACGCTGAACTGCCATCCCCGTGTGACACTTGTACATTCTTCACAACCTGCTATAACCACTGCAATTTCACCACAGGAGACAGGTGAAAGCTACAAAGTTGTATGTGTTCTTGTGAGTGTGCAGTGTTGTACTTGAGGACCACTTCTCATTAAAGACTATTTTAAGACTGCCCTTTCAGGACTCTGCACTCTTATTTCTTGATTAATTCACTTGCAGTTAAAGACCAGCTGCCATATGTGAGCACTTTTGTCTGCCATTACAGGTATTGTCTTAAAAAGCAGGTACCACTGTATTTCATAATGTGAAATTATCTCCAAAGTATGTGGAGACAGGAACATTTGCATTATGCATATACCAAGTCTACATTAATAAATCAATGCTTGTATAAATGTACATCCAAGCTATGTCGGGGTCATGGGGGTGTCTGCTTGTGTCATCTTTCGATGACAGCTCACTCTAGTTCTGATTTGCTTTTTTGGTGATGAATAAAATTACCTGTCAATCTAGCCAGGTGCTCATGTTTATAATTCTGTAAAGACATAGTCTGGTTCCCTGACAGATGTGTCTGGAGCAGTCCCCACAGCTCAACAATCTTGCCACAGTCATGACCTTATACAGCCGAGGGACGTTTGCCAAGGACAGTTTCCAGTGGACCAAGTGCGTCATCAAGTATCTATACGATGTCTACTCACACCTCAGCACGTCCATGATTGCATTCCTGGTTGAGGTGAGCATTGATCCATATTCTTCTTGTCAAAAAATACCCAAGTGGTGTTTGAGTGCGTGTGAAATTTTCATTCCTGGATGAACTGATCATGCCGATGAGATCATGTAGAACCATTGCTATTTCATATATGTGTTTAATCCCTGTTGTTCTTTGTGACATTTATAAACTGTTGCCATTCATTTTATTTACGATCTGTTAATGTTGATCTTCTGTATTATGTTAGAATAAATCACCTTCTGTTCATCACACAATAATATGTTCTAGTGTTTGTATAGTTACTTCTCATTTCATGTCTAACCTGTCAATTTTTGTTTCATGTATAACCTAGCTATTGTCCATGTCATGTATAACTTTTATCACATGCATAACATTGTTACAGTTCCATCCTATATGTATTACTGGTCCAACCTGTGTACAGAAAACCTGTGTTCCACCCTATACTGCTGTGTATGTAACCTGTTATTGTTCCATGCTGTGTTCCATTGATGTAACCTGTGTTCCTGTTCCATGGTGTGAGCTGTCTGTTCTACTGTTCCATCTTGTGTTCCTGTTCTATCATGAAAGTAACCTTTTTTAATGTTCCATCCTGTGTTCTTGTTCCATCATGTAACCTGTGTTCCTGGTCCATCATGTAAGTAACCTGTGTTCCTGTTTCGTGTAACCTTGCAGGTGATGGAGAAGGGCCCGGGCAGCACCCAAGGAGCAGTGCTGCAGATCCTGCACTGTATGGTCCACTACATTGACATCACTGCCTCCCCACCACACTCCATCAACACCGATTTGCTCAAAATTGTTGCCAAATATGTGGAAGTAAGTGGTCTGAATTATATGAGTCTTGTTTGGAAGTGGTATATGTCAATTTAGTTTGGTAGTTTTTGTGCTTCAAATGTAATGACTGAAACCAGGTATTTGATGTTGTGTCAAGTAAATTTGTTTTGTAGAATGTTGTCTGCCAAAAAAGTAAATGCAGTCGGTGGTGAATTTGAGTAAATTACAAGGACTCAAGACACATTGTACAAACTGCAAGAAACGTGAGTCAAGTACAAGTACTCAGGATACATTTTTTTTTAAAGGGGTCAAATATAAATGAGAGGCCGGTGTAGGCGCATTCTCTTGTACATAAACCAGTTTTTCTCAACATATGTCAGTTATTTGATGTCTGTATATATTTCCTTTATTACCATGTATTGTACTGTTCCTTTTTGACAAACTGTCATTGATTTTGTAATTTCATACATGCATTGTATCTCTCCAGAAAATGGAGGAAATAAAGAATATACATACATACGTACAAACTACAAGGGACTTGAGTAAATTACAAGTACTCTAGATACATTGTACAAACTACAAGGAACTTGAGTAAATGACAAGTACTCTAGATACATTGTACAAACAACAAGGGACTTGAGTAAATTACAAGTACTCTAGATACATTGTACAAACTACAAGGAACTTGAGTAAATGACAAGTGCTCTAGATACATTGTACAAACTGCAAGGAACTTGAGTAAATTACAAGTACTCTAGATACATTGTACAAACTACAAGGAACTTGAGTGAATGACAAGTACTCTAGATACATTGTACAAACTGCAAGGAACTTGAGTAAATGACAAGTACTCTAGATACATTGTACAAACTGCAAGGAACTTGAGTAAATGACAAGTACTCTAGATACATTGTACAAACTACAGGGAACTTGATTGAAAAGAAAAGCTTTGAATATTCAGTATGTTTTTGATCAGAAGTTCCTGATTCCTGATTTTTGGCAAGAACAAAACTTGTATCAGTTGATAAAGGTCTCTCCAGTTCCTGAGCCATGTACATGTCTGTCAGGCTGCTAGTTATAAAGATCTCTCCAGTTCTTCAGCCATGTATATGTCTGTCAGGCTGCTAGTTATAAAGATCTCTCCAGTTCCTCAGCCATGTACATGTCTGTCAGGCTGCTAGTAAGGTCTCTCTAGTTCCTCAGCCATGTACATGTCTGTCAGGCTGCTAGTTATAAAGATCTCTCCAGTTCCTCAGCCATGTACATGGCTGCCAGGCTGCTAGTTATAAAGGTCTGTCCAGTTCTTCAGCCATGTATATGGCTGCCAGGCTGCTAGTTATAAAGGTCACTCCAGTTTCTCTGCCATGTATATGTATGTCAGGCTGTTAGTTTAGCTTTGACACCATTACGTATAAGGCCACATGTTTTTGTCACAGAATCCACAGTGGAAAGAAGCACTTAAGATCCTAAAGCTTGCTGTGACACGCTCCTCCACCCTGGCGGCCCCGCCCCCCTCCATGAACACCAGTGGCATGGGAGATTCCTGCTTGCTGTCTCACACATCATTTGCCGAGGCAGAGATCTCATTCAAGAAAGAACTGCCTGGTAAGTAGGATTGGGGTGTAGGGGACCACCTTGTGTCAGTTGTACATATCTGGTGTTAAACACATGTATGCAATATTTTGCATTCGAGTTAGATTTGATCCTGTGGGACAAAAACATCTTTGCAGATTGGTGCTTAAAAGGAATGCTATATATGAGTGGTGTGTTATAAAGTTAACCCTTAAAGTGTTAATCAGTGCTATAGTTGCTTTCTCATTACCATTAAACATATAATAGTTTAAAGTCAAATTCTTCATGAAGATACCTTTAATTCAAATACCAGCAAGCCATGTCAGAAGCAAAAAGTAGTCTAAGTCAACAGCTTTCCTCGGGACACTCTGCGCATAATGCGCGCAATGTGCCCCAGTGGAAAGCTGTTGACTCAATTTTAAATCAGCACTTTTCCTGTTAATAGTGTTGGAAACTGAAGGTTGAGATCCCATTTCAAGCAATTCTGGGACTGTCATCATTGATCAATGACTTAGTAATATTAAGTTGAGCCAATGCTTCTTGTGATTTGATCCCATGTCATCTTCATTTTGTTCAGGTCGCACCATGGAGTTCACTTTTGACCTGTCTCAGACCCCCATCATTGGGCGCAAGTTTGTGGAAGTTCCTATTGCTATTGAACCAGAGACAAATGAGAAGGATAAATCTGAACCAATAACTGAACAGGGTGACGATGGCTCAGCAATGCCTTCTGGTGTTCACATTACAGAGAGTTTAGTCTCGAGCTGGAAAAAGCCACAACTGTCACAGGTAAGTGAGCTTTGCCTTACTGAATGGGATGAAACTGATACCAATGTGCAGTCAATGTCTTTTGTTTTGCAGGTCATGAATGTTGCTAGTTGGGTGGGTGAGGGAGGTAATTGAACAGTATGTATATCTTGGTAAAAGATGTGTATTTGAGGGATCATAGTTGTTCAGAATTTTATATTTTTTCATGTTTTTTTCTACTAACTGAAGTAGCTTATGTAAGGAATTGTGAAAGTAAAAGATTTTTAATACATGTTAATATTACAGATCTAAATGTATTTTGCCTCCCTATATGGTATATGTGTGTATTTGTATGTATGTATGTATGTATGTATGTATGTATGTATGTATGTATGTATGTATGTATGTATATATATATATATATATATATATATATATATATATATATATATATATATATATATATATATATATATATATATATATATATATATATATATATATATATATTTACATATGGCATTTTCATTAGCATTAGAAACACAGGAAATGTTTGGACGTTCATTTTTCCATGAATGCAGTTGATAACGTGTCCACCTGCAATCATACCAACCTTCTAGTAGTACAGCATTATAACAACATCAGGACTACTTTGGTTTCTGCTGGTAGGCTTAAAAATCTGTCCCTTCTGATACCCCCCCCCCCCCCCAGCTTGTTCAAATTATTTGCATCACAACAATAATGAGGTTAACCATTAAGACATAAATATTAAGGTAGCCTACCGTGTCTCTCGATTGTAAGTATAAAAATTGAATGTCCTTTCAATTGTGCTCATAGTCATTTGATTTCAACTTGATGACAGGCATATTTACATAGTGTCACTAATGCCTGTCCTCAAGTTGCAACCACCTGCCGATGAATACAGTTGACAGGACGTTCAATTCCCATATGAATGGTTCTTATTGACAGACACGTACTCGTGAGAGACTGGTGAACCTGCTGACATCCTATGGCCAGCGAGTATTGCCCAAGAGCCCTTCAGTAAGTATGCTGACAGAATGGCTGTCATTTTCACAGTGGCACTGTCGCACACACGTGATTGTTGTCCTCTCATTTATTTGCATAGATCATTTTGATGTCTGCATGCCATCTCACTTGTTTCTGTTTAGCAATAGACCAGGAACAGCAAGTGCAACACATAACACAATAGGTCTGGATCATTTTGCAGCAATTAGGTATTTCCACAGGATTCCCACCAAATTACTGAGCAGTTCAGTAGGAAAAAATCTAAATTACAGTAGGAAAAATGACTTTGCAGCAGTCAGTATAATTGACCTGCATCAGACTGAATGATTGATCTGTGGTGCAGCAGACACAGTGAAAGCCAGATGCATATTGCAGCAAGCAGAATAATGAATATGTGGCAGACTGGACCTTTGATAGGGGATATGCTGGATGACTCGTGCAAACTGGCTGATTGCTTTGCAGTGCTGCTAGTGATTGCTGCTCAGCACTCTTGGTGGTTGCTGTGTAGCAATGTTAATAAGTGCTGCACAAGCATGAGTCATGTGTAGCAGACTACGTAAATGCTGTGTAGCAGTCTACATGAGTGATGTGTAGCAGTCTGCATAAGTAATGTAGCAGGCTACTCAGTAACTACCACGTAGTAGTCTACACGAGTGATGTACACAGCAGACCACTCATGATGTACATAGCAGACCACTCAGGAAGTGCTGTGTAACAGTCTGCATGAGTGATGTGTTGCAGGCTACTCAGTGCTGTATAGCAGTCTGTGAGTGATACACAGCAGTCTACTCAGTAAGTGCTGTGCGGCAGTCTGGACAAACACTGACACTCTGAGTGGATGTCATGCAGCAGTGTGCATCATGCTGTGTGGCAGTGTTGATGACTGATGTGCAACAAGAAGTAACGAATGCTGTATGGTAAACTAGGAAACTAGTATGCAGCAATATGGGTATTTGCTGTACCCAGCCTGGCTGAGTGCAGCAGTGTGGATGACATCCATACATTCACCATATCCAGATCATGTGATTGAGATCTGATCTGTTTTGCTCTTAAAATCAATGCAGTATTTGGCAGGTGCAAGACAGTGGCAGTTTAAAGAGATTACTCGCAAAATAATTATGGGACTATCAGATTCCATAGAATATGCATGAAATAAGACAATGTGACACACAAGATGAAATGGAGTGTAGTAGTGTAACCCAGTCATAATGTCACATGAGATGAAATGAAAGCCTTGCAGTGTGACATTGTAAGGACTTCACACAAAACTCAGCACAGGCAGCACCAAGTGTCCACACAACCAGGTATTTTTTCCACAACACCATCACCATCTTATTTGGAGACGGCCCTTAAAGCCACAACGGAATGACTCCTAGTATGAGGACACTACAGAAAGACACCTAGTATGGAGACAGTGCTAAGACACAACAGAATGACTGCTAATATGGAGACTACTAAGACACTACAGAATGATTACTAGTATGGAGACAACACTAAGACACTACAGAATAACAATATGGAGACAGCACTAAGACACTTCAGAATGACTCATTGTATGGATACAGTTTTAAAACTACAGAATTACTGCTAATATGGAGATAACTAAGACACTACAGAACGACTCATAGTATGGAGACGGCACTAAGACACTACAGAATGATCACTAGTATGGAGACAACTAAGACACTGCAGAATGATCACTAGTATGGAGACAACACTAAGACACTACAGAATGACTCTCAAGATGGAGAAACTACAGAATGACTTGCAAGATTTAGACACTACAGAATGACTCCCAGATGGAGACAACACTCAAGACACTATACAATGACTCCTAGTATGGAGACAAGACTATAGACAAATCAAAGTGACTCCTTAGCAAGGAATTAACTTCATGCTCAGTCTAGAAGTCCAAATAACATTGAAACATAGCTATAATTAGCAGAGGAGATTGCACATTATAGAGGAGGTTGCACAACTATTTCCTCTCATTGAGAATGGTGATGTGGTGGTACATCTCACATGGTTCATACAAGATCAAAATATGGTAAATCAGTTTATTCCCTTTCTTGCATTGTATCTAGCTGTAGTTTCAAATTTTAGCCAGGAGGTCACATCAGAAAATTGAAACTTGAATCAGATGAGACCGATTAAGTGAAAACTGAAAAAAAAATACCGCTTGTTGACCTTAGGTCTAAATGCTTTGGACAGTTGTGCATTTAAAGTCTGTAGATGACAGGAAAGTGTACATATGAAAGCAGGAGCTGATAGGAGAGGGAAGCAGGTGGCCAGCTTTGACTAACTTGTCAGTGGTGTATGTGACTTAACTCTTCTGTGCATGTGTCTTTCTGCCCACACAGGATACAGTCCTCAGTATGAGCAAGGTAACCATGACAACCACCACTCTCATTGCCCTTCATTTCAACTGTTTCCCTGTTACCATAGTTACAAGTTACCCTAGCAATCAGTGATCTACATGCTGTTGGGGCCACTGTACAGGGTACTTACCCTGTGTTTGGCAGTAAATTGAAGTCTCTGTTTAACCAAGTCTGGCAGTGTTTCGCTTCTGTCTGGTTGTCAAGGCTGTGCAGAAAGGAACATTAACCCTTTCCCCCTTAAACCGGCCAAAACCGGCTGGTGGTCAAATGTCGTCTGCTTCAACGTTTTTAACTGATTTCAACAGCAATGAAAAACAATTTGACTGAGAATTGAAGATGAGACCTGTCAAGACAACATGACCCAGGTCAACAGCTTTCCTTTGCATGAAGTGCCCAACCCATGCCGAGGAAAGCTGTTGACTCAGTCTTAATATAAGGGGGAAAGGGTTAATGCTTTGCTGCTCAATTTGCCCGAGGTGCCTGGATCTAAATCGTCTGCTATTACGATTTTTTTGTTTTTTGTTTGTTTTTTAATAAATTTGACATTGATAAAAAACAAGTTCTGCTGTTAATTGTATACCAGGCCTGTGATGATAGCATGCTGCAGCTCAATCATTTTTCTTGGCATGGAGTAGGTGCACCATCGCACCCAACCCATGCCAGGGAAAGCTGTTGACTCAGTCTTATTCTGACCACGAGAGGGTTAAAAAAGGGTGTAAACATTTAAGAAAGGTGGGCAAAGGTACAAGAACAAAGTGCTGTGATTTTAAGTTTTGATGACTCTAAAGGCTGTTGTCCAATGAAGCCCCAACAGACATGTTGTTACGGCCCCATACGTCTATGTTGTTCTGTCACCCAGCATACTGCGCCCTCAGCATTCAGTTTTGCTAGTTCTGTGTGTGAAATGATCTTCAGCTAAATGGATATGCTGTAAAATGTGTGAAGTTATGAGATAGAAATTGCATAATTGGGAGCAACTTTACAAAGAACTAACAACTTCTACCTCCCAGAATACCTATACCTAATGCTATGACCCCTCCTTGCTTTGGCTTGGGGGCATTCTATCATAGCTTGCAAAGATACATATGTATCATGCCACTTTATCATAGGAAAACATATCTCTTGGGGAAAAAAAGAAAAAAAAAATTTTTTTCTTCTGAACAAAATTTTTGTCCTGGCATCCCTTAGAGTGTACATGACATGGTCATTTTTACAGCTTTAACTATGCCATTGGTATATGAAATAGGTGGAATGGAATTCAGTTTGTTTGTGTAAAATCACACAGAAAAGCATTTGCAATTTGTCAGATCTTTGTAGCAACTTGTTGTGTTTTTTCTTTGTGACAAGAACTATAAATTTCTTCCAAGGGAATTACGGAAAGCAGTTTACCAAATTTTCCCTTTACAAGCAAGAAACAAATTGATCCCTTGGATGCAAAATCCTCTTTCCTTAATGGGCAAGGGCTCCACTGGAAATAGGTGTGGGGAACTACTCAATTGCACACAGCAGTAACTGGCATCAAAGACAATGAAATAATCAGTCCGCAGAATTGCCCTTATTTCGGAGCAAATGGACATTGGTTTGACAAACATTCACCATTAGCACTTGCCCAGGTGGAGGAGGTGATCTTGGCTTGGTGAATGACTATCATTCCCCTGCTACACTACATACAGATAGTGTCCCATGCTTTGACCGCAGGGACTTTGTATCCACTCTTTACATCCATAAATTCAGCTAGGCCCAGTGCATGAACTTCATTTGCAATCCATGATGTTGCCCAACAGTCTTACAGGATGGTATGATAGTCCATGGACTTACACAAGTCTTACTGGCTGATATGACAATCCTTGGACATAATCAGTTTTGTTGGCTGGTATGAGCAGTCCATGGATTTATATGACAATCCTTATGCTAAAACACTCTGATTGACTGCCATGACAGTCCATGGACTTACACAAGTCTTATCGGCTGGCATGACAATCCTTGGACTTAAATGGTAGTCTTGTTTGCTGGTATGACCAGTCCATTGACTTACACAAGTCTCATTGGCTGGTATGACAGTCCATGGGTACACACGTCTCATTGGCTGGTATAACAATCCATGGAGTTAAACAGCAGTCTTGTTGGCTGGTATTACAACTTATTGACCAATGCAGCAATCTGGTTGGCTGGCATGGCAATCCATGGACTTATGTGGCAGTCCAGCTGGCTGATATAGCAGACACAGCAGTCATACTGGCTGGTGTGTATGTCATAACTGAGTCTTTGGGCTGCCCTAACAGTCCATAGTTTACCTGGTAATCTTTGGGCTAATCTGACAGTCCATAGTGGTGCATGACTGTCTTTGGGCTGACGTGACAGTCTACAGTTGCACTTGACAGTCTGTAGGCTGACCTGACACTCCTTAGGTTTCTTATAGGCCTGGAGTCTATGGGTTTGTTGATGGTCTTCTCTAGGCAAACTTGATCCTGTTAATTATTATCTGCTGATGTACATGTCTTTTCCCTGTAACAATTTCCCACATGCATATTTGGGCATTGAGTGCTCTTTTGATGATTGCAGATATTTAGAATTGTTAAAAAATAAGTAACATTGTAACATTACAGATCCTTTAAGTGATACTGTTTCTTTCATTGTTTGAAATGTAGGATACTAAGATGTTTGTCAACAAAGCATAGGATGCTAAAGTTAGCAGATCTAGTGCATGGCATAGCAGTACACTTCTCGAGTCAATATAGTCCCCTGGACAGCCAATCTTTTCCATAGCCAGTAATACTGTTCCTCTATAACCATTGTGCTGCCCCCCTACAGTAACCTGTGTAACCATAACATTTACCCCCAGTAATCAGTAATAAGTATGCATTACCTCCCCCATAATCATTATGCTTTTTGTCGAGAAATTTCCTTATCTTTTAGGACCCAATACATTGTTCTCTTAAGTAATATACTGCCCATAACCAGTTCATACACTCCCAATAACTAGTGCACATACCTCCCCATAACCAGCACATAAACTTCCCTATAACTAGTACATACACATCCCCATAACCAGTGCATATTCATCCCCATAACCAGCACATATTCATCCCCATAACTTGTTTGTATATACTGTATATACTGCCCCGTAACCAGTGCATATACTCCCTCATAACCAGTACATTTTATCCTCTTGAACCAGTCAATATACTACCCTATAACTGGTATTCACCCTCACTTGCTGGTACACAATCGCTCAATGATCAGAACGTTTTCCCCAACATGCCCAAGTACCCATTAGTGTCTGGCAGGGCATTGTGCCAGACTTCCAATGTAAGACAGCTAAGGTGCACAGAGACTGTATGTAGAATGTAGACATTGTTTGATGTTGTCTTGCCTGCATCAGCACACCTTCTTTGTATCTTGTTTTCAGTCATATAGTCAAGTGGAAAGTCTATTAGCCAAGAAGGTGTGTTTTAGAGGCAGGGTATTATGTTGTGTGTATATATTTACCTGAGTGTTATATTAACCATCAAGCCCCAGAATGATGCTGTAAGTAGCTATCACTGTACTAACCTGAAATGTCATTGGTCAGTGTCAAATGTCCGGAGGTCTGATTGGCCAATATCAAATGTGACACAGCTTATGATGTAGGGGAGATCAAGTGGCAGCTGGCAGTTGTTATAGCAAAATTATCAAATGGCTTTATGTACATGTATATGTTTAACTATGAGCAGATGCAATGATTTGTATATGAAGGCAGCTCTGGTGAAACAGCTGCTCAGCTGGAACCCATAGCATGACACAAAGTGCCTGTTACCTGCATGATTGCCTTATGTCAGCTGACCCCTCCTCAACATAATAAACTGTTCCACATTTGTTGGGAGTGTGTTCTTCGTTGGAATATCTTGTTTATCATGTCTTGGTGCTGGTCTGTTGACCTTTGAAAAAATTTCTTGAAGTTTATTAATGTTAACCTTTTTTTTCTGTTTGTTAAAACGAATGTTTTGTTTTGTTTCATTTACTTTTTTGCTCATTGGTTTGTTTTGTATTTGTAACTGACTAAAATTGTAACACAAAGAAATTAAATGGAAAGTATAGGTACTTTAATTTATCCACCATGAATTGACTGACTAGCAGGCACTGATGATGACCTGTTTATTGGGCATACTTCTCTCGCACCCATGGGCAGCAAAGTGCGCCTCATGGTTTTGATACATTGAGCCGTACTTTGAAACTTTGAGCATTAGGCTTCACTCAGACTGGGAAGGCAAACTTTCATTTGTGGATGTATTTTGACACTTTGTGTTTGTATTTTGTGTGAGTTAGTCTGGGATGGATAAAGCTTTTACACTCAGTTTGGGGCCATTTGGGTTTGTCTTGGACAGTGAGTAGAGGCAACTCTATGCTTTGATTAGTATGAATGGGAACAGTAGAGTAATGTTAACACTGTGAACCGTAATCAAACTAATGTTGCAGATGCAAAAACTTAATGCTACTCTTGCCTTCTGAACTTTATTTTCTCAAACAATTCTTTGTAGATATAGTGTATACATGTATACTGCAGTTTTAGACCTTTGTATATGCTATATCTGTGGTACTTAATAGTTTAAAGCTGCTTACTAAGATATATACATATATCAAAATACTGTGACTGGCCATTCATATAATTAGGTGGTTACATGAAACCATTTGAAAGACAATACCTTGCCACTTTTGTTGTTTTTTGTTCTTATAGTTGTGTGTAATATCAGTTGACATGTTTTGATTGATGTGACATAATTCACTAATAAGAAAAGAAAATCATTTGCATTGTTGTGTGTCTGTGCAGGTGATCTTCAGCCAATCAAGTGACACAATAGAGAGACAGGCCAGCATGTGCTCCAGCAGTGAGGAAGTCTCATTGGCAGAAGGCCTACCAGGTATGATGTACTCATGTAACAGCTTCTGTGATTGGTTTAGAATATTATTCAGAGTAGTTCACCTCTATAGTCATGTTGTCATGTATCAGACTGTTCTTGACTGACCACTTTTTGATGAGGCATTGTGATATATTTCATTCTTCACTTGAAAAAGAAAGTTTCCCTTTGGTTTTATGTAGGTAACTTTTGCTCCATTGTTATTTTTTGCATTTGGGTCCATCACCTTTGAAACAAACACATATCTCTGTAACAAGAGTTGTGGGGAATGGGGTGTTAGGACCAGGTAAACCAACAAAAAATGTACAGAAAGTGTCGGCCATGATGAGTATTTTGATAACTTGTGACGAAAAAGTAAAGTCAGAAGGTGCTGAGACTCACACACACAGCAAGTGATGTAAACACACAGTGATGCAGCAATTGTGCGATGCAAGAGAATAAAGTGTGAGATTGTAACATTTTGCTTTTTGTTTGGTCCTCAGGAGAAGTCAAATACGATGATGATAGCAGTACAGAACAGCACCTGGGAGTCTTTAAAGACTTTGACTTCCTGGACACCGAGCTGGACGAGGAGCTGGAGGTAAGTCTGCATGAATGCCTTACATTTGACACATCTGGTAGGAGCTGTTCTTTTAATGGGTCTCCTTTCCTTACTCTTTTCTGTCTTTTGCATTAGTTTAATTGGGAGGGAGAGGAGGGGTGGGGTGGGGGTGGGTGGGTTTGCAGGGTAATGATAGCTTCAGCAAGTCCTGGGCTTCAGCAGTGTGAATTATGGTGGATACAGCACTCTTCTTACCAGTTTCACAGATGACCGTCTGTATACTTCTTTATCATCAGTGGCTTATAAATAGAAACATGAAAACCATCATATAAGTTGGTTGTGCTTTGTACCTTGTCATTCAGTTGATTCAAGCATTTTTTTCCCTGCGCATATAGCTAAAAGAAAAAAAAAACATAGTGTATGATTTCTGCCTGTAACGCGCTGTGGCTGTGGGAGTGCTTGACTTACTTTACCTGTAAACTTTGCTGTCAATATACCTGTGCACTGGTCAACAGCTGTGCACCTGTATTGGAATGTGTGGTGCTGGTATAATTATTCTTATTTTTCATTTACCCAGGGGGAGAGTCTGGACAAGTTCAACTGGGGCGTGCGGCCTCACACCCTGCATGAAGTGACCGAGACGTCCATGAGGGAGAGCAGCCGGAGCACCCCAGCCAGTAACAAGGAGGAGTCCGAGTGCTCCGATGATGAGGTCAGTAGCTCCCCTTTTGACCCTGGGTGATCAAACACCTGTATATCAGTGTGCTACTTTAACCCATTGAAAATTACCAAGAAGCATCAGATGTACCAAATATTTTCTTTCAGCGGATATCGCAGCTTTTATAGATTTGATTGTATAGTTATGTCAACTAAAAGGGTTCTGATTCTGAGTTTGAGTCCGAGTAAGGCATCTGTTTCTTTGTTGATCATGGAGAATGCTATATGTTGTCAGTCAACAGCTTCTCTCAGCACACTTTGGGTGCAGCATGTTCAGACTGTGTCAAGGAAAGCTGTTGACTGAGCCCTAGAGGGTTAACCCTTGGGCTGGGAAGAGTCCAGGACAACTTGTCGTAGTGTCACCTGCTACACTGAACATGGAATAAAGATCTTTTGTCTGTTTGAAATAAAACCTCACACAATTATCACAAGTTAGCAGTGGAGTTTAAAAGACTTGACTATGCTTGCCTCAGGGGTTAAAGACTGACATTGTAAATATTTTAAGAGAACTAAGTATGTGTGCCTTTGAGAGAGGACTATCTTGTGAATGGCCAGCGTGAGAGTGTAAGGCACATGTTAAGGAGCCTAATGGATGTGGCTTGTTTCACAGGTGGGTGTCATGAGTCCTCTGGACCTACAGCAGGCACTGGCTGCCACAGAGACCATTGCCATGCCCAACACCATCCTTATTGAGCCAGGCCGCACACGCAGACACTCCAGTCCTATCTCCTCAACGTAAGTAGCACTTTGATTCATGTCAGCTTAGGGTGGTAACCCAGATTGATACCCTCCCTGTGGCAGGTATTGTACTGTATATACAAAACAGAAAAGACCCTCATTAGGCAAAATGAAAAATTACAAACATTTGATTATGCCAGTATTTGAAACAGTATTATGTATTTAATATTATGGCTGCAGTATTTCACTGAAATTGGCAAATTTACAGTGATTCCCTGCATAAACTTTGTAGACAGGAGTCCAGTATTTTCAGACCTGAATATTGAAACTGCAGTTGAAAGTGTGAGAAAGTATATCTCTTCAAATTGTAAGTCTTTTACTCTATATAGCACACAGAATGATGATTTTGATGGGTAATTAATGTATCTTGACTAAAGGAAAAAGCCAGCATTCTGTCAGGAAGGGTTAAGCTGATAAAAATGTTTGATAAGACATGTAATTTTTTGTGTGCGGAGATACAAGAATAATTTCTGGGGACAGATTACCCAGCTTTCCTCAGCAAACTGTGAGTGCCTTGCATTTAAATGGTGTTGAGGAAACCTGATGGCTATTTACCAATATCGTTCAGATAACATCCATGGCCCAGGACCATACTCAACAATTTCTAATGGGAAAGGGTTGCCTTGCAATACCTGGAGATCAGTTGCCATGGGGTCAGCTGTTCTCTCTCTCTTATTTGACGTATGTGAGAGAGGTCTTGTATATGTTTACAGTCAGAGTGTACACAGCACTGGCAGTGATGCAGACATGACTGACCTCAGCCCAAGTAACGCCTCACCAAACTTCTGTAACCTGAGCAGCTTCATGGAGCTCCATGACATTCCCTGCACAGATGAAGTGGACGACCTCTGGCGGGCACATGTCAATAACCTGATGACAGACAACACGGGTCACATGGCCATCAACACCTTTCACCTGTTCGCTCGTCTCTTCCAGGTATGATTTTGAATCTAATGCTTTTGTACATGTTTTAAACATTTGAATCAAGTTTGGTTGCAAAGAACCACTGACATCGATAGTAAGTTTTTGTACTGTTAGTTTCAAATTTCGAAATCAAATGTGGATTTATTTTTAGCACAGAGAGACCCTTGGTCAGGTGATTTACATTGAAATGTGAAGGGAACTAATGAGTGCTGGTCTGAGAGCCCTGGTGTGTCCTGTCAGTTTGTCTATATTGGAAGCTAATGATGGAGGACCACAATGCACTGACTGTAATACAGGGGATCAGTGCTTCATGTCAAGCCATCATCCATCTCAGAGTAGGCCATTACCAGCCATCTCTTAAAAAAATTATGAAAAATGTTTCCTGTACATTAGAAATCCATTAATATGTACTTTTCGATACTCCACAGGAGACGCAGAGGAAGCTGAATGTGTTGACAAAAGATGTGTGTGGTTATTTGACGTCCACGGACAGCCTCCATGGTATCGCTGCTCAACTCTGTATCCTTGTGCTCTTGTATTGGATATTTTTACCATGAATAGTAGTTGGTGTGTGCATAGCAACTTTCTACTGGCTCACTGATAGTGTTTGTTCTTCTGTCTGAGTGATAATGTCTCTTATAATCTGACATCAATACACTTTGTTTTCTTTTACGTGTAAAAATGCAAAATATGAAATAAGTAAAATAAAGGGGGGGGGAGGATGACAGTAAAACCTATCTAAAAACTTCTGTAGGAAGTGCCAAATTTTTCTCTCTCAAAATAGGTCATTGATATTGGGTATAAATAAATTAACCCTTCGTGGTCAGAAGACTTGAGTCAACAGCTCTCCTTAGTGTGGACTGGGCCTAATGCATTTGACCCATGCCAAGGAAAGATACGACCTGGGCTACAGCATCATCGTATGGCTCATTACAGTATTCAGTCAAAATGTTTTGTGATTTAAAAAAAAAAAGGAAATATAATAAGTAGTAGATATTCCAGTGATTTTAGTGTGAAAAGGTTAAAAATTATTCCAGTCTTATAAGTCAGGCTCAACTTTAGGGCCTCTGTAACAATAAAAAAGTAAGTACATTTTTTAGACTAAGATCTTGTGTTTCCCATATTTCATGAATGCCTGGCAGCCATGTAGACATGTTTGACCTTGTTTGACCTTGACCCGACACAGCCAGTATGCTGGAGCTGTTTACACGGGAGGCAGATTGCCCACTTGTCTACACAGATCTACAGATGGTAGGTACATGAGTATGATGAGAAAGTGACTGCCAGTGGCCTATAGGTACAATTGCCTGTACAATCCGTGCTGGCATAGTCCGTGCTTGTACAATCCATGCCCGATCATACAGACTGGTGGATAGGGTGCTTGAACAACTTGTGCTAAGCCTTACTGGGCAAGTTTGTGACAAAACGTTAAAACTTGCAGCATTGTAGTTTAAGGCGGGCAGGCGGGTGTTGAAGGTGTTGGATACGTGTAATCACTAAAACTATCAATTATATTTTTGAAGTTGCAAGTTGTTTTCTAATTTAGCACATATACATGGCATGAAAGAAACCTGACATGACATTTCTAACAGTGTCAAGACTTGAATCATTTTTTCAGTTATATACCCTCAAGTCTATGTCTGTTCAGATCAATGAATATTGTCAGAAAGCCCTGGTTCCTTGTCTGGTTATAGTAAGACAGTCGGCAGTGTTTAGTCCAGTGAATATTGTCAGAATGCTATCATCCCTTGTCTGGTTATATGTGCCAAACCTTCCACATTTGGGTCCTTGCAGTGAATTAGAGCAGCAAAAGGCAAAACCCATAGATAGTAATGTTATAAAGGGAAATATGCTGGACTATACATAGGCCTTATAGCATGCTGATATTATAATTTATTTGTATTCTTTGTAGCTGACATCTTGTGGCTTGGTGGAGAAGCACAAGTTCTGTATCCTGGAGATAAATGAGACGTACGAGACGTACCTGATCAGGAGGGAACAGACATTGGAGGTAACATCCAAGATAATCAATTAACCCTTTGTGGGTTAGAGTAAGACAAGTCAACAGCATTTCTTGACACAGGTTGGGCACTGTGTCCAACCAATGGCAGGGAAAGCTGTTGACCTGGAAAATGCTATCTCACAAGTAAATCTTATCTGCAATTCTGACCAAAATGTTTTCTATTAAAGATAAATTTAAGTTAAAGCATTACCGCAGACAAAAATTTAATCAAAGCATTTTGGGCAATGTGAGGGAGGAGAGAGGATCAGTGGTAGTAGAAAGGTCAAGGTGCACAATCAATGAAACAGCACTGAAAGCGTTAAGAGTCGGGCACATCGAAAATTTATTGTTTTGGACAGCTTATTTTTGTCAAAACACAATGGATCAGCACAGAACTTGAGTGGTTGCTAAGCAACTCCCATTTTAATGACTGAACTGGGTATCATGTAGATGACCTATGGATTATGTGTATTGCCAAGACCATGGTACAGTGTGTGTCTGGCCTACTGATATACATGTACATATTATCATCATCATGTTACAGAGTGTGTGTGTATGACCTGTTGGTATACATGTACATATTATCATCATCATGTTACAGAGTGTGTGTGTATGACCTGTTGGTATACATGTACATATTATCATCATCATGTTACAGAGTGTGTGTGTATGACCTGTTGGTATACATGTACATATTATCATCATCATGTTACAGAGTGTGTGTGTATGACCTGTTGGTATACATGTACATATTATCATCATCATGTTACAGAGTGTGTGTGTATGACCTGTTGGTATACATGTACATATTATCATCATCATGTTACAGAGTGTGTGTGTATGACCTGTTGGTATACATGTACATATTATCATCATCATGTTACAGAGTGTGTGTGTATGACCTGTTGGTATACATGTACATATTATCATCATCATGTTACAGAGTGTGTGTGTATGACCTGTTGGTATACATGTACAACAATGGCCATGTTACAGTGTGTGTGTGACCTAGTGGTATACATGTATTATCATGACCATGTTACAGTATGTGTGCGTGACCGACTGGTATACATGTATTATCATGACCATGTTACAGTATGTGTGTATGACCTACTGGTATACATGTATTATCATGACCTACTGGTATACATGTATTATCATGACCATGTTACAGTATGTGTGCATGACCTACTGGTATACATGTATTAGTATGACCATGTTACAGTATGTGTACACGACGTACTGGTATACATGTATTAGTATGACCATGTTACAGTATGTGTACACGACGTACTGGTATACATGTATTAGTATGACCATGTTACAGTATGTGTGTATGACCTTCTGGTATACATGTATTATCATGACCTACTGGTATACATGTACTTTGACCATGTTACAGTATGTGTGCATGACCTACTGGTATACATGTATTAGTATGACCATGTTACAGTATGTGTACACGACGTACTGGTATACATGTATTAGTATGACCATGTTACAGTATGTGTGCATGATCTACTGAGGTACATGTATTATTATGACCATGTTACAGTGTCTTGACTGCCTCAAGTCCTGCATGAAGCTGCAGGCCCTTGGTGAAACTGGACCAGAGGTCAATGGAGACGAACAGGTAAACTTCTTTCTCAGCACATGTATATCTTGGTGGGGGCGGGGATGGGGGTGGTTGGGTGGGGATTTCCCATGCAAACCTTCATTTCTCTGAATGGTATTCTAAATAGAGTGCAACATTCTCTTTGTTGCACCATTTGAGAAGAGAATTAGTGTTAGTGTATGTTTATGTTCATGAGTTACAATGTATGTTTATGTTCATGAGATACAATGTATGTTTATGTTCAGGAGTTACAATGTATGTTTATGTTCATGACTTATAATGTATGTTTATGTTCATGAGTTACAATTTATGTTTCTGTTCACAACCTTTATTTCTGCCCATAAAGTAGAGTTTCGATAAGTCCAAAACCTAAGTCACTATGTCTGAAGTTATGTATAGTTCAGTTGAGATAAGCTTGGGCTATCTGCCCTGTGTTGACCTGCCTGTCAAATAGTATAATTATATGTCAGAGCTCCTTTTCTTATTGCTGCGTCCAGAAGTTGAAGTTTTGTGTTTTAGTGGTCAGACCTGTGTCGCGGTGCCTAAAAGTTTGTGTTTGTGTTTCAGCGGTCAGACCTGTGTCGCTGTGCCTACAAGCTACAATTCCAGCTTTTGCTGCTGTTTGAAGGGTACTATAAACTGTTGAGTCAGATGATGATGGCAGCCAAGCAGCCTCATGTAAGTTACCAAACCACTGCATTCTGTCAGCCATGCTCATACCTTCATACAGTTCAGGGTTTGTGTTCTTGTCTCAAACTACTTGCTACTTTGTTGTTGAGTTGACAGGCTAAGTAGATGCATTGGATGCAATTCAACACAATTACTCCCCTAAGATATATGAGCATAGGTTAATGAAAGAAAAATTGTGGGCTTGTAACTGGGGAAAGCTTTGAACCCAGGACCATTTGCACTAAAAATAGTGAAGACAAAAACTTGCCTAAGCATGCAATAAGACTTTCTGCTTGTAAATATCTATATAAATTACGCATGTTTTGATGAAATAACAAGTATTTGGTTAAAACTGTTGCCATTGTGTGCTTATAATAGCTGTATCCATTCTACAAGTACATGTATTATGATGATGTTACAGAATAGGTGTGCAGTTTGATGAAATAACCTGGATTTGGTTAAAACTACATGTATTGCCATTGTGTGCTAACAGATCCGCAACTTGTCAAAGGAGGTGAGTGGGCTGAAGGTGGAGCTGCAGCGAGCCATGCTGGAAGGAGAGCCGGAGCAGGACGCAGACACCTCCCTGCTCCAGCCAGACTCCAACAACACCATGACCAAGTCTGATGCCGAGGCCATGCTCATTGAGTGTATCAACTCACAGCAGTACAGCAAGGCTCTGCAGCACATCAAGCTACTGAGGTAAGGCTCTATAGCAAATCAAGCAACTGAGGTAAGGCTCTGCAGCACATCAAGCATCTGAGGTAAGGCTCTATAGCAAATCAAGCATCTGAGGGAAGGCTTTATAGCAAGTCAAGCTACTGAGGTAAGGCTCTATAGCAAATCAAGCATCTGAGGTAAGGCTCTATAGCAAATCAAGCTACTGAGGTAAGGCTCTGCAGCACATCAAGCATCTGAGGTAAGGCTCTATAGGAAATCAAGCATCTGAGGGAAGGCTCTATAGCAAATCAAGCTACTGAGGTAAGGCTCTGCAGCACATCAAGCATCTGAGGTAAGGCTCTATAGGAAATCAAGCATCTGAAGGAAGGCCCTAAAGTATAGCAAATCAAGCAACTGAGGGAAGGTTATATAGCATATTAAGCAACTCAGGCAAGGCTCTGACACCAAGGAAAGTTGTTCACCAAATACAGATTCCTTGCTGCGTGCCTGTGACTATCAATATGTGGTCAAGGACCGACAATTCAATGAACTCAAAAACACTGTCCACATAACTCTAAATGGTGGGATTAATTTTCAGTAAAGTTTCTGTGAGAATATTTTATTGCACAGCCCATGCTCAGTTGGTTCCCATCAGGCAACAGATTTGTATGTGTAGACTTGAACAGGACTTGTTGCTGTAGAGAGAGAGAGAGAGAGTTCCCCAGCAGGACCCCTGTGGACCCCTGTGTCTGGACTCTTTTTAACTGTCAATTTCAACAAAGTTTGAGGTGCTTTGAATTAACATAATGATGCAAAATAGGTAAGGTCAAGATCAACTGGTTCATGTGGGTTCTCAGTAGAGGCTCTGTAGGTAGGCGGGCTAGGTATGTGTATTTATGCTCTTGCCCCTCCAAAAGAGGAGGGGGCATATAGTGATTACTTAGTCAGTGTGTGTGTTTGTTTGTGTTTGTGTGTCCACACTAACAGTTTTCACACCATAACTTGAAAAGTTTTTTGCTCAGGGCTTTCATATTGCACATGCTTATAGTTGTGAATAAGATCTGAGACAAGTTCGAAGATGGCTCACCTTGACCCAATTCCCAAGGTCACAGAGCCTTTTTTAGTGAATTTGTTTTTCACACGATAACTCAGAAATTTTTTGCTTAGGGCTTTCATATTGCGTCTGCTTATAGTCCTGAATAAGGTGTCTGATGAGTTTGAAGATGGGCGACCTTGACCAAATTCCTAAGGTCACAGAGCTATTTTTGTGAATTTGGTTTTCATGCGGTAATTTAAACAGTTTTGTGCATAGCGGTTTCATATTGCACATAGGTATAGTCCTGCGTAAGTTCTGAGACGAGATAGAAGATGGGTGGACTTGACCCAATTCCAAGGCCACAGAGCCATTTTGGTGAATTTGGATTTTACACTATAAGCTGAAAAGTCTTTAACGTAGACCTTTCTTATTGCACACGGTTTTAATCCTACATAAGGTCTGAGACAAATTCGAAGGTGGATCACCTTGACCCAAATCCCAAGGTCACAGAGCCCAAGTTGGGGGGGGGAGGGCGCAGATCTAGTAATGTCTGATTGCATTTTAATGCAATTAGTTTCCATTGTAATTTGCACCTATGTATTATTTACTTTAAAATCACTGTACCTAGAAGCACAAAATTTCTTGTGGTAAATGGCTGTACATGTGTATATACTGTGCAAAAAAAGTTAAGCTCACTCGCTCCCTGGGGGGGAGGCTTAACTTTTTTTGTACAGGATAGTTAAAATACTCCTATAAATTTGATTAACATTTGCTGCAAAAGTATTCAACATATTGAATGTTACTTTAACATGGAATCTTATGGGAATACACACCTCTAGCCCACAAGCATTTTGTGTATTGGGTTGTATATTCAGGGAAATACATGTAAAATTGCTAACTGTGACCTCTCCTATTCATAGTCCTTGTTAGGGGACTTTTCATTCAGGTACCAGCAGGTCTGTAGGCCTGTATTTGCAGAGAACTTAAGAAAGGTCCAGGTCAACAGCTTTCCTCGACTCACTTTGGGCAAAGTGTGCTGAGAAAAGCTGTCGACTCCATTCAGACTTGGGACTGAGAGAGTTAAAGCTTTTAACATTCCACAGCCATAGCTGTAACCTTTTTTCTCTAAACTGCAGTTTGCGTATGTAAATTTTATGATCAGGTCCAAAAATTTATTCTGTTAACTGATCAGCTTATTTGTGTTTGGCATCTGGTGGCCCAAGGAATGCTGAAGACTGCATAATCTTTTAGTTGATAAAGCTTGTGAGTTGATGGGCATTGTCTTTGTACATTTCAGGTCTGCCTTCCCTGGAGACATGTTTGGAGTACAACCGACGGACGACATAGAGTCGCTGCTATGGCTGTACTGTCAGTACCAGTCCCAGCTTAAACCAGGTAGGTCACAGTCAGCATTGATCAGCCCTTTCCTCCGGAGTTAAGACTGAGTCAGCAGCTTTCCTTGGCATGGGTTGGGCTCTGTGCCAAGGAAAGCTGTTGACCTGGGGGTACGTTGCCTTGATTGGCCTCCTTTACAATTTCTTCCATATCATTTTTGTTATCATAGAAAGCAGTCCAAAATGTTGAATAAGACATTTGACCACCAGCGGCTTAATACTTCATCAACCATATCAACCCATTATGTATAGGCAGTTGTTAAAATTTATTTGGAAACTTTGAATGATAATTAAAGTGGAGAAGTGTGATTGATTGACAAAATATGACCCTCATGGGACAGAGTCAACAGCTCAAGAAAGCTATGGACCAATAACAAATATCATTCTTGATTTAAAAACAAAAACAAAAAACCCATGTACATGTATGGTACAGGACCGTTGATAGTAATTTTAATGTGAAAAAGTTGCAAGCCAGTACATCAGCATTAGTTCCCTCATGTGTAAATGGACTTTTACTGTAAATTCACTTACTTTTAGCTGTATTGATACTTTCGCTCTTTTTCTGATGGCACAAAACTGTGAAAATAATGCCAAGAAATAATATTTTAACGTACGTGCAAAGGAACAATGTCCAGCATGGCAAAGTTAAGACTGCAATAAAATGCCAGAAATGCAAAAACTAAAAATTTGTACACATAAAAATGTGTAGATGTGTGGGGTATTCCTGTAAGTGTGACAAGTTTGTCTTATTGGCCTTGTCCACTGTGGTGTTGCAGGTGTACTGGTGATCACACAGACAGAGCATGACTTGTCCGAGGTTTGCGGCAGATTGATGGACAGCAACATGCAGTTGTCAACATCCCTCGCACAGCTGGAGCAGCATGGAAACAAGTCCCCTGAGCAACAAGATACCACCATCATTAAGCCTGCACATAACTCCAGCTCACTTTGAGCCGACCTTCGCTCATTTTGAAGCTGACATATTGTAATGCTAGTCAGGTCTTACCTGTAGACAGGACCATTCCAGCTTGGGTGTTGGTACTGGAGTAGTTGCAGGTCGACCAGTGTTTGTTGTGGAAATGTTTATCCAGTCATAATACCTGCCCTACATTGCTGCCAGACATTTTGAGTTCACTAGTATTGGTGTGTCTGCCAACACTGTGGTGGAGGTTGGCCAACTCTTGTGAAAATAATCAGCCATCCATAATATGATTGCCTGCCCAACATTGCTGCCACACTTTTTAGTTTTGCAAACATTGGTGTGTTAGCGGTGTGGTAACTTTGGACAAAAAGTGCAAGAGTAAGATCGTGCAAGGTCTCAGTAAATAAAAACACACTGAGCAACATACATAAATCTAATCTGTTCAAACAGATCAAAAAGAAGATTGCCTACCTAGCAACCAAAGCTAGATTACCACCTAGCAGTGGAACTGACCAAGATAGCTACCTAGCAACCAAAGCTAGATTGCTACCTCTGGCAACCAGGCCTAGACTGCTACCAAGCAACCAACGCTAGATTGTCACCTAGCTTCTAGTCAAGGTCATATTGAGGTCACTTAGTGCCGTTGGTTATTATGAAGACTGTACATAGGTAGGATGAGCTTTTGTAGCCACACTTGTTGCTGTGGAAGTGGCTACACAAAAGTTGACAACGGGCAACAGCAGATGCTGATTTGTAAGGTATATGTGGAAGCCAATGAGTGTAGTGAGTTTAATATTGGGTCATCGTGAGCAACCAAATGTGCGCATGCTCTTTAACTGGATGGCTTCAGTGCTACCAGAGATCTCCAGGAGAGTGCTACAAAATTACAGCTGTTTACTCAAATAAACATATGGTCTACTCAAGCCCAAAAAATGTAAAAAAAAAAAAAAACAACCCTATTTATCAGTGATGTAGAATGCATACATTTAAAATGTACATAGCACTGTAACATTGGATCCAATGGCACAAATTGTCTTATTTCTCCTCAGTCTCTAGAATAATTTTCACTTGATCTCATGAATACTGTAGATTAAATTATATATAGGTACTATGTGCTTTGTTCTAACTTATTTAATCTCTGTTTTATCTGGATATGACAGAAGAAAAAGGTGCAAGATCACTGGGACAATACAGTATTTTGAATTAACAAGGACAGTACCTTGATGGACTAAGTCAACATTATGCATGTTGTACAGGTCATCACTAGAAATCTAGAATGTACTGGACTATCATTTTGTATTTGTGTCCCCTAAAATTTATTGCCCACATCAAAATGGGAAGTAATTTGAAATAGTAGTTGCTAAGGGACAACCACTTGCTAGTTAAGTGGTACAAACACACACAAGAATCCTCACAGCTACTGAATGTCAGGCTGAACTCCCTGAGGACCCCAGTCAACAGCTACTGGATGTCAGGCTGAACCCTTTGAGGGCCCCAGACAGCAGCTACTGGATGTCAGGATGAACCCTTGGAGGACCCGTCAGCAGCTACTGGATGTCAGGCTGAACCCTCAAAGGACCCCAGACAGCAGCTACTGGATGTCAGGCTGAACCCTCAAAGGACCCCAGACAGCAGCTACTGGATGTCAGGCTGAACCCTGTTTTGATCCGTCAGCAGCTTCTGGATGTCAGGCTGAACCCTCAGATGACCCCAGACAGCAGCTACTGGATGTTGGGCTGAACCCTATGAGGACCCCAGTCTACAGCTTTTCTCAGAACACATCAGACCCAATGGGACCCAGTCCCCAAAGCTGTTTGGCTGTCAGGCTGAACCCTGTGAAGACTCAAGTCAACAGCTTTCCTCACAGACTAGGTGCAGTAAGGTCAGGCAACAAGATCAGATTCTTGCTCAGTAATTTTTAGGGAAATGCTGCATGCTGATACAGCTACATGAGGTCCATCACAGTTATAGGTCTGGTTCTGTATTCACAGTAGTCAAACAAAACATGTTCATATGGTAGTCTTACTTCCACTGATGTGTACCCAAAACTTTTTATTAAACACCACATAATCTACATGTATGGTGCACTTTACCTTCCTGAGACCTCCCTTGAATCTGTAAGGGTGTCCCATTAATGGAAATAATACAAAACAGCAGTGATGTGGGTTATAATCATAATAAAAGTGACTACCAGAGATAACCCATTCTTAATCCAGTCATGTTATTAAAGAAAGGGTAAGAGTAACTTTCAACCTCAACAAACTATGTAAGACCTCACTTTTAACAATTTAAAGTATTAGCAAAAGTGACTTAAAATGTGGTTAAATTTTAATTGCAGAAAGTCATGAAGACGTATGCTGATTAGGATCACTCAAGCACAATATTATGTTTGATTTATACATGTACGTGGCATAGATGTATCCCATGTCATTTTGATTTACCAAATTTACATGCAAATCCTAGATAACTGATGTTACCCTGTATAAATGTACATAGTATAAGCATAGATGCGAGCACTGTCAACCTGTCAGCAACGTGTGTGAGAAATACATTATGATCCATGGATATATTAGATGTACAGCACAGCACAATGTAGGTAAGCTATGCAGGCAACAGATTCCTGTCAATACAAAGCTGTTGTTTTGAAAGGACTCTGTTGTAGGAAAAATCCGGACATTTTATTGCAGCAGTATTATACAGTTGTAACTTGTTTGCAGATTTACATAATGAAAAGGTGACTTGTCCTGAAGCTTGAGACCATGTGTACATCAGTGGGGTCTTAACAGGATTTGTACCAGTTGGTGTGGCTGGTAACCAATGCTATATGTAATACATGTCATTTGCTTGTACAGGCGTGCAATCCATGAGGGTGCCCAATACTTGAATCTTCTATGCACCCCACACACCTGCGTCACAAAGTGTGCCCCTGCACAACCTGGTATCCAGTGTCTAGCTTCATGACGGAGCTTTGCGTATGTACATGTGTCACTAAAGTCCTGCCAGTGTATTATTGTATGGGTCATGAGGATGATGACTTGTCACAGGAACTTGTCTCAAGGATCGTATTGTATCATACAAAGTGACATAAAAAGCCTATCAAAGTGGTGTGACATTGTATCCTACAAGATGACACCAAAAGCCAGTTATAACAACAGCGTTACATTTGTAGTGTGGTGTCACATAATGTCCTACATGGTGACATGATAGATCCTGTCACAGTGGTGGTCAGACATAGTATTATGTCACATTGTATGATACAGCAAGGTGACATTAAAAGCCTGCCCTAATGGTTGTGTTACATTGTACTATTGTGTCACATTGTATCATACAGGGTGATGTAAAAAGCCTTTCATAGTGGTGGTGTTACAGTGTGATACAACAAATATTTGGCATCACTCTGGTCAAGATGGGATATTATGTGAGTAGGTTGAGCATGCTGAAGAGTTTTAGTTTTATAATTACACCATAAAGTGTACAACTTGCTGATCGATCTCTGGATTCTGTTATAATTGATCCAAATATATTGAAAAATTTACTGTCCTGGAGTAAAGTTTCAGCATTGTGTGTCATTAAAGCTCAAATGCCCTTGAAATCATGTCATATTTTACACCAATATAAATCCAGAAGGGCCTCTCCCCGATTCCAGAGGTAATGACTGCTAGGATCACTAGTGTCATATATTTTTCTCTGCAATCATGTCACAAGCACTGTTATGCTTCTGTGTTTTCTCGCCTCTTGCCACTGTGCAAACTAAGTGACTGTTGTCTTTGAACCTTAATTATATGTACAGTGGTACCTCCTGTATGCAGCCACCCCTTCTGCCAAGAAAAAGTGGCCACATACAGCAGGTTACCTGTCACCACAGGTAAATTTTACAAAGAAATTGACTCCTGTGTCTGAGTCAACTGACCACAAAAAGCAATGTGGCTGCTTACGGCAGTGGTTGCATACAGCAGGTACCACTGTATTATGTACATTTACTCAAGGGTTGCCTTCTGAGCAGACCAAGTTTTTTTTTGGGAGGGGGGGAGGGTGGGTGCTGAAATAAAAAGAGTTGAAAAGAAAAAACAAGGAACTTGGCTTTTATGGAAGGTGAACAATGAGGAATATACATGTAATAACCCAGCGCGTGCTTGTGTACAAGGTTATTGATGCATCCAGTAACCCAACCCATGATTGTAAAAGGTTATTTATGCATGCAATAACCCTACCTGTGATCATACAAGGTTATTGACCTGTTTAGTTAAGCTTTTATACCAGGCACATGTACAGAGTGGAAAGTCACATCCGTCGTGTTTGTTTGACATATTGTCCCACGTGTCGGAAAATCAACATAATCTGCTCGTAATTATGTATATATAACTATCAATAAATACGATAATTTATTCATCTGAGCCTGTGTGAAGAGTCTTCATTATTTAGAACTAAACTCAGAAAAAGAAAAATAGTTCTCATGTGTGTCGATTTGGAAGTTCTAAACAAGACATATGACATGGCGTATCTATTGTAACTTTTTTATCCCCTGCCCACAAAGTGGGGGCGGGATATGGTAATGGGCACGGTCTGTCGTCTGGGCCATATCTTCTAAACTAAGTTTGCTTGCCCTTTGAAATTTACAGAGTTGGTAGATCATTGGTAGACGGTGTGTATATGCACGGTTTTGTGTGCCTAATTGCTTGCACTAATTGATTAGCAAAATTTTATTAGGCAACTTCCAGATCAGACATGATTTTGTCAGGGTCATATCTTTGGAATTATAAATGCTGGCCCTTTGAAACTGGGTTGGTAGATCTTCAGTAGGAAGAAGTGTGTGTAGGATTATTATTTACTTTCTTTTATTAATTAAATAAAGAACTTTAGGCACCTCGAAATGACCTGCATCCAAAACAAATTTTGTCTGGATCATATCTTCTAAACCATCAATGCTAGCCCTTTGAAATTTATAAAGTGGGTAGATCCTAGATATTAGGTGTGCATAGGCAAAAGTTTTGTGTGCCCAACTGCTTACATTAATTAATTATCAAAATTTCAGGCAACCCCCAGATCAAAAACTATTTTAGCCGGGCCATATCTTTGGAACTAGAAAGGCTAGCCCTTTCAAAAATTTAGGGTTGGTAGATCTTGGGTAAGAGGTGTGCATGGGATTAAATCTATTTGGTTGATTACTTTTTTTTATTAATTAATTAACAAAGATTGTTAAGCACCTCAAAATCATCTACATAACTTTGTCTGGTAGAGCTTCTAAACTATAGATGGCAGCCCTTTGAAATTTATATGGATGGTACATTTAAGGTAGTAGGTGTGCATGAGCATTGTTTTGAGTACCAGATAACTTTTTCAACAAAGATCAGTAAGTAACCTCCAGAAGTTTAATAAATGACCCTCAAAATTTGCAACATGGGTACTTCTTATGTTGAAGAAGTGCATAAGCAAAGTCTTGCATGGCTAATTAACCTCCATGACTAATTAACAAAGATCAATAAGCTTCAAGATCACAGGGTCTTTCAAATAGAATTTGTTCTATGCAATAGCTACAGAAGGATTTAATGGAAGTTCATTAAACATGATCACAACATGTTTCAAGGTAGGACCTCCCTTGAGAATCCCTATGGGTGACCTTCAGGTTAAAGGTCAAGGTCACACAGCCCCACAAAGAAAATTTGTTTCTGTGCAATATTGCCAGCATTATTTTATAGAATTTCATTAATCTTTGTAAATGTATCCAGGGAGGACTTCACTTGGCATTGCTCAAGAGTGACCCTGAGGTCAACTGTCAAGGTGATACAAATGTACATCACGTGTATTGACCACTGTGATTATAGTGGACTGGGGATATGGCTAGCGTCAGCAGCTACTTGTTAGCATTGGAATGTGTTTTGTTTGAAAGATTTCACCCCATGGATGGACCACCCTATGGTTTTGATACTCCGCTCACCTGGTATTCTCCTGTAGACCATCACTCAAGTTATATTTTTAACTTCTGAAAAACTGGTAGCCCAATCCTTCTCAGTCTTGATGGGGCCATACCTTGTGAAGGTGCACAAACACTAATTTAGCAAATCAGGATTAGGTTGGTCAAAATTGAATAGGGTATCAAGATAAAAGTGTTCACCTATTGGATGATATTTTGGAAGACAAATCATAGGCAAAATTGTGATTCTTCAATATTCAGGAGTATATTGCTGGACGCACGTAAAATGTTGACATTCAATGACAGTGTTGATATTTTAACTTGTGAACATTCAGTACGTTTATATTCAGTTGGTTATACAGCCACAGGAATCGTACTGTGGGTTGCTATGATGCACAATACATAGCTGAAAAAAAAAAAACATCTGCATTCTCTATCCTTGGCCATTCCTAAGGTGCGGCTTTGAAAATGTGCAGGGAAAATAGCTTTGAGATTCTACAGACTGTAAATCTCATAAGTCTATGGGAAAAGAATTAAAATATGGATCTTTGGGAGTGAGTGGGCAGAGAAATAGGAGTCTATTCTGTGACACTTACTTGTATAGCGAGGCATGGGGATTACGGAATTAACTCGTACCACCCTCCACCCCCCACCAAATCTGGCCCTCCGGAAAATGATTGTACAGCAATCTTTTCCATGCTTTCATTTTTTTGTATTACAGTGAAACCTCATTATAACGACACTCAGATATCCGATATATTCAATATAGTGACACAAATTTTCATGGAAAAATGTTTATTTTCTTTGTTATTTGACACATTTCTCAGGGAACAGATGGTGTCATTATAACGAGTTTTCACTGTACTAATGTGAGGGTCTGTATGATGTAATTCACCAAACTTGCAAAATGAGTTGACTTTTTCTCTGCTGTACTATCCTATGATAAAGGAAAACCTCAAACACCAGCACAAAACTTGGTTCTTTTCAATAACATTTAATCATACTTTTTGGAAAATCCCACAACAAACCTACTGTGATTACCATGTACAAATTTACAAACATTGGGTAGTTATGTATATGACTGCATTTTCTTAAGGCTACACAGCGCAAGGTGCACCCTTGAAAATCAACTGTAGGAAAAACCAGGCTCCTAAATACATTGTATAGCTATACCTTGTATATTATGTACAATGTACATCAATAAATCCTGTTCTTTATGTGACAGTGTAGCACATGGTAGTCTCACAATTCGAAATGAGCACCTGTGTAATTTAAAGCCCAGTGCACTTCTTAACAGGAAGTGAAGTGATGGGAATTACACAAAATGCATTGTTTTGTTGAATCACAGTATCCTATCAGCCCCTGTTGATTGGTATCATTCCTCAATGATGTCTCCGTATTGGTTTGTCTTGATCCCTGGAAAAACACAGACAAAACATGGGAGTTAGTACCAGATAAACCTGTTAATGTCAAACTCCAGATAATACATGCCACGTGCACAAAGTTTGAGAAACTTATTTTGTCATTAGGTTGCACGAAACACAGTGTTTCCAAGTTTCGGAGACCACCAGAAGGAAAAAACCAAAGTGGCTTCACAATAGTGCAATGTGTTCCTTTTTTCAGAAGACCATCCCAATTGTCAGAAAGCCACTCAACCAGGTGATCTGTCAATTGACATCATGATCAGGAAACTCTTTCAAGATTGCTGTGATCATATTGGTTATGATGGTGCATGTGGCAAAGCTGAAAATACTTTAATAACTTGACATGGAGTCCCTGATCAGCAGAATCGTGATGTTGATTTGTGGGCTTCGCCAAATTGGTGGAACGCAATTGCTAGTTGAAAGCCTAACTAGCAGTTACGTTTCACTGATTTGGCCGTGCCCCCAAATCAGTATCACGATTCTGCTGATCTGGGGACTCCATCTTACAGTCACTTATTGACAGTCACTTATTTAGTCTTTTTTACGTTTTTTTGTTGAAAATAAAAAACTTGAAACTGGAATTTTGTCTTATCTACTTTATAATGTAAACAGTAATCTTGACAGAGTTACCTGCTCATAAAATAAAACAATTGTGGACTATTGCTTCATTTATTGTTTAGTTTTATGGACCTGAAAGAAGAAGACTCACTATGGCCTTCAGCCTCAGTCAGTGTTCTTTTAGGTCCATAAAACTAAACAGTGACCTCAGCAAAAGTCCATAATTGTATAATATTAACCCTTTCTATATCAGAATGAGGCTTGAGTCAAGAGGGAACTAGCTCAAGCTCCATGGCCCCTGCATCCTGCCAAATGCCTAACACACACCAAAGACCCCTGTTGACTCTGTTGTCTTCTGACTACGAAACAGTTCACAGTACATGTACATGCATGTATAACTGATAGGTATTGACCCTTTCCCCCTTCAACTGAAACTGAGTATAAAACTAAGTCAACAGCTTTCCCTGGCATAGGTTGGGCACTAAGCACCCAATCCTGGGAAGGTTGTTGACCTGGGACATGTCATCTTGATAAATTTCATCCACAATCCTCATTCAAAGTGTTTTTCATTACTATTAAAATTGGTGAAAAAATAATGAAGCAAACAACACTAGACCAGCAGCCAGTTTTGGCCAGCTTAAGGTGGAAAGGGCAAAAAATGAAAGCCCTTTTATTATTGCCCTCTTTAGAGTGGCAGTTGGTTGTAGCAGAAATATAATGTACAATAATTAGTCAAATGATTATCTTTATTTAATTTTAATTTGGATTCAAAGAATGTCACTTTAACTGACCTAAAATGTGTAACACACTCAATGTTCAACATGCACTTACATGTAACAAGAGACAAGAGGGCTCTGATGAGCCCACGCTCAGCTGACCTTTGATGAACAGAGCAAAGTGAAGTAGGCCCACCTTGATGGGACATGGGATTGGAACAATCTCCATTGACTTGCATGGTTATCAATAGGAATGTATGCATTAACCGAAAGATACCAGAATTGAAAAATTCATCAAAAATCAGCCATGCAGAGTATCACCACCCAGTGAACATGTTTGTTCAATGCTCCCACAATCTACCTTTCCATCAAGTGTTAGAACAATTTTAGTCACAGTTTTAAAGGAGTCAAAAATACATGACTTGTAGTGAAAACACAAAAATTCATTAAAGAAACAGCAAGCACAAAATTACAGGGCCACCTATTGAACAAATTAAGGTCTGGGAGTCCCCAGAAGTGTCTCTATGAAATTTTTAGTGCAATTGGCTGAGCATTTTTGGAGGAGTAAGTTTTTTAAGATTTCGCCAAAAAATACCCCCCCCCCCCCCACCAAAAAAAAACATAAAAAAATCCAAAAATCACTGGAGCATGACCATTTGAATAAGTTTGGTAGAGAGCAACCTAAGGTACATCCCCCACCAAGTTTGAAAAGAATTTGGTAGATGGTCCATTGCAATCCTCACTTGACTTACATGGTAATCAATAGGGATGCATGCATTTACTGACACATAAACGAATTGAAAAATTTGTTACAAATCAGGAATCCACGTTACCACCTAGTGTAAAACTTTGCTTACCCCTTCCACAAGCTACATTTCCACCAAGTTTCCATACAACCTCAGAGACAGTTTTGGCGAAGAAGTAAAATATATCTTTAAAACACAAAAATTTGTTAAAAAAAAAAAAAAAATGGAAAAAAATTGCAGCACCACCTCTTGAACAATTAGTGTCTGGGGGTCCATAGGAGTGTTCCTATGCGATTTCAAAGGAACTGGTTCCGCAGTAAAGGACAAAAAAGATTTGTTCAGATTTAGTCAAAAAATGCCCCCCCCCCCGACCAAAATTATTAGTCCAAAAATCACTGAAGCATGACTGTTTGAACAAGCTTGGTAGAGAGCCACCTACGGTACATCCCCACCAAGTTTGGAGTGAATCTGGTCGATGGTCGTGGAGACATAAAAAATGTGAATTTCTATTGCAATACCCATTGACTTACATAGTAATCAATAGGAACATGTGCAACATATACCTGAATTGAAAAATGCATTAAAAATCAGGAATCCACCGTATCACCACCAGGTGAACAATTTTGTTTACCCCTTCACAACCTACATTTCCACTAACATGACTAAGTTTAAGCACACTCTCAGAGACAGTTTTGGAGAAGTTGAAAATATCTTTAACACACAAAATGACAAAGAAAGATAGAAAACCAGGGCCATGCCCGGGGGCATGAGTGTCTCGCCAGCATAATTTAAGCCACTCTGAAGTTTTTCTACAATGCTCATTCAAGCATGATGTAACCAATGATGTGTGAGAGTGATGGTACAAATCTGTAGTGACCATCACTATAAATTATTTACCAAAGCATGAAAGCCCTACCCAGTGTAGTTAGCGAAATAATGCCACTCTGAAGTTTTTTGTTGACAGACGGAAGGACTGACGGATGGACAGACAGACGGAAAGTGAGTGCTTAGCCTCGCCAACAGCTTATGCTGGTGAGGCAAAAATCGCAGCACCACCTTTTGAACAAATTAAGGTCCCCAGAAGTGTTCCCATGCAATTATGAAGCAATTGGCTTTGCTGTTTTGGAGAACATTTTCTAATATTTGGTCAAGTAATGAACAAAAAACCAAAAAAACCCCCCAAAAAATCATTACAAATCCAAAAATCACTGGAGCATGACCATTTGAATAAACTCTGTAGAGACTCATCCCAGGTACATTTGTACCAAGTTTGAAGTGAATCTGGGCAGTGGCTTTGGAGAAGTCACAAATGTGAATTGTGGATGGCAGATGATGGGCGACAACACAACTCGATTAGATCATTGTTAGCTCAGCTGACTGACAAGACATGAGCTAACAATGATCTAATCAGACTGCTTCAAGTTTGCATTCAAAGCCTGTCACTTGCATATACCCACAACACACTTAAGGGTCTACATGCACAAGTCAAACATGATCTTATTCAAGTATATAGCATCAAACTGATAATTCTGAATACTTTCATGACAGCCAACTTGAAGTTTACATTGCAGCTGACCAACATTACGTCAACACAAGGAATTAACGTCTAGCTTGCTTATACAGCATACTCCACACTGAAGCATACTCCTCTACTTCTGAAGACAGCACTGCCCTTTCTCTTACGTTTTTTTGGCTTCTTGGATGAGTCTGTGTTAGTTTTAATTTCATCCTTTGGAGAACCTAGTCCAGATGAATACATGGATGTGGAGCTTGGGGGCGGTGGTAGGTCAATGTCAGAAGATATGGGAGGCAGAGCCTGCTCAAGCCTGGCCTGCTCCCGTTCATCTGCAATGTGAGCTCTCTTCTCGGAATACTGCGCCCGGTTTTGGCGTCGCAACTCATCATACGTTATTAAAGACTGACCACCAGGTGTTGACTCTATCAAACCCTGTTCTCCTGTAAAGTACGCACATTGTGTGTCCTTGGTTGTTTAAGGTAATGTCACTAGTGTGAATTCAAAGTAACTTTAATTCAAAGCCATTCATCTCCACAACATCCTTAATAAATGTACAGGATATTGCTTAAATTTTGCTGATGGCACAAAAACCATAAAAATAAAAACACAGTGAAATAGTTTTTGACATTGTATGAATAGGAATGATGTCCAAAATAAGTGAAATTAAAACTTCAGTAAAATGTCAAAAATACAATAACCGTGAAATTTTAAACATGTGCAAGTAAAGCAATTTATAGTAGTTATTGTAATTATGTCCCAAGACTTTGAGGGTCTTCAGAATCTACATATTTCTTATGTGAACATGGCTCAATTGTCTTGCAAAGTTGGTTGTTAACAATTTGTATTGTTTATGGCTATTCATTGTTAGACGTTTTTGATTTAATAAAAACATCCACACAATGACCACAAACATTGTTTGCAACTGCCAAATGATTTGCTGTACATTACATTTACAAGCGATCTTTTGTGGGAAAATTCCAGACTTACTGTCTAAAGAAGGACGCTGGCTGTCATCAAGGCCTTGGTAGGACACATTGCGGTCTGTATCAATATCCAGCTTGCTGTGGTAGTCCACGCCTGTCTTGCTGTCTTGGCTGGAGGGGGCGGGGTAACCTTGCCCAGTCATTTCTTGCATGGCCCTGTCCCACACAAATAATATAAGGTATGGGATGTACAAAGTGTCAGCTCAAACCACTCTACATATTCAGTTGAAGGAAAGTCTTCACTTTCAGATGCACACATGTAGATATGTGTCAACAAACACAGCCTTCATCTATTGTCAAAGTGGCAAATTGTAATACATATATTGAGTCTCCATTTAAATTCAACAGAAAGTAGACCTATGCCTGGTGCCAGTGTGAAAACCATTATGCATTCCCCATCAGGCAAATCACCATCCACACAGTGACCACTAGTGATCTTGAAAATAGGTCAAGGTTGTTGAATGGCTAACTTATCCTACTGTTTAATACTGATCATGGGTCTAGGATCATGCTTCCACCACAGTCATACCAAAATATAAGCCATCATATCTGTTTGACCTTTACTGTAACCTTTCAAGGTCACTTGAGGACAAAAAATTTACAACACCAACAGAAATTCCATAGATGTTTTCCTATTAATGTTTAATAGTAAAAATAGTCCTGGGAATCCATCATTGCAAAGATACAAGCTAATATATTCGTTTAACCTTTCAAGGTCACGGAAGGTCGAAATAAGTACATGTACCTGTAACACCAAAAGAAACCCCACAGGTGTTTTCCTAGTGATGTTGAGTAGCACATAAACAGCGCCATGGATCTAGGATCCACCATTACTAAGAAGAAAATATTTGAGATTTGCCGAGTCACCAAAAACAGAAACAAAACTAGAAAAGATGATTTGCTGCATAGCAAATCAGTGTGTGTGTCTTCAAAGCATATTGGTATGGCAATGTACAACTAGTCCATAACACAGGAGTAGAAGTTGGAATGGCATCTCCATCAATTATAGCTTTGAAGTTATTGAAGATTTAAGATTTCTGATGATGCTACTTAGCATAATTTAAACTGCTGCGACTTTTGTTTTTAATTCATTAGGTGTGCAATGGTCAACAACCCCCTAGTAGAAGTTGGAATGACATCTCTATCTATTATAGTGTTGAAGATAGTCAAGATTGAAATTTCGAATGCTACTAATTAGCATAATTTAAATTGCTACAATTTTTGTTTTAGATTCACTACATGCACAATGGTCAATAATCCTTTAAAAGAAGTTGGAATGACATCTCTGTCTATTATAGTTTTGAAGATATTCAAGATTTAAAATTTCAAATGGCCTTAGTTTGCATAATTTTAAACATGTTTATTCCTCTGCATAAAAAGGCCAAACTCCTTGTACGGAGGTACAATCATGCCAAGTTTGGAGTTTCTCTGTATAATGCCGTCAGAGAAAAAGTGTCAGACAAATCCACTGAAAAAGAAGAAAAAAACTAGAAAAAAAGATTTGCTTTACACAGCAAATCTATTGGGTGCCTTCAAAGTGAGAACTGTTTGATATGCTACATTTTACCATTGTTCAACATAATCAAAATTTTGTGTATTGACCTGTATAAATTAAAATGCTATAACTTTGGTTCTTGGTTTATTGGATGTGGCAATGTCACAAACTTCTAAACTGAAGCTTGAACGACACCCATATCTACAGCAGTTATGAAGCTATTCAAGATTTTAATTTTGTGTATTGCCTAATTTGCATGAATTAAAAGCCTACAACTTTGGTTCATGGTTCACTGGATGCACCTATGGCCCAAACGTACAAATTGAAGTTGCAGTGATACCTCTATGTATAATAGTTTTGAAGTTATTCAAAATTTAGATTTTGTGTATTAGCCTTGTTGGCATAAATTAAAATCCTACAACTTTGGATCATGGTTCATTGGATGCACTTATGTCAGGAACATAAAGAGTGAAGTTGAAATGGCACCTCTACGATAGTTTTAAAGCTATTCAAGATATAAATTTTGTGTATTCACCTAATTTGCATAACTTAAAATACTGCAACTTTGGTTCATGGCTCATTAGATGTCACAAACCTACAAATTGAAGTTGGAATGGCACTACATATAATAGATTTGAAGTTGTCTGAGATTTAAATTTTGTGTATTCACCTTATTTGCATAAATTGAAATTTTACAGTTTTGTTTCATTGGATGTGTCTATGTTACAAACCTTTAAATTGAAGTTAGGATGACAACTCTTTCTACAATAGTTTTGAAGTTATTCAAAAAGATTTAAATTTTGTGTGTTCACCTTATTTGCATACACTAAAATTTTACAAGTTTGGCTTACAGTTCATTGGATTTGGCTATGTTACAAACCTTTAAATTGAAGTTCAAATGACACCTCTATCTATAATATTTTCAAGCTATTCAAGATTTTAATTTTGAATATTCACCTAATTAGCATAAATTGAAATCCTACAACTTTGGTTCATAGTTCATTGGATGTGGCTTTGCAACAAACCTATAATTTGAAGTTGGAATGGCTGCTCTATCTATAATGGTTTTGGAGATATTCAACTTTTACATTTTTCAATACCCCTAATTAGCACAATTTGAAATTTCACAACTTTCATTTACTGTCCATTGTATTGGCAGGTGTCACAAACCTAAACATGCACATTAAAATTTTGTGTCCATCTGCAATAGTTTGCAAGATATAGAGCTTTTAAAATTTTAATTGCCCCTCATTTGCATAATATCAAACATCATGACTATTCCAAACCAGGTGTACAATTTCATTAGTAGGTCAGTCACAATGGCAAGTTTGGTGGTTTTCGGAAAAATAGCGTCCGAGAAAAACTCTGGACAATTTGTTTGTAAAGAAGAAGGAAAAAAAGAAAGAAGGAAGAAAAAAAGAATTCTTGGAAAAACAAAATATCTGGGTGGGCACCAAGACATAATAAAGAACCCAAGGAAAAACAATATGTCTGGATTGGCACCCTGACATAAAGTAAGAAATTTTATAAAGAATTTTAGGAAAAGCAGAAAAGTGTGTGTTGACACACACACACTTAAAAAAAAATAAAAAAAAACAATTGCACAGTTATCCAAAAGATTTATGTCCCCCACCACAATATACACTAGAAAGCTACACAATGTATGCAGCATGTCTGGATGCACAAAAACTGATATGTTCTTGGGCCCTGTGACCTTGAAAATAGGTCAAGGTCAAAAGCAATACATGGCGCACATGCCCTTGGTATGATGCATCTGTGGTATAAATTTCATTATTTTATCTCTAAGGGCTCTAGAGATATTCTGCCAGACACACAAAAATGGATATGTTCTTGAGCCAAAAACAATGCACAGTGCACAGTGCACACGCCCATGATATGATGCATCTGTGGTATAAATTTCATTATTTTATCTCTAAGGGCTCTAGAGATATTCTGCCAGACACACAAAAATGGATATGTTCTTGAGCCAAAAACAATGCACAGTGCACAGTGCACATGCCCATGATATGATGCATCTGTGGTATAAATTTCATTATTGTACCTCTTAGGGTTCTAGAGATATGCTGGCAGGCCGATGGACGGATGGACAGACAGAGGGACGGACGGACAAGGCCCCTATCCCCACTAACTTTACGAAAGCAGCAATTTCTGGTACAAATATGACTCAGCCTACAATTTTCACAGGATAGCTCTACATGCTCAGTGACCAAAGTGTACTAAGCAAACACTTCATAAACACGATGAAGAAATTGTCAGCTCTCAGCATATTTGCCAGAATCAGCTGATACTCATTGTGGCATATGTAAAGAACACCCAACTCTTCACTTCAACCATAAATCCAGTTCATGACATCCCATGCTATTATAAAGCTTATGGGGACAAGGGTTACAAACAATATCAAGCTTAATGTGGGAAAAGCGATTTAAATAGTTTAAATTTTACAGAGAAAAACAGTAAACTAGCATAACACTTATGAAGAAAAAGGGATAAAACAGTACAAAGCTGATGGGGAAAAGGGTTAAAACAGTATCAAGCTCACACTTCATGCATGACCTCTGTCCCTCTCTTGCCAGCCCTCATGGCCTGAGCCAGGGGGCTGTTCTCGAGGCGCATAATCTTTTCCCGACAAGTACTCTGGTATGAGATTTTACCAGCTAGGTAGCCAACAAATGCTGCACCTGCACAAAGCAAACACATTCACCATTAGCATGAAAAAAAAAAAAAAAAAAAAAGTGATAAAAAGTTCATGTAACCATGGTGATATACAGCAGGGCTAGAGATCTTTAAGTTTTGAACTTTGAATAGAAACCTGTCCACCACTTTTCAAAATGGTGTTTTCCCTGTTGGTACTCAGTGGCCATGTAAGAGTTCAGTCAGTATTAAATCAGCTGGATGATTGTACAATATTTAACATTGAATCAATGCAATTTGCCATAGTATAATCTATTGACATTTTAACAAGGTGTCCTATGGAATATACACATTTAAAGAGAATGTGTCTCACTACCAATAGACTCAAGGTGTTCCGCTCTTCACAGGGCCTGAGTGTGTGTGTGTGTGTGTGTGTGTGTGTGTGTGTGTGTGTGTGTGTATGTGTGTGTGTGTGTGTGTGTGTGTTGTGCTGTGTTGTGGGGAGGCGGGGAGGGGGGGAACAAAATGCCATTTAAGCTGACCCATGTACAATAAAAATTGATCAAACTGTAGCTATATTGTTTCATTTTAAACTGATTTGTCTATCTACATGACCTCTCCGTTACCCACATATGTCTGTAATAAACTCTCCCTACACACTCTGTTGAGTATAATGAGGCAAAGGGTAAGCAGGTGCATATCCACGATTAAGCAATAATTTCCACCAGCCCAGTAGTTACACTACCTGCACAGCTGCACTAATGTCAAGTATGCTATATCAAAAAGTTTTTGTTTTCATTTTCCTAATGCAAATTATTTATATCTATCATGGTTTTTTAAATTTTCCAGTATTAACAGTCATTAGCTTGAAAATGTCCTAAGTTTTAGATCACGTGTAATCATTTTTTACATGTATAAGGTAAATAACTGTTCATGTTTACCACAGATAGTGAGAAAGTAACTTAACAAGAGGACTGTGACAGTCAGCTGACCTCGTATGCACGAAATTAAAGGTAGTGGCCGTGTGACATTTTGAATTAGGCGGTCAGTGTCACGCACAACTATCAAAGTACTGGTAAAGCAGTCATAATCCTAGCTAATACTGATTCCAGGTTATCACATGAACAGTAAAATTTCCATAAGTGGGCATGTGACCTTGGGAGTTGGGTCAAGGTTACCCTCCTAGACTCATTCTAAACCTTCACAAAGGACTATAGCCATACGCAAGTCCTGCTAAAACAGAGCAGTACAATTTGAACAAAATTGGTAGACTCATCCAAGGTAGATTCCCACTAAGTTTGAACAGTATCTAGCCTGTGGTTTTGCAGAAATGGAAATGTGAAGTCAGCTGAACGAAAAAAATGTCTAAGCCAAACTTGTGTCTGCTTTACTAAGACCAAAGCAAAATTATCTGACATTTTTATTAATACCCATAGGCTAGGTATGAAGCTAAAGTTTTCACTCTCAACAAAAACTTAGCATTTAAGGAGGTCAAGGTTTTTAAGGAAATCTAACTTTATTATCAAATGGGTACATGGATATTGGGCAGCACTAGCACGTCATATTTTTGCTTTCAAATTCAGCACTGACATTGATAACTACCACCATTCAATATATTGTAGAAGGGTGTGTAAGACCAAGCACTGGAGGTCAGCAGAAACTGGCAATTGTGGCTTACCTAAACATTTCCCAACTGATCCATATCTGGCTCCAGGTTTTATTATTCCTGAAGTCAACAAGACAACAATATGAGAACCAACATGCTAAAAAGTCACTCAAAGAAATGTAGAAGGCAATAATGTAAAAACCTATTGTGTCACAAAACTTAATTTCAATAACAATTGATGTGTTCCAGATTATGATACATGTGAATTACTGATACAAGCGACAAATGTAGACTTTTTGCACATAGAGATTTTGCATGTCTGCTCTCACTAAGTTGATAAGCAATCTACTTTAGGGCTGAACTTGTACATAATGCTGGGGTATTACCTCTGATGACTGCTATGTGTGTTAGAGTTGCAAACGTGGCACCAAGAGGAACACCTGTAGCATATAAAATGGCATAGTCAAGTGATATGCAAACACACAGGAATGGAGACTGTGGGACTCCATTACATGCAAGCACATTTATGGTAACAGTAAGACTTGACATTTCGCACATATTAATGAATTAATTTCTTAGTGACGTGTGTTATAATCAAAATTTACAGAGAATCAGGTGGAATGCAGTAATTTTCTTGGCTGAAAGAATCCAAAGTTCAATGCATAAAACTGTTGATGACAAAATATGGAAGAGATTATAGAAGAGAAAAGGGGACCATAATGCTCCTGTGCTCTGCTGACAGGTGTCCAGTGAGTAACAACTGATTGTGCGTGTAAAATAAAACCAAACTTCTGGGCACTTTGTAATACTACTTGTTAACAATCCTCAAGGTATCTGTCTGACAACAAGTACATGAACACTAGTTCTCCTCCGATAAGGTTACCCCACATATATTAAAAGAGAGGTGGCCCATCTTGAGCTGTTGAGGGAAATAATGAAAACAGGATGCGTGAAATTTTTTTAAAGAGGATGGCGAAAGGAACCTTACATGAGGGAAACCTATGTACCTAATTTTACACTGGCTACCAGTTAAAGGGACATTATGTATGGGAAACCTGTGTACTTAGTTTTAAACTTGTTACATGAAGGTCCACAATTGGATTGAACTTGATAGTCTTGGTTCTAACATATCCTGAGTTATCACCTCACAATCAATAATTTTCATCCTGTCCCGAAGTGAGGGTCTCTATTTCTGCGCTTTGAGAATGGCTACGAGGGCCCAATCAATGTCACTGAGGGCAAAACAAGACTGAACACTCTCACAACTATTATCACAATGCCATATTGCATTTGCCTCTTCTAATCAAGCTACAAAAGGCAAATCATCCGCCTGTATATATACAAACAAATGAGATTTGCAGTTTTTAGATCAAAATGAAATTTTCCTTTTCAGACTTTTAAGGTATGGATAAAGAGCTGATCCCCAACTATCAAATTTGTTTGTACTTGAACCCAATGGAACACCTACCTGCTATTGGTACCACACACACGCTGTGGCTAGAATGTCATCTCAAAAATTGAAAGAATCAAATTAATCACATAACAAATGGTGTCCATGTTTACAATATACAGCTTAACCATGTGGCAAATAGCAGTGACAGTAAAATGTGAATAATTTAACTGGCTAAAATACCACTGACCTGTGGCCTCATAATTCATTTCTTTTGTTGTGATTAGATCATCCTTCATCTGTGCACAGTCAGTGCTCATGTGAATAGAACCTCAACAACACAGAGTACAGAATTTTAAGAACCATGTCTGTGTCAAGGGGAATAGTCTGTTGTGGCCTGAGGGTGTCATATGTTTGTCTGTGATAGATGTTCCTTCAAAGCCATGTTCATACAGATCGCTTTTATCAGGCGATGAAATTGGGTTTGTTGGTGTGAGTGAATGCGCAGGTTGGTGTGTCAGCCACCAATTCTGTCAGCTAATCAGAGTCTGACATGTCAGAGATTAATAAGGTAACACTGTCAACCGATTACTCCATTGGTTGGTTTGAACACAGAACCGATTGCCTTGGGTGTTTTTTGTGTGGAAATTTGACCAATCATACAATTTTTTGGAGCGCGAATCATGACAAACTGGTGGACGGCTGACATTGGCAGGCCTATCATATCTCGATAACCTGTATTGGATTTTGTCAGCCAATAGTGGAGAGCAAGAACAGAAGCTTCTACTGCTCTCCTGTAGAGGGCATATCAGTCATTCAGGGCTAGAGTTGTGTATTCCCATTATTTTTCATTGCAATTTACAGCTAAATAACAATAAAACCACCCATTGCAGAAACAGCAAAATCTGCGTGGTAAAATTATGCACATTGCTGAAATGTTCACATAAATTTTGTTCTTGCAGCTTTAAAGTGGTCTTTTAATTTGAGGTTAATTTAACATGCAGTCCAATGGGAATACACATCTCTAGCCCTGAAGAATACCAACCTAATGAAATTCAGTTTTCCAATTTTGACCACCTGGGGCTGTATTCACAAAGAGTTTAATCTGATCCTGAAATTAATCCTAAAATGAAAGCCATGTGCCTTTGGGCCTTGAACTACTGAATTGTTTACCTAATGTTTGATCAAAACTTGCAGGATTAATTAATCTATGTTTTCCACTTTTATATGAACTTTGAAATTAAAGTTTCCATTATATTAAATCAATCTTGATTTAATCCAGATTTTAATCATGGATCAAGCTAAGATAGATTTAAGAAAATGAACCTGTAAATCCTTAAGTTCATATTGTAGTCACGAGCAAGTATTTGCTCATCCTTGAAGTTTTAATTAAACATTGAGCCGAGGGTTGAGTAGTTTAGGGCCAAAACCATTTTGATTTTAATTTGGGTATTGAAGTTAGGATCAGATCAAATTCTTTGTGAATACGGCCACATGCGACACCACTATCAGCAGGTTATCGACAGCCATATTAAAGTGTCTAGACGTGAAGAAAGTGGGGAAGTTTGAAACAGTCATTTTGATCCAGTTAACGTGAACTGTGCCTGAAATATGCCTGTGTACAATTGCAAGGTACCAGGCTGTAGCGCTGATACACACAAACTGTCAAATCTTGACAAATATCCATGGATGTGTGGGGTTAAGTTCCTCAGTTAAGCCTCTACTGTGGTCATGATAGCATGTCCCACTTAGTGACGACAGACCAGCATAACTATGAATTCAGTCATGTGTGCGATCATCACGATAAGGTGACAAAAGGGAGAACTAAGATTTTGTTAAACTCCTATTCTGTGTAGTGCATTGTGTATTCAGCTGAATACACAGATAATTGGTAATTGTGACCTTACTTATGGTGTCAGGCAATAGAATTGGGTTGCGTGAAGACACCTGCCTGCCAATGGGAATCTGCCCAACAAAACAGGCCAACAGAAAAAAGATTGGGCTGTGTGAACATGGTTTTACACGTATGCATGGGATCTCAGCATGCTAAGGATTGACAAGAATGTTACTAATTATGTAAGTCAAGCCCTGTGCTATTGACATATCATTCTCCCCCATGACCTAAAACCTTCCTTCCTCCCTCTGTCCCATGCCGCTGTACTCTCTCCTCTTCCTTTACTCCTTCCTCTTCTCTATATTCTTCCCTTTTTCCCTCCTTCCTCTCTTGCCTTCATTCCTCCCCTCCCTTCATAAAACATATTTGAATCACTGCCATCACCTGTTTAAGTTTGATGATGGTATTTCAGCCAACAAAAGAAGTTATCAAGAAGTGCAATAATAATATTATGGTCCCTGAAATTTTTAGGTCTGTTTTCTGCACCTAAGAGATGATGGATAGTTCCCTTGAAAAAATATGCTAGTCTTGTTTCAATAATTATGCAGCATGTCACTGCAAAAATTCAGATTTTGGGTTGGTTATTCATGTACCAGTGATCCTAACCACCATGTATAGTCTTGTTTTTGGCAAATATGGGGCAGGGCAGCTTCTATTTATCTAAGCTCAAAAGTTCTACAAACACAAACCCCTGAAGGTATGTTGTAGAGCTCAGACAAGTCAACAAACTAACATCCAATTTGGATAGCCCTGAGGAAAAAAATGAACCTTTTTTTTTTTTTTTGGCTTGAACCCTAATACCATATTCGACCCATAAACACCAGTGCAATTGTTCTGCAACCTAGCCAGCCAATATGGAATTAAATGAGACGCAGATGCTTAGTCATATGTCATTGTTTCACCTGGTGACCTACAACAGGACCAGTCCATTCTGCCTTAAAGCCAGAAACAAACATATACATGCAGAACAATTTGCAGAACCAAAATTATCCACCAAACAGTTTGGCTCATGAAGATGGATTCATGTACATCATGGATAGACAGAAGATTTTTCATATATTGTTTGAGCTCTGCTGACTGACATGTCAGCAGAGCTATTGCAATTACCATATAAATTTCATATATCACCAACATATAAACTGTTACATGGGGAACTGAGTAGGTACTTACATCTATACCAGAAGCTCTCTCGATTGCATTCCCTGAGTACTTCAATCTCCTCCTTGGTCAGCTTAACTTGCTGATAAAATACATGATCAAAGAAATAATTTTTGTACCCCATTGACAAAAAAAAGTTTTGGCATACAAATACATGTACATTGTATTAGATGATGAACACTGATTACACATAACATATCAATAAATTTCAGTTTTCAATCTTATATTATTTGTTAATTTTTCTAATGACATCTTTTAACATATATTATTACTTTCTTTCATGCCATGGGATTGTACGATGTCATTGTGGAATTCACCTGCATCATTATGCTATAACACAGACCAAAGTGACCCTCATTGCTTATATTTACATTTTCCCCTTTATTTTTCTACTCAATTACCCCAAATTTAGCAGGCCTACATCGAATTAAGAGAAGTGACCAGAAACTGATCTGCCCAGCAAGTGTTGAATTCTGGAAAACCTAGGTGGGCATGGCCTATTGGAATGTGGGTGGGACACGTGTTATGGTCAGATAACACATCACGAGTCTATCCTATACTTGTAATAATAAAGTTAGATTGACTGTAACTATTAAGAAACAAGGGTTGCTTTTGGCATCCTGGGTGTGGCACATGCCAGTGCCTCTCACTCGATGCCAGCTTCAATCATCCATGTCATTGTGCCATAACACAGGCAAAAGTGACCCTCGCTGCTTATATTCATACTTTCCCCTTAATTTTTCTGCTTGATTACACAAAATTTAGAAACTTAGTACATAAAAGAGAAATGACCACAAAATGATTTGCCCAGCATGTTCAAGTGTTGAGTTCTGGAGTAAAATGTTTAGACGTGATTATGACATTCAGGTCTGTGATTGGTTATTGGATTTATGGCACTTGGGTCTGTGATTGGCTATTGGAATGTGTGAGGGACATGTATTACGGTCTGATAACACCAGGCTCTCTCCTATACTTGTAATGTTAAAAGTTAGATTGAATGTAAATATATTCGAAAGTGTCCACACAGGACCGTGGCAGACATGTGGGGAACCACAAAAATGATTACTATTACTCTTGCAGTCTTGGCTATAGATTTGTTAAACTAGTAGGACAACACCATGGCCGAAGACATCAGGAGTAAAGGGAAGTCCAGATAGATCTTCTCAGAGATGCACGGTCTGCATCCACGGGACTGGTCAAAAACATATTAGTCTTGGCTATGTACTTAGTCTTAGGTTGACAATTGCCAGGATTTATTGGTTACACAAATGCACGAAGCAAGGGTATCATCTGCAGAAATTAAAATCTAATGCTGTATTGCCAGTAAACTGGGAAAGTTTCAGAATCTGTGAGCCCTGTTTCCTAGAATACAGGTAAAAATGAGAAAGACCACAAATTCAGGATGCAGTGGCACAGTATCAACTTTGATTCAACCTTCGTTGTTCTCAACTTTAAGTTGGAAAGCTCGACGTGGTTACTAGTAAGTAAGTAAGTAAAGGTTTTATTGACAAGACTACAGGTCTATACTGACCTATTTGTCCTAAATATATTGTATACAGCACTATAATCACATGAACTACAGGTATCTACAACAAATTATACAATGTAAGCAGATAATATATACATAAAGAAAACATAGGCTCTTCATCTAACTGTGATGCTGTATATCAGCTACATGGGTCATTAATTATAACACACTTGTGACCCTGAAAATGGCAACTTGCACTGTGTGGCACCAAAAGACAATGTGGAGCCTAATGAGACCAGTAGGCTGCTGGCATACCTCCATGCACATAATTATCCATGTTAGTTTTCAAGCATGTAAGGAAACCTCTAAACTTTCATCACACAAGGCGACTGCTAGAGTTCATGACTTTCATTCTGTGTAGCACCAAGTTACAGAAACCTGTAAATTATATCCTTGAGGCTTTAAACCGTAATTTCCACCATCTCTAACAACTATACAGGTGACAGAGCTAGACTATTATAAAAGGAATTACTATTACTGTTACTTCTTTTATCGCCCACATGCCAGTAGCAGACGAATCTGCGTCAATGTCACTATTCTGCTTGCCTATTAACATTATTGTCCATAACACACTAGTATATGAGAGTAATAACGGACAAACTCTGCAAATAAAACATACTTGGGGACGAGGATACTGACGGTTTTCCTCGGGAAAATGGCTTGGGCCTGCCCCACCAGTCGACATGTTGCTTTAGCCGCTTAAAACAATGAAAAATGTTTACTTCTGTCAGGGTCACATGGTCATTCGCTGTAAAAATGCTTGCAATAAAGGCAATGTAATATTTATTCCTTATTCAATTATGTTACACTGTCTTGCTGCATTCACCGCATAATGAATGAATGAATTTAATTCTGAATTCAGGATGGGAAACATCTTAACTAGGATAGAAGTGGCCCTCATCTGATCATCATGGTTTCGGACTTGCATGGAGTGTGTGGCTTCAAATGGTTTAAATGAAGCCAGTTGGTATTTGGAAAGATGTTAGTGGGTAAAATTGCTAGACTGAAGGCCTGCTTGTTCATGCTCCTCATCATTGATGACAATTTTAACAATGTGGAGACTCTGGAACCTATAACTACTGGTTTTGCAATTGGAACTGCTGTTATCACATCAGCTTTCTTTGCGGGCTATGACAAGCTGAAGTGCCACATGTATGAATGTTGTGATGACAACTGGATAAGGCCAAACATCACTGGTAATTGACCCAGTTGTTAGAAGTTTATGCCAATTGATATTGCTTGTTTCAACACGCAAGAGGCGAAAAAGGATGGTTTAATTCATGATATCAAATTAGCTGGCATGCATGTATTTTTATTTACACAGAAGGAGAGTTGCCAATCCTGCTCCCGACCCCAGCAGTTATGATTTTCCGAAATTTCGGTTTGCTATTAAAGCCATTGATGATTAAGTACAGTCTATCAACCACGAATATTCGTTTCCATATTTCAAGGTTGATAGACTATATAGTCAGTCATGTAGCATAGTGAGTCCAGGACAGTTGATCAAAAAATGCAGAATTCAGTATTATTACACTAAAATTAAAGTTGATTGAACTTAATGATCAACTTGCCAAATATGACAATTGATCAGAATGACCTTAAAGATTCATCAAAATTTGGCGGACTGAATTTTTGTTGGCATATAGTTAGCCTCCAAAGCAGACCCAAGCTGCATATTATGTCTATTCCACTGGGGTCTGACCTTCTTTGATCACTGTTTTAGTCTCGGAAAAGTGACTCACTCAAGAACAGAGAGGCGCGGCATTATAGCCTTCTCCACAGAACAAGCGCTGAAGCACTCCATAAAGGTGCTGAGGTCCAGACTGTAAGGGGTCCACCCAAAAGTATCAACATTTTCCACAGTGTACACATAGTACTCTTTCTTGTAACCCCTTACCTCCCCCAAAAGAGTACTATAAAAATGTTGATTTTTGGCTAAATGTTGGTCAACATTTTCAAAATTAGCTAAAAACGTACATTGATCTTGACCCCCTCCCCCCATGTACTCTATGTACCAATGTGAAAATGTTGATAAAACTGGGTGACCCCTAAGTGGTACAAGTAAGTCTGTCAAAATATGAATTTTGATTCAAGGATTGCAAAAAGTCATTCAAAACCATCACACAACTTCAAAAGCATAAATTTCCAGGTGGTCATATAAACATTGATTCATCGGCGAAAATAGTTGCAGACCTACACAATTAAGATAAAAATAAAAGTCCCGTTGCACAATATGAAAGGAGGGTGTAGGAGCAGATTTTAGCAGCTTTTTAAGTTAAATATCCTGACACTTTAATAGAAAGAAAAACCTTGTTTATAGTTTACCCACAAGAACATAAAAGGCAAATTTCTTTTTCATTTGGGGCTGAGTCAACAGCTTGCCTAGTACACTTTGCGCGCTGCATGCAAAGGGTGCCGAGAAATGCTCTCGGCTGAGACATATATAATTCCACATGGGTGTGTCATGGGGAACCGATTTAGACAGCACTCATTTCAAAACATTCTTTGCTTGCCAAAGGCTTGCAGTGAACAGTTTTAAAACTCATGTTGTCTATTAAAATGCTTTCCCCATGATGTGGTTGGGTTGAGTCGTTTTTCTCACATAGAGCGTCAAATCCTATGTTTTCGTCAAAAACCTACTTGGTTTAGCCTGCTTGCAGCAGCAGCTTCGACTCCATTTTGTTCATTTTCAACATTGTGTTGCTAAGGTAGGCTACGTTTTCTTAAAAGTGCAGGACAAGAGACCCTGTTCCGGTTTCAAAGACACAGTAGGCATATACATGTATATATAATAAAGTTAATATATAAACTCAGTCGAACAGATTCTATAAATGTGCCAGTAACATTAGGACTATATAGGGATGGTAATGTGACATTGTCTGTATTTTGTTTGTATATTGCAATACATTTATGGGTCGACCTGGAACTCGCTTCATTTTCTGATTTTTTTTCTCACTTTCATATTGTTTGTCACGCTTTGAGCAAATTAGCGTCAATAGGTGATGACCCTCCCACCCCCTCAGGTCAAATGCTAAGGGTGACAAGTGACATGGCCCCTTACTTTGTATATTTTGTTTAGCTTTAGGGTGGTAAAAGAAGGTTCACTTGGTCAAGTTTCAAGTATGTTATTAGGAAAAAAGCTGTCACATCTACAATGGAATTTATACGCAAGTAAACCTGTATTGTTTCAACTCCATGTAGGTATGACCAGAGCCCTCCGCAATAGGCTACATGGACAACACCTGGTGCTGGACACAGTTGTCAAGGCAGTGAGAGGCCATACCCATAATCAGAATCCTGCCAAGGCTTTGGTGCTATCCTTCCATGGGTGGACTGGGGGTGGAAAAAATTTTGTCAGCAATATCATAGCAGAACATCTCTATGACAAGGGTATGAAGAGCACATTTGTTCATCAGTTTGTGTCCACACTACATTTTCCTCATGAGAGCAAACTGGAAACCTACAAGGTACATGTACAACACTTCATTTAACTGGAATTTCTTTTGTACTCAGCAATACAGTGGTCCCTGTCTTGAGAGACTGCCCCTAGGGCAGGTGAAAATGTGGTCTCTAAAAACAGGTGGTCTTTCATTAGAGGTATAACATGGAAAACATAGAACAGTTTTTCGAGAGAGCAGTCTAAAAAAGATATGTGGTCTCTCATTGGAGGGTCTCTCAAAACAGGTACCTCCAAATATGTTTTTGCTGTTGTTGCTAATATAGGGCTATTAATATTTTCTACTGTTGTATTTTGTTTTTGAAAAGTATCAGTGCATTGGGATATTAGATGAGTACTTCAGTATAATGTTTGTACTGACAGAATGACAGTTATCTTTGTTTAGATGCGAGAAAAAGTAAAAGAGCAAATGAAGTAAAAAGGAAAGCACCAAATAAAAGGTTTTGTTTTGTTTTTCATATCCAACAAAGCGGTCTTCTGTTAGGTAAAGCATAATACATGTTCTTTATTCTTGTCCTTTAAATCAGATATGCTGGGCACTCTAAACAAGGAAACATGAAGAAAAATTATGTTCATACATGTATGGTCTGGTGAGGTCAGCAGCCCAGGAATGTGATTTTATTTTTGGCTTGTAATTAGCCAGGTGAACTGCAAAAATAGAATTTTAGCATGTGACTGTGCAAAGAGTGCACCTGCCCATAACATTGAAGCCAAACAGTTATGTAGTGTAGTGCATTGTTGAGGGATCCAGTGCCAGTCCTGTCAAGTGTAATCTGGTAATGTAAGGTTCAGAGTCTTGTCTTGTGTCAGTGATGTGCATATATGTCTCAGAATCTGGACTATTATAGTTCAGCTCTGAGTCAGGATAAGACACCCTGAATCACATTGTACATGTCATGTTGTATGCTGTAATTTCAAAATGAGGTGTTCCAGTTATATCGTTTGTCAATACATACTCCCCAAAAATTGTGGTAGTTCTGATTTGAACTGTATATAACTTTCTTAATGAAACTAAATCACAAAATTTGAATTTTGGATATTAAGTCAAAATAAATATGATGGTATTTATTTATGTACCAAAATCAACATTTGTGCAAGGTTGGCGATTCTGCATAGAAGAGTGGATGTATTGTATTACTCAGAAAGAAAAAATAAACAGTGTGCAGGAACTATACTGTCATATTCCACAATAACACAGTCACACAAGTTGGGTTCTTCTTGTGGTTGATGCAGGGTCCACTCCTGAGAGTTTTTTTCCTCTTGGGTCTTCAGTTGGGCACATATGTACACACACTTATGTCATCTTTTGTCAGTCAAGCATGCAGACTAGATCTCCTGTTTTATCTCTGTCTGTGGACCTGTGCCTCGTTGTTTTATACCTTCCATGCAAAAATCTATATGGTTCCACACTTACTTAAGTCAGATAGGATCATGAATTTTCTTTCATGCAACACTTGATCACAACAGCACTAAGTCACTACATGTTTACTATGCTCGAGTTTGTCAGTGTAGGTCACTCTCACCAATTAACAAAGCTCAGACTGTGCTGCTGGGTGACCTGTCTGTATTCAAACCAATGCTCATAACAACACTGTTGTGGTGGGTAACTGAGTCTCGATTTCATTAATTCATCTTTAAACTTTCTGGCTCGTCTTAAGCCCGGTCTGAACCCCATCACTGCCTGTTTGTTTTCCAGTGTTGATGCCTTTATGGAGGTTTGTACTGTGCCCCAGTTCCTCTGAATGATCTCTCTCGGGTGAGACAAGATGGATTATGGAAGAGCTTGTCTGTCAAGAAGATGGACACACTCAATTATCTCCTTCAAAGCAACAGGGGAGTAGCCCCGCAGTCAGAGGATTTGTTTAGCATTGATTTCAAAGACTTTTTATAGGTTGCAGTTCTTTCATCCATATGAAGTGAACTGCAAGGGCCACTCTCTTTATGATGTTTTGGGGTGGCCAGACCTGCAGTGAAAATAAATATGCTGAAGCTTGTTTATTGGTTTTGTGTATATGGTGGAAGCACTGTTCAAGTATTTGTATTTTGAGCCTGGATATTTCAACAAGCATCACTTTCACAAATTGATTACTGTAAATTGATTTAATTTTGCTGTACTCTTATTTTTGCTTATTTCGCTGATGACACAAAACCATGAAAATAAGAACACAGTGAAATAGTATTTTAATATTGTTTGAATAGGAGTTATGTCCAAAACAGTGAAATGTCAAAACTACAAAAACTGTGAAAATTTGTACACCTGAAAATAAAGCAATTTACTGTACAACTGTGATGAAATTTACATTCATAAAGGGTTAGTAAGTCCTGAAATGTTTAAAAGGGGCTTCTCATTGGTGAACTAGTTGTGCAGTTGTATTTCCTTTGTAGGATCAGCTGCGAGACTGGATCAAGGGGAATGTGAGCGAATGTCCCAGATCCATGTTTGTCTTTGATGAAGTAGACAAGATGCCCCAGAGTCTTCTAGATATCATTAAGCCATATCTGGACCACTATCCAGACATCAATGGTGTGGACTACAGAAAAGCAATTTTCATATTTCTGAGGTAAGTTTCACGTGATTACATTTCCAAAACAAAAAAACGTTTCCAAAACAAACATTTCCATGTTGTGTGACAAGTTTGTTAGAATACCAATCCTTCATAAATAAAAATGTGCAGTAATGATTCCATTAAATATGCTTAGTGGATCCTAGCTAAATGCCTTTGATTATGAATAAAGTGGAATAATGTCAATAAGTTGTGTATGTACCTGACATATCAAAATGTGAGATATACCAAAGTTGCTCCCAACATGGTATTATTATTTCACATTCTTATATTCTTTAAAGTTTCATGTGGGTTGTCTGGTTAAATATTAAGCTGAGACAGGGAGGTGCTATCAGAGATACATGTCCTGGTATCCCAGGCTCCAAAATGTATCCTGATAGTTAATGTATGAAGACCCATTGCAACCTTTCAGACTGGAATGCTCTTTAAAAAAATTATCTGTTGTATGAGTTTTGGAGAAAATAAAAATGAAAAAGAAATTTGTCAACATTTCTACATTTATATTTTAGAGTAGACAGTGACAGGAGTGAACAGGATGGTATAGAACTTAGCTGACAGATTTGGGGGGTATTGATGACATGGAAATGTTGCAGGACATTTTACTTATTGAGATAAATCATGTCTTTATGTACACTTTACATTAATCTTTAAAGCACTGATTTAAGATTGAGTCAATAGGTTTCCTCGTGGCACTTCGCATGGAATGCATGCAAAGTGCCCCAAGGAAAGCTGTTGACTAAGACTACCTTTTGCTTTAGACCAGGCTTGCTGGTATTTGAATGAAAGGTATCTTCGTGAGGAATATGAATCTTTTACATTTTATGTCTAACGGTAACGAGAAAATGACTATATCTGTGATTAGCATGCTAAGGGATAAGAGTGGCTGTGATTATGTTGATGAGATAATTGAATTATGTTTTAGTAACACCGGAGGGACTGCTATAACACACAAGAGCCTGGACCACTGGACAAAAGGCTACGCTCGTAAAGATATCACTCATAAAGAAATGGAGGAACTTCTGACATTAGGGGCTTTCAATGAAAAAGGTATCATGTAAACTGGTTTATCAATAATGCAATTAAGAGTTAGCTTATTTGAACAAAGGAGTAGGAGTATAAATATCGTTGCTTGTTTATTGGGCTGGAGTTCATGCTTGAAGGCTGTCTGCTACACATACCAATGTCTGTGTGTTCTCCATGTCTGGTGTGTAATACGTGTCTATTATTAATAGAAATAATGCAGGCTTGGTCTGATGTGGTGGACAGCATGATGGAAATGTGACCTCATTCGATCTTGCAGTCATTTGTTTAGAACTCATTTTTACAAATCATTTTACCAATCTGATACAAAATAGGTGGGACTTACATATCTGAAATGGGGAATTTCTGGATGGATAAGTGGTCTTTTGGGGGTCATTTGGACTGGTCTCCAAAAAGAGGGGTCTTCCAAAAGAGGGACTACTATATGTATGTATGTATGTATGTATGTATGTATGTATGTATGTATGTAGTCCCTCTTTTGTTGACAGTTGCTCACAATACCTTGGTTCCTGAAGAGGGTGAGGTTACACCCAAAACTGGTTGAGTCTTTGAAGGAAATTTATACCTCCTGTCAAAACACTTGCCTTGTCATTTTAGCTTATGTATATATGTGTGTGTGTGTGTGTGTGTGTTAGTAACCGGCCTTCACCCCACTCAGGAAGACCCATGGGGTTGAAATGTAGAGAGAGCTTCCTTTTTAATACAAATACTTATACTTGTTGGTTCTGTTACCCTATGCCATTCATTTATACATATAAATATGTGGCATTAACATGTATGTGTCAATGGGAGTTTTTTGTGCAGTATTATCTTAATATGAAAACAGTCAAGACCATTACCAGATAACTGATTGGAGAAAAAAGCCTGATTGGTTTGGTGTCCAAGGATATGCATCATAGGTAGCTGGAACAGCCAAGGGTACCTGCTGTTAGGGCCGGGGATAACATTGCGAACTTATGTCAGGCATGCACTATGAACAGACCAGGATGGTGGTGGTGGTGGGGGGGGGGGGGGAGGGGAGGGTGCATGCTGAGCCTACCAATCAAACTGTCCTGGTGGAAGTATTTAGCTGGATGTTTGGATGCAGAAAGGTGTAACCAGTCCTTGGTTATTACAGACTGTGGTGACAGTTTGTATCAGCTTACATTAAGCAAAAGGTTGGAAATGTGACTTTCCAATCAGTGCTCTATGAACAAAGATGGTATCCAGAGGTAGCTGGACAGGATAAATAGAAATACTTTATTGTATACAGAGCCCTCTGGTGGGGCCAAATACATACATTCATCAATACAGTGACCTCAAGCAGTCGGCAAATAAATTAAAGAAGAATTAAATAAAAGTACTAAAAGTGTGCAGCATTAAATTAAGTGCACCACTTAATACTACTAAAGGGTCTTTCGTGAGGTCAATAATGTGCACATGACTAATTTACAAGTGTTTTAAAAAAAATGATTGAATGTCCATAAAAAGTTGAATGTCCAGTCTTGAATGGCACACTTTGTTAGCAGATTTTCTGCTGTACTATAATCATGATAATAAAATGTAGCACCTAGATGACAAAGTTGAATGTCCATAAAAGTTGAATGTCCAGCCATGTAATCATGATAATAAAATGTAGCACCTAGATGACAGTAGATCAGTGTACCTAACACAAAATAATGTTTTTACATGTATCCAATGTGCTCCATGTATTATACTTCTAGGCCATCAGGCACTTGGTATATGGTACTTATCAAGTAAAATAACTTACTATATGAATATATATATATCAAATCAAAAATATTGTTCTACATCATGTCTGTGCAGGTTTGCACATGACAAGAAGTTGACTTGAAAAAGAAAAAGGATTCATACAGGGTGGGTTACAAGACAGATTCCGGGTATAGGAACTCTTTGCGCTCACTGAAGGCTTCATGACAAAATTTTGCTGTTCCCCTGATAGTGTTGCCCTCTGCTGTCATTAAGTAAAACAACTTTTGGTTATCATTCATGGTAACAAAGTGTTTGCATGTGATTTGTACTTCCTTCAAAAGCTTCCCTCTTTCCACCTCATAGAGTTTACACTGAAGCAAAAAGTGCTCCTTGTTTTCTAAAATTTACAAAATTTACATATTGTCATCATTCCATGGGTCAGCCGCTGAGAGGCACCAGCCAGAAAATATGATGAGCTAGATAGACCCAGAACTGTAAATTGTAGCATATAATTCAGGGATCTAGTGTACTGTCATCATGTGTAACAGTTCAGGCAGTGTACAGAGGTGTTCCAGAACTTGAATGGTTTAATAGTGGGAAGCTAGCTACTGAGTGGTTTGATAATTAGAGTGTCTGTGGAGTGATTGTTTTACATCTTTGTTCTTGATCAATGTCTTATTTTAACCTGGGAGAAGAAGGGGGTAAACAAGTGTGTCATTGATTCAATTTCTGTAACTTTTTGAGCATGATAGGGCACAAGATGATAGATATTATAGACACATGTACCAGGTATGAAAAATGTAAAACTTTTGTCAACTGACAGTTTGATTCCATTGAAACTATCCAATATGAAGCTGCTAGTATTTGCACGGGCGCACTTCGCCCCCCCCCCCCGTCATCTCCTTTGTGAGCTTGTCCGGCAAACTCTGCAGGGGTCACATTAAGCTTGCGCCCTGCGTGATAGACGCAAAAAATGAAGAATAGATGTTTGGTAATTAATAAAACATTGTCATTTTGCGTCTCTGTGGATGCACATACAAAAACGCGATGCATTTTGAATGATACAACTGCAAAAACTACCCCAAGCGGTCACGGTTTTTTGCATTGACGATTATCAATATCATGATTCTATATCATACTGATGGAATCCTCTGAAGTTCGTCTTTCCATGTAACAAGCTCTCTTATTTGCTAAGAAAAAATATCCCTGGGGTATCCCTCCAAAAATTTCCCAGAATGGGAATGGATGTACGTCATTTCACCTCACTATAAATTTGCTGAGAGCACTTCCAGGCTCCTTATTGGGTGGATTTGATCACATGCCACTCACTGTCCAATCAAATTCGTTATTGCCCATGTATGTGTCTCATGTCCGCAATGTTGGGGAGGTATACAAGTCATATTACGCAAAGATTATTGGACCAAAATGTTAATTTTTTTCACATCATATTTTCACCAAGAAAACTTCTATCGAGCAAATCTAGACACAGATAAAGGCACGAGTGAAAATTCATTACGGACGGCAAGGAAAACCCGCAGATTAGTCATGGCAGGGTCACACGTGGACGAAGTGAAAATTTGCATTAGGCCTAACAGTAACACGATGTTGACTGTTCTTGATCAGGCTGCGTTGGGTCACGTGCTTATTGGTCTTTTTTAGCAAAATTTGGTTGTTTTGATTTTATTGAAATGTTTGAATGAAACAAATCTGTACAACAGAACAAGATAGGAATGAAATTTATGATTGAAGGCCGGAAAAATATACGTTCAACCTAGCGAAATGCCCGTGACGGGCTGTGTGCACTCGCTTGTGTTGCAGTTTGCACGGCTTGTAAGTTGTACTTGTAGACTGGTGAAAAAAGTAACCACACTAAAGATCAGACTCTTATTCTTAACACCGCGTACGGCATCAAATTTTTCAGGTATATTGAAACAGAAAGTACACAGAAATATAAATCATGTAATTTCTGACCATTTCATCACGTGGAATCAATCGCAAAAAACAAAAAACCAGAGCTCAGGCATGTTCAATCATGCATGCCGCCTGTTGTGCAAGGGAGTTAAAAAAACTGTCCGGTGGCACACAGTGTGTGATATCAGATACTGGTACAGTGGCAGCGTGCTAGGGGTTAATTAAGCCCCCTTCACAACCATTTTTACCCTTCGGCCTTATGAGGCCGACGGGTATTGTCGTACCCGGCGCCGTCCGTCTGTCCCGTGGTTTTACCACCATAATTTCAAAAATTTTTGAGACAGGACTTTCAAATTGCACATGATATTACACTCCCATGTGGCCTACTTTGTGTGCAAGCATAGTTGACCTTGACTTAATTCTCAAGGTTACACAATGGTCACATGTGCTAAGCAATGTTACCGCTCTAATTATTGAAAGCCTGGATCTAGCAGTGTAAAGCTTACACACAAGAAGCTTCATAGAGTGATCTAGACGCCTGTTGAAATTCAAGGTCATAGCTCTATATTTGACCTACTTTTTGAGGTCAAAGGTCAAGTGCACAATGGTGATATTGGCATAAGTAAGGAAGTTTTTAAGGCAGTCACATGAAATTTTATACACTCATGTGTCATAACCAAAAAATGTGTCATGAATCAAAAGTAGGTCACTAGATCAAGTATCTGGGTCACAGTGACCTATTCATTGAAATTTTGTTTACCACTATAACTTCAGAAGCTTTTGAGACAGAACTTTCAAATTGCATATGATAGTACACCACTGCAAGCATAATTGACCTTGACCTAACTTTCAAGTTCACACAGCGGTCACAAGTTTGCAGATTGACATTGTGCATCTAGAAATCGAAATCTTAAAACAAAAGAAGCAACATAGGTTGATCTAGAAGGCTATTGAAAGTCAAGGTTATACCTCTATATTTGACCTAATGTGTTTGAACTCAAAGGTCAAGTTTACAACAGTAGTATTTGTGTAGGTAACTATACCTGATACTATGGGGCACTATTCCTATTCACTTACAGCAAAAGAGATTGAAGGCGGCCAAAGGGTACCGCATTCTTTGAACGGTATTTTTTGGTAGACCAGGCATGTGTTATACACTTTGTCTTAAAGGCAGGTCCCTTGGTAGATTCAATCCATCCTTGGTAAACTCAACAACTTTTAAAGCCTTTTACATTGGTATATTGGTAGCTTTTTATTCAATCTTAAATTTTTTAATAATGAGTTACCAATGTGAGCATACAGGCCCTATGTTATGTTAGTTTCAAGGCTTAAGTTACCTGCATGTTTTATTTATTCATCATTTTGATGTACGTTGATTATATCAAATAAAATCAATTAATCAAATTACATCAAATTAAGTCTAGTTTGCACAATTTCAGACTGGACTCATCAATTCAGTGCATGGACCCACTATTTTTCTTGAAAAAGAAGGAAGATGAAAAATCCTTAATGTGACCCCTGCTCTGTCCGATCGCCGCAAATATAAAAAATTAGTGCTTTTCTACAAAATGTTTCACTCCATGACCCCTCAATATCTTTGTGACTTAATCCCTAATGATATAATACGTTACACTAACTTGAATCTTAGAAACAGCCGCCAAATTAGAGAAGTACAATTAGGTACCAAGCGCTATCGTGAGTCTTTTCTTCCCTCGTGTATTAAACTTTGGAACGACCTCCCACTTTACATCAGACAGTCAGCCTGTCTCGATGTATTTAAATCCTCTTTGAAAAACACTTTATTGTCTGTTGATTTTCAGTCTGATTACTTATCATATGGGACACGTTTTCTGCAAATTTGTCAAACGCAACTGCGGCTTGGCCACTCCAGACTAAATGCGCATTTCTTTAGGTTCAATATTGTCCCATCTCCCGGTAGTACTTGTAATGCCACTCAGGAAGATACTTTGCATTATTTCCTCACTTGCCCCCCACTATACTGAATACAGACTGAAATTGTTGAACACTGTGTGTCATCTTTTGGCCCCGGGAGTAAACCCCACCCTTATCACACACCTTGCCAGTGATATACTAATGTCATACTTTCTAAAAGGAAACCCGGATTTACCTATTGACATAAATGAATCTATATTTGAAGCTTTCCATTTATACATTATTCAAACTCGTAGATTTCACTTTTAATTCCTATTCCATTTGCTCCCGGGACCTACCACAACCTATACCCTATCTCTATGTATGATTTATTCCCGCTCTCTTATTATTATTATGTCTCCCGGTGGAAGCCGGGGGACATATTGTTTTAGTGCCGGTTTCTTCCGCTTCTTCTGCTTGTTGTTGTTATTGTTCAGGTTCTTCAACACTTGGTTTCCGTGCGATAAGTCTTGAAGGACTTCACAGAATTTGATGAAACTTGGTAGGATTATGTATCTAGGCAAGACCTAGGTTGGGATTGTATTTGGATGACCTTGAGCAAATTCTCAAGGTGACAGGGTCACTTATGTGAAATTGGTTTCTCTGCAATAAGTCTTGAAGAACTTGATGAAAATTGCTAGAGTAATGTATCTAGGTGAGAGCTAAAATAGGATTGTAATTTTCAAGAAAACTTGGTCATTTGTAATTTGTTATCACCTGTAGCTAATTCAGAGACGTAAGTGTTCCACCGGGAGACATTTGATTTTCTGTTTGAAAATCAGTCTGTTCTAGTTATTATTATTATTATTATTATTATTATTATTATTATTATTATTATTATTATTATTATTATTATTATTATTATTATTATTATTATTATTATTATTTCTGTAGCGTTGAGCAAAAATATGCCATCATTTGCAGAGAAATGTATCATATTTTATCCTTGTATTGTACTGTTTATTGTGTGTCTTGTATATACTTTATGTGTCCTTTTCTTTGTCCTGGAGATCCTCTTGTCAGTTTTATTGTACTATTAGGTCATCCTGTTGAAATAAATATGTTTAAACTAAACTTGGTCAATTTAGCTGTAAGTTGAGCTAGCATTTGTCAGTACACCTTTTAGCTGGTGTTTGGCTGGAATATATGCTTAGAAGAGATCAGGATCAAAACTGTTTTATGAGTAAAATGGTATGGCATAAAAATCATAGTGTCATGGAAAGTATCTGACTCGATCTTGTGTTATTCGGAAGAGGGATTTAACTGTATATGTGATTTGTACCACAAGATGAGTTGTTTACATGTGACATATTGTTTATTTTTAGGTGGACTGCGCCACAGTGCCCTCATTGACAGGCATCTTGTGTCGGCATTTGTCCCTTTCCTGCCAATGGAACGTCAACATGTAAAACTATGCATCCAGGATGATTTGAGGGTCAAAGGTCATGCAGTTACTGAGGAGATTCTGAGTAAAGTAGCAAATGAACTGCAGTATTTCCCTGCGGATACGAGACTGTACTCCAAGTCTGGATGCAAACGAGTATCACAAAAGGTTGACCTCGTTTTAGAAGAAATGGATCCCGATGCCTATAGTTAGCACTTACACTGCTGAGATTTAACACTTTCCCCTTGAATTAAGACGGAGTTAACAGCTTTTCAAGGATCTTGGTTGGGCACCAGGTAACCAACACATGCCCAGGAAAGCTGTTGACTGGGGTCATGTCATTTTGATAGGTCTTATCTTATATTCTCATTCAAGTCTTTCATAACTGTTGAAATCAGTCAAAACATTTGATCACCAGCCGCTTGTGGCCAACTTAAGGGGAAAAGGGTTAAAGAAACTTTCAAAGCCACATATCAGGGCAGCAGTTAGCTTGGACAGAGCAAATAGGCAAGAACATGTGCCAGTAGACTATTGTCAGCATATGCTTGGAGTTCAGCAGGGAAAGTACTTACCTTGCTGATACATTGCAGATGTGTGTGTGTATGCAATACATGCACTTGCACAGAAGTATATACTGTAATTTGAATATCAGATTTTGATGATGACTCAAAATGAAATTTAATCCAGTTTCAAATATTAGGGATAGATTGTGAATCATCTAATACTTGTTTTTCGTAAATGTTCAATGTTGAGGACACATATGGCAGTATATGATGTTCAAATTTGATTGAAGCATAGACCATACACTATAAATACACTAAAGTTCCATTATGGTCAGTCAGCTCTACTTGCGTTCATCCAAATCCTAATATCCTCATGAAAACCAGGCTCCAGAAAAATGCTGATGCACTTTTGAAGCTTTAAAGAGGAACAGAAGTAGAGGGAGTAAAGTATTGTACCGGTGGAAGCAAAAATTGAATGTGAATGTAAGGAACATTCACATTGAATATTGCATTCAATATCTGATCCAGTTGTGTAGACCTGCAGGCCCCACAGGCCAGATGAAACTTTATCCGATGCAAATGTGAGATTGAAATCCAGGAAAGTTAGTTTCGTCCATCAAAGGGTAAAGGTGAAGGTAATTATTGCCATGCATGTTTGTTTTTTGTCTCTGACTTGATGAAGGTTGGATCTTATCAAATGTATTTTGAAGACATGAGATTTCAGTTTTCTTTATGTCATGTACAAGGTGTTGATTCTCTGGTGTACATTATTTTGTAAAGAGGGTGCAGGGACTCTTGGCTCAATTCACTCAATATTTTGCCTGGTGACAAGAGAGTGGTTTACATGAAGTAGATCCTGACCAACAACATAGGGGACTTGAGGTGCATACTGCCAAAACTGTTGTCAAGAATAAAAAGTGATAAACAATCATGACAACATATTACCACAAAATGTGTTATGAATATAAATTTACATTGAGTGGGATATTTTTACAAATAAGCCAGAGATGGTGACCAGGACAAAGGCTCATCTATGTTTTGATGTTTGTTGCTTATCAGTAGTTGCCTGTTGCTTACCAGTAGTTGCTCTGATTGTGATGTTCCTCTGCCCATGTGCAGCAGTTGCCATGTTGCTTAATTACCAGAAGTTGATTTGATCATGACTGTTTCTCTGTCCTGTGTGGCAGTGAGGATGTTCAAGTGTCAAGTCTTGGAGATAAATACTAAGGGCCAGGATCATGGCTTCACAATATGACAAAAGCCTTTGTATTGAATATCTCCAATCATGAAGCAAATTAGAAATAATGTTAAAACCTCACCCAAGTAAAAGGTAATAACCCTCCCCCCCCCCCCACTTTTTTTCATATTTAAAGAACAAACACATGAAGAATATGTTGAGATATTTCCTGCTTCATGTAGTCACTTTCATTTTTGAAAATTTGACATAGGTGCCACTGAAGCACATGAGATTTTTTCAAACAGGTTCTACTATCTCTGTACCTGTTCCCTGTGGAGCTGCCATGTTGAGTTGCCAGGCTGTCTATTTATGTTACTGAGTGTCTGGTGTTTGTGAGTGTGACACTGTGATGGATTTTGTTCAATTTTTGCACAAAGGTGTCCCAGGCAAATGGAATGGTCATATCTCTAGTTAAATGTCCTATTTACAGAATAGAAGGCACAGTACAGTGGCTTGATGCTGGATTTTTCTCCAATTCTGTCATCATGCTGTCTTGTATGTATAGACAGTTGCATTCTGGAACAAATTTGAATTAAATGTTTAATTGATTTAAAACAATAGTCATCCTGTGATCTTTAATGTGTATAAATGTATAAATAATTTATATGTACTTGTTGCAACAAAATGATTCTGATTAAACTCTGTATATTTTTTTTCCATTCCCTTGCAATATTGAATGCAAATATACCCAAAGCTTGTGCTGCCATCTGTTGACTAAGGTGAAAGGTAATGGACAGGTTTGCCGCTTTGATCATAAAACATGTATGTTTTTCTTCAAAACAAAGACCAATGCCCAGAAATATAGTGTATCTTCTCAATCTCTTCAGACATCACTCTGTGCCCTAAGCATTTTCAGATTTTTTGACGAGGTAGGGGGTGGGATGATCACAGTTCATGAAGAAAATCGGTGCAATTTCACAGCTAATGTTTTTGGCTAAGATTACATATTCATGATTAGTAACACATAACATGCCAAAATTACTTAATTTCATGATTCACAGGAAGAGAATTGTACATGTAAATAGCCAACCCAGGGTGGTCCAATTTGATGTTTGTCACAATGAGACTTTGGTAACTACCCTATTCCTCCAATGCAGTGAACTCCCTTGGTGCTTATAGGTGTAAGATAATGAGTTGCATGAATCTCTATTGTGGCCATATATTTGGGTCATTTAGATTTGCCAAGAAAATTCCAGGAATGTGGAAAACTGAGTCACATTTAAGCTTTCTCTGCGATACAGAAGATAAGAGGGTACTTAACAGAGCATGGGTGTTCACTAGAACATAGGTGCTTACTGGAATGAATCCAGTGCTATTTGAATATAATTGTGTCGTTTCTTTGCTGACAGCTCTGTGAACATTACAAGGGTTCTATACTGAGATTTGGTGTTTATTGTAACATGTTTGAGGAGACATGCTTCACAGAGGCTTTATGTTCTGGCAGTAAAACTTTGATAATTGAAACAAATTTTTCATCAGAAAGGACTAGTCTGCCTGTCTTCAATAGTATATACTGGACCAGTACTGTAATATGTGTGGGTATTACAGGGTAACTCATTTTCTCAGTTAGTTTGGGTTTTCCTATATATGCATCAACATTATGTACTTAATTATTTGAACATTGCTTTATGTTAAAGTGAAATTTCAGTGTACCAGGTAATGTTTGTTCACTTGAAAATAATATAATATAATATAATATAATATAATATAATATAATATAATATAATATAATATAATATAATATAATATAATATAATATAATATAATATAATATAATATAATATAATATAATATAATATAATATAATATAATATAATATAATATAATATAATATAATATAATATAATATAATATAATATAATATAATATAATATAATATAATATAATATAATATAATATAATATAATATAATATAATATAATATAATATAATATAATATAATATAATATAATATAATATAATATAATATAATATAATATAATATAATATAATATAATATAATATAATATAATATAATATAATATAATATAATATAATATAATATAATATAATATAATATAATATAATATAATATAATATAATATAATATAATATAATATAATATAATATAATATAATATAATATAATATAATATAATATAATATAATATAATATGCATCAGACTCCAACTCTCCCGCTTTGTGCGGGAGATCTGCTGTTAAAGTGCAATTTTTAAAAATCCTCCCACTCTCCTCTCCAGGTTAATATTTCTCCCACTTCAACATTAAAATTCCAGCCCTAATATTGTTGGTCAGTATTTAGATGTCTGTGTACATAGGTACCCAAAAGTGCTCCAGAATGGCCTATTTGGCCTTCAAATTTCCAAAATGTTCTTAGCCTGCCAGACCTGCACCCAGTTCAGCGCACCCTTGATGTTTCCCTGCAGAAGGACAAAGAGATTCTCCCTCTTAGAATCTGCTCTAAGGTGGAGTCTCTGATATATATAAAACATTATATTATATCTATGTTTATTACAAATGATTTGGCTTCTGGATGAGAATTTGTTCTGTTTATGCTTCTCAAAAAAAAAAAAAAAAAAAAAAAAAAAAAAAAAGACACACAATTGCAGTTAATGTTTGTGTCACCAGGGGGCAGACTTGATCCCATAAAAATCGACAGATAGTCCTCAGTCTTCTATCTTTGATTGTAAGTCCAGAGAATATGGCAGCAAAATAAATTTATAAAATTTATAATGATGACAGTGGACTTGGTTATGATTTCATGTATTTTTGTCACATATTTTCTTCCAATTGTACAATTACTGTGGTATAGAGTTTCAGTTTGTTTTACTGGCAATGGAATCCACTACAAATGTATCAAATTTCATACAAATAGCTACATTGTGGAGATTAGCCAATGGAGCAGATTGTATTTTTTCTCCAGATGCACCCAAGATGAGTAAGGATTTTACAATTACATCCAAGCAATTTTAGTTGAGAAGGCTTAACCCTGTGGGCCCTAAGAGTCAATACATCTGCTTTAAATACATTGAGTTACAAAATGCTTAGTGTCCAGAGGGTTATACGGAACTTGCTTGAAAAATAAGCAGTTGCAGTCAATTAGATGTGTGACGATTTACAACATTTTTGCCACACATGTTAAAAACTTCATAAATGTAGTCGGCACAATGCATGGAACAGAAAAATTGGGTGAAAGTATGTCTCCTAAGAAAACTGGCAGGTTTGAGTCTGCTCATCATCTGGATGTAATAAATTGGTGTAATATATTTAGTCCTCAATCCTTGGCCAAAGGAATGCCAAGTTTATTTATTATGTGTAGAGTGGAATGTTACCTTCAAATTCAAATTTTATCTACTGAGGTACCATGTGGTGCAAAGCAGCACTATCAGATACAAATTTCACCACTTGGCATGTGACAGGAAGCGTGATGGCTGTCAAGTTAAGCATGCGGTGATAACGTTATGACCCGATACTTGCAGGGGTGGGGCGAGGATGGGGGGTAATTTATTTGGACAGAACATTTGCTTAAACTACCAGTTGACCTCGGTGTACTTTATGTCATGTCACCGTGCATTCACAAAAAGTTGTCAACTCTCTGTAACACAGAGAGTAGTAGGAGTGTCAAATGTGGGGGATGGGCATTACCTTGCTTCTTCACTTTCTAAAATTTAGTCATTTTAGTCATGACAAAATAATTTGAGAATTGCAGACAAAGGCAGAATCATAATAAGCCTGGTCAATGGCATTTCTCGGCATGCTATTGTAGACACGTGCAAGCAGATAAAAGGTTTTAGTCTGGAAATTGATTCTGAGTAGTCACTCAGAAGCTAAAGTAAAGTGTCCACAAAGCCAATGTTTACATTGTGTCTGTCTCAGTTCAAGGGCCATAAAATTCAATTTGCAGACTGTGAAGTGCCACCTTTCTCCACATATGAAAGATGAAAACTTGACAGCTTTGGTCCTTTCATCAGCATTTTTAAAGTTCAACTTTTACTGACAAGATCGCTAAGATGGTACTTCAACCCTAAACTGGTATTATCGGAGAAAAAAAAAATATTATCATCATATGCTACAAAGTTGTCTCACCAAACGTAAAATGTACTTTGACCAATCGCATGATGAGAATAGCATGTGGACACCTGGCTATAAAGAAGGCTGAATGAATGAACTTTGTTGACATAAACTATTGCATAAAAGTGTGGTGTAGTCATATATGTATAAAACTACTTGCACCATAAAAACATCTCTCCAGCATTCCAATTATGCTCCCTCATTTTCATGTGGTTATGTACCTCTGAACACACTGTATGCTACAGGACTAAAATTCCAGTAGGAAGGCAATTTTAATACTATATTTAGGATACTACCAAATATGCTGCAAATTTTATCATACATGGAACTTTGATATTGCACAATGTGGATGACTTGACTTACTTTGTCAAGGTCATGGAGGGCATGCATTTCAGTAAATGATTTTTTTTTTTTTTTATGGATATTACATTTCAACTTGTGCTCATACATCCATATTCCATTACAGGAACATTGATCAGGCAAAAGTTGACGACATAAGGAGTTATGGTGGTACTCCTGGTGTTGATTATTGGAACTGACATCATAGGCATCAAAACATATGCAATTCATTATGTGCTAATAAATTTAGATGGAACTGCAAAATTTTCATCAAATATACACAACACCAATGGTCAAATTTTGTTATACATGTATATTATGTAACCTTAGCACATTTTTCATGGTCATTAAGCACTCAAGAAAAGGACTCTGATTTTAAAATGCTGATAAAGAATAAGGCAAATGATATCAAATGTACCACAAATGTGCACACTGTACATGTACCATGCAGAAGTTTGATATTGCAAAGTGTGGATGACCTTGATTAATTTCTGTGGGTCAAAGAGGAATGCATTTCAGGAAATGACTTTTGGTGATGATGGTCAGCAGAAGCCCATGAGCCTCTTGTTTGCAACCATCGAAAATTTTCAGTTTAATTTTAATGGACTGTAAAATTTGAATCAAAGCCTTAATAAATATTAAAAAGAAAAAAAATGAGTTCCAATTTTTCAGCCAGTATGGTGTTCTTCCTGTTCTAATTTAAAAAAGAATGGGTCTGTTTATTGGCATTTGGTCAATTTCTTTATTTTTACTTTAAAAAAAAATGACCAATTATATATTTTTTTTCTAAATGACCACTTAAAATGTATGCTTCAAACTTTGAAATGTAAGACTTTGTACCTATTTTGAGGTCAATTAACGCATCTAGATTCAGGAAATGTATTGTTTATATTAGCTGATATGAAAGGCATATCTGTAGAGAAGTTTGTTCAAAGTCACATTCTCAGTGATAAATGTTGAAAAGTTCACTGGCCTCTTTAGGAATGCAGACAAAAATTAAGGTGTGCTGGACTGCAGCTACATTGCCAGATGTACATTGTGGCCATTAGTCCTGGCTTTAGTTCTCTTGTTTGGCTACAATAATTATTCTATGCAAACTCAAGTTTCATTACTGTAATTAAGCATCTCTATCATGTATACCCGCTGAATGAAAGCTTGGATACCGAGTTTCAAGTCATACATTTCTTTAGTGTGCGGCATATTTGGTTTCCTCAGTTCCACTGTGTACTTTGACTGTTGTGTAAATAGGCAGAATACTGGGACGATATCAAGAGGTACAAACCTTGGGAGGTCATGAAGTACCTAACACTTCAGAGTCACTAGTCAAAATGAGAGGAATTTAAAATCATTCCACTTACAGCTTGCCTTCTCAGCAGACCTCGGAGGATGGTAGTTTGTTGCATTCCCACTGTCATTTTCTTTTTACCAAACCGACATCAAGGAAAATAAATGATCTTGGGAAAGCTTTATGACAGTTCTGTTAACTTCGCATTCACAAATTTTATGGAGAAATTGATGTGACAATATGAAGTAGATGCTTTGTAACTGGATACACTTGACTACCCTTGAGAGGGAAAAGGATTCAGGTGCAGGTATTTAAACATAACAAGAAGCCCATGGGCATTATGCTCTGCTGACATATAATCTGATGACCATCACCAAAAAAATTATTTCTTGGAAAGCATTCCTTCGATGACCTGGAGAATTAATCAAGGTCATCCACATTATGCAATATCAAACTTCCACATGATACACATTTGTGGTATATTTGGCATCATTTGCCTTATTCTTTATCAAGATATTGAATTAAATGTCCTTTTCTTAAGTGCTTAATGACCTTACAAAATAGGCCAAAGTCACACAATATTTGGATCAAGGTAACACAAAAGTAGGTCACCAAGTAGAGTTTTGTGTACAATGTAGTCCAGTGCAATTTTGATCTGCAGGCTCAATTCTCTTTGCCACTGATATCCAAGCTACACCATGCCATTACAAAAATACGTCAAAGTCACTGATATTACACAGCACACTAGCACTGGACATGGTCTATATATCCTATAACTTTGGCATCTCTAATTCAATTACTTTTTTTGATATGGAACTTTACATCTTTCAACACATTTTTGCTCATAATTTCTGTCACTTTATAGATGGCGACACTAATATCGTATGCATACTTTGGCCTCCACAATCCAACTAAATACATGGAGATCTATTTAACATTAAAGATGCTGGAGTTGTCACAAGATTTTCATTTGTTGACCTGTATATTATATAATACTGTTGATGGCATCATCAATATCAAACTCAACCTAGATTTGTATACATTTGATAAGTCCTGAAAGTTATATGGGGCCATCTGAAAAGCTGTGGACTGCGTCGTGCTCACAAGCAAAAAGTTTATGGATAGATGAGCGATTGCACGAGCTCTGCAAGCAGAGCTGTATGTAAAAAGCTTTAATAGGCTACTTAAAAAAAAAAAAAAATATATGCAGGCTAATTTGGTAACTAATGATACAATGTGATCAGCTGTCAATAGAGTTATATAGCTGCATAAAAAATAAAAATAAATTTGAAGAAAAACTTTGGAAGAAAAAAAAGAGAGTGAGTGCCTACCATATTTTCTGGTGTGTTTGCCGCACAAATTTTATCAGACTAGCTGGTAAGTTTCATGGAAACAATCCTGTACTTTAGGAATAAAAAAAGACTGTGACAGTCCTGTGCTCAACTGACCTAGCATGTACAGGCTGGAGTGATTCTGTGACCTGAGGAATAATCAGGGTAACTTTCAGGCCATCACTGCAGTTTGCAAAATCAAAGTCTTCACTCCGACAGCTCTGGAGTCAATTTTTAAATGAAAAATTGCAAGATTCACTATTACCAAGATATCAACCAATGTGTCAGTTTGACCTTGCCAGGTCACTCATGATCAAAATTTCTTAATCACCTAAAGATAACCTCTAAGGTCTAGGGGTCTCCAGTAGTGTTCCTATCCAATTTTAAAACAACTGGCCTAGCAGTTTTGGAAAATCTCTTTTAAAATTTTGCCAAAAGATCAGAAAGAAATAGGAAATCACTGGAGCATAATCCTTTGAACAAATTCAGTAGAGATCCACCCAAGGTACATCCCCACAAAGTATGAAATGGATCTAGAAAATGGTTTTGTTCTAATTCAATTACCTTTTGAGATATGGAATTTTATTAATGTATCTTTAAACACATTTTGGCTCATAAGTTCCATCAAACTACAGGTGGTGCCACTAGTATAACATGCAATTCAGATTGTGACCTCCTCCACAATCTACTAAATTTCATGAAAATCTATCAAACATCAAGGATGCTTAAGTGGTCACATGATGTTCACATTTTGACCCATTTATTATATTATACTATAGATGGTACCACCAATATCAAATTCGACCTAGATTTATATATACTTGGTACGTCCTGGATGTCATGGGGTTATCTTGAAAACTGTGGACTGTATTCCGCTCACAAGCAAAAGTTTGCTTATGGACAGAGATGAGGATGCCCTGAGCCCTGTGACATGGTCAGCAGAGCTAAAAAAAAACAGGTGATGAGTTCAGCACAGAAAATCAGTTCATCCATTTTCAAGACAATGCTGATCAGATTGTTATAATTTCAGTTCAAAACAGCTTTGCCCAGGGCACCTTAAATATTTGAAAATATGTCTGACAATCGAATGAAAGAAGTAATGGTATTCTATGATGTACACCTTCAAGGTATACACATACATGGTTTATTGTTTAAGAACAATTTCCTATCAGTACAAATGCATTAAACCATGTTCATTGTTAATTGTATCAAACATAAAAATGTGGTTTTCCAATGTGCAGTGTATATATATATCACACCTACAAACACACAGGCAATTATAGTGCAACAGATAGTGAGATTCAAGTTATGCTTGTCACATTCTTCATAAACTGTACGATATTTATACTTCCCATTAGCACTGGTAACCTATCACATTCATCTGAGGATTCATGAGATATTGAAACATCAGTGATGTGTCTCTCACAAGCCCTGTGCACAATGTTCCCAGGAGACTCTCAGCCCTTTCCCTGCAGGGTACCAGTAATGTATTTGTGCTTTTTCCTCATTCCACATTCAAATTGCTCATGACCACACCATTCATTAAAATATCCAGTGTTCAGTTTCAAGCACAGATTTGACTTTTACATTGCGTACATATACAGGGTACCTTATATTGAGAAAATATTGCTTGCACACTGTGTTTGGACTTTTTTAAAAGGTGACAATATTCCAAGTCTAATCAAATTAGTTTTAACAAAAAGACTGGTCCAGGTCAACAGCATTACATTTTGCACATAATGTGCAATGCAGAATGCTGTTGACTTAGTTTCAAATGCAGCACTTTGACTCTTTCAGTGCCAACTGTGACTAAAGTTAAACTACTTTAAATAGAGTGCTCTGAACTATAATAAAGGTCCTAGATTCATATTCCTTGCAAAAAGACTTATCATTCAAGTACCAGCATGCTTGAAGTTACATAGAATATAACATGCCAGGCTAGATTTCCTCAGTGGGCTTTGGGTACAATGTATTGTGTACAAAGTGTGCCAAGGAAAGCTGTTGACTCAGTTCAAACTTGTGGCAATGAAAGAGTTAAAGGCTAAGAGGTGGGAGAAAAACTTATTTCACACATTCTCATTCCTACTTATGGCTACCTGAGTTGAAATAAGTTACTATGGAGCATACAGGACTAGTGTGAGCCACAAGTTCTCACCAAATACCAAATAAAAGTGTAGTCATGGAAAGTAATAAGTATTGGCATGTTTCAGGGAAAATTGGGAAAAAAACTTTATGAAAACACTAGTTAAGTGCTTCATGGCTGAGCACAAATCCGAATTCATGTCCAGTTGAAAACATTTAAAACTGACTACAGCAAAACTGCATACAAACGTGGTAGTCCTGATCTAAAATTCACAATATGCAACCATTGTATAAAACATTCCACCTAGTGACAGTTACCTGTCATTAAGAACATGTAAATTTATGCAAGAATGCATTCATGAAGTATGAAAAAATGTTACAGAAAATAGTTTCACAGCCATATTAGTTATTAATGACACTATTTGCAAGAGCCTTAAAATGCACTGTGAAATGTTGGGTAAAACCATCATTTGCGACATGACAAGGTGCTCCTGGAAGCCTTGAAATCCACTGTAAAATGCTTTTTTTTTTTGGATTTTTTTATTGACAACAGATATATATAACGTTCACAAATATACTGGTTTTGTACATTTTCTGAATCTGCCTTGATTCATCTAGGTAAATGATTAAAACTTCAACATTAGTACTAAACATAGTTTTCTTCTCTCCCCAAAATTATCATCATCCATTTTTTCCAGGAATATTCAATTTATCATAGTTTTTAGCTATGAAAAATTAAATATGTTCGATATTTTCCATTTTCTTTTTAAAAATTCCTATCTATGGTTTACTGTTCATCTGGCGAAATTGGTATTAATACATTTTCCCTACAAAACAGCACAGAGACCAGATATTTTGATTTTAAATTCTAAGCCTGACAAAAGTTCAGTTCTTAATAAATTTACATTATACCTTTGACAACCAGTTGATGACCTCAGCCCAAACCTCCTTTGGCATGCCACAATTAAAAAAAAAAACAAAAACGAAAAAGGGTCTCACTAACTTCATTACAGAGTGGACTCTCCTTTATACTCATTTTACAGAGTCTGTTATTTGTAAATACAATTCGCTGCAAAAACCCATACTAAAAGACTCTTATATTTGATGGTACAGAACATTTATAAATATGCAAAAAACAATTCTGCAGATAGTCATCCTCAAGATTAACTCTTAAATCTTCCAGCCATATTTTTTGTATAAAACTATCCGGTCTTGGTACTTTCCCTAACAAATTCAATTAAAACATTTTGGACAATTTTTCTATTTCAAAAATTTTCTCAATCAAATATTTTGAATTCTCACTTTGATGATAACCTCTCGTGTTAAGTTGCACAATTGATGTTTCCAGTCATTTGCCATAGCATGTAATAGACCTTGAAAATTAAAATTTGTTTTTACATTTTGGATACTTTCTGCAAAATTGCTTGAAGTGTAAAAATTATCCATCTTCCTTTAACAAATCTGCTATTGTCTAAACACCACTTTCATACCATTTCTTCATGAAAAATGGTTTACATTTACCTTCAATATCCTTATAAAAGAGTTGTCCCTAATAAATGACATGCACCTTGATATGCATTGTAAAATGTTCAGTAAAACCATCATTAGTGATATGACAAGGTGCTCATGGAAGCCTTGAAATCCACTGTAAAATGTTTGGTAAAAACATCATTTGTGACATGACAAGGTGTTCCTGGAAGCCTTGAAATCCACTGTAAAATGTTTGGTAAAACTGTCATTTAGGAGATGACAAGGTGTTCCTGGAAATTTTAACTCTGCAGTTATGATTATTGATAATGACCTCTCCATTTGGTTCCTCATGTTCATGTTGCTCCTGTCAAAAATTGCTTTGTTTGGCATGTGTGGCAGTTGCATATCATTCATATCTATCATATTTGGGTCTACTGGGACAGCCCTTGATCACAGTAGACAGGCTTTGTGTACAAAGAAGTAGTCACCAGTTGAACTTTATGGCTCTTTCAAGTGTTGTATTATATGAAACATATCACTTACAAGGGCTGCTGCATTTAAAAAAAAATAAAAAATAAAAAAATAAATAAATAAACCCTTGCCCTACATATATTTTACTGAGATTTTTTAGCCTAAATGTTGTCAAAGGCAGCCTAAATGTAGTACTGTGGTGGCCAGGGCCCAAACAATAGAATACATACAAAAAAAAAAAAAAAAATAAATAAATTAAAAAAAATTAATAAAAACATTCACACATGGCAAGTTTGCTAACTAGACCACGAAAGCTGGGACTGACCATGGTGGACTGTGCCTTTTTATGTTAATAAATTTGTTACATGTACATGTAATGATACACAAGGCACTGATGGTAGCAGTATCATTATCATCATTGTTATAAAACTCAATGAGGTCAAGATTAGACTCCTCTGACTTTATCATTAATATCACTCTACTTTTTCCAACAATGAATCTGCTGAAAAACATCAAAATGCGTGCATTTTGTGTGACAGTAATTCAATGCTATGCGGTTGTGACATTTAGAAAATATTAGACCACAGAATATTTGTTTCCAGAAAAGGTTCACAGCAATTTTTGTCAACATTAGAAAATTTAAAACTGACACAGCCTAAATGCACTTCCATAGTATGGCCATGTTGAGTTGTACTTTCCGTGTGTCACTGTACTAAAATTTTGTACTTAGTACTAAGAAACCATCATGGGTGCACTCTGCACATGCTCTTCTTGGTTTCAATCACAGCACTGGAATATTAAGGCTTCATGCACCGTACATGTATTATAACTTCTACACTAGTTTCTAATTATTCAGCTTGCCCTGATGGTTGTCACAACATATGTAGTCAAGCAACGCGAGTCTTGCAACTTGGTCAGTCTTCATTCTCTTGAAGCCTGATCTCACCAATGCCCCGGTGATCGCAGTAAGTAACATCATGTATTGAGCTACAACCACAGATTTTGCCTGCTGAGCTAGACCTGCAGTGTTCAAGGGCCTCCAACGTCTTTAAGCAAGTATGTCCATGAAGTCAGCTCAGTAACTAGACACTCTTAAGTGAACCATCCAAAGACAACAATGATATATGTCACAGACACTGTGGTCCACCTGGACCTGATGACAGAGGGTCAAACTCTCGAGATCGCCTGTGCCAGGGACGCCATTTTTGGCCGAGAGTTTGACTGACCTCTTTTGAGAGGTCTTCTAGCATGAGTTCTCTTTCTTCTTCAGACTGCCCATATTTTTCCTGACTCACCAGAAAATATTCCCCACTAGACCGTTTACCTACCACAATATTTTCATCTATGGGTTCCACTTCATGTGTGATGATGTTATCTTCATAAACCTGAAAATAATACCAGTCTAAATCCCGGAGTCTTGCCAATTTTGATACTGTTTTATAATTCAGATACCCATTGAATATAAAATAGTTCAGTTTTGGACAGATTGAGACCATGTCTATCAGTTCTTGGTCCAATCGCTCATCATCCATAGCTTCAGCATCTCGGTAATCACAAAATTTGCATAAACTTGCTGCATATTTATCAGTGATGGCTCGGATGTCCTGCCCAGTACATTGAGAGTAACGCAGGAAGTTTATGGCACTCAGTGGGATTTCCGGTTGTAAAATGGTGGCCATATCTATGTAAGCCATTCTATTGACTATAGTTAACTCTACCTGTATATCTGGGCACATCTCTTTTAATGCAGCCCAGGTGTCAGGTTTGATATGAGGCACCCGTTCCTGGTATTTTTTTCCCTTTTCGTATGTTACCATTATTGCTAGGCGCTCAAGGGGGGTTCGCTTCAGCTTTGTAAATTCTTGTATGACCTTGTCATTGATCATTGCTGAACGTACCTCAAGGCATTTAAGATTCTGAAAATGCTTGACTGTTTCTAAAATTTCTTCAATGCTTGGCAGGATAACATTTGTTGAGGCCCAGGTGACCGCATTAGGAGGTTGCCAAAATAGGCTCAGCTTCTCCAGATTTTTAATTCTCTGATTGTCTCTCAGATTCTCCAAGAGGTTAACACTGGCCAGGCCTGGATACATGGGCCACGAACGCAAGACAAATGCATGGAGGCGAAATGCATTGTTCACTAGTGCTGCCAGGACATGTAGATCGGTTTTCCTGGGCACAGACGAATGGTGGAAAGTAGACTTATCTGCCATGACGCCCACCTCTAACGTAAGCGTGTGCAGGCGACACGTTTTTCCCAGAGATACAATAACCTCCTCACATTCTGGGGGAATCTTATGAAGATAACCATGGAATACGAGAGTCAGGTCTTGGAAGTAAGCTCCAAATCTCTTCACCAGTTGAAAGTAGCGCCAGGGCATGAATACTGGCTCATTTGTGTACCTATTAGCATCCCCGAGCAGCACGATTTTGATGGTGTGCCACAGGGAGGGATGGTTGTAGGCATCGTTGAGGGCATGGCACACCCTAGCCACCTGAGCTCTGTCTTGGAGTGACAGCCTTGAGAGCACATTTACCCATATCACATCTGGGAGCAGACTGAAGTCTGTCATCCTGTCAACTGAAAAGAAAAAAGACAAAGTTATGAGTGTGTGCTTGTACCAGTATGGCAATATCATGTGATTGAAACATCTGCATCCCAGTTATTGTCTTCCACGTTACCAGTTAACAGATTTTCACACATGTGTAGCTGAACACAGGTAAGTTTTTGCATTTAAATTCCTCCTGACAGGAGTTTTCATTAAAGTGCTGGAGCAAGTTTAGTAAAAACACTGACCAAGACCTCAAATACCACTACCAAAAACAGCACATGCAATCATAACATTCCACTACAATCAAACGCATTTTAGACCTTCCGTACCTGAAATGTGCTGATTGACACTTCAATGTAGACATAGAATTTTATTTAAAACAAGAAGACTGTGTGAACAGCCCATGCTCAGCTGATTCGGAGATTCACCACACTTGGGGTTCTGTGAACTTGGGATAGGATCAAGGTCACCCATGTACTGAGTAAGTCTGACCTCTATGGAAGAACACCAACATGTGCTGCATCAAGGTCCATCATAAAAAATCCAAAAATCACTGGAGCATGACCACTTGCAGAAAATAGGTAGACACTTATCGAAGATTCAGCCCTACCTAGTTTGACACAAATTTGGCCAAAATTATTTAAGTTACAACCATTACAAAAAATTCTCATGTTATACTTCCCTATTAAAACTTCTTCAAGATTCCCCCCTCAAAAAAAAAAAAAATAAATAAATAAAAAAACCCACCAACAACTCATAAAAAAATTAAAAAATCACTGAAGCATGACAATTTAAACAATCTTGGAAAAGACCCAACCCAAGGTACATCCCCACCAAGTTTGAGGTGAATCTGGATAACGGTTTTGGAAAAGTCCAAAAGGTGAATTGTAGATGGATGGATGACGGAAGATGAACCATCTTACAAGCTCAGCTGACAGACAAGTCAGCTGAGCTTATCAAAATTACAAAAAATTCTCATGCAAACTTGGGTTGTACAAACAGACATCTTGTTTTATGTTCACTGTCTCAGTATAATACCCCCATCATATGTGCTTCAAATTATTGAGTACAGATATGACAGCAAAAATAATGAGCATGACAATGTATAATTACGGGTATTCATGTTCTTGTACATTGCAGAGTGATCAATTAATGGTAACAAGTTAGTAAATGTGTGAATGTCAAAAAAATACCTGCCATCATGTGCAAAATTCTGCATTTTGATCATATGTGGGAAAGTCAGTTTTTGGATTCAGGTGTATGTTTCTGCAGGCTGTTCATCTACAATGCCACTTCCAATGAGCCTCTTTTCCCATCTCACAGTGAACCATGCATGGCAATTTATACATACCTATACGGAATTGTGATGTACAACAGAATGATTTTTGTCCAAATTACAGAATGTTCCAGATAGATTTTGGTTTTGAAAATTCTTAACTATGATGCCCATAAGCTTGCAAAAAAATTCACCAGACCAGTCCTGCATTATCAAACCACCCAAGTACTGCTTATACTGACCACACATACATAAACGAAAATGTTAAACATGTTAATGGAACTGGCCAGGAAATGAATTCCCCTACATTAAGTGTCTTTACTTTCAGACATGGTACAAGATGCACTACAACCAAATACATGTGTTATGAAAAGTTATGCATTGATATCTGCAGCCTTACTGGGAATAACAGAAAAACCAAGCAAGACGAGTGCTGGGAGAAGTCCAGAGACGAGAGATCCCGACCGGTTTTCCTTCTGGTGTGAACTCGTCAAAGGCACTTTTACACTGTTACGTCACTTGCTCATAGAGCAAGTTGTAACGTTGCTCCAGGATGTAAGACAATGTCACAGGGCTGTCCAACTTGAGCAGTGTAGCAAAATTTTGCATCAAAACTTCAAAATTGCTACAGATTTTCTCAAAATCAGTGTTTCTAATGTGAAGAGCTGGTAAAAAGGCTATACAGATTTTCAGCTGGACAGCACTGTTATAATAACTGTGCCTAGGCATCAAAATTATCTACCCCTCTAACTGCCATACTGGCAAATTAGTATGAAGAAAAATACTTTGACATGTCATAAAAGATCTCCCGGACCCACTCTGGGTGACTTTCATGCAATAATGATTCTGAATTAATCTAAAAACATCAATGTCTGCTCTTCTGGCAAATAAAGAGGTTTTGTATCATATATAGCTACAGTATCTCATAGATAACCTAATATAGGATTATTTCACAGCGTTTTCTGCGCAAACTTCCAATTGTGCGCAGTGTCATTCAGTGGGTGGATAGGGACAGAGCAAAAAATTTAGCATCAGACTTGGCAAGAGTCCCCATCTACCAATCTACCATGTCTACCCATGACGTTGAGGCCAAACGGTTCTGTGGTGCATACTGGAAATAAGGCACAATTCCATACGAAGTACACAGTAAAGTTTATCCTGGTACATTGTGAATTGGAAGATTAGTATATCAAACACATGCACAAACACTTCAATGATAACATGCACTCCCACACGCTAAAAATTCACAGATACACTGCAGTCCCTTATTTAACCTTTGCCCCATCTGTGTGTAAAACCAAATAAACACACTGTATGTGTAGGTTGATGGATGCATGAACACATTTATATGTACATGTACCTAATTATGTATGTGTATCAGTACAATTCTGACAGCACATCTCTATGTTGCCATGGTGTGTCAGTCTGTACATATGTTCTCTAATTTCGTTTGCTTGCTAATAACCAAACAGCATTTTTGAGAAATACATATGTGAACTTTTACTTTACATGTATTAACTTTACTGTGTGAAGCAAACAGGTCGTGATCAACACATGCTCTGTGGACCAACCAGTACCAAAGAAACCAGACCTGCTCAAAACTATCTCTATCTATGCGATGATCCTCTTCTGGACAAAAAAACAACAAAAAAAAAAAAAAACAAAAAAAAAAAAAAACAACAACCCCCCCCAAACCCCCCCCCAAAAAAAAATTGGAGCTGCGAGCAAGATGGCGTGCTTTGAGATTCTGCAGGCAAGACTGTCTGCTTTGATTATATTATATGCACTGATGTAGCTCAATCAAATTCATTTATTTCTTACTACATTGAGTTGGTGCAAGGACCTGTCTATATCTAGAATAATGAAAAACACAAATATTCGGGGGGGGGGGGGGGGGAGAGGGTGGCAGGGAGGGAGAGAGGTCCTGTGAACTTCAGAATATCATCCATCATCACTGTTGACAGCATGTACATATCCCCTTACCGTTTTTTTTTTCTAATTTTGATAATTTGTTGAAAAATATGAGGGCACCACCATGTAGCAAACAATTTGGTGGTGATTAAGTCCATGTATATTCCTAAAAGGTTTGGAGACGACCCAACATACAGTTTGTGAGAAAAAGTCAAGAAAAGTGAAAAAGCATGCACTTTTTTGAAAAGCAAAAAATAATCATAGTGCCACCTGCTGAACAAATAAATTATGGTCTAAAAGTCCCCAGAAGTGCTTAAATGTAATTACAAGGCACTTGGCTGAGCAGTTTTGGAGAAGATAGATAAAATTTTGCTGAAAAATGAACAAGAAAATTCTTAAAAAATCTAAAAATCATTGGAAAATGACCATTTGAACAAATTTGGCAGCGATCCACACTACATACAATCCACCAAGTCTGCACTGAATCTGGTTGATGGTTTTGGAGAAGAAGTGAAAAATTAATGTGAATTTCCAATGCAATTCCCATTGACTTACTTGGTAATTATTTGCAATGCATGCATTAACTTCGAATTACCCATATTAAAAAAAATATGTTCAAAAATGAGGGATCCAGAGTTTCTCCTTTGTCTGAAGCTTATCCTGAATGTGTTATTCTGCATGGGTAGGAAGGATAAGATTTTAATTGTAATTTTTCATTTGATTTGTCACTCACTGGTTTCAAGTAGTAGACAAACCAATGAAAGGCCATGGTGCATTTAATACTGACTCCTCCCACTTTCCAAATGACGTGGTTTTCATATTCATTTCTCAGATTGAACATCAATTTGCTTTTAATTGGCAAAATTCACAATATGTATATGTAAAATTTCAAAGTTTGTTGGCATAATAGACACATAAACTCACTCTATGACAAAGTGATTTCCATTGAAACATGCTCTTTCAAACCAAACCTTAGGTACACTTCATCAGCATTACAAGTGAACATTTTGTGTCACTTGCCCTGCAGACAAGTAATTTCAAAACAATTTTTCTCACCCTGGTATGGGGTGCCAAGTGTAACATCAATTTTGTGGTTATTTTAATTCATTTTGTGGACATAATCCATAAACTCTTAACAATTTTGTCCACAGAATCTGGACACAAGTTAGTATATGAAATCCCTAAGTTTATCAATTCAGTCCATGAAATCAAGTAAGTTTATCAATTACATCCACGAAATCGAGTAAAGCTACCAATTTTGTCCACAAAAATGGTGTAAGCCTACCAATTTTGTTCACAAAATCCTGTGAAGTATGCTGATTTTGTCCACAAAATTGAATAAACTTATGATTCTGTAGAAAAACCATATCAATTCTGTCAAGCTTATCAGTTTGGTCCAACAAAGTCGAATACACAATTTACAGAATTGAACAAATTTTTACAAAATTGTGATCCTTATACGATTCTGTGGACAAAATTGGGAAAACAAATCATGAAATCCAATCAGTTTCACACAGTTCATTTGAGCCTGTTGTTTCATTTCTGTGCGCATAGTTTTAAATTTCGTCCACAAAACAGAATAAGGTCTTCACTTTTGTGTCTAATTTCATGCACAAAATCGAGTAATCTTTCAATTTTGTCCAAATCAGTAAATTCAAATCATCTTATCCATTTTGTGGACGGAAATGGTACATGTATTCACTTCAAAAAATTCTGCAAGATTCATCTAGTTTCATGCACAAAATGAAAGACAGAATTATACATTATGGATTGTACGCACAGAATCGCAAATGAAATTACAAAATCCTATAAACCCACACAATTGTTATCATGATTCATTTTCATGAGTTCCTAAAATAACTTATAGAGGGTATTGGTTTCCAAGTCTCACAACAAGTCATGTGCCATCGTGACAATTCAGCAAACTGTGGAAGATAGCCTAATGAGCGACTCTATGGCAGACACAACGGATGTAACATACTTTTTTTTAAATAATTGACCGTGCAACAGCAGACTGTTGGCTTTCCATTGCAGAATGGCCAAAATTGGATGAAATTCTGCCTGTTCATTGTGCCTTTCATCCACTTTTTATTTTTAGTCCATCCTTTTTTTCTGTTAGGCTTATTATCCTTTTTCATTTTTTACCTCACCAAATGTTCAAATTAAAACATAGACACGTGCGAATTTGTTAGTTTTCTGATAATGTTGTCAAGGGTCTCTAATGGTACGAAATTCTAAGCTGTTACACTTGGTATGCTAGGGTTCATAATGTAACATTTTACCAATTTCGTGGACAAAATGTATAAAAGTTTTTCGATTCTGTGTGTTTTAGAATTTTGTGGACAAAACTGAGGAAGTTTTTGTGATTTTGTGTACCAAACTGAGAAACTTAATGATTCTGTTGACAGAATTGTATTATCGTTAGATTTACGTAAACAACACTGGTACACGCTTACAATTGTGTGCGCAAAATCGAGTAAGCTATGGATTTTGTGAAATGTTCTTTCAATTTCGTGATAAAATTGGATAACACATGGATTACAGGACATGTTTTTCGATTTCGTGCACAACTTTTGATCAAAAAATGAATAATGTGGACAAATTTGGACAGCTTTTAAGATTTTGTGGACGAAATTCAAAACCTTAACTACAGGTACCCAACTCTGTGGACGAAATCGGTAAATGTAAGGAGTCTGTGGACCAAATCTATATATATCTAATAATTCTGTAGATCCCAATTTTAAATTTCAAGGGCGAATTTGATGAAAGCTTACACTTTTTTGCATGTAATTCATAATTGATTTTTTGCACAAAATTGATAAACTATTACAATTCCGTGCACACAATTAAAAAAGTTTGTTGGATTTTGGGAAATTTGCTTTCAGTTTTGTGAATTTTTTCTTCCAGTTTCATCCACAAATCGTAAGAATAGTTTAATTTCGTGGTGGGACTTCAATTTTGTGAATCCTGTTGCAATTCTGTCCGCAAAAATGATAAGTTAAACGATTTGGTGCATGAAATGAATAGTGTTGCACTTGGCACCCAATACCATGGGGTGGGGTGGGGTGGGGTAGGGTGATGATTTTGGTGACTAGACTTTGAAGATTTCCCGAAACTTTACCATAGCTGGGGCAGGTTTCAGTCCCAACAACATAGGAACCCCAACAGATGTTACTCTGCCGACCCAACTGTCAAAATGGACACTTTTTCTTCTTTATCACTACATGTACTTAACAAAGTACACTAAAGATCACCGGATCCACTCACTGGTATCCCCCACAGATTTGGGGGGGGGGGTGGGGAGGGAATATCACAGCGTAATTGTGAATGAAGTGTCTACAGAACCAGGAGGCCTGTGATTGGCTACTGTCGTAGGGTTAGGGCTTGTCCACAGGCACTTGTTTGTAGTTACGAAACAAGCCCCTGTGGGTTAGTGGGGGTGGTGTAGAATATGAGCCCAAATCTGGAACGAAACAAATATAAACCTAATAGTTATTTTTATTTCATATGTGACTTGGGCCGGTATTCTACACCATCCCTTGGTTAGGGTTAGTGCTGGAGACCTAGACTGTTGTATAGGACATGTATTTCCTTGAACAGTTGCAGCATGGCTTGCTCCCTAGTCCCGTTTTATACATGTTCAGAACCTGGCACCCCAGCATTTTCTCACAGTTTTAGTAACAGTACCAGACCTGGCCCTCATAGTTGCCTGCATTACTGGACCTGGTACTTGAGTGATTTCTCATAGTATTGGATTGAGTACTGCATCTGGCTTGCTGTGTATGGAAGTTGTACTGTTCAATAATTCCCAAAACCTTGGGTTTTGCTCACAAAACCCACAGTTTTTAAACAAAACCTAGGGTATTGTTTGTAAAACCGTGAGTTTTGTAACGAAGCCCTGAATTCTGCTTGCAAATCCCAGGGTTTTGCACGAAACCCTGGGTTTTGTAAACTACCCAGGATAACAAAACAAATATCATAATGTTTTAATTTTGTTCAATAATGTGCACAAAACCTTGGGTTTTATTACAAAACCCAGGGTTTTGTAGACGAAACCCTGGGTTTTGTTCGCAAAACCCAAGGTTTTGTATCAAAACCCAGGGATTTGTACACAAAACTGTGGGTTTTGTAACAAAACCCAGGGTTTTGCTTTGTTATCCCATCTTTTCACAAAACTCACGGGTTTGTTTCAAAACCCAGAGTTTTGCAGTTGTTTAGTTCAATTCAGGACTTTCCCCCACAAGTGGAGCCTCTGTGCACAACTGCTTTCTTGCCTCCATTCACAAGAGAATCCCCTTTGGGGGGCAAGCCTCCTTGATTGTATTTTTAACATGGGCACCTATCCAGGAACAAACCTCGGATGATGGGAAACTATGAATACATGTTCAGATAGCTGTGAATATGAAAAGAGTGTGGCAACTCAGCTGCAACAATGTTTACACAACAATGAGAAAAAGGAAACTTATTACAGTATATGAGAGCAATTTTGGGAAAACAAACTGCATTTCCTCAGTGAAATGCTAGCAAGTACCTTGTTCTGAGTTGATCTTTTCAGAGTGTGCACATACATAAATGACTGGTGAGTAGCCACTGTTGACTATGCTGCTGTGTGGTAGTGAGCAGACATTCCTCAATGTCAAAATGTACTCAGTGCATAGGTGTGAAAAACTATGCAGGTAATTGACTCAATGTTCCCAGTGATTTTCTCACCTCCAATGCCTACAGAAAGCCCCTTTGCTGGGGTAAGACTACTTGCTTGGATAGTTTTAACATAGGCACTTTCCACAGAGCAAGGTTTACATGGTAAAATAACTTGAATATCTCGGCTGCACAAGTTTAAGTATGGCAAGAAAATGGCCTCTAAACTATTCATGAAACCTTTCATAAAATGTTAAACTTAAACCAATAGGCTAAGACTACTTTAGGGCAGTAAAGCTTGCCTAATCAGTGACGAGTCTGCCATAACTGAAACAATGGTGTTTTGCCCTTTAAACACCACACTTGTATGAATGGTAATATCCCACAGAGCCATATGCTGTGGAATCATGAGCACAGACTGCCAAAATGTATTCAGTCTAAAGGTTTCACAAACTACTCTGGTGATTAACCCCACAGGTGTCAGAAACCAACTGACACCTATGCAAGTGTGGGTGGTCAGTACACAGATATGGACTACCGTATGAGGGTCTCAATAATTTTGCCTGTAAAAAGTTTCTAACATCTTCAAATTAAAAATTCCTCGTGCATTACTGATGTTGACAGGCATACTAATCAAAAAGTTTAACAATTTATGTTAATGTTTCTATAATTGATCTCAAATTTACTTTAAAGATTGGTACTTTTAACATGCGTTACCCTATGCCCACAAGTGTTCACCCTCGCAATGCCCTCTCCAGTCTGCTGGAGGTGAGAAAAGTCTATGCTTTGCTGGTTCTGTGAAAGGAGTCAATTATTTGCAAAATCCTGGGTTTTCTGGCCTCAGAAATCCCACGGTTTTTAATAATTTGCACAACCCTGGGATTCGTGACGTCACAAAACCCACGGTTTTGTATTTTACCACAAAACTGGTCATATGGATACACCAACCACTCACAACACGGCTTGCTTGTTGAACTTGCTGTAAACCAATATCATGTTAAGATGGCGGATCTCGGAAAACTTCCATCGATTCGCGACTTAAACGTCGTGTATTTTATTACTGCGTGCACTTCATGAGCTTATATTTCAGGTACTACAAGAGAAAACATGTAAGATGTATATCGTATATATGTGTTTTCAAGAAAAATTGAATAGATTATGACCGATTTTTAGTTTCTGGGACCGTGCGACCGGGCTGAAGTTTTGGCAGCATAAGGCCTCTGATCTGCCGCGTCGTTGAAATCCACCGTACGTTGTGCCGCTGCCTGCAGTAATTATGCGACCGTTGATTGCAAAACGACTGCCACATCACATCGTGGTGATAATAGCTTAGTTCCGAGATAGGGACAATTTTTGCCACTGGTGGCGATGACTACTATGTTCCCGCGAAGTCACAGACGTTTCTCCAAGTCTTGGGGGACACTTTCAAGTCTCGCCATTTTTCCCCATTGAGTTAACACGGGAAAGTTGGTGTCATTTTTTTAACGCCGGTTATTTCAATAATCTACGAGTGTAACTGCAAGAAAGCATGCCAGTGCACAACTGTAAGATACCAGGATGTACCAAAGATAGCAGAAAACACGGTCACTATGAAAAATATTGACACAAAACCTGAGACAAAACCTATACAAATTGGGGCCTGCATTGTGGCACAACTAACCATGCATTAAGTGACCCTTGATTGACTCTGTGAGTTCTGAGGGATTAGCCTAGGGCGCACTTCTGCCAGTGCTTTGAAGATCCTCGCGCTTGGCTGAACACTAACCAGATTAGCGTTTGACGGGTGCAATCAGAAATTAACAGTTAAGCACCTGACTTAAATTTGCAATACACTGTCTGCTAATTTTGTTACCTGATCACTGGCACACTGTAGGCCTTCAAGCATTTTCAGATCAGCTGTTATTATTTGTTTAAGATTGGCGACATTAAACAATAAATCAATATCGAATAATTATTATTAAAGCCAGTATGGATGACCCCTTCTTCCGTGACTATTCCCCAGACCTGGTTCAGTGCCTCGCCTTGCGAGGTTGGTCTTGTACAAAGTGCCTTCACATACAAAAGTTTGCATGGAACAAAGTTCGACAGCACGTGTAACTTAACCCCATGGATGAGCCCCTGTTCCGCAAGTTGGTAGCCCCTTGATTTGCGGCACTTCTGAACATTCTTGGGTGTCCAGTCACATTTGCTTATTAGGTAGGCAATCTTTAGAAACTTCTTAAGGTCAACCACTTTCATCTTTGAGAATTTGTCGTGTAGTTCATTTTCCGTCTGTTCAATCACGTTAATCTCCACTCCGTCGTCCGTATTTCCCGCCATGTTCACTGAAACTGAACGATCACTGTTCTGTTCTGTTCTGTGGTGGGATTTTTTTTGGCTGTCTGTCGATATGACAAAGTTAGCCAGGATGGATTTTGTAGAGCCTAGTGGCCACCGTCCTGAATGGGGCAATCCCAGAATGATCACTGTTGCATGTCGATTCTCTTATGGGTTTCGCTGTCATGCTGTGTTGGTCACGGCCTACTATTACCCCGGGAAAGCTTGACCGCGGAATTGCGTTACCAGGCATGTGCGGAGGGAAAAAATCTACCATGCGAAGCCTGGTGTTAAAAAATATCCCTAACTCGGAACGCCCGTATTATCTCAACACGACTAAGTCTTAAATTGTTACATGGTATTCTTTAACTCCACCTTCATTCCCACTATTCAGAATTGTGCATCTATTTCTGTGTCAGCTCTGGAGAAAGATACTAAACTAAAGCTCTTCCCCGGGAGCTCTGCAACTGGAAGGGTGAAAACCCCGTCTGTAACGGCATGTCCAGGCTGTGCCCGCCACTACCCCCATACAAACTACCTATTCCCAGTACTGAGTTGTGTACAAGTTTTTTGTTGAGGGTCACTGCAAGTCACGCAAGATTGCCTGGCACCTGTTCATTTCAAGAACTGTAGAATGGTTCAGTGTACACGTACGTCCACCAAATTGACCAATTGATAAATAAACACAAGTTGAACAAACCAAAAGCCAGTTATACATTTTCTGGCATCACAGTATTGTTCTTTTGCCAGAACCAACAACTTCAACATTGAGAAATTTCCAAGTGCGAAATTTCTACTCGATTAAATTAAATAATTAAAAAATAAAAAGAGTTAGTTGCGATCGATCCTGACACCCCGTGGTCCGCAGTCCAACACGCTAGGCATGTGGCCACGTTTGCTTGTGGGGTGCTGTTAGGTTTCTGTCTCAGAGCCATATTCGATGGTGGTCGGACCACGCGCCTTAGTTTACTGTTTCACATCTTGGTCACACCAGTCAAAGCCAAAATGACCACAACCAATAACTGTTGAATATTTCAGACAATAATGGTTGAAGAATGGGACAGAAAATGCTACTGAGATAAAAAATTTCCAGGGCTCCATCATATATCGTGTGATAATTTAATTATTTGCAAAGGATCGAATGTTTTACGCAAATTAAAGAGCTCGAGGCTGTGCATTCAAAAGTCCATGCGGCTCTTCGCGCCGGCGTGTGGATTATTTGGAACACTGGATGCACAACCTCTCGTCCTTTAACTAATACATAACTTATATTCTCATTGTGTCACAAAAGGGTAGACTTTGCGCGTGGTAACCAATAATGATGCTATTGATCACAATAACTGAGCCACTTGTAGTTTGACGCTATTTTTAAGTTGAGTAGCCTAGCAAGGCCTACCAAGTAACAGCTGTCACGATTGGTTGGTTACAAAACCCTAGGTATTGCACCTTTTCAAAACCCTGGGATTCGTGATGTCTCAAAACCCAGAGTTTTGCAATCTCACAAAACCCACAGTTTTGTTCGGTTATTTCAAAGTGTTACAAAACCCACGGTTTTCTGGCTAAACCGAGGGTTTTAGGAACAAAACTGTGGGTTTGTTCAAAAAATAACAAAACCGAGAGTTTTGTGATCATGAAACCCACGGTTTTGTACACAAACCCAGGGTTTTGTCCAAAATGATATCAACATTCAATAACTGAGCAAAACCCAAGGTTTTGTGATAAAACCTATGGTTTTGTTACCAAAACTCAGGGTTTTGCTACAAAACCCAGGGTTTTGAAAAGCAAAACCCATGCTTTTCTGAACAAAACTCAGGGTTTTGTGAATTATTGAACAGTACAACTTCCACAGCTGTGTACATGTATATTGTCTATGATACCAGGTCTGGCTATTAGTCGCTTCAGTAGCCACGTCCAATTATGAAATTCCCACTGGGAGGAGGAGGAAGTATGGGAAGACATGGATTCTTTAGTTGTACTAGCACCAGACGTGGCCTTTCCAAGGGGCAAAATTTAAACTGCCAAAAGGTAACCGTGCAAACAGTCGAATTCAGAGGGCTCAAGAGCCTGTCTGCTGCCTCCCATAATTCTGTGGGATGGTGTACAGTGTATATGTAACACTTTATTTGCACTCAACACCCAGCCAGCCCATGGCAAAACAAGAGGGAGACCCACCAGCTACATCAAAGTGGTGCCATGGTGTGGTTGCTAGTGAAACTAAAATTTTATACCATTAAAAAAAAAAAAGGTAAATAAATAGAATAACTTGTATACCACTAATCCTAGCTTGAGAATATAACCTACAGGTGGCACATGTATATAATTTTGGACAAAGTGTACTCAGTCATCACATCTATAATAATACTAGGAAATTACAGTGGCTTTACTGTGGATTTCACTTAGCACCAAACTGTCAACATATGTATAAAATGTGCTACTTCAATCAGGTGCCGATAATACTGGCGTTCAGAGTTAGGGATTTTTTTCAACACCTGGCTTCGCATGGTAGATTTTTTCCCTCCGCGCATGCCTGACATGCCTGGTAACGCAATTCTGCGGTCAAGCTTTCTCGGGGTAATAGTAGGCCGTGACCAACACAGCGTGACAGCGAAACCCATAAGAGAATCGACATGCAACAGTGATCGTTCAGTTTCAGTGAACATGGCGGGAAATACATTGACGGAGGAGCGGCGATTAACGTGATTGAACAGACGGAAAATGAACTACACGACAAATTCTCAAAGATGAAAGTGGTTGACTTTAAGAAGTTTCTAAAGATTGCCTACCTAATAAGCAAATGTGACTGGACACCCAAGAATGTTCAGAAGTGCCGCGAATCCAGGGGCTACCAACCTGCGGAACAGGGGCTCATCCATGGGGTTAAGTTACACGTGCTGTCAAACTTTGTGCCATGCAAACTTCTGTATGTGAAGGCACTTTGTACAAGACCAACCTCACAAGGCGAGGCACTGAACCAGGTCTGGGTAATAGTCACGGAAGAAGGGGGCATCACTTCACAGTAGCCAGTGATCTACTGTCTCATCAGCTTCCTGCGTATAAACTCTACATTTCCCATTACTACCCTGTGTCCATTTCTGACGTCTCTAATCCAAGTTGAAAACCCCTGCCCTACTTTGGAACAAAAGTTTAGATCCCTTCCCTCCATCCCAACATGTGCTCTGTTTTGGTTTACCTAACACTTTATAAACTTTTAGTGTACTTTTATTGTTCACCCCCTCTTTCCATTTCACTTGCCATCCCTCTGGAACTGTTTTCTTAATGTATGACTTCCATTCATCAACTTCGTCAAACCGTTTCAAGTCATATTTTTCTGCTAATTTGTCTATATTTTGGACCTACTTTGTTTGTGCCTTTACTGCCTCCATGTATATTTTCCTGCACCGTCTGTCTTCACTAATTGTTTGTAGGTATCCCCAGTAATTTAACTTGGCTCTGGCAATTCTATCTCTTAACAGTACTCCACCCCAATTCCCCCAAGACCGCGTCAGTTGCTGTACCTGGTGGCGCCCCCAGAATCCACCTACCCATCTCATTCTGTGTTTTCTCCATATTTTGAATGTCCACGTCATTTACCGAAATTACATCCAAACCATGCATCATCCCAGGTATTGCAACTCTATCCCATAAAACTCTAGCTGTAAATGTTCTATTGAAGCTGTTAAGTGATGTAGCTTTGATCATTCCCTTTGTTCCCTTTTGCTTTATCTTCTCCATGTGATATCTGAACATGCCTTTACCAGTTGCTTTTGTTCTGATCTCTAAATACTCATATTCATCAACCTTGCCTATTTCAATCAACTGTCCCTGTCCTTCTGGAATTTGGAATATCCCAACTTTCCACCTTTTATTTATGTCACGTTTCTTTCCAAGCGTCATGACTTTACTCTTTTCTTGACTGAATTCCAATCACCATTTGTTGCTGTATTCTCCCGTTATGTCCAGTAGATCTTACTTTTTTTTTGTGACTGCCATAAGCACTATATATATATATATATATATATATATATATATATATGCTGTCCTATTGTCATCCCCTTGTTTACATTCTGTTAACTGATCCCTCTATTCCTTAATATAAGGTGCAAACAAAATTGGAGACAGCACACAAACCTGTTTCAAGCCAATATCTTGTTGTTTATTGTCCACTTCTATGTTTCCCACTGAAATAGTACAACATGTATCTAAATCCCTATACATTGCTTTCATGACTTGGAGGAAAAATCCACCAAAGCCAAGCCCCTGAAGTTTCTCCCATATAGTACATCCCTCCACACTGTCATATGCCTTACTCACATCTAAACAGCCCATAAAGATTTTCTTGCGCCTTTGTCTTGCCAGTTCCAGAGCTTGCGTTAAAGTGAATACATGGTCACCCACCCTTCTCCCAGGTCTAAAATCCATTCTGGATCTCTCCCGGGAGGCCAAGCCTTTCAACTATTCTACTCGTCCTCCTGTACATGACTCGGCAACAAATTTTCCATACGTTTGATGCGATTGCGATACCCCTACATTGATCCAATTGGGAGCTGCTGCCACTTTTTTTGGGATGTAAGATATTTTAAGTTTGTTCCATTCCCTTGGTACCTGCTTCTCCTCAAGAACCCTGTTAAACAAAATCTGCAAACATCCTACCATTTCCTCTGGCCCTTCCTTTATAAATTCAGTCAAAACATTATCAGACCCTGGCGCCTTGCCCCGCCGCATCTTCTCTATCGTGAACTGAACTTCAATCTCTCTAATTCTACAGCACAATTCAGAATCCCATTGATCCTGTCTGTAATCCTTCTGATCGTCAGGTACTGCCCCCTGTCCCCATCATGGATCGCTTATTTTCCCCCATTGCTTTTTTAGTGCTTCCTGTATGTCATCTTTCTTGTCTATTCTCTTCCTTCTATGCATGATTTCACATGTTTTATTCTTTTTCTTTTGATTAACAAACTTCCAAAAAATATTTGACCCTTCCCCTCCACTTTTCATCATTTTCTCTGTCAATTGTTCATTTTCATTAGCTCTCCTTTTTATTTTCATGTCCGATACTTGTTTTCTACATTCCATATATTGTTGTTTAGCTTCCTCTATATCACTATACAGTTGTTTTTGCTTCCTGGCTAGTCTCCAGGCCCTATTTTTAACCCTTCTCCTCCTTATTACCCCTTTTAGCTCTGGTTCCACCTTATATCTGATGTTTTCAATTGGCACTTTCTTTCTACCAATCTTTTCCTGAGCCACCTTAAGGATTCTTCTAGTTAGGTCTTCATTCATTTCTTGAACTTCTCCCTCTACTTCCCATTTATTTTTCCATTCCTGCAGTTCAGTTTTGAAGCTTTCCTTGTATCCCTCCCAATCTGATTCTTTATGTATGTTCCAAACCCATTTAGACCCCCCTATGTCCCTTTTACAAAGCTTTACGTTAAGGTCCACAGTGATCCAATTGTGGTTTCTCCCTATTTCTAACCTACCATCCTCATCAATTTCACATTTCTGACTCATTTGGAATATGTCACTATCCACCAAAAACATAATCAATTATTGTCTTCCCGTCCCCTGAGGTTCGTGTCCATTTGCCCTTGCATTGTACGTCCCTATTCACAATCATAAGTTTGTGCTCCCGGGTGACGTTTAACAGCCTGGTTCCGTTTCTGTTTATTTCCCCGTCTCCTCCTTCAATTCTTTCCATTCTATTGCCTATGTGACCATTGAAATTCCCATGCTATGATAACTGTATACCCTTGTTGTTGTCCATGGCTTGTTATCATGCTCATTCTGGCATACACCTGGTCATTCCATTCGTCCGGTAGCCCTTCGTGTCCCACGTAAACCCCACCTACTGCCACTTAATGTACATATGTTTTTATTCCCAGCCACTTAATTTCATTTCTAACCACACTATCATTGTCCCAGTCTTCATGCTTTATCTCATGCCATTTAATTCCCTTTCTCACCAAAAACCCTACTCCTCCCCCCTTCTTTTGTCCATTCTCCCTCCCTTTACAAATGAGGTTGTAGCCTTTAGGAATTGTCATCATTCCCTCTTCTTCTTTCCTAACATGGGTCTCTACCAAGGTGACAATGTCCATTTTCTCCTCTTCAATTACCTCCCCGAGATCTGCTACTTTCCCTTCGTACCCCCTACAATTAATACTTCCAATCTTCATGATGTCCTTCCCTTTATTTTTCTTTGTTCTTCTGCCTTTTCTTGTCTGGATTTCCCTCCCCTGATCCTGTTCAGGAACATACCTGGTAGCTGCCCAGATGTTTCGTTTCCCTGCTGCCGAACCCACTCACTGTAAACCTCCCCTATGCGGTTCCCTACCCTCTGACTAGGGTTGAGCCTGTCCCCGCTAAACATCTCCCTCCTCCCTACAAAATCCTCCCATATGTCCCTAAAAGCTATCGGTACCCCCCTCTATCTACACAACCCTCCCAATCTCCTATTTTTACCACAGATCCTACTGGCCTCCCACGCACCCATCCTAATATCTACAAAGTGCTTTTGTATGGCATCATCTATTACATTACAATAATTTTCCATGTTCGGGCTTCAGTTTGTTGTACAAACTCAGTTTACCTTGGTTGACATTATTCGATTTTCAAACATGTAATGAAATACCTTTTATGACAAAGTCAACATATTGTACCTTGTTGAAGTTGTTCCTTGTACATCTGTAACATTGCTCTTACAAATTTTGCTAATGCTTTGAAACAAAAGAACCCCAGTTTTTGTTTTTTTTGTTTTTTGTTTTGTTTTTGTTTTCTTGATTAATTACAATTGTTTCATATATCTTATATGCTTGGGACATTATATGTACATCATCAAAAGTCTTACACCTGGAGTTGTATCTCAGACCATGGAGGAGGCTTCCTTCCTCCATGCTCAGACTCTGCATTTTTTTTTTTTTTTTTGCCATGTGTAGTAATAGGGGATATGTGCCTAGCTCCCCCTGACTGCAACGTTTACTGCCTTTTTGTTGACAGCAAGAATAGGTATATCATCTAAAATTTCAAATTGTAGTAAGTAAGACATACTTTAATTCATTGGAAAGGTATAAATGAGAGGAATTCAAATCTTTTTGAATTTTCAAGATATCTTAAACAATAAAAAAGTTAGACTTTTAAAGTTTTTGGTTTTTATACCTTTTGTCCCCCATTTTCCAGCACAAAAGTTGTGACCTTTCACACCTGTATGGGTCTGGAGGCAACTAATAATATGACATTCCTTTGCCTGTAACTTCCCCAATTTTTGTGATAGACTTGGCAAGAACAAATTTGCTGAAATTGAGGAAGAGCTCCTCAGCTGGTACTTTGTTTTCACAGGGACGTGCTATAGCACGTCCCTGGTTTTCACAACAATCTCGCATGGATCACTTCTGATGTCCATACTGATACTATATAAAGACTATAGCAGTACCATAGGCATAGACTTAAAAAAAAAGTACTTCCGATGCATATGCACATAGTCATAGCCTAACACTAACAGTGAAAGAGGAAAAGAGTATTTTTCGGCTTCATATTATATTAGACTGTAGCACTACTTGTTTTAGTTTAAAACAGGATTTTGTAGCTTTATCAACTGAAACATGTTATGTTTTTAAATGAGCATTTTAATTGTACATGTTTTTGTGTTGGGGCACACCTAACCCATATAATATCGGTCTCTCGAGCGGCCGCTCGAGAGACCGATATTTTTAGGGCACACCCACATCGGCCGGTGTCCAAGGCTCAAGCTGCCCTGGGCCATGACCTCTTATTTCCGGGTCCCGTAAATGGATTTTATTAAGTATGACCAACTTATACGAAGTTACAGGTCACCAATATCTGCAGTCTATCGAAACAAAATTCCTGTTTATATCTCACATAACGAAAAGAAGTTTCACAAACCTGGTTTGATAACGCCGTTTGTTCAATTATAAACGAGAGTCCATGCAGAGAGACATTCCCACCGGCCTCGTTTTCGCGCGGCTAATCTATTTTTAGAAATGAGCAACTCGCTATTTTTAAACAAAGAACATGTGCGCTTGAAACTTGGCCATCTCTGTCTGGTGTGTGTATCTGGATTTAGTCATTAAATCGGCGACCTTTCCGTTGATAACTTAGATGGGAAAAAAATACACTACAAAGTTTATGGTTATTTCGTTTTGAAACTGACTGTTGATGGGTGTCAGTTCAACAATCACAGTTGCTAACGTTAAGACAAAGTTGTTCCGCTTCGTGTGGTGCGGGAGGGAGTGGTGGGGAGATTGCTGTAATGTAAAGCGAAAGGTGAACATGATGTGGGAACGTTCTTAAATTGGTACCTGCGACTCAGTGCATGAGTATATGGACGGCTGCATTAAGTTTAAATGACATTCATTTTACAGAATAGGGAATCTGCACTGAGTATTCTGTATACATTTTATATGACTTTGGAGGAAGATATGACAAAGGCAAAGCCAGCACCCCCCTCCCTCCACACACACTCACATAGAATATTGCAAAATATTAATTATGCTAAGTGTTCCAAAACCCTTTATATGTGCTTGAAAATCATATAAGACACGCTTTCTTGGCAATTTACTTGTAGGACATTTTACTTGACAAGCACATGCAGACAGACAAATTCTCTTTATTGTCTTTATTTGGCCATGTAAATATAGACAGAGGATAAGTATGCTGAAATGATGTAAATATGCGAAAATATTTCATGCCAAAGGCGAATATATAACTTACAGTTTGTTTATGCTGTAGCCAGGAGACTTTTATTAACGTATACTGGTACGGTGCCGCTGTCAATTAGATATCGATAAAAGATAAACTGTTTAACGCGGAGAAGTTAAACTCCTTAACGTATGTCCAGCCCGGAAAGTGATTTCACTTTTAGGCCAAATATCACAGAAACAGTAATTCCTGACATAATAAACCTAGACACTCAATTAACAACAAGTTTTGCAGAATCTGTCTGTAGTAAAAATGGAACTCAAGATTCAAATTGCTGCATAAACACAGGCGTTTTGTGTAAAGAGGGGTGTTTTTTTGTAAAATTTTAAATAAATTTTCGTAAATATTCCAGATAAAATAGTCAAATTTGTGCTATTATAATCTTAACATATGTATCTGCCAAAAATGTCAAGATTTTTTAATAAATGTGTCTGTTTGTTTACAACAGTGGTACAAAAATGTTTGTGTGTGTGTGTGTGTGTGTGTGTGAAATTCATAAGTTTGTGGGACTCTCAATTTTTGACACACATTTAAAAAAGAACTGATTTCTTAGAAAATCCCTGATACAGATTTGCTCCAGAGCATTTTTAGAGTAAATCTTTTTCATTCGTTTAAAATCAGAAAATTCGTTTCAGAGAAATATCCATGTGACACGGACCTTTTAAAGCAGGTATACCTGTGTCAGTAATGAAAATCACAGTTAACACGGTCCATAAATTATTACGTTAAGATCGATGGTATTTTGTTAATTTCTTCAGATTGTATTGGGGCTAGAAATACTAAATTTAGACATATAGAAATACTAAATGTAGACATATGATAGACAACATATATGTCTACCAAAATGTCCCAAAATCTCAAAATGAACAAAATCATCCACAATCGGTCTGATATTGCCTTAAAGCGTGAGAATAATTAAAATTCTGTTTGATCGAAAACTGCAAGAATGACAAAGGAAAGAAAATAAAATATCTGGGAACGGATATCAAATTGCAGAAACAGCCACAAATTTCCAAGAAGAACAGCGTTTTTATTAAAAACTCTGTAATTGGCCGAGTGCGCAATGGGTTTCCGAATGTTTTAACAAATAGCTACAAAATTTATTGTTGAGATTTGCTGGTACCACTTTCCCTTATATATAAATCTATTGCATTTTTTCGAAAAAGCCAAAACTTACATTGGCAACGTTATATAAATGTATAACGGTTTGGGGGAAAAAGGGAAAATTTTTGAATCATGAGAAGTGAAATTTTGAATGTTTTACTTTCATTGGACATGCACTAACTAACTGCCACCGGGGGTCCAAATTTTAATCTGTTGACCAGGTGTCATTGCATTTTTTTCACGAATAGTTTGCATGAATTTTTTCTGCAATACTATAACACGAATTTCTTTCAGCAAATCTAATATTGTCTTTACACTTGTTTTGTGAAGCAACTGGTTTCATTATTAATAACGATGTTTCCATCGTTTGTGCAGTTGCATGTCTGAACTCCAGTGGCGCCTATTGCATCAATGTGCAAAGGTAACAGCGAGTTGTATCTGCGACACGGAGCTCCTTATTGGTACTTCTTATGTCATAGGTTTCGTTTGTTGTTGTTACATTTCATCTTCAGTGATGTTAAAAGGTCAAATTATAAACATATTTATTTTACCTGGATTGCCTGGTAGTTTACATAAACTAATCTGGAGGCGTTCCAGACACATAACACACACAGAAGTACATACAATACACGCAGGACAGACATGTAATACATATTCATAACAGTTCTTAAGATTTTGTTCCCCGGCATGACTCCCATGCAACCTGTAGGCAACCATTCACAGGCCGAGAAGAATTCATGTTAAAAAGCGTCTGCTGCTTCCAATATAAGTTTGCACAGCGGAGAAAGTAAGTTCGTTTGACCCGACATCCAGATCAGAACTTCCCCTAAGCATAAGCTGAAGCATATAATTTTTGTCAAAGGATAGGAGGAGAGATGGGCTGACTCCAGTGGCCACGATTAAGGAAACAGTTTGTAGAAAGGTGGTTCTGATGTCAGAATAACGAGGACAACAGAGGAAAAAAAATGTTCAATATTTTCATTTTCGGTAACAACATTGACTGGATACAAGACAGTGATAATTTAATGATGAATGATCGAGTCTTAATTGAGTGTGGCATATGTTTGGAAAACGCTGCCCATGTGCAAAGTAAGAAGGGGGACTATCTTCGAATAATAGACACTTGAGTTTGGTTTTGAATAGGGATAGAGGGAGATTGACAAATGTAGACTGGAAGTTCATTCCACAACTGGATTGTCAAAGGAAGAAAAGACAGTTTGAAACGCTGTGTTCTGAATTTGATTTGTCTCAGACTATGGGAATTTCTTGAGATACGACCAGTCGTTGTTTCAGAAGAGGGCGCTAGGTCAGACAAATAGGACGGAACGTGTTTATTGTACATTTTGTAGAACACGACGAACTTGGAATATTTCCTACGGATGGCCAGCGTTTCCCACACTCTAAACCCGTTGGATGCCTGACGCGTCTTTATGTGTTCTAAATTGGAACATTAGCGTTCCAAAACAGAACAGCAGTGTTCTATACGAATGTTCCTGCGTGTTCTGTGCGTTCCAGCTGGAACACATAGTGTTCCAAATAACACTAGGCCCTATGGGGGGAACGGGAGGCCTCTAATGGCATAAAACATACTGTAGTCAAATTTTATTGTTAATCAGCTGTTATGTGTGACGTAAATGGTTACAATTTTATAATGGTGTTTAATGGAACCCGGTTTGTCAATAGAAAAGGCGTTTTTTGTACATTAGGCCTATTTTACCAGATTGTATGATTGACTAGTGATTTCTCTCATCAAATAGAACCTTGGGGGAAGCAAAGTGGTGTAGTATATAAGGAATAAACGTTAAACTTAGTTAATAAACCCCCATATAAGGTTCTTTGAAACGATCACTCTGTTTTCTGAACACTATGTGTTCTGAGAAGTCTGCCCTGCCGTGTTTTCGGAACACGATGTGTTCAAGACAGGCGCCAAAACTGCGATCGTTCGCGCCATGCGCATGTGCAGTAGCAATCCGGCACGCCTGCAGTCGAATTTGGAACTGGTGAGAAATAGCGTATTTTTGATTGATTTTGTGCAGTTTAAGGTAATATTTTACTTTTGGCTTCCTGACATATATATCAAGACATAATGTAAATCGCTTCCAGGCACCCTAACTTGTATAAATGGCAGGACTTTGCATAGTATGGACGATAATGCATGCATCTAGTCATTCGTAGAATGATGTGAACCACTGCATGCCAGTAGGCAATAGGACCGGTGTTGTCTCAATATATGACAGTGTTACTAGGTCCCAATGTATATACCTGAATTTACCTACTGATAAAAACTGACAAAAGGTCCAAACTCCCAGGAGTATATATTTATCTTGGAACACTGGCTGCTGGTGAAAGCTTACCTAGTGTGGCACACAGCCATTTATAAAGCTCCATATAATAATAGGATAGGCCTAAGTAGTAAAACAATAGATTTGATAGGAAAAAGGAAACACGGCACTTGTTTTTTTCTTTGGCCAAATCTTGTCAGTTGCACACGAGCACACAGGCATACATTCATTCATAGGCCTACATTCGTCATCCCAAGTTCTAGCTATAGCCTATGTTTGAGGGTGATGTTGTTTTTTATTTAAGTGCATCCCCAATGGGTCATATCATACATTTACTTGACCTATCTCTCTGTATCTCCTCCACTAATTTTAACTAGACATACTTTCAACATGAAACGTTGTTTGAAGGGTCCACAAGGCTGCCGTGTATTTGCTTAAATTAGGTCAGGGAGGCACTACAATCTTATCAGATCACCTTGGCATGTTATATGATCCCCCTGCAAAATTTCTGCAAAATGCACAGAGCATTCTGTAGATATCGCGGTGAAGAGAAAGCATGCAGATACGGATGGACGGAAATCCAGATGGACAACCAGAAAACATAAAGGGTTCCCCCCATGGGGCGTATTCTTTAATAGTACATTGGGCAAAGGAACAGATATATATGTAAGTCAGTTTGCATATATGCTGCTATGTAGCACACTGACTTCATGAGACAACACTGAGGTCACAACAGATGTGCACAGATGATGCCTTTGTTTCCACATTCAAGCAGAGTACTGGTGTAGCCCAAATATTAGTTTTGTCAGGTTGTTAGTATATAGCATTCAAAAACTATGATGAACAAATGACTTGAGTATTTTGCAAGCTTATTCTTCTCATATTTAAGTATGAACAATTTTATGTGCATGCTTTTTATTTTTTCTCAGGGCAGGTTGAAAATGTGGCCAGTCATCAAATACATTGAAAAAGAGACTGCCTATGAACGAGGAGGAGGCAAAGGAAAAAAAGGGCAGGCCAGCAGAAGAACCCTGAAGACAATGCCCATAATTGAGGTGAAGCAGGTGAGTTCAAAAAGGAGTTAAACTTCTACTTCACCATCTGAAAATATTTCTTGTGACCGGTACATTTTTTTTTGGGGGGGGGGGGGGGGCAGGGAGATGCAAAGCTTGTTAGTTTTAGGGTACCAATCACAGAAAAAGTGGATGGGTTTATAAGTTAGGGTACATAAATGTGGACAGCTGTTGTAAAAAAAATTGTGTTCTATCCCCAATTGTATTGAGCTGGAGAATTTTATGTCCTATAATCATCATAACAGTATGAGTATTTCATTTCTCGAATACATTATGCTGTATAACCCCCCAAAATTGCACCCATCTTAACTTTATGTTCAAGAGAAGCATGTTATTGTCACAAGGGACAGTTCGGTTTGCACAAATTACTTACAAATATTCAAAAACAAAATAAACTTGTTACAAATATATTCAAGCACAGAATAATTGGGTACAAATTTTCAAGCTATCCAAGGAAAGCTTCTATATCAGGCCTAAAAGCTTTGTTTCTGCATAATATTATCAAAGAAGTAGTGCTCTGGATAATTGTATCAAATTTAGTGTTCTGGAATGGACAAAATGCTCATGTAAAGCTGATGAAACAAACAAATTAAATAACATTCAGGCTATTTACGTGTTTGTCTCTTTTTGTTATGTAAATAAATGCAGCATCTGTATTAGAAAAAAATCACAGGATGGGAGAAAATGCAACCTCATGATGAAATAGATGCTCTGGCTCTTACTTGATTCAGTACATATTAAGATTTTTGTTTGTTTGTTCATAATAGCTGAGACCATTATAATCTTGAAAGGTCTTTGACATATTTTTAAGGGTCTACCCCATGGGGGGGACCCTTTTTGTTTTTCGGGTTGTAGGTCTGTCTGTCCGGATGTCTGTCTCTCTTAAGGTACCCTTGTGGACACTGTAACTTGAAAAAAAATTAGGCTACAACCATCACATGTATACGCTTAAAGTATCTTATGAAGACCTTGGATGAGTTCAACATTCAGAGACCTTGACCTATTTTCAAGGTCACCAGGGCCCGATATGTGGCCGCCATGTGGACGCTTTAACTTGAAAACAAAGCTAGAACCGTTAAACTTGTGCACATGAATTATCTTATGAAGAACTTGGATGAGTTTGACGTTCAGCGACCAGGACCTATTTTCAAGGTCACCAGGGCGCGACATGTGGGCCCCTTGTGGATGCTCTAACTTAAAAACAAATGAAGCTACAACTGTCATACCTATACACATGAAGAATCTTATGAAGATCTTGGATGAGTTTGACATTCAGCAACCTTGACCTACTTTCAAGGTCACCAGGGCCCGACATATGAGCGACCAGTGGGTCTTCAGGGCATTTTTACTGTATCTACAGAATGCTTCCATGTATTTTACTCAAATTTTACAGTATGAATATATTGTATGCCAAAATGAACGGATATGATTTTGGTGTCACCATGACCTAATTTAAGCAAACAGCAGCCTAATTAGATGTTTGGAAGAGCATGTTACTGTGATATTTACAGAATGCCTCCATCTATTTTGCTCAGATTTTGCAGTATGATCATCTTACATGCCAAGATGAACTGATATGATTTGGATGTCGCCATGACCTAACTTAAGCAATTTACGGACCTTTCAGTCAACGCTTTGCATTGAAGGCAGTCTAGCTTTTAGAGAGACTGTTTCAACATGGTTCTTCTTCAAATACTAATAATCTCATTTAAACTTATAATTTTCCTTTGCAGGATATATCTGAAGATCAGATAGAAAAGGAACTGAAGACTGAAGAAGGCAGTGCCCCTCATCTGATTGCATTTGTTTCATCACAGAAAGACAGCCTCCAGGGCATGTACATTGTGGGAGACACTGTAAAGATCAGTGTGCCTGTAGAGGGGGGTATAATGTGTGGGGTGCTAAAACTCTTTGCTTCCTATTACGTGTTTGATCTCCAATACCCGAGGCAGCATGCAATGGTCATGGCAATTTTACAGACCTTCTTGACTGACGAGCCATACAGAGGTGCAACAAATCAGAAATACAAATTCTTCGTGGAGAAGTTCCGAAAGGCCTTCAAAAAACTGCCTGATCCAGAGCCAATGTCAAAAGATTAATACAGTGAAAAGGCTTGCACATATATGTAGCACAGACGCCTGATGAATTAGATAATTGACATATCTATATTACATATCTTTTCATTGGTCAAGAAAGTTTAGAAACTCGATTGAACATTGTAAATGTAGAGACCAAGTTTTAATCAAGGTACTTTACATATGAAATTTTGACTGAAAATATTTTAGCTTATTTTTTTTTTGAGGGGGGGGGATGAAATGTACATGCATCGTTTATTGTGCTGTTTACCTCTCAGTATGTTTAAATAGTTTATGTAATATTGATGCCAGATTACAATGTTTAATGTATCCATGAAAAAAGGGTAACCATTAAATATAATGTTCATGTTATTGTACATGTATATAGGTTCTTTTTTTGTTAAGGAACAAGGAATGATTTAAGCATGTTTGATGCCTCCTTAATCGTTGGTGTGACATTGCCATATCAAGTGCTGCTTGTCTGGAGATGTCTAGATATATTTTTGTAGGCCCACAGCTGATCTAATGATATCAGAAGAGATATTATTTGTCTCTATGTTGGGTACATAAATTGATAAATGTTATGACAGAAAACTATTGAAGTGAAAAAGTTTTTGTCAACATTTGTCTGTATAAAGTGAACTGTTTGATCCAAGCATTTGTTAGTTATACTGTCCATTATGATATGTTAGATTATGTTTAGATCTGATCTACTGATACCACATGAATTCAAATGAATTATGAGTTCACTTTTGAATCTTGGGTACTTAGTTGAGTAATGCAATATTTAGTCTTTAATGAGATGTTATAAACTGATATTAGAGAAAACCATTCTCTTCCAAGTCTAGTCCACATTACAGTGTACATTACAGTTCTTGTATTAAATTCTGAACTGATAATGTGATGCAAAATCACTATTTAAGATGCCACAAGTTAAACTCTAAAATTAAAACTTACTATTTGATACCTCAGGCAAGGACCTAGTCAACTTATAAGTGGAGATATTCTCATTTTTAATGCCGTCCAGAATACTATGTGGTGTGTGTCCAACAAATGTAAAGATACCATCATGTTGAATGCTGATTCCATTTGTCTTGAGAAATTAGTAGGAATGGTATTCAAGATAACTTTCTCTATTTTGGCCATTCATTGGTCAATTTTATGACAGACAACTATTAAAGTGAAAGAAAATTTTTGTCCACACCAGTCTGCATTTCGTGAAATGTTTGGTCCAATCATTTCTTGGTCATACTGTCCATTATGATAATTTGTTTTATCTGCTTCTCTTATACATGTATACTATATTGTCTAAACATTTCATGTGAAGTTAATTTATTATTAATCGTCCATTTTATGCTTTTGTATTCTCATTTTTAATGCCGTCCAGAATACTGTGTGGTGTGATTCCAAGAAATGTCAAGGATACCATCATGTTAAATGGTGCTTTCATTTGTCTTGAGAATTTAGTAGGAATGGTATTCCAGATAACTTTTTATTGCCAGCTCTAGTATATTGTACTTTTTCCCATCCAAGGTGCTGTTTGAATATTGAACATAGAATATTCAAATTTTTGGAATGGTGATAAGTGCTGTTTGTTTGGAGATGTCGTGATTGAAATGTATAGGTGTAGATCTGATTTGGTGATACCACATGAATTCAAATGAATTCTGGGGTTACTTTTGAATCTTCAGTACTTAGTTGAGTAATGCAATATTTAGTCTTTAATGAGATGTTATGAACTGATATTAGAGAAAACCATTCTCCAATTCTAGTCCACATTACGATGTACATTATAGGTCTTGTATAAGTTTCTTATTTAGATAAAAAAAAACCCTGATAATTTGATGAAAATAAACTGTTTAAGATGTCACAAGTGGAACTTTGAAAACTTGCAATTTCCAATTACAGGCAAGGACTTAGTCAACTTACAAGTGAAGGTATGGTGCTCAGTATAATTTGTATCAGGCATGCAATATTTTCATGGAAGACTGATGTTCACATGTTTATGTTTGCTTGCAATATTACATAAATTTATGTGAGGTATTTTGCTGAAAATAAATGTGATTGAACTACTATTAATGGTACTTGCATGTTTTTGCTTACAATGTGCATCTATTTTCTTGTCAGACATGGGAATTTCCTGATTTTTTACCATTTTCAGGTGGCATTCTCATTTCTGATGAATGAAAACATATTAATTGCTTATTGGGAACACTGTGTGTTCTGAAAGTGCTTTGAGAACACAAATAAGTGTTCTCAAACTGTTACATGGCCAGAACGCGTCCATGTGTTCTCCGTGGAACACATGTAGAACGCATGTATGCGTTCTGAGATTGGAACACATAGTGTTTTATTCTGAACACACAATGTTCTATATTCAGTTTAGAACACTAAGACTGCGTTCCCAAACTGTTACAAATGAGTGTTCTCTGTGTGTTCTAAACCAGAACACTTGGGTTTAGAGTGCAACCGAGATCAGCGAGCAGACGAGCGCGATTTGTATGACGCAAAGCGCCTGTGCACGTCCTCGCTGCTTGATATTGGACGGATTCTAGCATATCTGATAAGGTTTGGCCACAATTGTCGAACAAGACACAACCGTACTCAAGTAGGACGAATCATTGACTTATACAATTTACAAAGAGCATTTCTGGATAATTTATATTTGAAACGCTTCAGAAGTGCTATCCTTCTAGCTTTATCCGTGATTCGCAAAATGTGTTCTTTCCAATTGAAGTTTGAACGCAGAGTGATGCCAAGATGTATATGGGTGGTGCCCTCTGGGATTTCATTTCCATTCAGGTACAAAGGTCCGTGGAATGGTTTGTTTCTCCTAGTGGACAGAATAAGCAAAATATATTTTCAGGCATTAAAAGTTACTTTCCAAAATCTTCCCCAGATTCCAACATGATCCATATCTGTGTTCAACCTTAAAGTAGAATCTACAGGATTTCTTACGATTTCTAGAAAGGAAGTGTCGTCAGCAAATAATCGGATGTCAGTGGTAATATTATCAACCATGTCAATGACATAAACCAAAAATAAAAGTGGGCCCAGTATGGACCGCTGGAGTACACCTGCTTCAACAAGGAGTCAACTCGATTTTTGTGCTAAAACAACCACCCGTTGAAAACGGTTCGAAAGATAGTTTTCTACCCAAGATACCATGTGAGTTGTTAAAACCCAGTGTCCGAAGTTTGAAAAGTGAACCTTTGTGCTTGTGCTTGTGTATGTGCAGTGTCTGTTAATTAATATTTAATATTATCAACCATGTCAATGACATAAACCAAAAATAAAAGTGGGCCCAGTATGGACCGCTGGAGTACACCTGCTTCAACAGGGAGCCAACTCGATTTTTGTGCTAAAACAACCACCCGTTGAAAACGGTTCGAAAGATAGTTTTCTACCCAAGATACCATGTGAGTTGTTAAAACCCAGTGTCCGAAGTTTGAAAAGTGAACCTTTGTGCTTGTGCTTGTGTATGTGCAGTGTCTGTTAATTAATATTTGCCATCATTGAACACTTCTATTTTGTCTATTGGTCGAAGTTAGCATAGGTTAAAGTCTTACAGTTTTTCAGTCACTATTCATCGGATTTACCTTAAGCACAGGCATTTCATTTTTAATCGGAATGGCATGTCTATCTATGATAGAAGATACTCATCGTTGTTCAAAACTTCAGTTTTGCGTATTTAAAGCTATTAGCTTATATTGGCATGTCATGATGTTCAGTCACTGTTTATTGGATGTGTCTATAGTAGAAACATGTAACTTCAAGTCGGAATGACATCTATGTTTCCTGTATTTTTGGAGATATTTATCATTAATCAATGCCTCAATTTTGCGTGTTGGCCAAAATTTGCATGAATTAAAATCTGAGAGTTCTGAGTCACTGTTCATTGGATACGCCCATGACACAAACACACAGATTGAACTTGGAATACTACCCTTGTCCATAGTAGTTTTGGAGATATTTATCTTTATTAAACCCTTCAATTTTGCATATTTGCAAAAATTAGTTTAAATTGACATGGTATACAATTTTCATTTCAGTGTTCACTGGATGTACAAGTCAGACATATAACTTCAAGCTGGAATGACACATTTGTGTTAATAGTGTTGTAGCTATTCATTATTATGAAATTTTGTGTGTTGGCCGAAATTTGCATAAAATTAAAACCCGACAGTTTGGGGTCACTACGCGTCGGATACGCCCATAGTATAGACTTCCAAATTGAAGTTAATGTTGCCTCTATTTATAATAGATTTGAAGGTATTCATCATTAATCGACACTTTAATTTTGTGTATCGGCCAATTCGCATAAATTAAATCTGGCAGTTTTCAGTCACTGATCATTGGACGCGCCAATAGCACAAACATGTAAATTGAAAGTTGGAAAGACACCTCTATCTATAATAGTTTTGAAGGTGGCCATCATCATTCAAACACTTCTATTTTGCGTATTGGCCAAAATTTGCAGAAAAAAATCTGACCGTTTTCAGTCATTGTTCACTGGATGCGCCCATAGCACAAACACAGACTAAAACAGCTTTGAAGATATTCAACATTAAAATGTTTACGTGTCCTAATTAGCACAAATTAAAATTTTACAACTTTTATTTGTGGTTCATTAGATGCGCCTACAAGACAAACCAATGAATTAAAGTTTGGAATGGCGCCTTTATCTGTGTTGTTATTATTATTATCATCATCATCATCATCATCATCATCATCATTATTATTATTATTATTATTATTATTATTATTATTATTATTATTATTATTATTATTATTATTATCATCATCATTATTATTAATATCATTATCATTATCTTTTGCAGACATTCATCTTTAAAATTTTGAAGTGTCTATAATGAGCATAAATTTAAATTCTACATCTGCAGTTATGCGTCCAATAGATGCACAGCCAACAAACATTCTAATAGAGCCAACATTTGGGCCTCTATAGTTAATACTTTGGAAGCCAGAAGCGATATAAAGTGTCGAATATGGCTCTAATTTGTATAAGTTTGAACCTCATAACTATCAGGAAAGATTTGCGAAAAATTCACTACAGGTGATATGTACCCATGTCATATTTGTGTCTGTGTGCCAACACAGACATATTGTTTTTCTAGGAATTCTTTCTTTCTTTCTTTCTTTCTTTCTTTCTTTCTTTCTTTCTTTCTTTCTTTCTTTTTTTCAACCAATTCTAATCATGTTTTACTCAAATTGTAGGTATTGCAACACTTCACATTTTTATAAGAAAATGTAACCTCAAAAGGGCAAAGGTCAAGGTCATTTTGCCCTTTGAAAGTTTTATCTTGCCATAACTTGGTCATTTTCATCCCATTTGGTTCATGTTGGGCTCAAATTGTGGGCATTGTAACACTGCGCAATTTACATGTGACCTGTAAAGGTCAAAGGTCAAGGTCATTTGGACTTTGAAATTTACATTCAGCCATGAGCTTAATGTAATGTGAAGTACCAAAGGATAAAAGTTGTAGCATTTAATATTTACAACTTTTGAAGGCACACAGACAGATTTGCCTTGAAGCAAATCTTCTTTTCCAGTTGAACTTGAAGCCATAGGCTTCAAGTTCAACTATGGTGTAATCTAACACCCTAAAATGTATATATTTTCTGAAAGAAAACATAACACCAAGTTTGATTTTGGCATTGAATATAAAAAGGGTTGCTATTGATGTAATTAAATTGTAGTAAAAATTCATAAAATTTAAAATAACATTTCAAAAAATAAAAATCAGATGCAGTTTATAGTGTCAAATGAAAGGACACGTAACGCTTTCCAATACCGTATTTTAAAATCTTGCAAAAGGGATTAATTCTAATTTTATTGATGTTTTAATTTTTTGAATTTAACAATTTAAACTTTAGTTAAACGTCCTGAAAATTTTGAACTTAAACCCTTATCCAAAAATCTAAAGTATGGTGTTTCTGCGAGAATTGTAGTGTTTCATTTCCCATAAGAAAATGATGCTTCCCGATTTTGATGTTTGTGCTATTTTTTTGTTTTTTGCGGTTAATGTTTTTGAATTAAGCAAGTAAAATTCAATTTCTTAACACTTACACAGATTTCATTATTTTCAATAGCTTAATCCAAATGTATACTTTCAGAAAATATAGTTTATAGGATCTCAAATGAGAAGTCTAGTGTATATAAAGACATGTTTGGAGCAAAGTTGTATTTTCATCATCCTCCCCTACTTCTTGGAAACACACCGATACCTGAGGCCACTCTACATACTCACCTTGGAGTTACACTCTCAAATAACTTGTCATGGCACCAGCATATAACACGTATTGTTAATAAAGCCAGCCAACGGCTTGCTCTTTTACGCAGACTCAAATATAAACTCTCCCGCCAAACACTCATACGGCTGTATAGTACAATGATTCGTCCTATCCTCGAATATGGGTGTGTCCTGTTTGACAATTGCACTGAAAACCTGTCACAATCTATAGAAGCTGTTCAGTATGAAGCAGCCAGGATCTGCCTTGGCGCAACCAGATACACTCCACGTGTCTTACTTCTCGAAGAGCTTGAATGGCAAACTCTTGCAAACCGGAGGAAATACTTTAAACTTATTCTTTTCTTTAAAATGTACAATAGGTTAACTCCACAATACCTACATGATCTCGTTCCTCGTGACGTTGCATTCACTACTGGGCGCCTTTTGAGAAATCGTACTGAATTACGCCAAATTAGGTTCACCACCAATCGCTTCGGCGATTCATTTCTCCCGTCTGCTATCAAATTATGGAATAACCTCCCGGTTGATGCTCGTCTCACCAATTCCCTGCCACAGTTTAAATCTAAATTAAATCTATTACTCTTAAGTGTTGACAAAAAGCCCACATACTTTAAACATGGAAGTCGTTTTCTGAACATATGCCACACGCAGCTACGTCTTAACTTCTCTGTTTTAAATGCCCATCTACATCATGTCAATATCCTTCCAGCCTCAACGTGTGCATGCTCTCATACCACTGAAGATACGAAACATTACCTTTTGTTCTGCCCCAAGTTCACTGTGCAAAGGGTCCGTCTACTGAACACTGTGTGTCACTTACTCGCTCCAGGTGTAAATCCGACTTTAATAGTTCAGTGCTCTGGTGACATTTTACTAAATATTCTCTTGAAAGGAAGTGAGGACTTGCCAGACACTGATAATGTATTCATCTTTGAGGCTGTTCAGACATTCTTATCAGAATCTAGACGTTTCATCTACTAATTTAGTATATGATCTAATTATAAGTCTCCACTATCTGGCATCAATTGTATTATTCGTGTACAAGCCGTGAATTTAGTCTTCTGTTCTCGTCCAGTGTGTATTGTATATATTCCTGTGCGTCCTTTTATGTACTGGAGAGCCTCCAGATTAGTCTTTGTGTACTATTAGGCAATCCAGAGAAAATAAATATGTTTATACTATACTATTTTCTGAGAAAGGCATTGTAAAGGTGTACCACGCTCTTCAATGAAAATGATAGTAACTTCACTCAATGATGCAAAGAAGTCCCGTACTTTCTATTTGGGGACAGTCGTATGATTGCCGATATGATTACCTTCTTTGCTATAAAGCACATATAAATTTGACCCTATCGCTTTTGAAATAAAATTATAACCCACTATAAGTTAACGCCCTGCCTGCCTGCCTGCCTGCCTGCACGCCTATCTGTCTGTCTCCATCCATCCATCTACATTGTGCTTTACTTTTGATGGGGTGTTACTTTATTGATAATAAAGTGTCTTTTGATAACTGTAATCTATATCCTACCATCCTGTTTATTTATTTATTTTTGGATACAGTATTTTAAGGGATATCATAACATAGACATAATAAAGGACATCATTATCTTTCTCTACCCTTTACTCGCTCACAACCCCCCCTCCCCAAAACACACACAAAAGAAACAAGGAAACAAAACAAACAAATAAATAAAATAAAACAACACAACCACCACACACACACACACACACACACACACACACACACACACACACACACACACACGCACACACACACACACACTCATACACTCACACACCCACACCCACGAAACTATGGGACATCAAGTTCAAGCATCCATTTAATAAACGTCTTTTTATGTTTAAGATGCCTGCACCATATAGTATTATGTGTATTTCGGTAACTGATAGCAGAATTTGTTACGCTTTCAGGCCTGATTCATCAATGTCAGCTTCATACACCAGTTGCAGTGCTGTTGTCAACAAGACATTTAAAGTTGTATGTACCGGTACCCTTGTTGATGTTTCTCAATAGATTACTTGTCCGAAACCTGAATGGGAAAATTATACACCATACAATCTCGCATTGATAAAAACACGGTATTCCTTCAACTGATTAATACTGTTTGTAGATAAAGAGCATGTGTATTCCTGTTCCACATTGAAGCGTTTTCGCAATATAAAGTTACTTTCAACTTGTCAAAAACAGTAATTATGTCTGTGTGCCAACACAGACGTATTTTTTTTCTAGGAATTCTTTCTTTCTTTCTTTCTTTCTTTCTTTCTTTCTTTCTTTCTTTCTTTCTTTCTTTCTTTCTTTCTTTCTTTCGTTCTTTCTTTCTGTACAGGCAAATTTGTCCGATATTTCGTTTGAAAAGAATTATGCGCAGAAACTCCAAATTTGGCACAACTATACTTCTATAGATAAAGTCTCGCCTTCTTATAATGAGAGGTCATGCTTTTCAAAATTATGCAAATGAGGGCTAATTAAAGTTTTATATCTTCAATATCTTATATGTTATAGTAGATGTGGTTGCAAGTGTATAGGAGTTCGATCATAACAAAGCAAAGGTCATCTCAAATGTCAATGTGAAAGGTCATGTCAAGGTCAAAAGCCAATTTTAGGTCCAAATGTCATTTTAAAGGTCAAGGCCCACTTCAGGTAGAGATCATCTCAAGGTCAAAGGTCATTTCAAGGTCAAAGGCCACTTTCGATGGTGACTTTCTTCTAGCCATAACTTGGTCAATTTTTATCCAATTTTGACCATGTTGGACTCAAATTGTAGCTATTGTAACACTGCACATTTTGAAACTTATATGCGACCCCTAAAGATCAAAAGTCGACGTCATTTGGACCTTTGAAAATTTCACCCAGCCATAACTCGGCAATTTCCATCCAATTCTAATCGTGTTGGACTAAAATTGTGGGTATTGTAACACTTTACATTTTTGCAATTTACATGTGACCTGTAAAGGTCAAAGGTCAAGGTCAAGGTCATTTGGACTTTGAAATTTTCATCCAGCCAAAAGCTTAATGGAATGTGAAGTACCAAAGGACAAAAGTTGTAGCATTTAATATTTATAACTATTGAAGGCACACAGACAGATTTGCTTTGAAGCAAATCTTCTTTTCTAATTGACTTTGTTCCTGTGTGTATGTGTCTGGATGGCAACTTCTCCCCTCTTTCCTGTTTTTCTCTTTTCTCCTAGAGTACTTCGATGATAACAGGTAGGATCATGTTAACGTTTTTGCTGAAGCCAGATACTGAATGTAATTATTAAACGTATTTATCTTTATCGGAGAACTATTGTTCCTGATCTCATAAAACACTATCTCACGATCTTATATCTTTGATCATGCATATTGACGAGTTTATCTGAAGTATAAGTATATTTGCATTTTTTCTTACTTGATTTTGTCCTTACCAGATTGAGCTCAGTTTATCTCTGAAAACACTTTACGCCTTTGATATGTTAAAAGTGTCCATGGAGGAGCTCACGGATGAATGAAAGGTCAACAAGTGCACGATCTCTCAGTTGTACTGTATCACAAAACTTTAATGCGCATCGACTGTAACATGATTTAAGCATGCATACAGCAAGCGTGTTTCCTGTAGTAAAGATATAAATGTAAGTGGCAATGCATAAAACATTTGGTGTAGGCCTATTTGTACGTCCTCATGTTTATAGAACAAACCAGATGAGAACAAAAAAAAAAAAAAAAAAAAAAAAAAAAAAACAAAAACAAAAAAAAAACAAAACAAAAAAAAAAACAAAAAAAAAAAACAAAACCCCCAAAACGGCCAGGTGTGTATACCCATCACACACATTGTCAAACGCAGAGATATCCAGGGGAAAATTAAATTATTTTTCCCGCCACATTCTCGAAGTTTTTTGTTTTTCATTTTACAATTTTCAAGTACAGTCAATTGACACATAATAAAGGAAACAGTCAATTGACACATATGCTATTGGCCATCCCGTATCCAATGGATATTGAACACACATCAGAGCCATCCTGCAAACAATGCCATTGAACTAATAGAAGTCAAACCGGCAACATTTAGGAGGGAGAAAAATAATCCTGCTCCCCACAATAATGACTGTTTTCATGCCGAGAAGAAAAACAACAATAGGTATTTATAGGTGATGTCAGTGGCAATGATAGATATATGGCATTGAATGAGAGGGTACGTGTCATTTTTTTTAACGACAGGGTCAATTGCATGATTTTAACTGTCATTTCGGAATACCGATTTGAAGAAACAATGAACAATTTTAATTTTTTTTTTCAAATGTACTTAGAGTACGAAATAAAGATATATATACATCATACCATTTAAAACACCCTAACGTATCGTAAGCGATTTTTGCTTATTTAGAAGAGGTAAACGGCAGACGGTATTTCTTAACTGGTATACTGGGGTATTTTATTTTCCGTCCCAGCGTATCCTGGAAGCCCTCTTATTTTGGTTCTCGTCATCATTTTGGAACCTTATAGTCTGTACGCTGTACTGGGCAAATTTATTTCCTGTACAGGAAATTGAGCTATTACAGGGAATGTATAATTAAAATTGAGCTGTGTTGACATGCTTTTATAAGGAGAAGTCCCAATGTTTGCTTCCTTTCCAACCAGGCTGCAGTACTGTCACCCAGGCTGTGTCCTGCTCTGTGGCGGGCTGTGTGTTAACCCCATTGATATTGATGGCAGTTATAAACTCAATTTCCTCAAAGGAACGCTTGCTTTTTCCAAAATTGTAGCTTTTTCGACTCCCTCACGCTCAGGGAATAATCTGTATCCGCTGTGGGCGAGGCATTCATTAATGCAAGACTCACACTCAACAGCATGTCACACACGTTTCTGTCATGCCACTATGTTTGCGGACATGAGTCACTGCACACAAATGTTGCATCACATGAAAAATATTTATTATCCAATCTTTACTAAGAATTCAACTTTACCAAGTGGTCAGGCCATAGATATGAACGAATAAACTAGCTTGAAGGAAACAGAGTCCACTAAACAACAATAATGACCTGTCCTTGTTCACGCTGGAATAATGCGAATTTTTGTCGAACTTGCATACTTAAAAAAAAAAATCTTATCAAACATGGCTGCACCCAAGCCTTACTTTCTGTGCATGTGTTTTTCTCTGTAAAAAATATATGTGAAAATAGATTATTATCATCATCATCATCATCATCATCATCATCATCATCATCATCATCATCATCATCATCATCATCATCATCATCATCATCATCATCATCATCATCATCATCATCATCATCATTATTATTATTATTATTATTTTAAAATTTGTGAAATATGTTGACACTTATTGTATTAAATATGTTAAACCCTCTCAGTGCTCAGTTTTGGCTACCTCGAGAACTTTCCCCGGCCCGTTTGGAAACTTGTTAACCTAAACCATTCTTCTGGTGTCTGCGACGGCAGGCACGTTGGTACTTCAAGGTGGGGGGGGGGGGGTCTGCTTGCAAAGAAGATGAACTTGGTATCATAACGTCAATTCAGGGCACATCGGATTTTGTCAACGCTGGTAGTGAGAGTTAATAAGGTACGCATGATGAAAACACTGGCGCGAAAAGGCATTATAGACAAAGAAAAATCAGAAAAGAAGATTCTCGACAGCAAATCTGTGTGCCTTTAAAAAACGAATATTTTAAAATTCTTTGAATATTTCACTTTGTATCTGTATTACAAATACAATTTTGAAGGAAGGACAAGAGGCAAACTAAGCACATGATAAAATGGCATTCGGGGTTGTGCTGGGAATTTTTCTGTTTTCTGGACATAAACGTGAATGGGATTCCTCCCAAGAAAATATTTCCAGTATAGAAAATCAAATAGGCCACCAAGAGGCAATTTTAACAACCAGTAGTTAAATTTGTGAAGAAGGTGTCAAACATTCAATAAAGAAGTGTTATTGATGATATTACATATAAAAGACATAACAGGTCTAGTAAACATATTAGTATCAAGATAGCTTCACTGTCTCTAAAATCAGCAAAGCTCAAAAACCAATCTGCCTTGCTGTAAGCCTGAAGAAGTACTTGCACTAGAGTGACCCACCTCAGACAGCTTTGCCACACCAACCATCTGTAAGGCTACACAGAGAAACTGTACACACCTTTTGATCTGGTTGTACTTGCTACACTTGCATCCTCTCCTCCCTCAAGCTTTGGACATATTCAAGATTTGAAATTACTCAGCACTTTGAATTGCTTGCTTATTAGCATTACTTAAAAAGTAGCAACTTCTGTTCGGTATTCATATAATGTGCAATGGTCGATATTATGTAAAATTTGGAAACGCATCTCTTTGTATCAAAGTCTTGAAGATATTCAAAATTTAAATTTTGAGTTGTTCCTTTTTAGCATAAATTAAAATACAACAACTTAATTTTGTATTCAACAGATGCACAATGGCCGATAACATGTAATGTGGAATCACATCTCAATCTGTCATGGTCCTTAAGATATTCAAGATTTTAAATGTCCCTAATTAGCATAAATTAAGTCTTAGCAACTTTCACATCGTATTCATAAGATGCACAACGGTCAATAACATAGGAGTAACACATGGAATCACATCTCTAGATATGATAATTTTGAAGATACTCAAGATTTAAAATTTCAAATGCCCTCTATTTGCATAATATTAAATGCACTCAACCCTTTTTTTAAAATGACGCCACTTCATGTATGGACCTATAATTATACCAAGTTTGGAATTCTAAGTGTAATAATGTCCAAGACAATTGTCGGACACAATTGCTGGTAGAGAAGAAGAAAAGAAAGAAAGACATAAACCCAACAAAAACAGAATGTATGTGTTGCCACACAGATATAATAACCAAATTCACAGGCACCTGAGTTTTTCCAATTCATTTAAGTTTTCAAAGATTTTTCGCTTGGAAAAGACGGAACCAATATCCAGGAGTCCAATTTATACTCCGGGCTATATAATTAAATATTGTATCTTTGGATCGCCGTGATGATAGAACGATCCTTCTTGGGTTAGCTGTCACGGGTTAGTGTGTGTCTTATGTAAAATAAATATAAAAAAAAATAGAAAAAAAAACAAAAACAAAAAACAAAAGAAAAAAAACAAACAAAAAACAAAAAACAAACAAAACAAAAAACAAAAACAAACAAAACAAAACAAAACAAAACAAAACAAAACACACACACACACACACACACACACACACACACACACACACACACACACACACACACACACACACACACACACCACCACCCCAAAAAAAGAACAAAAACAAAAACAAAAACAAAACAGACTCTGGTTGTGGTTGTCAATGACGATTGCATTCCTGTGCACTTCTGAAAGCAGGTCACTGGACTACACAGGTTAGAAATAGAGTACCCTGCAGGCTCAAAGCCAGACAGTAAGTCTTGGTTCGCTGCTGCTTGCGGGTGATTAACACATTGATGGCCGCGGAACCCTCCATGAAAATTACTTCATGAATCACATTTTACAGAACGATCAGCCAGGTTACTTCGACAGACCTTTGAATGGGAAAAATGGACCATGGATCAGTTTGGCAGGTTACATTTCTTTCTTTCTTTCTTTCTTTCTTTCTTTCTTTCTTTCTTTCTTTCTTTCTTTCTTTCTTTCTTTCTTTCTTTCTTTCTTTCTTTCTTTCTTTCTTTCTTTCTTTCTTTCTTTCTTTCTTTCTTTCTTTCTTTCTTTTTCTTTCTTTCTTTCTCTTTCCGAAACTACATCTCGTCCAAACATTTTCTTGGAGACAGCTATAGATAGAAATCCAAATTGTTGCGTGGTTATAGCCCTATTATTGAAATTTTTCCTCCAGTTTAGAAGAATTTAATATGTTGAAAATTATGCAAATTACAGGCAATTCAACTTTTATTAAAAATCTTTCATATCTTCAAAACTATTCTAGATACAGGGGCTATCCCCAGTTTGAAATATGTGTTTGTGTCGTGGGCAACTCCTATGGCATGAAAACAAAATTTGAGAAATTTCAATTTATGCTAAATTCACTGAATACCTCACATACTTTGCACAATACAAATCCCCCACTGGGCCACAACGTGTTGGTTATTGTTATCTACCTCCATGCTGTGATGCTTATTAGGGACATATAAACAAGTTAAATGAAATACAAGAGTCCGTCATTCCTGAAATAATTAGGTCTGTGGTACAGTAGCATAAGCTTTGAAACCATGCAGACAAATTTATTTTTAAGCATTTTTTTTTTGAATTTCAATTCTCTTTGCTATAAGTTTGAAGATATTGAAGATTTAAAGTTTGAAATACTCCCAGTATTCAATGAAGTCAATCTATCATTGACAATAATATCTTACCCTCTGGGCATGCTTACTGATTTGCTTACATATGTTTTCCCACATATCGTTACAGATAGAGGTGCCAATCCAACTAAGTTTCTTTTTCTTTCTTGTGTGTGTGTGTGTGTGTGTGTGTGTGTATGTGTGTATGTATGCTATAGTGCATCCAATTAAAGGAAAGTAAAAGATATAAAATTTCAATTCATGCTAATAAGGTATACTTTTAAACTTTAAATGTTGAATATCTTCAAATATATTGTAGACAGAGGTGTCAATAGCATCATCAATTGATTGGTTTGTGGTATAGGTGTGTCCATTGAAATTAAAATGAAAGTTGTGTAGAATGTAAAGTGTGCTAAGAAGGCACACTGAGAAGATTTTAACCCTTAAAGTGCTAATCACTGCTATAGCCGTTTTCTCATTACTGTTAAACATAGAATGGTTAGGATATTCAAATTCCTCACGAAGAGAACTTTTATTCAAATACCAGCAAGCCTAGTCTAAAGCAAAAAGTAGTCTTAGTCAACAGTTTTCCTGGGGGCACTTTGCGCGCAATGCGCGCAAAGTGCCCCCAGGAAAGCTGTTGACTCAATCTTAAATCAGCACTTTAAGGGTTAATATTCATCACTTTAACCTATTAAAGGTGAAGGGGACAGTTTCAATTCAAAACATCATGGTCAATATGCATTTGATTTTTATTGAGCAAACTATGAAAACATTTTGAATTTTAATAATTTTCAAGGCACACAGACAGATCTGTTCCAGAGGAAATCTTGTTTTCCTTCTAGTTAAAAAATGCAATTTGTAGACAATTCATGTGTCACCATTCAGGGAAAAATATTGCAGTGTTGTAAATCTGGACGATAACAGCTTATTGTACACAAGACCAATATTACACTGGTATTTTTACATGACTTACAAATAATGCCGCCCCCTCCAAAAAACTAAGTAACTGACTAAATAAACACACACACACACACACACACACACACACACACACACACACACACACATATGTATATATATATATATAGAGAGAGAGAGAGAGAGAGAGAGAGAGAAAGACGGACAGACAGACAGACAGACAGGTAGATAGATAGATGGATGGATAGATAGATAGATAGATAGATAGATAGATAGATAGATAGATAGATAGATAGATAGATAGATAGATAGATAGATAGATAGATAGATAGATAGATAGATAGATAGATAGATAGATAGATATGTAATAACAATAAGTGCATCATAGGTTGCAAGTTTACGGTTGATGTGTTGAAAATATCATGGAGCTATTCGAAGGCGCAGAACAGACTACATTAGCTATGTGATGATTGGTTTTAAAACGGTTAATGTTTTTCATCATTAGTCATATGTAGGAGAAACCAGACATACCTTCAACGCAAAGTGTTGATTGAAGAGTCCGCCAGGAAAAAATACTGCCATTTGCTGGAATTAGGTCATGTTGACACCAAAATCTAATCAGTTCATCTTGGCATGCTAGATTAGCATACAGAACAAATATATGGAGGCATTCTGTAGATATCGCGGTAACGCGAATGTGCACATCCGAACGGACCCGGGGGACGGACGGACAACACGAAAACATATTAAAGGGTCCCCCCATGGGGCGAACCCTTAAAAATAGACCTTTCAGTATGTTGAAGGTAGTATTTAGAGTCACACCAAACACTATATTTACCATCTTATGGGGTTTTTGATTCAGATGAATCGTTCATTTCCCACATCTATTTTCTTTTTCGTTGTCTCCATTCAGAGACGAGCAGACAGTCTTCACGAGTCTGATCTGACCATAATTAGGAAACATTTGAAGGTTTAATTAGACCGTTGCTTTTTCCAAAATTCACACACACTCTCTCTCTCTCACACACAATGTAGGCCTATGTATGTATGTATGTATGTATGTATGTATGTATGTGTGTATGTATATGTGTGTGTGTGTGTAGGTGTGTGTGTATGTATGTATATATGTATGTATGTATGTATGTATGCATGTATGTATGTATGAATGTATGTATGTATATATGTATGTATGTATACATGTATATACGACCATGGAGCTACTATGACAGCTCCATGATACGACCTAAATGTATTGTCGCTAATAGTCCGTAAAACGTACTCACGATCATTAATTGCCTTACAATGGCCATTCAGACACCTATGCCACATTTCAATATCAATTATCATAATACATGTAGTAATTCATACTCGCCATGGAAAGGAATGTTTCATATTGCCGCTGTGTTTTCAGGATTAAATTACTCTTGTTGCTAAATTTGATTTAGCAAATGCTCGGGCCCCAGGCTCGACATACCGCAATATGCTATTCTGATTTTACCGGCTGTCTTCTTCCATGAACTAACATGACCGATTGATACTTGTCTTGCAAGCAATGAAGATTCATACATTGACCGAAGTTTGATGACACGTGCCCTAGTTTATTATTATCATCATTATTATTCTCTGCACATATATGAATGGGACAAAGCCACCGTGTGAGGTGAGAACGTCAGTGATGACGTTATCAGCGGAGAATCACTCTACGAATCCTATAGGGCGATCCGTACACATAAATTATGCATATTACTACTATATATAAGATGTTGAATGCCATGTTGATTCAGACAAACGTAAACATTGCAACGAGGCGGAAGAATCACACAAGCATTTTACTTGATCTTGCGCTGTTAGAGGAAATATTAACTGGTTTTTAATATACTGAACATAAAACAACATAACATATTGTTATTGGTCCACAAGAAAAAGGTTTGGTTAATATAGTGTTTGACCGATACATTCAGCAACCTAACCGTTTTATCATTTCCAAGATTTGACCTGGAGATGAGCGTTGAGAAACTACCATTACCAGACAGTCAAGAAAATCTGTACAAGATCGTCTATATTGGGGTGAGTGTTCACATGATATTCTCATTCTTTTTAACAGTGAGCAGTGGTAGCTCCTTGACTTTATGAGGTAAACAAAACATTGGTTTGTGGGTCTTCGTCAATGTGCACCTTGAGTACTGAATTTTCACGTGTTGCCTCTGGCATGACTCAACTACAAAATTTGAGGTAGAAAGAATAGGACACTTGAATTCATCCGATGTGATTGAACTTTGTATTTCTTGCAATCTGCAAATAACTGTAATATGATTTTCGTTCAAAACACTTCTATCATTGTTTAGTAGTTGAGAAATGCTTTGTGTATGAAAAGGCATGTGTGGTCATAAAACATTGGCCGGCCTGGACGCTTACTCATAGTTGGCAACATGCCAGTCAGCAGTCCATATTTGGCGGTAGCTCGTACATGATATTGCTGAGTAAATGTTTCCTGAAATATATGATGTGAAATTTCCAGTCAAATTTTGAAGGTTTGTTATGTTACATACGAATACCTGTTGTGGACAAAAACTCAATTTAAACATCCATCGAGAGCAGCAGCAGCAGCAGAAGAAAAAAAAAAAAGCAAAAAAAAAGGGGCTTTTTATGGTCTTTGTCTGACCATGATGGCTCAATATGAGGTTTTCATCGCTCTGACATTTTGACCTCCAAAATATATATTTACTTCAGACCCATGAGACAGTTAAACATGAGAAATTTTTCACTCAAAATTTCTATTGTGTCGTTGTCGCGGGACAAGTGTTAACAGTCACCTTTATATAAACAAAGCCTAGGCGTGCAGAAGTACGGGGATGACAAGTTCGCACTTAAGTTCATTTATAATATATGCAGCCGTGGCGTACCTTTTGATGCAGCATAGCCGCAGGTCTCTGTCTGACCCGGTTCCCTGGCAACGATAATCAGAGGGCAGTCTGTACACATCAATTGTCATCCATTATGCCTTTTCCTCAGGCGCAATGCATGCATAATTTCATTGACTGTTATTATAATTTCCCGCAAAGCTCGAGGAAGGATTGTCAATATTTGCACCTAATGACTCGAGATAGTAAATGTCACATTTTGCCAGTAACCTCGGGATAGGAAGGTTCTATCAAGCAGAATTATTTTCAATTCAGACTTTTACCATATTTAGGTCGCGTATAAATATAAAATATCGGTTCCTTCCAAACATGCACTGATAACACATTCGTCTGTTGTGTCTATAAGAATGATACGAATACTTTTATTGCTGTTTCGTATTCAACCTATAATTATGTATATTCGAACCTTTTGTTTTACAATACAATACAAATCGGGCATTCATTGACATACATCAATATGGTACAATTAAAAAATAACAATAATACAAGACAATAATTACATTAGGACATCCAAAAACTTGTGAAAATAATAGATAGGCTTTAAATACACAGTTATAGTACATGACAGTCCTTGGTTCACTTAGGTGGAGTTAGTTATTCACGGGCTTCAAAGTATGCATTGATATAGTTTATTACATGTTTTATGACATAGTGGTCATCATTAGGACTTGACATTAGAAAGGTTAATTTTTCCTCATCTGTATATTTCAAGTCTGTTGAATAATGCCGTTCTGTGATTGTGGTACCCCACACAATGGAGCATTAAGTGCATCACATCCTCTACTTGCGATAAATTACAGTGGTTACATGGTCTATTTTTAATTTGTACACTGCTATACCGACCTGTGTCAATTTGTAAGTCATGTGCACTTATTCTCAGCTTTGTAATTTTTTTCAGTTTGTGTAAAGGATAAATGAATTGCAGATACTCTTCTCTTCCAAAGGTATTTTTTAATTTACAACAGGATTTGAATTTGTTTCTTGTTTTTTCTTTTACATGACTGAAGCTCTGTTTGATAAAACAGTGGAGTGGCGAAAGACAGCTGCGCCGCCCTGATTTTGTTTTAAAATGCAGGTCTCTCTCTCTCTTTCTCTCTCTCTCTCTCTCTCTCTCTCTCTCTCTCTCTCTCTCTCTCTCAGTTTTGATATATTAGTCACCGCTCTGTATACATTTGTTAATATATCTTGTTTCTAATGCAGGTACTGCTGAGTCCATCAGCCAATCAGCCATATGCTTATGTTTCTTGAATTTGGCTATTAGACATGTGTAAATGGCTAAAATATATGGAATTCTCAAAGGGCCACAGGAGATTCTCTGTTAGTTATGCCTATATCTTCAATAATCTTGACTACATATTTTTGAAGTCTAGATATGTCCTTGTGATGTATTTTCTGAAAGGCCTTTGTTATATGTACGATACTCTTTGTTATGTCAGTTCACGTGCAAGAAAGATTTGTATCTTTGTATCTTGTATCTCGATACAACTAACGGGTACACTGCATTGTTTCTCGAATCTGCATTGTATAATAACTACAATCACTTATCTAGACATATGGTATATCATTGCCTTGTTTCTAGGCAGGGTATTTAGCTGTATATCTGTTTCACTGCTCTGAATGTTATCTGCTGCACGAGAACCACTGATATCGTGACTTTGTCTTGCCTGGCATCCTGGCCTTCACACTTGCCTCCCAATTGGTCAGTCATTTCGTACCTAGTTGCTGTGTTCACTGTGTATTTTGCGAGGTGTTTGTTTTTCTAGTCTGTCTTGGTACACTTCTTTATTTCCACATTTTCTTTCGCTAACCAGGAGCTACCGGAAAAGCGCTACAAGTCAGACTGTTCGGAAAGCTCGGACACGTCATGTTCATCTGAAGTTTCCAGCGGGACAACAGACGAAAATGTAGAGAGAGGCAACTGGGGCCGGAAGCTAGACTTTCTGCTATCATGCCTGGGGTATGCTGTGGGTCTGGGCAATGTTTGGAGATTCCCTTACTTGTGCTACAGGAACGGCGGCGGTAAGTACCACAGGCAGTGGACTGAAGTTGAATTTCGTTCTTTTGACATATAAATTCAAATACACGATACAAGACGATACAAGATATGTTCCATTTTCCTCATAAACGAAACAGTAATGACCAGTTCACAAGACTGGCCAATAAAACTTGTGGTCGGACGGCACGTTATTTTGAAAAATCAAATGCGACAAGTCTTTCTGAAGAAACAGGCTTGGATATTACGCACCATGCCACAGTTTTGATTCTGCCATGCATAAAAGTGCACAGAAGTGTACTTTTGACAAAAAGCATCTGAAAATGAAGTGCATAAAAAAAAATTGGTTGCGGAAAGATAACATTTCCTAAATGTTTTATCGCCCTACACATACATGAGGGTGGGAAAGGGGTTTCCCGTACTGGCGTACTGGGGCTTTTTATTTACCGTGCTGCCGTACTGGAAGCCCTCTTATTTTACGTACTTCGTACTATCCAAAATTTTGAAAGATTTTTATTTTCCTTACTGCGTACTCTAGAAAAGTAATTACCTGTACCAGCGTACTGAACCCCCCTCCCCCCCCCCCTTCATAAATGTGATGCCTAACGTATCAAGACGGGAAGTTGTTTACGGCATTCTGTCATTCTGTAGGGATTTTATATGGGTATCAATGGAATCAATGACGTGGCTGCCGATTGTAAATAACATTTTCAGGGGACGCCCACAGTGATAAGTGATTTTGGACCGGTGTGAACTGGAAATGATTATAATATTGCTCACTGATTCAGATTGAACCAGTCTTTGGAGTTCCATGCACCCACGAAGCCATGAGGTTCGTGTGCAAAAGCGAAATAATTAATGAAGATTGGAATGAACATTCCAGTCTTGAAATAAACTTGCTGCGAACCGCTCTGAGAATATTGATTTCCAGTGCTTACGCACTTGCAATTCCAGGCGGGAAAGCAGTATGACTGAAAAAGTGCCAATAACATTCTGATCATTGGCACCTTTCAGATGCAGGTCGCATTTTCTTCCTTGTACCTAACTAACATTCTTACTTAGAAAAAAAAAGAGAAAAAAAAGATGTATACTTCTACTATCAAGTACTATCAAACTGTTCAAGTAGACTCATGGACGGCAAAAGCATTTGGTTGAAGTTGACTTGACGATCTGTGGTGGGCAGTAGTACTAAGAGAGACATCTGTTTGCGTCATAGCAATAATTCTGATTTCTATGCCAGCTATGGAATGTGCCGATTGTAAACATCTCCATGGTTCCCTTATCAGCTTTCTTTAACGATTTGTCAGAAATTGAGGGTGAGAATCTAAGAATATGCATGCGTGGGCTGATATTAGTTTTCACACAGAGATTCGGTTTTTCACAAGCAAATGCGATCTTTCCGAGAAGTGAAAACGTTTTGTACATACTAGTATGTTCCGTTCCGTTTGCGAATGATGGTGCAAAGTGAATCTGTTATCCAATATTCGATATCTAAAATCACATATAGTTAACTCTTTCTTGGTTACAATAAGACTAACCCAACAGCTTTCCTTGGCGCTGCAACAAGGAAAGCTGTTGACCAGAAAAATGTAATCGTAGTCGGTCGTAGGTATTCTTATTTAACTACAGTAAAACCTCTGTAACCGAACACCTCCGTATACCGAACACCTCTCTATACTGAATACCATTTCTCGATCCCTAATATATACTTTCAATGCTATCAAACCTCCCTATACCGAACACCTCAATATACTGAACACTTTTCCCGGTCCCAAGGGTGTTCGGTATATGGAGGTTTCACTGTATATTGACGTCAGACCTGCACTTGCTAGGCCACAGAACTATATCTCCGCCATGATGAGGGCACTTCTACCAGTTACGTTACTTTTAACCATTCAGAAATAACCCTTTTCTCCGAATAAACAGATGAAATATTCTGAATATGTTAAGCATTTTGTATTTCTTAAAATTCAGTAGGCGACTTCTGAGCTGTTTGCCTTCTCGATTTGTTACTTTTGACAAATAATCTCATTTGGCGCTGTTTAATGCATAAGTCTGCCCTCCACCCTGTCAAGTTCCTTGCTTTAGCCTAGGTGGCAGCACAAAATCCCAGTTGATATGAATACTTCCTGTTATTGTAATATTTTTTTCTGTTGATGCGAAATATAAGTAAATGCGTTGAAAAAATGCATTCGGGCATTTTGGGCTCATTTGAGGGGAGAAGCAGTGAAATCAAAATTATCTTGTTTGTTTTCCATAGGAACAAAGTTGAAGTTTTATTTGACGCCCAAAAGTACGTGCTGAATTACTGTTGTACGTTTTACTTTTATCATTCGCCTACTGAAAGCTTATATTGGAGAACACATGTATGTGGCACGAATGTAACTTAACTTAGGCATCGAGATGAACGATATTCATTTCCGTCCCTCTTGACCATGAGTTAACAGCTTTTCTTAGGCGTAATGCACACATTGTGCGCATATGGGGAGGAAAAATGTTGACAAATAACGTGTAATTTTTAATGATCGAGACAAAAAAAAAAAAAAAAAAAAAAAAAAACAAAACAAAAAACAAAAACCAAAAAAACCCCAAACCCCCACCCCCAAAATGAAAAAAAACAAAACAAAACAAAACAAAACAAAAAACCAAACCCCAAAAAACAAAAAACAAAAAAACAAAAAACACAAAAAACCAAAAAACAACCCCCCCAAAAAACAAAAAACACAACACAACACCACACACAACACCCACCCACCCCCCCAAATGGAGAATTACATAAACAATATAAAGAGCAAATAGTTATTTCTGACATCGGAGGTTTTGCTTGGACGCTTGCTGATAATTTTTAATGGGTAAACACTTTCATGCTGATACATCGGTGTCTGGTATTTTTTGACAGGAGCGTTCCTCATTCCGTACGTCATCATGCTGATCTTCGCAGGGCTGCCAATGTTCTTCTTAGAACTCAGCTTTGGCCAGTACGCAAGCCTGGGGCCCATCAGTATCTGGAAAGTCAGTCCCCTGTTTCAAGGTGAGAAGTCAGCTCCTCTTCTTCCTGTTGGTAGTTTGTTTTTCCGAGCAACTAAAGTGGTTTATTTCTGAAATAAAGAGACAAACTGGGTGTAAATGTATTAGGTTCGTAAGAGGAAGTGTCAACACTCACCAATATTACTGACAATGGCTGTGCCAAAGGGTCGCTGCATGCTTTAATCCTCTTTCAAGTTTCATGGGCTATACGTTTATCGTTTGCTAGAGAAAGAAAGCAGAAATGGATTTAAGACAATGGGATGGACGACAAACTCAAACACTATATCTTTGCAATGATAGTCCGTAACATACAAATTTTATCTTCTGGTTCTTGATTTTTAAAGAGATTATTGTTGATTAACATTATGAAGGGTCAATGGTATTTACCTGTGGCATATTTTGTGTGTGCAGGCATTGGGTGTGCGATGGTGACCGTGTCAGCGATGGTGGCTGTCTACTACAACATGATCATCGCCTGGGCCTTCTTCTATCTCTTCTCGTCTCTCCGGGCCAGTCTGCCCTGGCAGGGCTGTGGCAACTGGTGGAACACTGAACGTGAGCTTGTTTTACTGGGATTAATAATGCCACGATCAAAGAATGTCCTGCCCGCCCCCCCCCCCCCCATACTCATGTAAAGTTTTGTTTAAATGCTGTTGCATGAAAGTAGAATTGAAGTTCTGCGAAACTTTAATGTATAGACCTCGCATGAATATATCTAATGGCACATTTTTATCACTGCAAAGCCACTAAAGAGTGCCACCTGCTGACTGGGTCCTGACTGATTCCCAAGAATCAAAGGGGATTATGACAGGTTATGATGAAAATAGTGCCTTGCTACGGAATACAATGCAATCGAACTTTGTTGTTTGAATTTTTGACATAGTAAAGCAAACAGAAACTACAGATGCTGAAATGTGTGACAAAGATTAGATCCCCCCACACATGTAAATACATACGTGTGTATGTATGTATGTATGTATGTATGTATGTATGTATGTATGTATGTATGTATGTATGTATGTATGTATGTGTCTATGTGTGTATATATGTGTATCTGTATGTAGGGCCTATGTGTAGAAAACAAATTTAAAATTCATAAATGCCTGGCAAAGATTAGACCCCCACTTATACATAGATACATACATACGTATATGTATGTATGTATGAATAGAAAATACATAATGTGTGGCAAAGATTAGACCCAACGCACACATACATGGGAGTGAATGTATATATGCACATCTCACTGAAAATATTTAATTTTATCCAAATAAATAGGGAGTTTTTATTTGTCAGACTGCTTATTTTATAAATGTGATATGCTTTCTTTTTCCATTTGTCGCTTCCAGTAATTTTACTGACAACCCGTTTTTCTTCTCTCAGTTTGTAGCAAGATCTACAAGGCGGAAGAATGCCACCTGGTGTATAATGGTTCACTCCTGGCCAATGGAACCTGCATCCTACCTTCTGGAGAATTCATCCATGGCTTCACTACAAATATGTCCACCAGTTTGAACATCTCAAGAAAAAGCCCCAGTGATGAATACTTTCAGTAAGTAAACACACCCGTTGGCTTCTTGTTTAAGTTGCAGTATGAATCAAGGTGTAGCTTTGACCATGTGTTATTCGGATAGCTTTCTTTATCGCGGTGGTCATTTTCTTGCTCATGTTGTCAGATTGGTATTTTGTTTGATCATGAGACTATTTTTTCGTAAAGAATGATTCTTTGATCGCTGCGCTGCACAACTACCAAATGCTAAGAGTGTATGTGGCGGGCAAGAACGCGCTAAAAGCAGACCAGGTGGCTGTGCGACTGGGCAAACATCTGTAAAATCTACTTGTTTCATTGTCAAAGAAACGGTCTCCAATAAAAATTGTATTGGCTGCTGAGTAAAAGGTGAAAAATTGATTTTTCATCACTAGTCATTTCTGTCACCGAGTATCCCATGTCGTGGGCGTTAAGGCCGCAATTGGAAAGACAGACCTTTCAAAATGTGTGACAATGACAACAAAAAGGTCAATAACAGTCTTCATCTATTGATGTCAAGACTGCAAGCAGCCGTCAAGATAAATAAACTCATATAAACAAGAAGGAAGCAAGCGGTGGATGCGGGGGCAGCGCCGACTTCCACCGTATTAATTTCGTGGCTTATTGTTAATGAAAATCACTTTGGAAAGAAAATATTGAAGATTACACTTTCGGCCTTTATACAGTTCGGGTCGAGTATGGTCTCATATGTAATTTTATTCCTTCAGGATTGACCCCGCTCAGAGACATAAATCAACTTTGTCCCTTCTTCAGATTGAAGTATCGAAATCAACATGTAATTCTGTCATGTAACATGCAGTATAAACTTTGCATGTACTTTAAAACACTGACATCAGTTCAGAACCAATGATGCTCAGACATTCGTTTGTATAATTATTATACGCCGAGTTCCGGTGTAAAACATAGCCGGAAGCAATATTCAGGTATTAGACAATATTTATTATATTGATAGCACAGTGCCTACCTTCTCCGTACACTAAGAGCATCTCTAGCCGACTTCATCCAAAACAAACCTAAAAATCGATTACTGGGCCAGCTTAGGTCAATGCCGTAGGTTTGTGTTATGGGGTCATTGTGTTTACTCGGAATGGATTCGTTTATATGAATCAGATTCCAGCCGCCCAACCACGTTCTCGTGTATGTGGATCTAGCCAGTTCTTTACCCATTGTCCACACCCTTTAGTATTGAAAAAGAAGCCCCGGAGTCATCTTATCATGTCTATAAGACAGGTAAATTTAGTTTTTGAAAAAAAATGTTTCTTTCTTTCTTTCTTTCTTTCTTTCTTTCTTTCTTTCTTTCTTTCTTTCTTTCTTTCTTTCTTTCTTTCTCTCTCTCTCTCTTTTGTTCTTTCTTTCTTTCTTTCTCTCTCTCTCTCTCTTTCTTTCTTTCTTTCTTTCTTTCTTTTACCACTAAATCTACTCTGGCGTGTTTCTCGGAAACTGCACACATAAACTCCGAATTTGACATGGGTATAGCCCTGTAGGTGAAATTGTGAAAATGATTTGAATAGCCAAGATGTCTAAAATGGTGCAATTTTATGCAAATTCTAACACTTGTGTATACGTTTTTGACAACTGCGCATCAAATGAACATACATGAACCAAATCACAGTCCTTAAATTAATGCCAATTTGGGACATTTTTAAAGCTGAATTCAATTTCGAAATTATTATACACGGGGATGGAATTCCAACTTTTACCAATACGTCATGATATAGGCGCATTCAGGGATTATATGATCCGAGTCACAGCCTTGAGATTTATGCTAATTAAAGCACTTAAAAATTAATGTGTAATATCTTCAAAAGTATAGTAAGTGGAGATGCAATTCCAACTTCTACATATAGCTTTTTGATGTAGGTACATCCAGTGAATACCATATCACTGAGTCACAGTCTTTAAATTTATGCTTATTAGGGACGTTTGAATTTAATTTTTGAACTATCTTAAAAAGTATTACACAGACAGATGAACAATACCAACACCCATCAATGGGTTTGTGATATATATGCATTAATTTAACAGTGCGTAAAGTTCTGACAAACAGAATTATGCTAATTAAGTGAATTAAAATGTATATGTTTAATAACTTTAAAGTGCGCTAGATGTATTTGTAAGTTTAATTTAATTGTGTGTTATTGATAGAGGCGCATCCTAACGGATAAAAAATGGTAGCTGTTGCATTTCAAATTATGGTAATTAGGTTATTAAATATTTGAAATATCTGATACATTTTAGCTTAAAATAGTAGATTGGAGAAACCCTTTGTATGCTCATGGTGACTTTAATCTATGACCACAGCCAGCTGGTACCGTTTGTAAATAATCCTTCATTGTAGACAAGCAACGCGAAGCGAATCTTCGTCTGCAGTTCTGTTTATTCTTGCATGTGGAGGGGTACATATGTGGAATTATGTTTACAGCAACTACGTATTGAGCATTACGGACGGGCTACATGACCTTGGGGAGGTCAAGTGGGAGCTCGCCCTGTGTTTACTGGCTGCCTGGGTGGTTGTCTTCCTCTGCATGATGAAAGGTGTCAAGTCCTCAGGAAAGGTACTTATACTCTTAGAATTTTCACCTGCTTTCGCTGGTTTTGTTTATCTACACATATTTCTAAAGTCCATCTGTTAGTAATTGGTAAATACAATCTGTACCTTTGATTTGTTTATTAAATGTCACCGACATAATTTTGAAACTTGGACTTGGGTATCCTTGATAGAGTGATGTAATATGAACTTTGATCACCAATAGAAGATTCCATCTCAAGTTGACACATGCATCCTGTACCAATACACAGATCATAGGGTTCAATGTTTGTCGTCATGTAGCACATCCTTGTCATCATGTCATACACCTTTCTCCTGAGATAAGATTTGTGATGAATACTGGGAAGGGGTGGGTGGGTGGATGCAGTTTGAGTTTATCAGTTTCTAATCTCAGGTCGAGTCAGACGATTGGGGGTGAGAGTCACCAGAGTATGTTAAAGTAGGAGTGAATATATGTATTCACAAATGTAAGTGAATATGATCACTTTATTGTGTCAATAAAAAACTTTTTAAAGTTTTTACAAGATGTGAATAAAACACTATCAAGTGTGTGTATATATATTAATATATGTATGTATAAATATATCTCTATATGTATGTATATGTATGTATGTATATGTATATATATATATATATATATATATATATATATATATATATATATATATATATATATATATATATAAATCCATCTGTCGCCAGGTTGTGTACTTCACGGCCACCTTCCCCTACCTGGTGCTCTTCATCTTGCTTATTCGAGGTCTTACGCTCTCTGGTGCTAAAGATGGAGTCCTCTTCTATCTGACGCCAAACTTCAGCAAACTGTTAGAAGCCAAGGTAAGTAATGATACATTTACTGACTCGCAAGCTTTGTACATTGCTTTTGCACAGCTCAAGGTAGGTAACTGCGTAGCTAGATCGCCATAAACACGTTTTTTTATACTGATGAGTCAAAACGTTTTAAAGGCAAAGAGATTAATCAGTCTTCCATCTTGTATTTCGCTGTATCAAGGTTTGGGGAGACGCAGCCACTCAGATTTTCTTCTCCCTGTCTCCGTGCTGGGGCGGACTGATAACTCTGGCCAGTTACAACCGATTCAACAACAACTGCTATAAGTAAGTCACAATTCCAACAAATCTTCTTTATGCTATATGCATAAAAGGTAGGTGATAAGGTTGAAAACAATTTGTTTGTTAGCCACTTCCGACAGCTGAATATTCGTTTTAGCAAGTTGGGAAAGCAGTATTATATGTTTTGGCTTTTGCCATTGCTACTTCCAGGGACGCCCTCAACGTGGCCATAGGCAACTGCCTGACCAGTGTATTCGCGGGGTTCGTCATATTCTCTATCATAGGCTTCATGGCGCATGAACTGGGTATGCCTATCGACAAAGTGGCCAGTCAAGGGGCAGGCTTAGCCTTCATTGCCTACCCGGAAGTAGTGACCAGACTGCCCGTCTCCCCCCTGTGGTCCGTGCTCTTCTTCGTCATGCTGATAACCCTCGGCCTTGGGACCCAGGTAATTCCGGCTTTCGTATGCAGACTGATGCTCCTACTTGAAATATCTCGCTTGTGTCATGGAGACTTGAAATCTCGCTTATTTCTACCCCCATGCTTATATCAACTTAAAAGAAAATGTTAACTGAATATCTCTACTTACTTTCCTCTTTGAATTCATGATTCACTTAAGTTGTGCTCTTCTATTTGGAAGAGTTGAATTTTGTCATTTTATCTGGTAACGGGCATGATAAACACTGGAATACATACATGCTCGTTCAGTTTCGTCGAAGTCATAGTGTGTTACTGGCATGTTGCAGCCATTCATTTACGACCACTATATCCTGCTTTTCGCAAGTTAAAGCAAAATTACAGAGTAACTTTGCTGGTAGCACTAAATACTTATAATCCTTTATATTGGAGTTTTGTTTTTTCGTGTGTTTGATGGTAAGTTGGGTATTTACAACAACTTTCAAATCTTTGCAGTTCGCAATCGTGGAAACGGTTATTACTGCCATTGTTGATGAGTTCCCCAATCAGCTGAGGAAGAGAAAGACGTTGTCGTGGTACTGTTCATATGCACTTGTGGATTTCTCTTAGGCCTCACGTGCTGCTCCAAGGTAATGTGGCCACTCGCTCTGCCTTTCCATAGCATTTGGTAACAGTAGGAGATATGCATATTAATTTCCCGCCACAACTGCATACTTAATTGCCTAGTCTCGCTTGGCGGGATATGGCGAGATACGGGTCGGTACATGTTGGGACCAGCGGGATATTATTAATATTTACAATACTGATTAAAATCAGATGGAATTTTTTTCTTGATATATGGCTCGGAAGTACTAGATGAATACCAGTTTAACATTTGCGAACTTAAATTTCTCCAAAATAAAAAAAAAATAAAATAAAAAAAAGGCCAATTTTGTGAGAAATGAACATATGGCCCTGTCTGTGACAGTGATGTGACCCGCATGTCCCTCGTGATCGCCTGGCGTCAAATCCGTGGTTTGTGGCGGGAAATTAATATGCATACAGCGTATTACCAAACAATCAAACACTTCCTGACGAATAAAACTGGCAGTGAAAAGTCCAATGTTGTGAATATGTTACTTCAACCAAATCTAAGTGTCTCGGTTGATTGTAAAAATATGGCTGCGATCATTCACTGTATGACGAAATGCGTATGCAGCAATTTATTCATGTAATTATTCCACATGACTTCAAAGTAATTCAAGTCATATCAAATGTAGGGTGTCGCTAGATTGAACACTAAAAGTGAGAACGGTATTGTTCTCGTAATCACTTTGCGAACTTGGGCTAGCTTAGCTAATTGAAGTATAAAAATGTTAATGTACCACAATTCTACAAAATATTATGAATTATTCTGGTATTTGCAGGGAGGGATGTACATGCTACAGCTGATGGACAGTTATGCCGCGTCCTGGTCCGTCCTCATCATCGGGATCTTTGAACTACTGGCTGTGGGCTGGGTTTACGGTTAGGACCTTTCTGTCCTCGAAACTTATAGAGCAGATTCATGTCGTTGACATCTAGTCGCACACGAAAAGATTCCATGCTTTGCTTTAAAGTGATATAAAAATTTGCTACCTAAGAAAATGTTTATCATTTATTTTGTTATCTTGAATATTAAAGCACAAGCACTGATGGTAACAACTTTTGCAAGCAACACACGGGAAATAACATGTGCTTGTATAGTCTGATATAAAAGTCCAAGGCCTGTGTGAGTCGCTTGTAGCTAGTAAAACGAGTTGTGTATTCTTAATGATATTGTATTATATCCTCTATCATTTTTCGAATGAAATTATATTCACGTTTTGAACTTTTACCGTTTTAGGAGTCGATCATTTCATGGACAATGTGCAAGAGATGTTGGGCTTCAGGCCGTCATTGTGGTGGAAGATTCTATGGAAATATGTTACCCCAGCTCTGTTAAGTGTGAGTATACATATGTATCTCATCAACTGTTGTAGAAAAAATCATCTATCTGTAAATGTTTTGTCGTTCTACTTCTTACGAGCACCAGCCGATTCATCGGGATAGCGAGGTTCCGTAAAATTCTATTGATATTAGCCATGCGCACAGATGTTTTATACAGATAATAAACCAATACAGTGGACCCCCCCCCGCGTTGCGCAAAGGTAGCAGAAGGGTGGTCTCATGAGAAAACTGGCCTTTTTGAGGGATACATGTAACAGAAACAACACACTTCCTATGCAAGGTTTTAGCTTTTGTAGAGTTGTGGCTCTTCAGGTCTAATAATGGTTAAATCAATGTTGATCCCCACAGGCTTTGCTGCTGTTCTCCTGGATAATGTACCAACCGGCCTCGTACGGTGACTACGTGTTCCCTGGCTGGGCAAATGCACTAGGGTGGTGTATTTCCTTGACGTCAGTCAGCATGATTCCAGTGGTGGCAATTTACAGGATTTGCAGAGCACAGGGGCCCATTGTACAGGTGAGTATCTATTCTGCATCAGCTGCACACAGCTTTTTAAAAAAGGAAATTTGTCATGTTTTCCTGAAAATCTCAGTAAATTTTTTCCCACATGGTGTATTTCATGAACAAACATAAATATTTATGGACTTTCAATGGGACTTCAATGCAAAAGTCCTTTTTTTGGAACCACATGGTAGTCAGTCGGCACTCATGATTGCCTGCTAAACAGACTCCACTTTTATTGCATTTGATAGTGGGAAGTAGAAGACCCGTTTATGATGTGCCGAGCACAAATTATCATCACGTAACACAAAATTCATGATGCGACTCATTTATTTGCTACGTTTGTAGAGGCTGCGAGAGCTCATTCGTCCAGCGAAAGATTGGGGTCCGGCCCTGGAAATTAACAGGAGACCAAGCGATGAACAGACCACGGAATCGAGGACCAAGTTGATGGGACCAGACGTGGTGAGCAGTGCTGACAGCGTCTGTGTGTCCAACCTCAGTATCACAGACAAAGTGTCACATGTTTGAAACTAGAATTTTCTCTGGTGTGATAGCAATATAACTTTGTGATTTGGAACCACAAAAGTTGAGCATATGAAGATGGAACAGGACGACAACCGACAAAAGTCCAGATATGCATGTACTCTTGTGGAAGGCGGACGCATACGTAGGATACTATTAGGCTAAAATTTACATTGAAGGTCAACACGAATATGAATTAAACCAAGAAAAAATGTTCCAAAGGGTAAACTATCTTCGATCATGGTTGAACAAGAAGAAGATCAAGTCTCAGGGATGAGTTGTAGAATTCTTTAAGATCTAGAATGTTCTGCCAGGAGACCGATTATGCCATTGACAACAATTTCGCGGAATCACTGTAATAAAATAATAGACCAAATAAATTATCATCAGAAGTTTTGTGTCTTGACAAAGAACATCGCACAAAATAAATTTGGGCCAAATTGTAAAGCATGAACCCGTCTCTGGTGCTTTGTCACATCAGGATCGATGATTCTTTCAGCAGCTACAAACATGTAACAGATCAGACAAAAATTAGAAATTTTTCACTTTGTTGCAATGAATGTTACAGAATGAGAACTTCATTGAAACTAAGACGCAGATAACCGGATGTCTCTTTGTATGCTCTTGAGTCCATCAGCAAGAAAACCCTGGTTATACTGAAGTGCTGTGGCAAGGGGTTTGTTGCATACTTGCATTTCCTAAATTGCTGCACAGTTTTCCAAAACATCTAGATTTAAGGCTACAGGAGCTAATATCAAATGTTTTTAATGGTGGTCTGTGATGTTTTTGCCATATTGTAATAAAAGCGATATATCAATGTATTGACCATATTACTAGTATAATAAAAGCAACATATCAATGCATTAACCACAGCAACATGACCCAATGCAAGGTGTTTATATGTTAACAATATATTTATATACTGTTGTTGATCAATGCAATGTATTTATATGTTAACAATATATTTATATACTTGTATGTAAGTGTATAAAGATTTTATCCACGTGTAAAGCGATGTAAATGGTATTTATGTATATCATATATATGTGTAATGTGACATGCAGTGCCAAGTTCAAGCAGGTTGCCCAATCACTGCTCAAAAATAACTGAACGATCTCATTCAGTGAGGCAACCCCAGTTAAGTTATTAATTGACATTATTATTACATCGTTGATACAAGTTTGCAAGTCTTCTGGAAATCATGAATTAAATCAGTTACATCTTGTTATATTATGTCACGTGACCTTGGTCTTTATCTGCTGATCTGAACATCGTTTTAGGATTTAGCGCAGCAGTATTAAGAGTATGAACTTAACAAGTGGTTATGCAAGTCATGCGGTTGCTTATGGTGCTATACCTATGTGTTCTGGCAGCAGTTCTATGAGATTGTGCAAGTCCATGTATATACTATATTAAACTAATATACCAATATGCCTGTATCCATAAACTGCCCACCACCAACTCTGTCAATACTCATATACAGAGTGTATGATTCAATACATTTGATGTGAAGTTTTTGGATACGCAATTCAATAGTCCAAAGTATAAGATTGTGACTTAACTCTTATAGAGCCAATTTAGAGACTGAGTCAACAGCTTCCTTGGGGCACTTTCCGCGCGTTGCGCGGAAAGTGCCCCAAGGAAAGCTGTTGACCTGGACCAAAATTTTTCACTGGGAACATAGGCATGCTGGTACTTGAATGAAAAGTCTTTTAATGAGGAATATGAATCTGGAATCATTACAGTAATCCAGCTTCATCAGCAAGGCTTAAGCGTGACTGGCACTCAAAAGGTTAAAATGAATATAAGCATGACTCTGCACCTATGGGCTCTGTTCACAGCAATCCCCACAAATGTTTTAAGTCGTCCAACATTTCATATAGTATTTTGGGAAGGACCATTTATTGATACATTTCGATGACTTTGCGGAAGGCGTCAGCGAGAAAAAATTTCAGTACATGTATAATGATCACTGAATATGAAAATGCAGATGTCTACAGTGTACTTGACGATCAATAAGTCGCACGATGTACAATATACATTTATCAAATAAAGCTCGAGTGCAATTCTTGATGTCATCACAGGATCCAGAACTACCAACTGTATGGCTCTGTATGTTCCTGGAGCCCGTTTTCGTGGCACGTCGGTTTTCGTGGTACGCTTAGCAATTTTAGTCAATGTCTGACTACGCGATGTGTTCACATTTTAATTTATTCAACATTGAGTAGTTTTTAAGCATAATTGATATTCATCGATGCTATTTTGATGAGAAATTATTTCACTACGATCGGACACAAAGTTAGCACCACAAAAAACTGCGATGCCCCGAAAACTGGCCGAACGACGATACCCTAATGGATTGCTTTTTGGGACGAGACGATTTCTGCTTGTGTTAATACAATTTACTATAAATTTGCATCTTGTACATTGCTTTTAAACGTCTGTAGGTTCTTTGTATTTATGTACATTGTAACTATGAGCCCGTACGGGCATACAAGGTTTAATAAAACATCAAATACAATGCTATTTCAACGCACATCACATCGCTGGTTTCGGAAGCTCCTTGTAAGTGATAATTTCAGATAAATTTTAGTCTTTATGTTTGTTGTTTATCAAAACGCACACATTTACCAAACAGTAAAATTAATTTCTATATTTATGAAAAAAAATGCAAAGTAGCTTTAATCACATCAACAGGAATCGAATACTAATATGAATGAGTAGTGATTTAATACGTGACAAAGATAATGAGATTAACGTGATCAGGAAAGTAATAATGCTACAATGAGAGTTTAGTTTGGTCTACCACGAAAAAGGTCTGTGAATGTAACAATGGTTTACAAGCTGTATATCTGACTGGCAATATCTATGTCTTAATCATTTATCAGTAGTTCTTTGTTGGTTGTCCATAAGCATTTGTTCATCCAGGTGACATTGGAATACACAAAAGTGGTGGACGATTGTTTCTAAAGAAAAATTGATGGATGTACAGAATAATTCGCTCCAAAAAACTGCTATCTCGAGACCAATCCAGTACGGGAGGTTTCATAAGTGAGCACGTAAATCGAATTGACGGCACGTAAATCGAGCTGCATAACATGCGCGGTGAATGACGAGAGAATAATTGGCTTATAGCCTTATCGCTGTGGGCCTTTTTGCTTTTCTAGATTATAGTTAGTACAATTGATAAAAATATCATGTAAAATGATCCAGTTAAACTATCCCATCGGATACGATGATTCATTTTAATTTGGTTTACTATCGTGCATGAAATACCTACTTTTAAACTTAGGTCTTGAAATGTAAAGGCTGCATTGTGTTCACCTGTTCAAGTGTATTTTTGCGTTCATGTTGAGAAAGTCATTCGTTGTAGGCCAATATGGAGAAACTATTAGATTTTAATTTATACAAGTTCAAAGTTGCGTAAATTATTTTGTTACTGTAATTTTTATTGTACATAATTTGTAAATAATTGTTACACTAATCACGATATAGTTAGTTGTAAATACATAGTTTCAGTAGTTTATGAAATGTTAATAAAAATAATTGGTGACTGGTTGTGCAAAAATGAGAGCACAAGATATGTGCAAGATGTACGCCTCTCTCTACATATATCTATATGAACAGAGTGCCACATGCAATAAAGTAATAAAGCTGACTTTATATATATATATATATATATATATATATATATATATATATATATATATATATATATATATATATATATATATATATATATACATAAAGTCAGCTTTATTACTTTATTGCATGTGGCAATAAAAATATTTGTATATTTACAATGCGAATCCAGCACAGTAACAGTCAAAAATACGACGAAGAATCTGTTAAGTATGTATCAGTAATCTGGGTCTCAATTAAAGTTTATATGGAAGATTGTTCAATCAAATTGTAGTTATCATTCAATGGAATATCTAAAATTATTAGAATTTAGTTAAAGATGCTGTTCGCAATACAATAGAGGCTTAATGTAATTGCTAAAATTGGCAATTTATAACTTTAGGATGATATCACTGGTCTTCTAATTTGTCATTGTTCTTATACTTTATCAATGTTAATTGAACTGAACGCCTTCTGGTGCATAATGATAGAATTCTATATTTTGTGACCAGTGTAAATTTCTCATATTTTGAAAAGATTTCGGTGTCTCGTAGAGAGCGACGCAAAATTTCAAGATATATTGATACTTTTTGCGATATGGGATTCTTGTTCGAGTTAATTCAGATAGATGTTTCTTGCATATTACACTGTGTTTAGCAAATGAAAAATAGGCCTATGTGTAGTTCACTTAGCTGCTAAATTATTAAAATGGGACTGAATCAACAGCTTTCTGTAGCGCTCAAGAAACGCAGCAAAGCTGTTGATTAGGATCATATCCGTTTGGCAGACGTTTTTTGCAACATATATCAAAAAGTCAGAGAATGCAGAATTAAAGGAAAACAATGGAACGGACATTAAAGTGTTAACAAGAAAGCTGTATGAACGTTGAGAGCAGGTTGTAGTTTAAAGGGTGTGTGCCATAAAGCTGGGTACAGAATGTAATGTTGGAAAGTGTAAAATAAACCATGGATAAAAAATCTTCTTTTCTTTATTTTTTCATTATGTCTTTAATCTGATGTCAAGTGCCTCCGGCTGTGCCCAGATAACAATTAAAACTGACGTCAAAGGAGTTAATGTGTAAAAAGGGAAAGAACATCCATTTCAAACATGTTTCAACAAATGTCCAAGTTACCTAAGGCCGAACAAAAATATATTTGTGGTTCCGGTAGTCCGACCGATACAACTGAAAAGGCCCCACCCTAAATAAATGTTATGAAACATTAAAAAAAAAATTTAAGCCGCCCTTCCCTTATAAAAATTGATTGACTCTGGCTGAAAGATTGTATCGAGAAAGTGTCTGTTATGTGCGGTTATTTTGCAGTAAAGTCATCTCAAACACAGCATTTTATTTCAACTTGTCTGGAGGGTTAATTTGGGCCAGGGAAATGGCATAGCTGCATAGCTACGGTTGTTCGATGAAACAACATAGTCCTGCTTGAAAGATTGTATCGAGAAAGTGGCCATCATCTGCCATTATTGTGCAGTAAAATCAATTCAAACACAGCATTATATTTCAACTTGTTTGGAGGGTTAACTTGGGCTGGAGAGACAGCAAAGCTGCATAGCCACGAGTGTTGGGTGAAGCAGCATAGCCCGGGTTGTTTGGTTATGGTTATTGTAATGTTTGGCTAGGTTCCCAGTGTCCATTCTCCGAATTACCAGGGCAAACGGTCATTAAAGTACTTTTCAAACATGACTTACAATCCTAACTTTAATCTGCCGGCTCGGTTGTGTCTGAAGCAGTTATCATCATTAGTTACAAATCCAAATGCGACACGATACCTTGAGCCAGCAAATCATGCACGTTGGTGAGCGCCATTTTGAACATGGCGTAATGCATTGTGAAACAGTAGCAAAAAATACGTGTGATTTGGATGTCAAAGTGAATTGCCGCCACAGCATATATCATATCAGTATTGATGCTCTGAAATATTTGCAAAATGTATACTTTTGGTTTCATATATATTATCCTCCCCCCCCCCGATTGACCTAATGTTATCCTGATTTACAAACCAATGGGTGCGGAATCCACAATTTCCAAAATGGCAGTCAGGTCCATGGGTTAGTCCCGATTGGATATTTTGAAGGGGTAGTATCCAAAATATGTATATGATTATTGTTAACGGAAGGTTAATTCGTAGAATGAATGTAATTTAAGATATATGATGGGACTTTTCCAGTATGAGCATTACCTAATAACGTAAACACAATGCCTTAGAATTACCAGTTGTTGGGGGCAGTGGGCCCCAGAATAGGAATATTGTATCAGACACTGAAGTTGCCCGCAGGCTATGAATTTAGTAGCAGCACTAGTTGGACCTGCCAAACACCCCTGTTGAGTGAAACCAGAAGCCAAGAGACTCCAGTCAAAGTTGGAGCTTAGTGGAGAAGGTTGCCCCGCTAGTGGTTACAGGTCTGAAAGTACTGGTGGGTTTTTATATAATTGGTAATAATTTTGCCTGTGGACAAAGCCACTGGCTCTTCAGTTTTGAAATTGACATCACAATGACTTGCAAACCACACTTTGGACTGGTGTATAATTAACATGTGAATATGAATATTGAAGAGTAACACTTGAACATGTGGTGCCATTGACGTTTTCATAAAACTGTTCTACCATGCTACCCTATACTAGAATGTCCCATCAGGTGTAGCATGTTGACTTCAAACACTGCGAATATTATGTAACACGTGCCCGCCTCCAAGTCTTCCCCAGTGCAAGAAAGGATGGACATATATAACTATCAACAGACTCTGAACAATGTACTTTGGAATACAAGCAGCATATACAGAAGTAACTGCTCATAAAAAAGTATATAACCCTTCTTGTATGTCTGTTACATGTGAATAAATATATGCTCAGCCACAGGTAGCGTTTCTCAAGCTGCATGTGGTTTTCACCGTCGAGAAATGTTCTTCGACTAAGAAACTAACGAACTGAAGACAAGTGCGAGCTCCGATCACTTAAACAAATATATATGGAAACAGATATACAAAGCCTGAGATCAAAATAATGTCTACATACTTTGTGGGAAGCTTTCATGTAATTGAATTTCTATTCATAATATAGATTCTGAATATGATTCAATCTATATAAAGACGTAAATCTGAAAGGTAAAAAGTAAATTTTCTAACGGCAGATGCGTTTGAAACCCAATAATGCCAACACATAAGGGCTAGTCATGAAATTGTTGTAATTTTGACCAAACCATGTCAACGATGTCCTCTAAAAAACGTAGGTATGGTTCTTTGAAGAACCTTGCTATGTGGTTCTTTGAACTACTTAAAAATACAATGTTATTCGTTAGGTAAAAAACATAAAAAATTTCTCTTGGGGGAATCACTTCCTCTTAGAGTGCATAGTTGGCAAACCCTGGGAAAGTCTATTCATCAGGGACGTACTTCCCGATATTAGTGGACTGCCTGATAACTCTATATATAGAAGGGGGTAAGGGGGGGGGGATTCAGTACGCTGGTGCAGGTAATTATTTTTCTAGAGCACGCAGTAAGGAAAATAAAAATGTTTCAAAATTTTGGATAGTACGAAGTACGTAAAATAAGAGGGCTTCCAGTACGGCAGTACGGTAAATAAAAAGCCCCAGTACGCCAGTACGGAAAACCCCTTTCCCACCCTCTATATAAGCTTCCCGAACAAAAAGCAATGGAAAAAGCTGGTGTGTTTTAAATGTGTACTTATGAACTTGCTTCCATGGGATCCTGCTAGATCGCTATTGTTTCTGATATGCTCTCGACGAGTGTCCATAACAGAAACTTAAGGGAAGTATGGCGGATTCCTTACGAGGCAATAACAAGCGCAACACATCCAATTGAACAGAAACATTATCCAACATAAATGTACTGCAGCATGATTACAAGATGCAACGTGACTTGCATGGTTAGTGTCGTCTCACACATGAGTGTAGGCTGTGTAATACCTTTTAGTACAAAATACATTATACCCCACTGTGGTCATAAATCCCTGAGAAAATGTGAAACTAGAATTGGCTGGTGACGGGTGCAATTATGGGTTGCCACAGTCTACGTGGAACATGCCATAATTTTGTCTTTTATTGGGTAAGAACTATTGATGGATCTAAGTGAACATTATCTGTATTATCTTGTTTGATTAATGTATCTATCCAAATAAATTGATGAAATTGCTTCCATGTACCTGATAAAACGTTCTGTTTTGGCAATGTGATGTTACATGGCTTTCGCAACGATATCATTGGCAAATGAATAATTCACAGAATAGGAATAACATAACAAAATCTAGATGATAGGAATTCGATAAAAAACAAAATCAAAAAACAAAAAACAAAAACAAAAAAAAAAAAAAAACAAACAAAAACAAAAACAAAACAAAACAAAACAAAAACAAACAAACAAATTAAAAAAAACAAACAAAAACAAAACAAAACAAAACAAAACAAACAAACCCCATAAGAGTGTATCCTTCAAGCATGCCTATGTAGCTTGCAAACCTTACTGGATCGGTATTTGAAGCAATGGAGAAAAAAATATTCGAACTGGACAAAAACAGACAGACAGACGGACGGACGGACAGATAGATAAATAGATACTTGAGTCGGTAAGTAGGTTGGCAGTTAGGTAGGTAAACAGGTGGCACAACAGACCGACAGTCTGACAGGGCTTACATGGTTTCGTTCACGTTCATTCAGACATTAATGTTTGCTGTGAAAAAAGTAAATATTTTATATGTGAGATGACTTACAGGCCAGAGTCAGCTGGGTGCTTTCAATTCACCACATATAAAATCGAGGAGCTTTGTGTAGGCTCCTTGACCATATAATGGAAATGTACCACTTTCTATAATAAATAAAAGATCCATCCATACAGAGACAGTTACAACAAGCAACTTTGTTTTTGCTTTTCTGAACAACAAACATCATTGATCCAACTTGCAACTTTACTTATTGTTGTCGTGTTACACAAGTTGAGATACTTTCAGATCCACTTTGATGATGGGTGCATCATTTTTCCCACAGTAATCAGTTCACATACATACATGCACACACACACACACACACACACACATGCATGCACACACACACACATACATACATACATACATACATACATACATACATACATACATACATAGGCATGTATGTTTCGTTGGATTTTTAAAAACTTTTTTGCAACGCGACTGTCTTTCCCCAGATCCCAAGATGGCCATACTGAAAGTCTACCAAAGACTGAGTGTGGTAACATTGTCAAATTTAGGGTAAAAGAGCATAAAGGACAATTTTGAAAACATTAAAGGAATGGGATATTTTCGCTTGTTTGTTTGTGGGCTACTGCTTAAATATGTAAATAAACATTTGGTAACATAAGTAACTTTATGGAAAAATGTTTGTTGCTATTTCATGGTTATTTTCGATTGTTTTCAACGTCATAGAAGACCAAAAAACCCCCAAAACATGAAAGTGCTACAAAATAACATTTGATCTGCATATGACACATATGCAAATAAAACAAACTAATATCAAAGTTACTTTGAGGACATATATTGTAAACATTCCCATTTCAAGGTTTGAAACTAGAACTTCTGTCAAGCTGTGACGAACTTATCAAATTTTAGGTCAAACGTGAAATACTTTGTACCACTCCTTGCAAAAGTATTCATTCCTGCATGCTCTTTTTACGCAACTCAATTAACCACACGACATAAATGGTTGTTTCCAGGATAGATTTAGTCTTGCTTCAGACCTTTCCTTAGTTAATTCGTTATAAAATAAATGAGCTAATAAACATTATAAAAATAAATGAAGGGACGGTCATAGCGTCGAGCCAGGACAGGCCCGGCCGGGAAGCGATCCCGGCGAGGAGTGAAGAAAGGTCACGTGCTCCTCGCCAGGACTGATTCGCGGCCTGGTCTGTTTTCGCTCGATGCTATGACCGCTCCATCTTTTAATTTTTGTAATGTTCATTGCGGATGGTTCAACATTTTAATGATTTTTTAATAAGTACGGGGGGGGGGGGGTAAAAGGACCTGTAGACCTACACTTCTACAGATAATGGACAATGATGGGTCATTTGTAACCCAAATTTTGTGGTATTTTGGTATTATCTCTTGGAAGATCATCATTATCGAGCACTAAGTTGGGGGGGGGGTCATAGAATTTAGTGCTCTAAGTAGTAATTCAAAAGTGATGATAATGCTGAACCATCTCTTAGCTATTTTGTTTTATAACGAATTTACTAAGAAAGGGTCTTAAGTAAGACTATGACGCATTATGTTTAATGCAACTGTCAAGGTCATGATCGCTTGTTCAAAGTCACAATGAAAGGTTGATAGTGAACTTCAAAATGTTCATTGGAATAAATGGTTCTTCGCATGCTACAAGGACGGTTCTGATTTTTTAGTTTACGATTAGTTATTTGTAAGTTAACTGAGAAAGAGGTGTATCGCAATGAATTCAAGTTTGTTCCTGGGCTTCATCCATACAGACAGACAAGAGCTTTCTTTCCAGCAGCAATGATATCAGCTCGTGGAACATCATGTGGCTCATTAAATAATGCAGCTCGGGAACAGAAATACCCACTGTCTAGAACCTTTTACAAGGAGGCAGATATTCTCATGCCACGAAGTCAAGAAGTTGAGTCACAGCCAAGGAAGGCACGAATGAAGAGGATCTTTGAGCAAACTGTTTCTCCAAGTGCAACTTTCGTTTATATATATATATATATATATATATATATATATATATATATATATATATATATATATATATATATATATATATATATATATATATATATATATATATATATATATATCACATGTTTCTATCTTTGCTAGTTTCTGGCTTAAAGAAAGTGTCATATCAACATGGTAATACAGTAACACAAGGTGTGTATCATCTCCAACCAAAACAGTTTGGGGACATCTTGGCTTCCTCTAACATGGTTTGCACCAGTAGGGTATCTGCATCTCCCTTTGCATGATACACACTACAGTCCGCGCTTTCAAGATACTCTGCAAGCATGAAAGGAACCTCTGTATGTTGTTTTTATTTCTGAGGAACACATCCTTTCTCATCTTGAAACACATATTACCTTGGAAATGCAGTACGCTGTTGGTGCTACATGATTTTCCATCCTACATATATGAACCGCATCTTTTATGGATGGGCCATGTTCATAACCATAAAAATAAGGAAAGCTTGACCGGGAAGCACATAGTCTACATATGTTTTGCATATGAAGTCCTATGTTTGGTTCCCGTTGCTAATGGATTCGTTGAAAAAGAGCCCCACCATCTAGCACAAATTGCACTTCAGCTGTAGTTCTGAATGGATCTTTGGTCATTGACTTGTGCAAGTTAAGCTCTATTAGGTTCTTCTGGTGAAGTTGGTGTATCAAAAAGGGCAGCTGGATAGGTACAAAGTTCAAATGTGAACATAGAAATAGGATTATCACTCAACTGTCCAAGAATAATGAATCTCTGGAAAAATACCTGAGGTTCAATGCAGCCAGTCTCATCATTTATCTCTATTGTTGATCAAGAAAGTGTGACAACCTGGTCTGATTTTTTGAATGAGAATTTCATGATGCTTTGACCCTCCATTTTATTCAAAACACCTTCTTCTACAAGCCATGCATTGTGCACATTTGCATCCTGTGTTGTTAAACCTGTATAAATGCTATGGAGAGCAAAAGATTTCTCTCTCTAAGAAAAGCAAGCATCCTTCCTGTGTCCTGCACATCTCTCTTCTGTCGTGAGTCACTCACATGCTTATGCTGTTCACTTGCTGTGAAAGACAGGCTTGTAAGTTCCTGAATTGCAGAACTTGCATCAGCACAGGCTGGTCTTGACCATAGCCAGACAGTTCTCTGAGACCCTGACGTGTCTTTGCCACATGTAAGACTACCTGTTGTTTTAATGCTTCTCTTTAAAACTTGTTTAATGCCCAAATCTGTTGACAAGCCTGCCCAGGACCTGTCAGTTCTTAAAGCATGGTGACCCTTTTCACAGTAGTTGGACACATCAGAATGCTCACTTTCAAGTTTTTGCATAGTTTGCAGGTAAACATGGGCAGACTTTTCATAGCAATTGTGACCAGTTGTAAAAATAGGGAAGCTTTGAATATACAGTTCTCCAAAGCAACTTCCAAAAATTTTGCCTGCTCGTTCAGCTTTCCTGGCGTGTCCATATACTGCAACCTAAAGCTCAGCAGTTGGCATTTCACTAAGGGACTTCATGCTTTCATAGAACTTTTCTTTTATTCTCTACATATCACTGGACATACAGCCTTTTTTACGGAGTAGTTCTGTGTCATAATGTCATGAAAGAGTTTTGCAAGGGCATTGAAGCCATCTGACATGTTTGACATAGATAAAGCAGTCATATCTGATGCAGAGGTTTTATTCATTTCACTTATAGACTGACTTTCTTCAGGCATTTTAGCTTCATCAAAGTGTTGTATTGTTCTTAAAGGCATACTTAAAAATGTAGACATGAGCAATGTGTTAAGTGCAGCATCTGCCAACAAATAATGGTGATATGATTTGGCTAAGTTTTTTCTGCTGAGCATGTGATCAACTGCATTACTTGCATAAACAGTCTCCAGACGTTCATGCACTCCATAACCTGCCAAATATGGCCAATGCAGCCCCTCCCCCCATCTGCATGTGCAGGCCATCAATGGGACTGATCTTATGCATCTGCTTCTTGTTGCTGATTTCACAATTATTATGGCTTTCCAATATAATGATTGGTCAAACGTGATGATGGGTGTTACATTACACACCGTTGCTTGGTTACAGACTAGTGTAGAACAAATACAAAAAGGATTTGTTGGATCCATATCAGTCATTGGTTGCAGGACCACGGATGACTGACCAGGATAAGTGCCTCTGCGTATCATTGGCATTGTTCCTGACCATGATGGTATGTGTACTTTCAATTCTAATATTACAGACTCGTACTCATACATTGATAGCAACGATCCATGTTATCTGTTCTCTGCGATTAAACATATATATATATATATATATATATATATATATATATATATATATATATATATATATATATATATATATATATATATATATATATATATATATATATATAAACACACCATAATTTAAAAATCTACCCGTCAAGTTTCTTTGCAAGATCTCTTTGAGACCCGAACTCTCTATGTACTGTCGTGATGTACATTTAGCATCTTGACCAATTCTACCTGATTCTCGACAACCATTTCAAATCACTCTTCATTACAGCAATGATCAGTCTATTAACTGAGGCATCCAGCCTGCACATGAAGTGGTAAGCAAAGTTTTGTATGATGGTATGAGAAGTTGAGATGCCACTTACAGCAAACATTACTTACGCACTACACCGTCTTGGCATCTTAAATAGCATTCTAAATACATTGTTATATGCAACATGTAGTTTATGTGTACTACTCACAGTGTAGTTCCACCACAGCTGAGTTGTGTATATGGGGGGCCAGTAAGTTTTAAACAGTTTGACTTTTGCATCATTTGAACAGGCAATATACTTTCTCACAAGTGTATTTCCTCTGGCATACAATTGTCGACATTGTCTCAGTATGTTATTGTCATCCCTGAGTGTATTGCAAATGTCGTGTCCTGGGTATTTGACGCTGTTAACCTCATTTATCTTGTTACTGTTAATTTCAAAACCAGATACACTAATGTTCCTGAGATATTTTTCTCTACATATAATTACAGCACTCTTGTTCGAACTCTGCTTAATATCATGTATAATAACATAACAGTCACAAGCAATCACAAGTTTCCTCAATCCCATAGCAAAGGGCTCAATTAAGACGAAGTCACCAGCATACATTAAATTATTAATCGTGCATCACCAATCGCACAGCCAGTGTCACATTCCTTCAGTATCGAACTCAAACCAGCCATGCATGTAAACATTAAACAGATGAGGGTTTTAAGATTCCACCCTGTTGAAGACCATTTGACACTATAAATCCAGTAGATCCAGACCATCTTATGTACATTAACTGACATGAATACTAGTAAATCAAATTGTCACAATACAACCCGGGATGTTCCTGTCGATAAGATTGTTTTACTCTATCGAATGCCTTGGAAGCATCCAAATTAGACAGTGTCATTACCATATCCAAACCGTAGTCCTGACGAAACAAATCCAAGTCAATTCCGACCAAAGGCAACGTTCCTTGGTATGTATAGCTGAAACATATAAATTTATAGTTCGTATTTACCCAAAGGAGACCAAAACGTAAGTGCAAAGGTCTATAGGGGGGAAAAAACCTTATCTAGTTTTCACATGACAGAATGCAAAAAGTTTTGTTTAAAATTATAGGCCTATTTCAGTAAATTGGCTTGAACAGTTGTATCATTCATGCACATACAGGACCATACAATTTATGAAAAGGGACCAAAATTTGCAGCACATCAGAGAATTTGTAAGCGGAGGTTCTTAACTTGTTGAAAATGTCAATAAAATTCAGTATTTAAAAAGGTACTACTTGCAACCACCATCTCAACAATGATCATCATCCATATAAGTCCACAAAGCGACACCAACACCAACATCAATCCATCAGAAAAGCCCTCTAGGCCTAAAATGACCATCAATAAGAATCTAAAAAACATGATTATATAATTCGATGTGTTTTAGGCATGTAGTTAAAGACATGATGTTGTTTTAAAGGAGATAAACTAAGAGTATTTCAGAAAGAAAAGTGTCTGAATTTCCAAATATAGTAAGTACATTGGTTCAAATGTTAAACATCAGCCAGAAGCAAGTGACATTAGGCCTCAAATCATTAAAACGTAGTCAAAAATGCATTACAATAGTCAAAATTTGTAAGGATAGCAGTCACATTTCAAGTTGGTTTCCAGATGTATTTTTCAAAGGACATTTAAATGTTCAAGAAAGCATATAATCCCATAAATCATCTAAGTCAATTATTAGGGTAATAATTTAGAATTCCAAAAATGTAGTATGCCATTGTAAGTCAGCCAAGCATAATGCACATCTAACTCGTGGTTCTATAAAGTTCAAAAGGTCAAATTGTAAAACAGTCCTAATTATTGTAAAATTCTACTACCTTTATCAGAGAAAGAATTTGGTTTTATGAAGAGAGAGAGAGAGAGAGAGAGAGAGAGAGAGAGAGAGAGAGAGAGAGAGAGAGAGAGAGAGAGAGAGATCATTTGAAACTCCTAAAGGTAACTGTAAGTATAACTGTTTTCCTGTAACAGTTTTAAATTTTTTCATTTATAATCAGACGTAGTTCAACTTGTCAGTTAGTTGATTTAGATGCTAATTATTTATACAAGAGAGAGACAGAGAAAGAGTACATTAAACACTTTGAGCCAACCTGACATGACTTTCACAATAACGAACTATATTCATCAGACAATTATAAAAAAAAAACATCAGTTTCACTACACTTGGAACACTTACTGCACTGCAATATGTGCAGAAAATGCCTGAATGTTCAAATTGTTACCAAATATATAAGGGTTCCATGAAAAGAGAAGTGGATAACAGTTTTCAATGATAGTGATGAGACCAAACCGAATACCAGTTTAACCTTGTCAGATCCAGGATCATTTACGAAATAGTAAGACATGCTAGTGTTCGTCGTCAGAAGGATCCATGACCAACAGTAATGAGATTTAAACGAATGAGAGTATCTTCTACCTGACTTGGAACAAAAACACACTAAAGTAGACCCGCCAAGACACCTATACGTATCAATAACTTCTTTCAAAATATATGTACTCATATCAGTTTGCAGATTCTTCTTAATCCAAATTGATTACATTTTGTAGAAAGCAGGTTTGATATTCTTTCAAGAAACACCATTTCTATCACCGTAAATACAATACTAGCTGGAGCAATTGGCATGTAGTTTTCTTTACAGCTTATATTATCACATTTGTCATTGATTATTGGCACTACAAATTTTCCACAGAAGGTCCAAATTGGCACTAAAATCACATGTTTCTGGGCATTGAAGGTTTTAATCCTTAGATGCTCCAGAACTTAATTGTCAATTTTGAAATCTGTGATGTGATCTTTCTTACAACATGTATGTCTTCGCCTGTAACTTTGACTCCAGGTATTATGAGTTATGACTTGATAGTTGGAGTAACAGGCCCAATACGTGCCATACCATAGAAAGACTTTTAAACCAGCAAGGTTGCCAATATTGTGATCCACATTATCGTTTACAAACTGCACAAAGTGACTTGGTACATAACCAGTGATGTCTGTACCATGATATACTCCAGCATTTCGCTCATAGTTTAGAACCTCTTCATATGAGCAGCAAAATCCTTGTCAATACAATGAGTCAATCAGGAACCTTGATGCAAAATGATGGTGCAATTGGACTCCTAAACTCAACTGAACAGGGCCGAGTATCACACGTGGTTGAGTAGCTTGTACCATTGCCTGGCCTAAAGATGCCTGTTTAACTGATATACCTTTCCCAACAAACGTCAGTGACAGAATAGTTTCAGCGATTCTCGAAGAAATTCCAGAGATTTTTTACAATTACACATTTCCTTTCAATGAGGGTAATTTTCGCTTGGCAGTTCAATAGACTTGATATCACTTTTAGGAGGTTGGGAGCTACTCCTTGCATGCGCCTTTTGCAGATTCAGATCATTCCTTTTTGTTGTGCATAAAAGTCATCAGGGACAGAACTTGCAGTCCTCTGTAAGGTGACAACATTTCGCAAGTCATTCATGTTTGTAATGAGAACAGTAAATTACAGAACATATATAAACTTCTCTGCACGACACTTCATTCGAACTTTTAAGGGAATTTCCCATCATTTTGGTGAGGTCACTGATTATTTGCTGTTAATCACCATTGAGTATTTAACAATCTTCAAAAAGGCTTCTGACCTGTCATTATCTGCTGGTTTATCAGGTTTCTGTGTGTGTGTTTTTTTTTCGAGACAGGTTCTGAACTACGAGAAAACTGGAGAGGAATTGCCTTTCCAGTTCTGAAATTTACAATACACTGTTGGTGACCACTTCATTAGCAGCACGTAAATCGGATCCTGTAGAGATTAAATTCTACCTTTAACATCATTTTCCACTTGTCTGACCTTCTATTACATATGTCAGTTGCTTCGAAGTTCATCAGTTTTGACTGCTTAAGAGGTTCCCCGACCTTTTTTCGTGTTTCAACAAGAAAAGTGCAAAGTATATGAGTCTCCTTATTTCTATATGACACACCTTTGGACTTTAAGTGGACCCGTAATGATGCATCATCAGAAGACTTAGAAACGTTTTTCAAGTCGAGTGCAATTTGTTTCGGATTTATGAACCTTGCTGGCACTTTTTGGGGGAATACTTGCCCATATTCAACCAACAACTCCAATGATCGCCATCATTCTCTTTCCCCCAATGTAACGATTTTCCCACTAGTTGATTGTTCCTTAAACAGACTACAAGATTCCATCTCCATGTTATGAGGAAGAGCTTCACAACAGATGTATGAAATGATACAATGTCAAGTGTAAGTCAAGTGTCAATGAGCAACCAAGCTTACCCACGAAGACAAAGGAAAACTGATACCCGTGACTTCCTGTGATGGTTAACTCAACAAAATAATAAATAGAAGCCTTCAGCAATAAAAAACGTGAAGACACAGGAATTGGAAAAATTTGATCACAAAACAAACAAACAAAAAGTTCCACCTAATGCGTAAGTATAATGCAAAAATATCCTGCGTATTGACATACAAACTGATCAGAATTGAGCGTTGAATTCAGATCTTGTCTAACAGACCGCGCTCTGGAACCACTACCTATCAAACTGAACGGACGGACAAAAACACATATTTGGACTACGTGTAGCCAAATATCACAATTAATGAATCATCACTAACTGACCTCCAGTCAACATGTGACCTTTAATTTTGACACCAAATGGCACATTATTTTTACGAATCTGTAAATATACTGTTACAAACATGCTACAATTCATTTTTCAGACTATAATATACAATAAAATATAAACTTTTTGCTGTTTTTGCATTACAGACACCTCTTTCGTTGCTTTTTCCCTCGTGACATTTGACCTTAAATTTGACAACCTTGCCACACTCCATTGGCTGTAAACTTTCAGCATGTTAATCTAAGCACCATCCAGACATACATGCCATAACAAACGCTCGTGTTGCAAATTGTTTTAGGTTGGGCCCGTATTTGGTTTAGATCTATGGGATTAGAGTGTAATTTGTTTGCATTAGACCGATATTAAGTGTGCAGAAACATTATTTGGGGGTAATTGCTCCCCACTAAACTCAGATATGATTGAGTGCGTTCAGCTTGTTGTGCTAGAATCGTGTCAGCTGCCACACAAAATACTGAAATTCATTTTACATACGAACGAGGAAACTTTGTGGAAACCGTTATGCCATCGACGTGAAAAAACAGAAATTGGTGGTATGTCCAATGATTATTTAAGACACAGGATTCCTGATTTATCTGACACTGAGCATGACACTCGAAACTCTACAATTATCCCTTTGATTTTCTACTGTTCGGAACAAAAAGCAGGAGATTCCTATTTCTCATCTACGAAACGTGACATGGCGATCCCTCGAAATGGCATAATGCAGTCTGGCACTTTGACAGACATTTAAAGTCCGCTGAAGTTACAAACTGACAATGTCCGGGGTATGAAAAGCTCTAACCTTGTTTCCCCATTCTTATTTCTATGAAATAAAATGTTAAACAAACAAACACTTAATAATAATAATAATAATAATAATATATATATATATATATATATATATATATATATATATATATATATATATATATATATATAATGTTAATCATATAATTAACTCGTATTTATACCTCTAAATGATACATGAATTAGAAAATGTAGTCGTTAATAAACTGCTGACACTAAGAGGAAGGTCATGGTAGACTGTGTCATATTTATCTGCAAATGCCTTTCTGAATAAAGTAGCGCAGCGCATGATTGGCTATGTGACACTACCGTCAACGTTTTCCCGCCATAAACGCCCGAAAGCGCCGGCATGTACAACATCGTCTGCTTCAATTTTTTCTTATTATAAAAAACTTTGTTTGAAAATTGTGCAACGTAATGGATATAAAATGTTTTCTGTCAACCGATTTCTTTGTAGTCGGTCAGGAATGAGTTCAATTGGTATTACAACGAAACCATGTAACCTTTTGACTCTCAGTATGCAAATCTATACATGTTTCTGTAACAAATATTATTTATAATGCAGCAGTAGAATGATTAATTTGAAGTTCCAAAGGTACAATAAAATTTGAAGGCAGCATCATCTGTTTGCGTGAACAGAGGCGATAATCGGCAAAATAAAATACTCTGTAAAAGTCATTGTCTGTGCTTAAATTTACTCCCATTCCAGGAAATTCCCACTGATAATGCCAAAATTCCCCAGTAAAGGCCCGTGCACAGCTTCCTCAGTGATTGAAGTGCATGTTGTGGTTGAACTTAACTGTAATAAGGAACCATTTATCTCACGCGTATACAATTATGAGTTCCATTAAGGAAGCATTTAACATGTATTATAACATTATAATAGTTCTGAAAAACATTACCCACATTCATAGATTCCAACACAACAATGACAGCAAAGTTGGGTCTAAATACAGCAAAAGGCAGAGATGCAAGAATTTCCAAAAGATCAACTTTCAGCTTTCAATACCAATGTGAAGAAACAAATATTAAGTAGAATGAAGGCACGCAGGACGTTCAATGGCCACGTGAAGTTTTTGTTTGTAAATATTATCGCTCCTGCTTCAGGAACTTGAACCTTGGTACAACCGATGACTCAACAGGTTTTCCATCAATTTGGCGATGAGACTTTAAAGGTAACCTGGTAACTTGCCAATAAATGTCTACGATAGTTCCTTATGTCGTGTCATCGTTTTGTTGCACCTGCTCTGCGTGGGTCTACATATTCTATAAATATGTCTTTAATTTTAAGTATAAGAGTACTTAACGGTCAAAGCTCATGTTTTTTTTGGCATCAGCTTTAAAACGTGCTTCGATTTGGAGGGTAACTAAAGATCGTTTTGCTTACTTAAGGTCATTCTTTTGAACAGCAACACAGAGCTCTGAAGTACAGATCAGAGCTAAGATGAAGCAAACTAATGCTAGATTTGATATGGTCCTTTAAACATTTCAAACGTGAATCTGCACAGCTGAACATCTCTGATTTCGCTGCCAGCAACAGGGAAATATCCATGAATATAATTGCACGGGTTGATCGATCACGAATTGCTATAAATCCTTTAACTGCCATGAATTTCATGCAATAAGAATTGTTGTATTTATTATGAGTTTTGAACATGAAAGTATAAGATTTTAAAACCTCTCTTTGCCATGAGAATCCCATTAATGGGAACACCCTTAATCGTCATGAACTTGCAGTCATGATCTATCAACCAATGGCCATAATCCCGTTTTAACACCTTTGGGTATCAATTAGTTGTAAAAAGACCCCAGTTCCGATGCAAACTGCATTTATTGGGATGATCAATAAGACAATATATAACAAGGCACATATTATTTCAAAACACGCACGCCTATTCAGTGAAATGTATAACGAACTCGACTTCCGTTTCATTTCAAGACAACTTTACATTGCTAAGTTCATAGACATAAATTTTTGCCATATATTGAGGGAGACTTCCCTCCTAACTTCATAGCCAAAGGTCTTGGACCCTTCTGGTGAGCGACATATTTTCGGGCAATTAAATAATATTAAAAATTTAAAGGATAACTCGCGGCTATCGTTGGGAGCTGTCTTTTACCAAGGATGAGTAACAGCTATATAAAATATGGTTGGCTGAACTACTGCATGTCTGATGATTCAAGACCTTGGCACAAAAGATTGTTCTAGTGCTGCATAATACCACAAATATATGGGTGACATTCCCGGACAATACATGGCCAATAGGGCACCGCTTGGCTGAGTGGTGTAATGTCACCATATGTGGGTGAAATACTGGAACACAGCTTGGCTGAGTGGTGTATGTCACCATATGTGGGTGAAATACCGGAACACCGCTTGGCTGAGTGGTGTAATGTCACAATATGCCTGTGAAATACAGGGACACTGTATGGCTGATTGGTGTATTGTCACAATATGTGGGTGACATAGTGGGACACCGCATGGCTGATTGGTGCAAGCAGGAAAATTGAGATGATGCCCATTTCACTTTTTGTCATTTTGATTAAAAAATTTGAACTTCATCGTCATATATATGTACCATTACAATATTCCGGTGTAGTCCATAGAACATGCAACCATTTGTGATAACAATAATGTTAGAACAGCCAGTGCTCATCTGACCTAACCGTGCACATGTACATCTCTACCCAGCACAGGATATCTGCTAAACACTTTTGTTCAGGAAACCAGATACACGGATTCAGTGGTATTGTGCTGCAACAGTGCTACAACACGTCTCTTATTGGATACCTTGGTCAGTAAAAAACACTATGGATTTAAATAGAGGGACCCATCCTAGGTAGGTATATCCATCTGTACATTTGAAGAGCTCGCCCACATAAGCATTCACCAATCATATTATATGTATGTATGTATGTATGTATGTATGTATGTATATATGTTTATATATATATATATATATATATATATATATATATATATATATATATATATATATATATATATATACATATATATACATACAATGGAACCTGTCTTAAGGGACCACCCACAGGACCTGTGAAAAATGGTCAGAAAACATGTAAGCCTAAAATGTCTGAAAAGTGAATATTGAAACAGAATGATGCCAAAAGATAAAAATCAAGTGGCGAGTACGAGTAAATTAAGTAAGGTACGAGGGCTGGCTGTAAAACTCTAAGCCTAAATGGGATATCTGAATCGGACTGAAACAAATTTTTTCCACCAACAAGTACAATCATTTAATGAATCATAGACATGAGAACTGCAACTTTTGTGTGATTAGTGTCTTTCCACCAGACCATCTTGTGAACCTACCGATTGAAATCACCTGAAATTGACAAAACTGGCTATAGGGCAGTCATCAAGTACCTGCAACTGAAAGGGCTAACTCTAACACAGGTGCATGCTGACATTGTCTCAACTTAAGGGGATGACGAAAACATTACCAGAGTGCATGACATGGTAATAGCTGATGACGATTGACCACTCGACATATTGCCAGTGTTGTGGGCGTCTCTCATGAGAGGGTTGAATACATCACCAAAGAGCTGGGCAGGACAAAAGTTTCTGCAAGATGGGTGCCCAAGCTCTTGACAACGGATCAAAAAAGTGTCAGATTCCTGGCATCCCGTGACAATTTATGCCGTTTTGAAGCTGATTTCGATGATTTTTTGGCACGATTTTTGATCATGGATGAGACCTGGATTCATCGCTTTGAACCAGAAACCAAAATTCAGTCTAAGCAATGGAAGCATCCGGGATTCCCACCCACCCCCACCCCCCACAAAAGCCAAGTCGGTTCCTTCTGCTGGGAAGGTGATGGCTTCAGTCTTTTGGGATTCCAAGGGTATTCTGCTGATTGACTTCCTTGCAAAGGCCAGACTATCAATGGAAAATATTATGCTGACCTTCTGAGACAACTGTGTGAAGTTATCAAAGCTAACCGATGGGGAATGCTCACCAAAGAAGTCCTGTTCCACCGAGACAATGCTCCTGTTCACAAATCGGTGGTTGACATGTCATCGATCCATGATTGTAGATTCAAATTCACTGACCACCCCCTTTATTCACCCGATTTAGCCCCGTTAGACTTCCACCTGTTTCCCAAAATGAAAAAGGAACTAGCCAGTTGCCAGTTTCCTTGTCATTATGATGTCATTTTCGCTGAGTGACTTTTTTTTTTAGGTAGACTGAAGAAAATTTCTTTTTGACCGGCATTCAGGCCTTGCAGCATCGCTGGTAAAAAAATTGTGTGAACCTGAAAGGGGACTATCTAAAGAAATAATTGAAAACCATCAACTTTGTACAGGTCTATTACAGCTAGGCTTAGAGCTTTCCAGCCAGGCCTCGTATATCCCCACCAAGTTTGAAGTGAATATGATTTACGGTTCCAGAGAAGGACTTTTTTAAAAAAGATTTTGCGCCCAAAATTAACAAAAAATTGATAAACGATACAAAAATCAATGTGATGATTTGTGCAAATTTGGTGGAGACCTACCAAAGAACATTTACACCAAGTGCGCACTAAGTATTGCTGATGGTTTTGCAATTTTAATGTGATTTGTGGACAGACGATGGAGGATAGATAGACAGCCGGAAGATGGACGGCTGATCATCCTATAAGCTCAGTTGACAAGTCAGCTAAGCTGAAAATTCGACACAAATCAGCGCGCCACCTGTTGAACAAAGTAAAATCTGGAGGTCCCCAGAAGTGTCCCTATATGATTTCGAAGCAATTGACCAAGCGGTTTTGGATTTTAAAAAAAAGGTTTTGCCGAAAAATGTACAAAAAAAAAAAAAAAAAAAAAAAAACAAAAACAAAAACAAAAAAACAAAACAATAAAAAATAAAATAAAATCAAATAAAATAAAACAAATAAAATAGAAAATAGCAATGGAGCATGACTATTTGGGAAAATTTGACAGAGTCTCACACAAGGTTGATCCACACCAAGTTTTAACTGGATGTGGCTGATGGTTTTGAAGAAGATGAAAATGTGAACAGATGAGGGGCGGACGACAGACAAAACAAGAGGACTGTGACAGGCGCGTGTTCTTCTGACCTTACATGCACAGACTTAAGTGGTCCTGTGAACTTCAGAATAATATTAAGCTCACCTTTATTTAAGACCATTTTCACTGTTCCTAACATCTACATTTCCCCTTACCAATTGTTCCTTTGATAATTTGTAAGAAGTCGGAAAATGTCAGCACTACAAGGTTGTGAACAGATTTGGTGGAAAGTCCACGTACATTCCCAATACGTTTGAAGGGCATCAAACTTGCGTTTCTGGATAAAAAAATCAAGAAAAGTGAAAAGAGACAAAATTCTTTTTAAAAAAACGGTTTAGACTTTTAAAGGATTTTACTGAAAAATAAAAAATAAAATGCTTGAAATTTTTTTTAAATAATTGGAGCATGAGCATTTGAACAAACAACGGTAGAGACCCACCGAAGGCACATCCACACCAAGTTTGAGGTGAATCTGGTTGACGTTTATGGAGAAGTTGAAAATGTGAATTTCCATTGCAATCGACATTTACCAACCTTCTTTTAACCTCAGCTGACAGACAAAATCATGAAAACAAAGTTTTTCAACATAAAACTATTGCTAAGAAACAGTACTCACCATAGGTCACTCCTGCTGGTTTCCACGCACTTTAATGCTTGGTCAGAGCCCCCACTTGTAAATGTTTATGGATCCAGTGCTGTACCTTGCTGCTACGTAGATCCCTAGGCTCTGTGGCATTGCACAGCGCTCCTGATGGCAGCAATGCAAACTAGCAAGCATACTCAATTCAGTTTCCTACACAAGAGAGGAGGGACTGAACAGCGGGGATGGTTGGATGGGACTTCTAATGACCTTTGGTGAGTACTGTTTCTTAATAATAGTTTTACATGAAAACCTTCACATTAACAAAGCAGTACCATATACCTTGAGCATTGTTAGCTCACCGTTGAAGGGAACCATGCAGGGTCTGCCGCGACATTACATTCATATGATGACACCACCAACTCAAAATCAGCTGATCGTATGGCTGAGTTCTGATCTGGTGCGTTAAAAGACGCCTATTTTAATTCCAGTGATCTTGGAAAGTGGGCTGAATTGGTCGACGATGAAGCCTCCCCAGAGGGACCTGAGAGTAAATGGATGTTAGCATCTCTATCAGGTGCATCTACTGACAAGCCGTCTGAGCTGACACCAACTTGAACTGCTTCAAGAGAGTCAAATTAGGCAGTGTCATTACCATATGCAAACCGTAGTCCTAATGAAACAAATGTCAACTCCGACCAAAGGCAATGTTCCTTGGTATGTATAGCTGAATCACATAAATTTATAGTTCATCTGTACCCAAAAAAGTCCAAAACATATGTGCAAAGGTCCATAGGGTCAAAAATGCCATGTCTAGTTTTAAAATGACAAGAATGCAAAACATTTTGTTTCATATTATAGGCCTTTTTCAGTGAATTGGCTTGAACAGGTGCATCATTTATGTGCATATAGGCTCTTACAAATCATGAAAAGGGACCAAAATCTGCCGCACATCCAAGTATTTGCAAGCACAGGTTCCAAATTTGTTGAAAATATCAATAAAATTCAGCATTTAAAAGGTACTAGTTGCAACCACCGTCTCAACACTGATCATCATCCATACAAGTCCACAAAGTGACACTAACACCAAAATCAATCCATCAAAAAAGCCCCCTAGGCCTAAAATGACCATCAATAATAATCCAAACAACATGATTATACAATTCACTATGTTTTACACATGTAGCTAAAGGCATGATGTTGTTTCAAATGAGTTAAACTAAGAGTATTTCAAAAAGGAAAGTTTTTGAATGTGCAAATATAGTGGTGAAAATTCAATGCAGTGTCAAAATTTGCAACTGCAGTGGTTCAAATGTCAAACATCAGCCAGAAACAATTGACATCGGGCCTCAAAACGCAAGACAGCAGTCAAATTTGCAAGAACAGTAGTCAAATTCCATTACAACAGCCAAAAATTGTAAGCTTAGCAGTCATATTTCAACTATGGTTTCCAGAGGTATTTTTGAAAGGAAATTTAAATGTTCAAGAAAGCATAGAATCCCACAAGTCATCTAATAAGTCACTTATTAAGGTAATAATTTAGAATTAAAAAAATGTAGTATGCCATTGTAAGTCATCTGCAAGTCAGCTAAGCATAATGTACATCTAACCCATGGTTCTATAAAGTTCAAAAGGTGAATATGTAAAACAGTCCTAATTATTTTAAAATTCTACCACATTTATCATAGAAAGAGTTAGGTTTTATGAAAAGATAGAAAGAGCGAGAGAAATCGTGTTGAAATTCCTAAAGGTAACTGTGAGTACAGCTGTGTTCCATGTAACAGTTTTAAATTTTTTCCTTGACAATCAGATATAGGTAAACTTGTCAGTAAGCTGATTGAAATGCTAATTATTTATACAAGAGAGAGAGAGAGAGAGAGAGAGAGAGAGAGAGAGAGAGAGAGAGAGAGAGAGAGAGAGAGAGAGAGAGAGAGAGAGAGAGAGAGAGAGAGAGAGAGAGAGAGAGAGAGAGAGAGAGAGAGAGAGAGAGAGAGAGAGAGAGAGAGAGAGAGAGAGAGAGAGAGAGAGAGAGAGTCAAATATGTACAAATTTACCCAATGACTGAAAGTAACCATGTATCAGCTGCACATCAAACACTTTGAGCCAACCTGACAGGATTTTCACAATAACAAACCATACTTATCAGGCAATTATAAAAACAACATCAGTCCCACTACATTTGGAACACTTACTGCATTGGAATATGTGCAGAAAATGCCCCAATGTTCAAAATGTTCGCAAAATACATAATAGTTCCATGAAAAGAGAAGCTGACAACAGTTTTCAATGATAGTGATGAGACCAAACTGAATACCAAAACAAGGTCTCCACAAGGGACAAAACACAACCAAACTTGATACTGACATTATATCTATGAAGAAACATGATTAAGTTCTTCCAAGTTCCTTTTTCAATTGAAAATACAGCACAATAGCCCTAAGACTCGTTATAAAAATATGACTACCACCAAAGTGCACCAGCCTGCCACCATATTGGCATAGGTCACTAACAGAGGTAACCACACTCTCTGTAATGGACACAACGAGCTTAGGTACAGCGGCTTCAAAAGATGACTCGGCGCAGTTGTCAAGGGCGGGGCCAGCCATGACATGATTGGCTGTGAATGGAGTAGCACCCACATGTTCCCTTGAGGAAACAGAGCACTCCAGGCTTTCAAGATGCTCACCAAGAATCTCTTCCATCTGTCCTCTGATGGGTAACAGATGAAAGGGACCAAAAAATGGAATCCCTATGAGTTCCCTTGAGGGAGTCAGGTTGACTTTGAATGACTCATGATCAGACCCAGCCTCTCACACAGTTCTCTGCCAAACCATGCATCCTTCAGAAGAAGATCCTTGTCCTGAGACCTCAGGAGCCAATTGTCCAAAGAGATGTGCAACCAATACCTTGTTGGTGCACAAATGTGGCCACCTCCCCCATGATCCGAGTGAACTAGTGGTGCAAGCACCAGGCCAAATAGCAGAGCTTTGAACTGGAAAGCCTTTGTCTGCCATGTCTTTTTGGCACCAAAAGGGAGATGACTGTAAAAGCCTGGGAACACATCATCCAACACTGGCTTGATGGCTTGTTTGTCCAAAAGCTTTTGCATGGCTTCCTTGTGGAGTTTCTGATCCACCTTCTCGCAGGGCAAAGTAAACAAGAAGAAGACTCTTGAGAGGTGAGCAGAGTTGCCATTGGCAACCTCCAACAAGTAGCCAATTCAATTCAATTCAATTCTTTATTGCAAATAACGCCCTCTTGGGACCATAGCAAGAAATACATAATACAAACTCGTGTGCATGCAAGTGTTTACATGGACGTTGCTTCACACTTACTGCCATAAAATAATTAGCACCAACACGATACAAAGTCAACGTATTGACAGCACCAGCTATATGAGTATACATACTACTTTCTAAAAATTGCCTGTGGGACAGACAAAAAAAAAAAAAAAAAAATTCTAATCTATATCATGATACTAAAATGGACCTAAACTGGACCAAGTCCTGTAGTTAGTTTAATATGCCCTTTCTTTCCTGGTGGGCTTGCCAGCAGAATTTGGCTAAATCAGTCTCATTACATTCATTTAATATGTATACAAACAATGCATTCTTATCTTGTAACCTATGATCTTCCTGTCCTTTCCTGATATGTGCTTTGAGCAAATTATCTGTAATATGGCTATAATTATCGCATTCAAGGATAAAATGTAACTCATTCTCGACACTTCCACTTTTACATAGTATACACTTCCTGTCTTCTTTCTCAATCTTCAAATATCTACCTTTTTCTATCAATAAATCATGTGCTGAAATCCTAATTTTGGTAAATTCTTTTCTCCAAGCAAAATTTTGTATTGAATTAAGATAATCTTTGTACCCATAGTTTCCCCTGATTAGTCTAAACACATCTAATTTACCATTCAAATGAACCTTTTTCTCCCAAATTTGATAAAATTCTTCCTCCATTTTCATGATTATATTACTGATAATTGGACAATTTTCTTCATTCATCATATCCATATTGGCATCTTCTTTATAATGTTGTAGTAGAGATCTCAGCTTGGAATACCAGGAATTAACACCGCCGTTTGCTATAGTCATACTTTCTCTGTATGCTAAGTTTAAAAGTGAATTTTCAGGGCTTTGTAACAGTCTTATCCAAAATTTCAAGGAGCATCTGACAATATCGTAACATAGAGGTTTTAAGCCTAGTTCACCATAGACGGCCACATTACTGGCTTTGCGGTGAACGCCAAGAATGTATTTACAATAGCTACTGTGTAGTCTTTCTATAGGGTGTGAGTCAAAACCGGCCTCTAAGCATTTAACCTGGCATGTTTTGTCTTTAGTGATTTTACAAACCTCTATACCTCAAACATCGGCCCCATACGTAAGAATTGGCTTAATTAATTGGTTGAACATTTTAATCAACATATATGGTTTGGTGTCTACACTGTCAAAACATTTTTTTAATTTAAAAAGGGCTTTCAAACTCTTTTCTCTAAGCTCGTTAACAGCATGTTCAAAAGTACCAGAGCTTGCAAATTTTATTCCCAAATATTTATACCTGTTAACACTTTCGATTACATTACCATCAAAAAGAAAGCATTCATCAAGCTTTCTACCGGTGGGGTTAAATATCATTATCTTGGTCTTTTGGATATTAACCTCTAATCTCCAGGTCTTACAGTAAACATGTAACTTATCCAGACAGCTTTGTAGGCCCTCTCTATTTTCAGATAGAATTACTAGATCATCAGCGTATTGTAGACAGCTGATCGGTCGCTCACCCAGGTACACAGGGGAGTCATTATTATCAAACAATGTTGGTATATCATTAATAAAAAATTAAAGAGGGCAGGGCTTAGCACGTCTCCCTGCCGGACTCCAACATGTGAATCGAAGAATGGAGTCAAGTAGTTATCCAATTTTATCCGAGACTTCACAGAAGTGTACATGTTTTTTATTACTTTGTAGAATTTGGAGGCTACCTCTACCTGAAGTAGCTTAAAATACATAGCATCTCTCCAAAGCAGATCAAATGCCTTGCGAAAATCAATGAAGGCAGTATATAATTTCTTTTTTTTTCGGGGATTTAACTTTAGTATATTTATCTATGAGACTTTTAAGTATATATATGTGATCAGAGGTTCGCGAACCCTCACATGAAACCGATTTGAACATCATGCATTATTTCCCTGTTTTCCAAAAACTTGACAAATCTGTCATTTAATATGGCGCTAAACACTTTGCCTAAGGAGCTACTTATAGTTATCCCTCTGTAGTTATTAGGGTCATCTCTACTACCAGACTTAAAGATGGATACTATATACCCCTCTGCTCCAAAGCAGATCAAATGCCTTGCGAAAATCAATGAAGGCAGTATATAATTTCTTTTTTTTTCGGGGATTTAACTTTAGTATATTTATCTATGAGACTTTTAAGTATATATATGTGATCAGAGGTTCGCGAACCCTCACATGAAACCGATTTGAACATCATGCATTATTTCCCTGTTTTCCAAAAACTTGACAAATCTGTCATTTAATATGGCGCTAAACACTTTGCCTAAGGAGCTACTTATAGTTATCCCTCTGTAGTTATTAGGGTCATCTCTACTACCAGACTTAAAGATGGATACTATATACCCCTCTGACCAGGCAGATGGGTAGGTACCACTACTTAGTATCTTGTTATATAGTTTTTGGAGGGGGGTCTTCATAATCTGAATACTATTTTTAATCATCTCATTGGTTATACAATCTAACCCTGGGGATTTGTTATTCTTTATCTGTTTAACAACTTTGATAACTTTCCCCTCTTTAATTGTATTGTCTAGTTCATTAAATATATTAAGATCTTCATAGGTGTTAATTAAATCTTCTATATCTGGATCAGGGTTATCATGATTTCTATACAAATGTTTGTAGTGCATTACCCATTCATCAGCATTTGATAGGTCACATTCACTGGGTAAGTTATCTGCATTTTTTAATTCATCAAGGGTTCTCCAGTATTCTTTCGAATGCATTTGATACGTTTCCAATTTCTTAACTAAACTTTTTGTACTCTCTCTTTGTGTTTCTACAATGTTTCATATAAGTCTTTAACTTGTTAAAATAAAGAGTCCTTGTATGCACATCATTTGGACAGGCCTTCATTTTTCTTGACAAATTATTCAGGAGGGTCTTCATCTTTCGACACTCTCTACTGTACCACTTTTTAGATTTATGTTTCAACTTATAATTTCGTTTGCGAGACAAACACTTTGTTGCGGCCATCACATATATGTCATTTATGTAAGTTACACATTGATCTACAGTATACTCATTAATAGCACACATTTTTTGAAATTTTTCAATTTTGCACTTAATTTCGGCCGAATTCATTTCTTCTATGAAATGCCCTTTGTTAGTTTCATTCCACTTAAAGGGCATGGGAAATTGTTCTAAGTTTGGCACATTTGTTTCAGTTTTGGATTTAACTTTAAGCTCTAGTGAAATCATATAATGGTCTGAAAGATCCCCTTCAAAATCATGTACCAAAAAATATCTAATATCATCGAAAATTTGACCTTGTGCTATAGCGTAATCTACCACACTCTGGCCCCATGGTTTATGACACGTATATTTGCCTCGAAGGTCACCTAGTGTGCGTCCATTCACAATGCGGAGGCCAGAACCTATACATAGTTGTAATAGTCTTTTCCCAAAATCACAGGTTTTATGGTCTTGATTTGATCTCGGTTTCATTCTTTGATCTATAGTGTATGAATTGTTGATGGGTACATACTTATCATTGTCATCAGTTATATAATCATTCATAATTCCAGTTCTAGAATTGAAGTCACCCATCAGTAGGACTTGGCCCATTGAACCATATATAACTATCTCGCTATCTAACACATCAAACATATCTGAGAGTCTTGATTCATAAAAAGAAGAGTTCTTAGGTGGTATATATACGCATCCCAGGAAAATATCCTGGTTTACCTGGAAAAAGTCTTTACATAGCTGAACCCATGCAATTTCAGAGGTCGGACCTCTATAAAATTTAACACCTTTATGCAGTTCCTTTCTGACTAGGATAGCAATGCCACCTGAGTGTCTGCATGTTCTTGCAGACCGAGGTCTGTTAATTTGGAAAGTACAGTACCCATTAATATTTATATCAATGTCCGGACCAGCATGGGTCTCAATTAAACAGATAATATCATGATCTGTTAATTTCTGTTCAAAGTCCTTGCTACCTAGTTTATTATTAATCCGTGATTTGATGCCATTAATGTTCCATGAAGCAACCGATAAAGAGTATGGCCGCGTTTGGAGAGTTTGACAGCAAGGTGGACACACAAAAAAAAAAAAATTATACGTGTGATCGTGAATTTCTACTTTACATAGTAAATTAGTGTGATGGATGATGTTTCTCATGAAAGCATTGTCTGAGATGCAACCCCACTGGTTGGCAAAGGACTCTAGTCAGCCACCAACTGATCCTTGACAGGAAGTTGAGAGGGATCACTGACTGGTGGGCCCACAGAGGCATCAGACTTTGGCATGCACCCCTAAGGGCATGGTGCCGACTTCTGGTGCCTCTTGTGACCAGAAGGGCCCTGCTTTGAAGGCTGGCTGCCTTTCTTAGCTTCTTCTTCTGCCTCTGAAGCTTCTGCTGTTGCTGCTGGCCACACCCAGCTGTGGGGGAAAGTCCCCAGCCGTTTGGCTGACTTTGAATTCCACAATAAACCCTTGGCAAGAGACTTCTTAAGCTTCTGTTTGGTCATATTGTCTGACCTCTCCAGGAGTTGGATAATACCCGGACCGAACAGCCAAAGACTCCGAGAATCCAGAGGCAACTGATAGGCATCGTTGCTTATCACTGTCAGCTGGGAAGCCACAGAGAGGAGTGCATTGCCATGCACACAACTTCAAAATGCTCCAGATCATCAGCACCGTCCAGGAAATCCTCTAGGCGCTCCTCCTCAGTCCTCGCTTGTGTGATCGTCTGAGGTTTCGTCAAAACGGTTACCCCAGGAGCCAATGCCACCATAGTCTCAGACACAAAACCATACTGCACCTGTAACTCCTTGCATGCTTGGAGCATTTCCATCAACAACACATACAGAAGAGGCTTGTCAGCAGTGAGTGGCGACATTGGTAGGCTGGAACGCACAAGGTCTGGGCCCTACCAAAACTGGTGGTGGGACACCTGTTGCTGCCTCCTGATCAGGCAGGGTGGCCACCATCCCAGAAACCAATAGCCTCAGTAGGGGTTGTTGCTAGCACCAAAGTGCATCAGCCTGCCACCATATTGGTGTAGGTCACTAACAGAGGTAACCCCACTTATTGTACTAGTCATAGCGAGCTTTGGTACAGTGGCTTCTAAAGATGACTCACCGCCGCTCTCAAGGTCGGGGCCAGCTGTGACAGGGTTGGCGGTGAATGGAGTACCACCCACATGTTCCCTTGAGGAAACAGGGCACTCCAGCCTTTCAAGATGCTGACCAAGCTTGGCGAACAATGCCTCATCAACATGATCACCAATATCCTCCCCCCCCCCCCCCCCATGCCTGACTACCAACTGTGCAGGTTTAGGAGGATTGCTAGCTATGGAAGAACCCGAACCAGCCACTGAAGTAGCGGAGGGGGACCCTAGCTTGGGAAAGCTCAACCACATCCAACCATGCTGAAACCATGGTAGGCCTTGCACCCTCATGGGGCCAGCCTGGGCCTGGCTGTGAGGCCTAGCCTGACTGGCCAAGGCCTGGGTCTCAGCCTGAAAGCCAGGAGTCTTGATTCGTGGCCTAGTGGCTCCATCGCGAGGTATCTTTGCCTTGTGTTTACAGCATGTCTCTGCACATCAGAGCCACTGTCTAGCAGACCTGACATTTGCCTGACATACATTTTTGCCACTGAGCAGGGGTCCATCGTTGTCAACAACTGTCACACAGACTCTGCTCAGAGCAGCCACCACCCTTCCTCATGCAAGAATGGCATGCAGGATGGTCGTCCCAGTATGCCATCCTGTGGGGGCTGGTGTCCCACCGGATATGCACTTCTACCACGGAATCCATTCCAAAATAACGTCAGTGATAGGATCAGGTACTGGAGCACCTATTAACTACCACTCAACAAGAAATCCAGTTGGCAAGATGCCTGACAAGGCACGAAATGGGGAACTTTCAAATGTACTTCCACCGTAATGGATGCCAGGGTAGGAAACAGAATTGCGCATGCTTGCTATTTCACATTTCCACCACCAGGAGCGCTGTGCCATGCCAAAGTGCCTGGTGGATAATGTAGCCGCATAGTATGGCACTGGATGCATGGAAATTTTCAAGTGGGGGCTCTGGCAAAGCACCAAAGTGCTTGGAAACCACCAATAGTGATCTATGGTGTTGTATTGTGTCCTTTATACATTTAAGATCACTGGTGCATGACCCTTTGAACAAATTTGTTTAGAACCACCTAAGTTACATCCCAGCAAATTTTGAAAGGGATGTGGCTAATGGTTTTGAGAAGCAGAAAATGAATCAATGATGAAGGATGGAGACCAATAAGATAAGCTCAATTGACTAACTAGTCAGCTGCACTAAAAAGACTGATAGCATTATCTTTCTTCTCTTTTGCTATTTCAAGACCCATACCATAGATATATTATATAAAAACATTAAAAAGAAGTGACAAAGATTACAACATATATTTTATTTTGCAGATATTTCTATTACTAACACAAGTTTCTGTACTGTGTATCCATTTTTGTCTGCATTCCTTAATTAAGGATGTCACATACATGTAGGTTATCCTTCAATACTTCACATGTTCAACATATTGCTTAATATACATGTACACATACATAAAATATGTACAGCCAAAGTGGCTAGAATTATTACACTATCTAACCATTATTTTCCCAAAATTATTTTCTTCTTGGATTTCCCTGAATAAATAGGTCCAGCCCCAACTTCGTATACTAAAGCAGGCTCCCTTTGATTAGTTTGTTGAAGTTTGAACATTACTTCTGGTAGTGATCCCACTCAATACTGCATTATGGGACGGAATAGGGTCACTGTGCACAGAGTGGGGAAGATGTGTGCATTATCTCATTCCATACCAGTCCCTGATATTTACGTATATTTACAACGATTTAAGATGACAGTTGCATATTTAAATTCTTCATGAAAAGAGTTTTCATTCAAGTACCAACATGCCTATCGTCTTAAGTCAGTGGTTCTGGCACTGCCTGGCAGCTGCAGCATGACTTGTCAGGCAGTGCCAGAACCACTGACCAAGGCCTGTGACCATAGTATGGAATGAGTTATACAGGCCTTGTTTGTGTTTGTGGCATTTGCCTGACAAGTGTGGCTCCAGCTCACCTTGTGACAGCTCATGCAACTTGGCCCAATGATAGGATTAATTCAGACTGGCATGCAATAGTAACATGAAGGCAGAAGTGCAATAATACCATTAATTTGGAGTTTCGTGCAATTAAAGCATTAATACGGATTTGCGCACAGTAGCATGACCGGTAGTTCAGATTTCAGGGCAATAATAGCATTAATTCACACTTCAGTGCAAGAACATTCATTCAGACTTAAATGCATGATAGCATGGAGACTTTAAAACAATAACATTAATTAAAACTTAAGTGTAATATAATAATAATAATAATAATAATAATAATAATAATAATAATAATAATAATAATAATAATAATAATAATAATAATAATAATAATAATAATAATAATAATAATAATTCTGACTTAAGCACAATAATATGAATTCAGATTTCAGTGTAATCACAGCATTAATTCAGACTTAAGTGGAATAGCATTTATTCAGACTTAAGTGCAATAACAGCATTAATTCAGACTTCAGTGCAACGATAGCTGACTCTAGCATAGAAATACTGGCATTTGCATGAAAGGTACATGTACCTTCACAAGGAATTTAAAAACTAGGTAAACAAATCTTATGTGATCCCAGCAAAACACCCTAAGAATCTGTCAATGGTATAGAATGCTATGAGGCTAGTAGTTGTAACACTAGCTCAGCATAAGGACCTGAATGCTGATTGTAATACTTCTACCATATTAATTGCTTCCAGTAGTTTGCAACATGTTCACATAATGCTTTCTTATAAATTTAAAAACAAAACACAACACAATTCTTAACTCCAATGAACATAAAAGATACTGAAGACAGGAGATGAAGCTCTTTTAAAAATAAAAGAAGCGTGCTACAATAAATACATGTATACTAAGCCATGTCAACAGGATGATGTGGGCATTAAAATAGTAAATGTCTAATCCTTTGTCATGAGCAAGCACATACAGCAAACTTAAGGACCTAAACATTGTGTTCTTGCTGTGTGTCAAATATGGCCAAACATAAGACACAAATGACCCAGCTGCCCTAACCAGCTGGTCAAACTGAACGAGTAGAAACACAGAACAGAACTCGAACTGATGGCCATGCACCCTATTACTTCTATGCCTTAGATAAACAATGATCTCCATACACACCCTTTTACTTCTACAAATACATCACTGATGACCATATACCCTTTTCTATAGATATATTACTGAGGGCAATACACCTTTTTACTTTAATACAGGGCCGTAGCCAGCCTTCTAAAATAGAGGAGGCAAAGGGTACTGGTGGGCGTGGCCCCTCCCAAGATTGAAAACTTTTGAAAAATGGCGCATAAAATGGTGTATTTTAGTGGGTTTTGAAGGAAAAAAAAAAGACTTTATACATATATAAATTCTCAAAATTTTACTTCAATGTGACTATTTTTGATCTTTTTATTTGAATTGAATTTGGTCCTACAACCACTAGGGCAAAAATACAAGTAATCATTGAAAAAAGTACGCCTACTGTGATGCTCTTATCTTCTATCACTATGAGTGACTCAAAGTCTTAGTTACAATAGGGTCTTTTTGTTTTTGTTGTGTATAATAACTTAAGCTTAACAAGTCTTGTTGAGGCTAAATAAACTATTTCTATGCTAACTCCTAACATCATCAGCCAAAATTCAGAGGAGGCAAGCACCTCCTCTGCCTCAGTCTAGCTACGGAACTGTAATAGATGCATCATTGATGGTCATACACCAGTTTACTTCTATAGATACATCACAGATGGCTATATACCCTTTTACTTCTATAGATAGATTACTGATGGCCATACACCATTTTACTTCTATAGATACATCATTGATGACCATACACCCTTTTACTTTTATAGATACATCACTGATGTGACCATACACCCTTTTATTTCTAGATACATCACTGAGGGCCATACAGCCTTTTACTTCCCTTCATACATCACTGATGGCCCTACGCCCCTTTAATTCTATTCTGACTGATGTCTGGGATGCCGAAAATGCCAGACTGAAATAGATGATACAGAATCCTGCTCTGGCAAATAATCCGTTATTTTTAAGCCTATCTAGAATGTTCTGGATACATCAAGCAGCTCCTTCAAACCACTGTCTTACCTCTGTACACACCTCCCAACTTAGTGGCCATCATGCTCACTGTCGCATGCTTTATTTTTTATAGGTACAAGTTTTTTATGTTTCGTAGCAAATTTGGTAGGTTTTAAATTTAACCCCCCCCCCACGCCATTACACAAGATCCTAATATCTTAAACACCATGCAGTTATACACACAAATCAATGTTTTGAGAGGCAAATGTACACAAGTCGGATGTTCCAGAATTTCTTGGAGCTTTTTAATTGCCACCTTCCTCATGTCCTGATGGTCCATCAGAGTAAGCCTGCACCTGGTCTTATTTGCATTTACTTTTTGTTGTCACACTTAACATTATTCTGGAGTGACACTTTGATGGGGTTTCCTTTAAAGTCTAAGACAGTTAATTATTTAAGATAATATCTGTTAAGAAAATGTAAATTATTTTTGTGTCTGCAGGAGTCTTAATTTACAGATATCTATTGATAGAGCAACAAGCATCTCACTGTACTCATGTAGTCAAACTTCTATAAAACAGCAGCTTGCCAGATTTAGTACAAAAGAACCACGTGTGACAATTCTCACCAAGCACAGTTCCTTTCATTGCTTTAAGTTTGCCCACTGCATGTATATTTCTATTTTATGTGAGGCAAAGTTGTGTCCATCAATTTGTGAGGATGCTTGGCTGAAATGACTTGGCTTACACCTTTAACACCCTGGTGAACACTGTAGTTTACATAATTTGAGTGTCTGTGTCTGTGTCTACGTATGCATCTGCGTCTCTGTCTCTGTCTCTGTCCATGTCCTGGGCACTTGATATCAAATGTTTTTCCTATGTTGCAGAATAATATTGATGAATTTGTAAATTTAAAACTTTGAAAGTTTTGTTTATCCAGCAAAATGACATGCAATTTTGGCTATGAGACGTGGATCTGTACTACCATGGCCATCTACAACTAGCTCCCCCCCCCCCCCCCCCGCCATCTCAAGAAAAATAATATCCCCCTGATGGCAGCACCTATTGGTACTTGTCATGTATTGCACATGCAGTCAGGTTCAACAAGAACTGTACACAAATTATGACAGGTATCTTTGATGTACCAGTCACCAAATGTACAAAACACTAGGACTTTCATACAATCCATTTAAATCTACTTAACATCTTAAAATCTAATCATTGGCCAAGCATTTCCTTGTTGTGAATAATCTTGATCAGATTTTGTGGGTGCACACACATGTATATGGATGTATATATCCTCTGGATATGTTGTCATTGAACGTTAAAACAAAAAAAGCACAAGACAGATACATGTAGCGATTTGTCAAAGTGTAAATTAACATACAACATGTATGTTGTACACTCCTTTGGTCATGGCCCATAAACATCAGGATTCTAACAAATGAGCATTAGCCATCCACATATTCCTGTGGCCTTAGTCACAAAAATTCAATTACTTAAAAAAAAAAATTACAATCAGGCTAAGCACAGTCAGACCCTGAACATTGTGGACAAAATGTTGTCTCGAATTAGATTTAATCCTTTCCCCCTCAAACCGGCCAAAACCGGCTGGTGGTCAAATGTCGTCTGCTTCAGTGTTTTTAACTAATTTCAACAGTTATGAAGAACAATTTGACTGAAAAATGTGCATGAGACTTATCAAGATCACATGCCCCAGGTCAACAGCTTTCCTTGGCATGGGTTGGGCACTTAGTGCCCAACCCATGCCCAGGAAAGCTGTTGACTCAGTCTTAATTCAAGGGGGAAAGGGTTAACACACATGTAAAATCAAAGATTACCTTAATCTCATTTCACATGTAATTTTATAACTTTCAATTCGTCAATTGTGTATATTACCACAGATGCTATTTATAATCAAATATTCAGTCAAGACAAATGGATGATCCCAAAGGCAAATATATCGTTCCCACTCTCATGCAGAAAACACAGCCATTGGAGAGATAGCAAGTTATGATTGCCTGCGTCTTCAGTCACATTGTGTACACATACACACATCAATTGCGTATCTATCTTCATGTTGTACACATACATATATACACTGTACATCCATGGCATATCTCAATGCAGTACACATCCATTGTGTACTTTCTATGTTGTTTACATAGGCACATCCATGGTATGTCTCTATACTAGCAAATCCATCTACTATGTCTTTTGCCATCAGGTGGGGGTGTCTCACTTTTAACATTTTACGAATTATTTGGTCTCTTGGTGATGGGTGCAAGTCTAAACAATAAGAATCAAATACTGTATATCTGGACCCCTCTGATTCCAGGCTCATAATGAAACTGGAGTGATCTACAACATAAATCAACAGCATATAGGGATGAAAGGTTTAGAATGCTTAAATAGGTTTTACTTATAATGTTTGGTTTTCGGGGATTGAAAAGGTATCACAGAAATACAAGGCCATGTCACACACATGCAAGGTCGCTCCAAGGCCTAAATCATACTCCATACAATCCACTGCTTTACAGTCATAAACCTAAAAACTGAGACATTCTGTAAAGACTTGTGCAAGAAAGTTGCTTTGCTCTGAGTTTCTGTATGTAGAGTGGCGGGCATATGTTTCAAGCTCTGGAAGCATTGCATCTTGGCATTATAATTATACTTATATGGCCCCCCCCCTACAAAAAAGAACAAAGACAAAAAAACAAAACAAATACAAAAACAATTGCTTCGGGATGAAAGATGACATATATATATACAGACCAATGAAAATTCTCCTATCTGAAATTAAAAACATAATTTTTCAACAAACTACACTTTTTGCCCTTGGAACCCTACATTTTAAGTCTTATCACTTGGTATCAACCCTGCCCGAGGCACTCTACTGGAACTGGATCCAAGCCTTGCCATGGGATGGTCTGGGGACCTGGCGGTGAAAAGGGTCCGCTGGAGGTGCTCTGGGCGTGGTCCAGTCTGCCACCGGTCTGTTAGCATCCATTAGGATTGTTGGGTCTTGGCTGAAGGGAAACTGTGATGGTGCGCCGCCCTTCCACCAGGTGGTGTAAGGGTGATGGTTAGGGACACGGTAAACCTTCTGTGGTTTGTTGTCTTGATATGCTTTGCTAGGCTCATAACTTGAATGAATGTGAGTGGCATATGCACCATTGAACTCACTCCTCAGTTTCTCCCTGCAAACATACAAGAGACGACTTTTAATCACATAAATTGGTTGCTCAGCAAATGACAGCAACTGCCAACAGATTTGCTATCTTTAATCCTTTCCCTGGGAACTACAAGTCAACAACATTAATTTCACTTACAATGTACAGCTCTTGAACACATTAATAATATCTTGGAAAGCTGCAGAGTCAGAGCTCATTCTGCCACCAGATGGCACTACTTGCAAGATGTTCTTGTTAGTGCATGTACACTTGTATGGAAGTTGTACTGTTCAATAATTCCCAAAACCCAAGGTTTTGTACCAAAACCGTGGGTTTTGCTCACAAAACCCAGAGTTTTAAAACAAAACCTAGGGTATTCTTTGTAAAACCGTGAGTTTTGTCACGAAACCCTGAGCTCTGCTTGCAAATCCCAGGGTTTTGCACAAAACCCTGGGTTTTGTAAACTACCCAGGATAACAAAACAAATATCATAATTTTTTTAATTTTGTTCAATAATGTGCACAAAACCCTGGGTTTTGTTCGCAAAACCCAAGGTTTTGTATCAAAACCCAGGGATTTGTACACAAAACTCTGGGTTTTGTAACAAAACCCAGGGTATTGCTTTGTTATCCCATCTTTTCACAAAACTCACGGTTTTGTTTCAAAACCCTGAGTTTTGTCATGATAACCCTGGGTTTTGCAGTTCTTTTGTTCAATTATTTGCAAAACCCAGGGTTTTCTGATGTCAGAAATTCCACGGTTTTGAATAATTCGCAAAACCCTGGGATCCGTGATGTCACAAAACCCACGGTTTTGTATTTTACTGCAAAGTTGGTAATATGGATACACCAGCCACTCACAACATGGCTTGGCGGATCTCTGGAAAACTTCCATTGATTCGCGACTTAAACATCATGTATTTTATCACTGTGTGCACTTCATGAGCTCATATTTTAGGTACTACAAGAGAAAACATGTAAGATGTATATCGTGTATGTGTTTTTAAGAAATTTAATAGATTAAGACTGATTTTCAGTTTCTGGGACCGTGCGACCGGACTGAAGTTTTAGCAGCATAAGGCTTCTGATCTGCCGCGTCATTAAAATCCACCATACATTGTGCTGATGCGTGCAGTAATTATGTGACCGTTGATTACAAAACGACTGCCACATCACATCGTGGTGATAATTATCTCAACACGACTAAGTCTTAAATTGTTACATGGTATTCTTTAACTCCACCTTCATTCCCACCATTCAGAATTTTGCATCTATTTCTGTGTCAGCTTTGGTGAAAAATACTAAAGCTCTTCCCCGGGAGCTCTGCAACCGGAAGGGTGAAAACCCCCTCTGTAACGGCATGTCCCTGTACCAGCCACTACCCCCATACAAACTACCTATTCCCTAGTACTAAGTTGTGTACAAGTTTTTTGTTGACAGGCACTGCAAATAACGCCAAGATAGCCTGGCACCTGTTCAAGAACTGTCGAATGGTTCAGTTTACATGCACGTCCACCAATTGATAAATAAACACAACAAACCAAAAGCCAGTTAGACATTTTCTGGCGTCACAGTATTGTTCGTTTACCAGAACCAACAACTTCAACATTGAGAAATTTCCAAGTCTGAAATTTCTACTCGATTTAATTAATTAAAAAATAAAAGGAATTGAATGGGATCGATCCGATTACTCCTTGACCCGCAGTTTGAACACGCTAAGCATGTGGCCACGTCCCGGGGGCTACGTTAGCTTGTAGAGATGAAGTAAGGTTTGTGTGTCATATTCCATGGTGGTCGGATCACGCGGCTTTGTTTACTCCTTCACATCTAGGTCACGCTAGTCAAAGCCAAAATGACCGCAACTAAATAACTGTTGAATATTTCAGACAATAATGGTTGAAGAATGGGGCCGAAAACGCTATTTCGATAAAAAAAATTTCCAGGGCTCCATCATATATCGTGTGATAAATTAATTAATTGCAACGGATCGAATGTCTTATGCAAATTAAAGAGCTCGAGGCTGTGCATTCAATAGTCCATGTGGCTCTTTGCGCTGGCGTGTGGATTATGTTGAACACTGGATGCACGACCTCTCGTCCTTTAACTGATACATAACTTATATTCTCATCATGTCGCAAAGAGGTAGACTTTGTGCGTGGTAACCAATAATGATGTTATTGATCACAATAACCGAGCCACTTGTAGTTTGATGCTATTTTTAAGTTGAGTAGCCTAGAAGGCCTACCAAGTAACAGCTGTCATGATTGGTTGGTTACCAAACCCTGGGTATTGCACCTTTTCAAAACCCTGGGATTTGTGATGTCACAAAACCTAGAGTTTTGCAATCTCACAAAACCCACGGTTTTGTTCTGTTATTTCAAATTGTTACAAAACTCACGGTTTTCTGGCTGAACCAAGGGTTTTAGGAACAAAACTGTGGGTTTTGTTAAAAAAATAACAAAACCGAGGGTTTTGTGATCAAAACTCAGGAGTTTTGTGCTTAAACTGTGGGTTTTGTGCTCAAAACCCACGGTTTCGTACCAAAAACCTGGGTTTTGTTCATGAAACCCATGGTTTTGTACACAAAACCCAGAGGTTTGTAGCAAAACCCAGGGTTTTGTCCAAAATATCAAAATTCAATAAGTGAGCAAAACCCAAGGTTTTGTAACAAAACCCTGGGTTCTGCTAACGAAACTCAGGGTTTTGTGATAAAACCTGTGGTTCTGTTAGCTAAACTTAGGGTTTTGAAAAGCAAAATCCAAGGTTTTGTGAACAAAACTCAAGGTTTTGTGAATTTTTGAACAGTACAACTTCCATACACTTGAACCAGTCAGATGGAACACTAATATATTAGATGCCACTTCTAACTAGGTATAATCACCAGTCTAAATATACTAACACCTTGAAGTTAAATTGTAATATCATTGGGGATACATGTACTGCTGTAAACTGCTATCATTTTTGCAGATATTTATACATGCAAATATGAAAAGAAATGAACTGCCCCCCCCCCCCCCCCCCAAATCACTCCAAGATGCATCTGTAAAAGAGACTGGCTTGACCAGGCATTTCCTTGCTCAAAACAATTATCTTTTATCCCTGCAGCTCAACTTGGTCCAAATGAACTGTATAAATGGGTGTGTTCATTGAACACTCACAATCCAATGCATAAATATTGTGGTGGGCATGGCAAGAGATTGTGTTGTCCATGGTCTGCATGTTTATCACATTGCCAAGAAACTCGTACTTACTTTTGCACTTTATACATGACAATTTATAGGAGCATCTCAGCTATAAACCTAGACTTATCTGAAGTTTGGTCTTTATGCACACAAGAAGTTTCAAGTGATAAAGTTGCAATTTTAATTGAAATACATGCAACCAGATGGACCAAAATATATTTTCAGTATGTAAGGCTACAATTTTCCATGGAAAGTAATACAACCAGACAAACCATGATATCTTTTCAATAAACATGGCTTTAATTTTCAATCGAAAGTTATACAACCAGATAAACTATGTTTTCAATGTGCATGGCTAGGGATTTCTGTGGAAAGTACTACAACCAGATAAACCATATGTTTTCCATATATATGGCTATAATTTTCCATGGAAAGTAATACAACCAGATAAACCATGATATGTTTTCAATGTATATGGCTATAATTTTCCATGGAAAGTAATACAGCCAGATAAACCATGATATGTTTTCAATGTATATGGCTATAATTTTCCATGGAAAGTAAAACCAACCAGATAAACCATGATATGTTTTCAATGTATATGGCTATAATTTTCCATGGAAAGTAATACAACCAGAGAAACCATGATATGTTTTCAATGTATATGGCTATAATTTTCCATGGAAAGTAAAACCAACCAGATAAACCATGATATGTTTTCAATGTATATGGCTATAATATTCCATGGAAAGTAATACAACCAGATAAACTGTGATATGTTTTCAATGTATATGGCTATAATTTTCCATGGAAAGTAATACAAGCAGAGAAACCATGATATGTTTTCAATGTATATGGCTATAATTTTCCATGGAAAGTAATACAACCAGATAAACCGTGATATGTTTTCAATGTATATGGCTGTAATTTTCAATGGAAAGTGCAGGTGACAATACACAGCACTATAGCCCTCAAAAAAGAGGCCTTTGCAGGATGTCGATTGGTAATTTTACCCCCACCTTATCATCACTATATATTATCAGCAATAAATATGTCCTCAACTTCTAAATCACATTTACACAGCATTATGGAAAACTTACTTTTCATCTCTTCGGTCCCTGTATCTGTTAAGACACATGCAGATCATAATGATAATGACCAGCAGGACAATGGCTCCTCCCACAACTGCCAAGGAGAGGATCAGCTTGAATTGATTGGCAGCTTTTGTAGCTATGTCCTCCTCACACCTACTTCCTGCAAAACCGTCTGGGCAACTAGTGATGAAAAAAAAATAAAATAAAATCGGACTGTGTACCCTGCATTATTTTCACTACTCCTTCAGTTCAGGTGCATTCAGATTGACTATTTTGGCAGAAATTTATATAAAACTGATGTTAATTTTTTAAATTGTTTTTATACAAGGTTCTGATGTAGGTAGAATTCTTGTCCATCTGATGCAAATTAATACATTACATGTCACAATTGGTTGCTTTATACCTTTTTTCACAATAACCATTGCATAAAACATGCATTTTTCATGCATGAAGCTGTGGTCTTGTGCCCTGATGGGAGATTTTGATCATTTTAGCGGTGGGTCGCAGGCCTAGAATACAGTGCTGCTTACCTGCAGAAGGGAGTGGTGCCCTCTATTGCACACAAACCTCCATTCGTGCAGAATCCTGTCTTTGTATACAGGTCACAAGGCCCACTTATGGAAACTGCAAGGAAAATAAATATGTACAATATACAAATCATGGGGCCCAATTATGGGCTCAGGAAGGACCATATACATAATCATGACAGACACAAGTCCTGGGAATTTTGACAGCAAAACATTTCCTTTGATATGAAATTGGAATCTTCCTTTCAAGATAAACTGTCTCCCCTGGAAGACTAATCAATTTGACACCAGCATGCTATTACAACTAGGAGGAAGTCTGGATGACTGAGGTGAAAGACTTAATTTTTGTGTGAAAAGATAACAATTTCATTATCAGCAAATCAGCACATGGGTGGTCACAAGGAGCAGCCTTTGATCTTGGGCAATAGGGGAGGCTGCTAAGGACAGGGAAAACCAGGTAATGAGTTCAGCATGATATGCACTACATGGGGTGTTGGTGAGGGGAGGGTAATGAGTTGCCCACATATACTCCATACTGCCCCATTTTTTCTATTTTTGTTCTGCAGAGAAAAGTATTGTCCCCATAAAGTACTGTCCAAAATTCCCGTAAGCCATACTTGGCATTACTGATTTTCTGTAATGTGCACCAGATATAGATAATATCTGCACTTGTACCTGTAACATGAAATTGCATCAATAATTTCATTTCTTGGACAAAGGTGGTCATTTTTATCCTTTTATGAATTGTCCACTGATGAACCCTTCTCATTTTCTCAATGGTGCAACATGTACCTTGTTTCCAGTACTGTACTCTGACCTTGAGCATTTCTATTTCCTGTACTAGTGTTCTGGGATCATCTGGCCATATGGGTCACACAAGGCCCTCTGGTTAAAACCAACCACCAGCCATGTGCAAGAAATTTAATTTTCATGGGACTGCCAATTTCTGATCACTATAGCAACTATTTGCTTGTGAGTTTGTGAAATAGCTTTCTTTAATTCATTAGTCTGTAGCTGAGCTGCATTAAAGCAGGAATTAACTATTTAAAATCTGTCATTAGTGATGGTACAAATCAAGTCAGTTTGGGGCCTTGTGCCATTATGGTATATTAAAGCATTACCTGCCACCCATTACAAGCCTGGTGTACCTACCTCTAGAGGGTTTGCCAGAAGAGTCGACCACAACCACACCAGCTGAGCCAGGAACCACTGCTGCCACCTGTGAGCCCACGATCAGTTTCTGGCCTTGGTCCTCCAGGGCCTTAGCCAGAGCCACCCCAGTCTGGGCCTGGTCTTGACTGCTCTTGTCCTTGGAGAAAGTCACTGCATGGACAGCTTCTACACTGCCCTTCCTGAAACCAACATGGCTGGCCTTACTTTGTGCTCAAAATAGCAAACATATTGATATTCTTAAAGCATATTAACCTACTCCTCATTAATTCTTTATTTTTTAAAATACACGTTTTAAGCATGCTAGCCAATCAGACTTGATATTCATTTTGCAATACTGGTCACTCATTTTCCCATGTATTGACACAGATTTCAAAACTCTCAAAAACGTATATTCAAATTATTCACAAAAATAACTTCCAGTTCTGGGATTATCATTGTTGAAATGAAAAGTGACAGGATCTGCCATTGCCACAGTCTCAGTTTGACTTTTCAAGGTCACTCAAGGTCGAAATTAAGAACCCTGAATGAAAGCCAATAGGCACTTTCCTATTACTATGTAAAAGTAAGCATATGCCTAGGGACCCATCATTACCAAGATATAAGCCAATATGTCAGTTTGACCTTTCAAAGTCATTCAAGATCTAAATTAGCAACAAACCCCCCCCCCAAAAAAAACCCCAAACCCCCCCCCCAAAAAAAAAGAAAAAAAAAGAAAAAAAAAAAAAAACCCTCCCCCCCCAAAAAAAAAAATTCCACAGGTTTCATTTCCAAGATATAAGCCAGTATGTCAGATATGATGCTGTCCATATACATGTAGTAACAATTTTAATGCCATCATGCACATGTATTTGTAATTTTGGAAAGTTGTTAGAAATCAGGCAATGCAAGCAACACCATGTGGTGAACAAAGTTCATTGAGATCAAGTCAAGGTTTGCAGCAAATTTGAAGAGTATCCAGCATGATGTTTAGGAGAAGTAGTGGCAGCAAAAACACACAGAAATTAATCAACAAGAGGATTGTGAAAGTCCTGTGCTCATATGACCTTGCATACATAAAATGTAGTGGTCATGTGAGCTTTGGAATTAAAGTCAAAGTGACTTTTCTTCATACACAAATATCAAAGCACTGACTATATAGCAAAACTTTTAGTTCAAAAACAGTTTTCAAGTGAACAGCAAATTTCATGAGAGTGACCCTGTGACCCTGGGAATGAAGTCAAGGTCACTCATGTATGGTAAAAATTTGGTCCACATAGAAGGCCACCACCACCAAAGTCCTAGCCCAAATACTTCTCAAGGTATCAAGTAGTAAAATTCAGTAACTGGTCCTGTGACCTTTGGAATGTGGTCCCTGTCACCCAAGCATTGTACTATGTAAGTCTTGCCCTCATTCCCAGAAGAGTCTGTATGAAATTTCAAAGCAATTGGCCACTGGCTTTCAGAGGAAAAGATTTTGATATGGATTTTGCCAAAAACATGAACAAGTTCATAGAAAATCCAAAACCCAACATGGCATGACCATTTGAACCAGTTTGGTGGAGACTCACTCAATGTACTTTCGCACCAAGTTTGAAGTTAACTTGGCCAACAGCTTTGGAACAGAAGTCCAAAATGTGATTTACCATTGCAATCCCCATAGACTTGAATAGTAATCAATATGAATGCATGCATTAACCGACAAGTACCTGATTTAAAAACAGATAGATAGATAGATAGATAGATAGATAGATAGATAGATAGATAGATAGATAGATAGATAGATAGATAGATAGATAGATAGATAGATAGATAGATAGATAGATAGATAGATAGATAGATAGATAGATAGATAGATAGATAGATAGATAGATAGATAGATAGATAGATAGATAGATAGATAGATAGATAGATAGATAGATAGATAGATAGATAGATAGATAGATAGATAGATAGATAGATAGATAGATAGATAGATAGATAGATAGATAGATAGATAGATAGATAGATAGATAGATAGATAGATAGATAGATAGATAGATAGATAGATAGATAGATAGATAGATAGATAGATAGATAGATAGATAGATAGATAGATAGATAGATAGATAGATAGATAGATAGATAGATAGATAGATAGATAGATAGATAGATAGATAGATAGATAGATAGATAGATAGATAGATAGATAGATAGATAGATAGATAGATAGATAGATAGATAGATAGATAGATAGATAGATAGATAGATAGATAGATAGATAGATAGATAGATAGATAGATAGATAGATAGATAGATAGATAGATAGATAGATAGATAGATAGATAGATAGATAGATAGATAGATAGATAGATAGATAGATAGATAGACAGCAATACCCTTGGGTGTACACCATATTGCCTGTCTTGACTGTCCAGGGTTCCCCTGCTGTATGTTCATCCTCTCTGTAATTTATCATGTTGCAAGTATCAATGGTTTGATACAGGGATCTACATGTATGTTATTCCTAGCCCTATACTGCAACACCTAATTACAATTACACATTACTGTGACTACTACTAACAAAGAAGAATGCACAAAAAGGGTCCTGCAGGACCTAAGCTGGAGTTGCTCACCTGAATTCTGTGACAGCAACTTTCACAAAGTCTGGTAAAGCATTGTAAATGTTGGTGAGCTGGAAATATCAAGAAATGGAGGTACTTTTGATTTTTATTATTAGGTGCTAAATCAACAAGATGGGAGTTGTCACTTCAAAATGGGATGCAAAATTTGTGTTAACAGTGTAGGAATTTGCTTTACTCTGCTTTCTCACGCACATAGATTGTTGTGTGTGCCACGTACATTAAACTCTATATTTAAATGGATATTTTCTGTTTACTTTGCATGTGCATGTATATTCAGCCTATGCCTCATTTGTTCATAAAAACGAAACAAATAAATAACTTTTCTCGCATATTAAGACAAATAGCATGTAGATGAAGTCATTAGGGCAAAAATTGTGCTTGTAAACTTAGAAAAAGATTTCCAATAATAAAGTCTTTTCCAGTATTTGCAGCAGTCATAGGACAATAATAGTTACCGTAGTCTCAAATTCTGACATTAGTTTGATTGTCGCAGGATCTGTTTTGTCCAGATATTTACTATTCCATGTCAGCTTTACTGCCAGAGTGGCCACCACGGTCTTGCCTCCTATAAAGCAAAGGTGAAAACAAATTTATGTCACCTTAGAGCTGTCTTTCTCCCTTGGAGAGCAAACTATGTCACTATTGTCATAAACACGATAAAACACAGTTTCATACTGTACATTCACTGTATTTTGTTGTAGTTTTCTTTGTGCAAAAACTGCGTATGCTTGCTAATAGATGAAGTTTACATATGGATTACTTGCAGCCACTGCAGAGTCCAGTGACGTGTGTGTGTGTGCATGCATGCATGCATGCCCATGCGTGCGTGTATGTGTGCAATAAGACTCTGTCTACTGTTATCCTTGTCACACTTTTATGACCAATCAGTGCTCATGATATCCCCAGCTATAACTATTGCTCTCTCAAGACAGTTGATGCATACCTTCTAGAAAGGAAGGATGCTTACATCAAATATGAGGCTATTGTGACAAATATTGGGTCACTTACAAAGGGTGTTGTCATTTGCAGCAAACAATTTATTTGTGGTTCCTTTTGGTGCATAGTTACAAGAAGGTTCACATAAAATGGAATTCAAAGATGTATGAAGGTATATACATTTATATTGTGCACTGACCGTGCCAATGAGAGCATTTTTGTATCAGTTTTTACATACATATGTGTGTATCCATATTCTTCAAGACCAAGATTATAAGACAAAAATATCATTTATATAACTGACTAAAGAAACTAATGAAGACTCATACTTTATTGCAATTGGCCTGCTTTCATCCAAAAGAAGCTGAACAAGGGGAGTACAGACCTGAGGTGGCAGGCGGATCAGGTATTGCTGTTGTAGTGGGTACAGTGGTGGTGGTTGTTGGTGCAACCTTGGGAGCAGCAGCAGTTGTCTTGGGTTTGGATGCAGCAGCTGTGGTCATTGGCTTGGGACCAGCAGCAGTTGTCTTGGGCTTGGGACCAGCAGCAGTTGTCTTGGGCTTGGGACCAGCAGCAGTTGTCTTGGGCTTGGGACCAGCAGCAGTTGTCTTGGGCTTGGGAGCACCAGCAGTTGTCTTGGGCTTGGGAGCACCAGCAGTTGTCTTGGGCTTGGGACCAGCAGCAGTTGTCTTGGGCTTGGGACCAGCAGCAGTTGTCTTAGGCTTGGGACCAGCAGCAGTTGTCTTGGGCTTGGGACCAGCAGCAGTTGTCTTGGGCTTGGGACCAGCAGCAGTTGTCTTGGGCTTGGGAGCACCAGCAGTTGTCTTGGGCTTGGGAGCACCAGCAGTTGTCTTGGGCTTGGGACCAGCAGCAGTTGTCTTGGGCTTGGGACCAGCAGCAGTTGTCTTGGGCTTGGGACCAGCAGCAGTTGTCTTGGGCTTGGGAGCACCAGCAGTTGTCTTGGGCTTGGGACCAGCAGCAGTTGTCTTGGGCTTGGGACCAGCAGCAGTTGTCTTGGGCTTGGGACCAGCAGCAGTTGTCTCGGGCTTGGGAATGGCAGCTGTTGTCATTGGCTTGGGAGGGGCAGCTGTTGCCTTTGGTTTCACATGAGCAGCTGTAGTCAGAGACTTGGCAGGAGAGACTCCAGTCATTGCCTTAACGGCAGCTGTGGTCATCTCTGAAATTATAAGTATCCAAGGCATCATCTAAGTTAGCATACCAGATCCACCGAAGTGAGAAACTAGAGTTTGGTTCACATCCTGAAGATATTAAAATACATCTACGGCAATTACTGGCTATACTCATGATGCCAATCATAACATGAGGCACTGATATGCAGCAGACCTCAAGGTATTTTCAGTCCATCCCAAATGTTTCAATAAAATCATTTAACCCCAGTGAAATATACATTAATTAAAATGCAATCAGAGATTGCTGTATCCATGCCTCCTCACCTCATTTATAACCTTAGTAATCACAGGTCTCATTTTGGAATGATGGTAGTCAATCAAAATAGGCTATCACCGTGACCCAGATACTTGACCTAGTAACCTACTTTTATGCATGACACACTCTTGTGTCCAGATACACAGGGGTCTTAGTGATCTAGTTTTGTTTCATGACACACCTTTAGGTCAACATGTGTGTGTGTGAAGTTTCAAGAAACTAAGTTAAATAGTAAAGGAATTATAGCCCGGACACAATTTTGTAAGGATATGTCACTGTGACCCAAATACTGAATCTAGTGACCTACTTTTGGTACATGACACACTCTTATGTCCAGGTGCATCTGTGTGTTAAGTTTCATAAATGTAAATTAAAGGGCAACAGAATTACAGCCTGGACATGAAGTGTAATGTAGTTTCACATGAAGGTATCACCGTGACCCAGATACTTGACCTAGTTTTGTTTCATGACACACCTTTTGGTCAAGGTACATGTGTGTGTGAAGTTTCATGAAACTAAGTTAAATAGTAAAGGAATTATAGCCTGGATATGATTTTACAAGAACATCTTGGTGACCCAGTTACTTGACCTATTGACCTACTTTTGCTACATGACATACCCTTATGTCCAGATGCACCTGTGTGTAAAGTTTCATTAATTTAAGTTGAAGGACAAGTGAATTATAGCCCAGACACGAATAGCAAATGGACGGACACACAGATGGAAAAAAGCGATTTCTCTATGCCTCTGTTCATGCAGGAGGGGGACATAATTACAGCATTATCTTTGGGAGAGAAATTGTAATCTTGCAGTTAATGAGAACTGTACAAGTCCAGACCTAAGTTATTATTCATTTAGTCAATTTGTGCAGGAACCTGGCCACTGGTACAGTTAAGTTATACTTAGCCATCTGCTACAGCATACCAGTGATGTTATATGGTCCCAGGTGCATGGCACACTTTGCTACTCACCACCAGGTGGCATGCTGTCCTGACAGGTTTCTTCAAAGCTCTTCCATGAGGGAGCCAATGACAGCCTGCAGGGCTTGGCCTTGAAGAGAGTCATACAGCGCTCAATGCCAGACTTCTCACTGTGCAGTCATGGAGAAAAGAAAACAATAAAAAATGTTATCATATCAACAAAAACAAACAAAAAAAAAAAAAAAAAACCAAAAAAAAAAAACAAAAAACAAAAAAAATACAAACACCCCCCCCCCCCCTCCCCACATCTAATTCAGCATATGTATCTCCAGGTGCAGTCAATACATCATTAAACGACAGGACACTTAGTTCACACAGCAATTTAAGAGAGCTCCGGAAACTTTGAACAAGCCCGGACCAGCCATTACCAATAAACATTAATGCTTCCCTCTGCCAGTGTGGCTGCACAGACTCAGTTCATCCCTTTACAAAACGGAGGGAAATTGTTAGACCAGGGTTTGTATTACATATAACTACTTGTATATCCACTTCCCTTTGGAGCGGCAACCCCCAAGACACAACCTAGCAGCAGTATGTATAGACAGTCTGCCAGGGGACAGCGGCTGTGTTGCAGCAACCTCTAAACACTGAACTGATGAATAATAGGTTACCATGATACAGAGGCCATATCCAGTGTCGCAACCTTTCATTCTCATATAGGAATCTGACCCATTACCCATCTGGGTCTCATACACATGTACATTCCAACACAAAATCTGTCTGTATTCACAAGAATTGTGCTAAAAACTCCTACATGTAGCATGAAAATACTACATCTATACTATGCAGTTTCAGAGATCACATTTATCACATCCCCAATGCTCTGTTCTTTGTACTGCAGTGCAGATACTAAGAAACCTTCTTAATATAATGACGCCATCTATTCCCTGGGAAATGTGTCAGACATTTGAAAATATTGGACTATTAAATGAATCCAATAGCAAAGGAATTTGATTTTAAGCCCCTCAAACATTAATGTGTCATTAAGTGATTATGTTCGATATTTGACTATTGATACAATGAGGTTTCACTGTCTTGGCATTGGATGGTCATAAATAAAGGCACCAAGGTATGCTTCAATTACTGCTGCTGGTTATACTCTGTAACATTTAACATTCCCACTTCCATTTGCATGTGACACTAGATATAGCCTGCATATGCAAGAAGGAACTTATATGTACTTGCTACATCGCTATACTTGTAATAGTCACCTTTTTCTTTGATGTATTTGACTACAACAGGATATATAATTTTTTGACTATTGATACAATGAGGTTTCACTGTCTTGGCATTGGATGGTCATAAATAAAGGCACCAAGGTATGCTTCAATTACTGCTGCTGGTTATACTCTGTAACATTTAACATTCCCACTTCCATTTGCATGTGACACTAGATATAGCCTGCATATGCAAGAAGGAACTTATATGTACTTGCTACATCGCTATACTTGTAATAGTCACCTTTTTCTTTGATGTATTTGACTACAACAGGATATATAATTTTTTTTCTATCCTAAAAAAATGTTTTGCTCCCCAAAAAGACAAAAAACTTGAACCCTTTCTGGATTTCTAAGATAGTCACATGCATACATGTAGTTGCCTCCTAAGCAGACTTTTTTTGGGGTGATACGCTATGTTGGCCCCCAGCGAAAGTCTGCCCGGCCGTGTCGCAATACCATTTCAAGAGGCAATTAGCAGATCTGGCGATAACATTGTCAGGTGCTGCTGGGCCAATGAATTGTACTTCGCTTATCGTGAAAGTTGCCTACTGCATTATTAATGAGCTGTGCGTCGTCCAATAAGATGCGAGCAACACGTCACTTCCCACACAGCAGTCAAAATAACTCCACGAGGTAGAGGACCCAAGGGAGTAATCCAATTGACACCTTCTCAAACGTGGTTTACCTGCTTGTGTATCTGTGACTTGCTGGAGTAAAAGATGTCAGAATGGAGCAGGGTGCTGTGTATTGCGATCGGGAAATGTTCCCGCCCGCTACAGAAGCATGGAGTCTGTGGAGAAGTTGGGAGAGAAGTACGGAACTCCGAAGAAAAAAGTTCCTGTGGACAATTTCACGTGCTTGATATGTGGTGACAGTGTCCGCTTGGATGGCAGTCGCAAAAGCTACAGTCATATTGTTCCAGTGGGGACGTCAAGGGCAAAAACGCCGAAAGAACTTGGGTGTAGGCTTACAGCTGTATCAGGAATACCAACAGAGGAGTTCCACAGCAATGTACTAGGTGTCAAATGTGAACGAGTGTTGGTGAACGTTGAGAATGCCAACAAGAAACAGGATGAGATGATGGTGAATTTTAAGAACACAAGAGACAAATATGACGCGCCTATTTGCGAGAAAAGATTTGTATCATCTCCCTGCAACACATCCCATCAAAGCAAGAAGAAAAAACCCGTCCGTTCATTGGATGCAGACCTGGGAATCATGGGGAAGAGTCCCAAACAACTGTGTGACAGCCCGGTTCCACTGGGCCCCATTTCAGATACAAACAAAGAAAACACACCGACGTCAACATCTATCCTTCAATGAAACGCAAGTCGCCATTTTTTCCCCTTTATCCATGCTTCTGGGCTGCCCATGACGATACTAGACTTGCCCTGCATGATTTCTTGGTCGTCACCTTCACCCAGAATACAAGATGACACCCCTAACTTGCTCAGTTCTTGCTGACGAGATTTCATTAGACTTACGAGCGGGCAAACTAAGATTACTACAGGTTTGGCTGGAATAGGCGTTGTCTGTTTCACCAGGTCAGGTATTAGTTGGAATATTAGGCTTTTTTCACTGACTGTTGGTAAAATTACAAAAGTGTCTTTCTTCTCAACAATAACATTAAATAATGCTTGCTCATGGTGTTTGGTCGCCTGATAATTTACTCCCATCTCTTGCAAACAATCCTCAAGAACTTCCCAGAACTTTTTCTCATCCATTTTGTTCTTTTTTCCCGCGACACTGACGCTGTTTGTAGGCAGCTAATTACAACTGGGCTGAGTGCATAACACAGTTGCCGTACATGGCAGAACAGTAGCTGGATATCGCACAACAGAGGTGTTAATCCCGTTACCCCCATTATGTTGTTCGCACCTTCCCAGCAGGTGAACCCAAACAGTTAATTGAGCGGCGTGTGGTCAATACCCACTGGGCCGTGTAATTGTCTAGAAACAAGTGGCGCTCACAGCGTCACGGACGGCGCTGCCTGCTTCCAGACAGTGACGCTGCCAAAGAAAGGCAGACGTTCGCCGGGGGGTAGTAGACCACCACGAACGGATGTTTAGCAGGCAACATGCATAGTTATGAGAAAATGAAATAAAAACGAATCAATCTGCATATGGTTTTACCTGCACAGTGTTTTCATATTATCCATGAGTGGATCTTTTGCTGAGAAACATTGGTACATCTGGAAGGCACATGCTGGACCTGTAAGTACAACACATACCAGATAATGAATATTATACATACCTGTAGCATTATATACTTGCATGATACAGCAGTATATACGTTTTTCTGTTTTTTTTTTCTGTCAAATTTTCAACCAGAAAATTCCATGAGACATACAATGCTACTCAGTTATATTTGATAAATGTTGCATAAAGTTTGCAGGGTTGATTATCATATTTAACTAATATAGTGACCTGGCTTTACGTGAGACCTGTATAGGTATGCTAATCCAATAAACAAACCAACTTTACAACCAGTATGTAAACATTAATCCTTAATGTGATGATGCATATGTGGTAGGAAAATTGTTGACACAGGCATAGCATCCTGGTATTATGATAAGCTGTTGATCTGTCTGTGATGTATCATTCCTGATACTTTAATCAATCAACTGATTTTGCAAACGCAAAAAATCTACTTTACTTACACAATGCAGATTGAACTTAAGACTTTGGTCAAAGTCTTCCAGTCTGAGACATAACTAGAGCAGTGCTATTCATTAGCCAGTTAGTCAGTGACACAAAAGAGAGTAATTTGAATAACAATTTTTGTAAGCTATAGCAAATTTTGCTAAGAATATTTTTAATTTCGTCAACTTTTCAGACATAAATTCATGGTATTGTGCTTTCCTGTAATTATTTAGATTTATTGAGCATAATTTCAAAATGGTATTTTTCCTCATGATTTTGGCTCACACGATCTGCATTTGGCTGATGAGGTTAATGTTATTCTAGCTAAACTGGCTACAGTTGAACAATTAGCCCAGAGTAAGATGTGAAGATCACACTTGACTTACCACAGTAACCCAGAAAACTTGTCAGCTCTTTGTACACGTAGGCAGCCACTGCAGTCTCACCACTGCTCCCTGGTGGTGCTGCCGGACACTTGGTCTTCAGAACATTGGTCATGCAGGCAGTCAATGAGCTGGTACTTGACTCACTGAAATAAAATCCTGGTCAATATTGGCCCCTCAGTTGAATACAGTTGTAAAAAATAAACTATATATCTATGTATAATAATACTGAATATGAGATGTAAGCAACATGAACAAGTGTTATGTAATCATTTCAGCTTCATCCATGTTGGAGGACTAATGTAACAAGTCAGTCACCTCACTGACAGACAATTCCACTGTACATTATGAAATTTATCCAGCATTCAAATGAAGCTGGCTGTTATCTCAGCATATGATATTCCCAACTACAGAGCTGAGACGGTCCAAGAGTAAAATTGCAACATGGTGATTAATCCTGAATGAATGTGGTCCATTTTGGAGAGAAAATAGTGCTTCATGATATCTTTACAATGCTCAAGATAAAGTTTAAATATAATTTGCAATTTGCTGAGGAATGCATCACGGCCGGAGATCTGTTTTTACAAAACCATAACAAAGATTGAGGCATACGGCTTGCTTATTGATTACTGAGGCAGGTTCCTGTGAACATGGTGAAGACCAATATAATATTCTTTGAGCTAAAGCAGTGAAATCTCTTGTAACAGGTGGTCTTTTGTGCCATTTCCAGCTCACCTGGCCAATGCCCACCATTAATATACCAGCATTATGAATTTCTCATAGACAGAGCATGACAGTATTTTCTCTGCAATGACATACCACAAGAGGGCTAGGGAACAAGAGGGTAAACTGTGCATGTGGAGACTCAAATGAGGGTCTGTACTTTAGGTTGCATATGCACTCCAGCAACACAATGAATGGTGGGACTTATCATCCCCATAAAATAGAACAGAGCGATGCACTCCAGCAACACAATAGTGGGACTTACCATCCCCATAAAATAGAACAGAGCATGCACTTCAGCAACACAATCGTGGGACTTACCATGCCCATAAAATAGAACAGAGCATGCACTTCACCAACACAATGGTGGGACTTACCATGCCCATAAAATAGAACAGAGCGATGCGCTTCAGCAACACAATGGTGGGACTTGCCATCCCCATAAAATAGAACAGAGCGAAACCTGAACAAGTTTTCTACACGTGTGTGGCCCACTTCCATACCTGCAGAAAGCAGCAAGATCTGACTTCCTCTTGTTGATGTCAAGGTAGGACTTTGGGATACAGGCTAATGCTCCTCTAACACATGTCTGATCTGAAAATGGACACCACATTTTTAGACAGTTTGTTGGTACAGTGGTCCCCCTCTTAAAAGCCCCTCTCACCAGAGGCCACTCCTCTTGAAAAGCCAGCATTCTTGTGCATAAAGTATGGTATTTCCATTATATTCTCCATTTCAAGAGAGGCCCCCCTCTTATACGGCTACTTTTTGGCTGCATTTGGGGTGGCCTTATGAGAGGGGGACCACTGTATTCAATTTTGCACGTTTCATTATCAATTTGTAATGATGTGTCATCATAAATCAATATATCCCACAAACTTCAATCCCCATCCTCAAACATCCACTTTGCCAAGCACAAATGACCATTTATACTTCACAGATTATAACAAAGTACCACTTATCTTATGCATAATATCATATTTTGATAACAAAGTTTTAAGCCATTGTGCTTAGAGAATTTTCAACAACATGACTGCACGATACAGACACGAATCAGTCATAGAATTCTTAAGTGGCTTAAAACAATTAAAACTCTCATTTGGCTGACATAGGTAGATACACATTGGCAGAGTTACCTGTGACTTTAGAGGAACACATCCACTTGACAGCCAGGCGGTAACTGTCAGCAACACCACGCAGGTCAGATTGCTGACACTTCTGCTCTGCATTCCTCAGACAGCTCCCCACAACAGTCTCCAATCTGTATACACATATAGAGATGCTCATACTATATAAAGATGCATGCAGATAACCATCAACATGATCAACATAGCAACTCCAGGAAAACACTTCACTCAGCTCATTTAGTCATATACAGCCCTGCTAAGTCTGAAAACAATCTGCCACACAGTTTTGGAGCGAACCTTAGATACTGGTATTTGCAAAAGTATCACAGCACGACAATATTCCATGGAAAAGAAAGTAGTGCCATCTAGTGGACAAATTGCTTGGAGACCCAGTCAAGCTAAATTGCCAATATTGAGGTTTTATAATCAAGTAAGCATTAAAGAGGTGGTCAAATCAGTGTATAAAGATTAATATGTTTAAAAATAAAGAGGAGCCCATGGACCTAAATCTCTGCTGATGACCATCACTAAAAAATCCTATCGGTCATCCATATAATGAAATCAGCAAATGATAGTAACCCCACATCATGGAGGAAATCAAGTAAAGCCTCATTTCTGCCATGTTAAAAAAGAATCCTGCTTGCAGTTCCCGAGAAAATGTAAAATTACATACAAATTTTAAAAAAATATTGAAAAAAAAATTGTGGTGCCACCTATTGAAAAAATTCAGGTTCATGAGAACCCAGAGGTCTTCCTGTGCAATTTTGCAGTATAGTTACGCCCAGCTAAAAGTTAACAGCCAAACGCTTTTTTCGCGTTTTGCTGGTGTTTTGCTTGTGTTTGGAAACGTTTGGAATGTGTTTGGAAAGTGTTTGGAATGTGTTTGGAAAGCGTTTGGAAAGCATTTGGGAAAAATCTCAAACACTTTTACAAAACGTTCGAACACTTTCACAAAGCTACCGAACACTTCTCCAAACACATTCAAACACTTTCCAAACGTGTTGAACAATTAACCGAACGATTTCAAAAACTTTCACAAACACATTCAAACACTATGCATTTCAAACACTTCCATTACCTGGTGAAAAAATTTCAGATTGACTGGCTGAAATTAGTTTATATCCACTGAAGCAAATTCAGTGGGTAGTGTCATGTACATGTACATCTTAGAAGGTAGCTTTTGTTGTGTTTTCCACTGTATCACAGGCATAAACCAGTTGCAATTTGTCACGCAAACAAGAAAACAATGATATAGCCTACAATATATACACATGCATTGTAAGTGATACATGTACAAACTGTTAGATAGAACTGATTTTTTTGAAAAAAGCATAATTTCAACTTTATTGTGAAATATACATAGTAGAGCTTTTTGGCTTATCCATAAATGAAGGCATGCACATGTTGTTGGGATTTTTAGGTGCTGATAAGCTTTTTAGACACTTGTTAAAAAATATTCCTGTCATTAGAATTAGATTACCAAGTGTACATGTACATGTATCAAATATGTTTGGTGCAAAGTGTAAAGTGTTTGAAAGCGTTTGGAAAAGTGTTCGAAAACGTTCGGCTTTCACCAAACACGTTCGGCAAAGTGTTTGAAAGCGTTTGGAAAAGTGTTTGAAAGCATTTGGAAAAGTGTTTGAAAGCGTTTGGCAAAGTGTTTGTAAAGTATTTGAACAGTGTTTGCTACGCGTTTGCAAAACGTTTGACTTTCACTGAAAGTGTTTGGGAAACATTTGGGAAACGTTGGTTTGGCGTTTGTTAACTTGAACGCGAGCGTAACTGTATTTGGCCCAGCATTTTTTAAATACAATTTTGAATACTTGATTTTGTCAAAAAATTTGTTTTAAATATCATGAAAATAGAAAGAAGAGGACTATGATAATCCTGTGCTCAGCAGACTAAATATGCAGAGACTGAAGTCCTGTGAACTTAAGAATGATATCATCCATTATCATTGTTGATAACACGTACATATCCCCTTACCAAGTTTTCCTAATTTTAATAATTTGTTAAATATCAGAAAATGACAGCACCATCATGTAGTGAACAAATTTAGTGGACACCAAGTACATGTACATTCCCACTAAGTTTGACGAGGATCCAACTTACATTGTGGGGGAAAAGGCAAGAAAAGAGAAAATGCACAAAAATTCTTTAAAAAGTGTGAAAGAACTGCAGCACCACCTGTTGAACAATTAAAGTCTGAGGTCCCCAGAAGTGTCCAAATGCACTTGCAAAGCTATTGGCTAAGCAGAGAATTTGAAAATGTAAAAATCCATTGCAATCCCTGTTGGTTTACTTGCAAATCAATAGGAATGTAAGCAATAAACATGTACCATAACAAAAAAAAAAAAAAGTTAAAAATCAGGGATCCAGAGTATTACCACCAAGTGAACAACTTGTTTCACCCTCTCACAGGCTACATTTCCACCAAGTTTCAGATCAATCAGAGCAAAGTCTTTGGAGACAAAGTAAATAAATATCAAAAACACTTAAAATTTTGTGTTTTTTTAATTAAGCACCATCTGGTGAACAAGTTAGGATCTGAGGGTTCCCAGATGTGTCCCTATGCAATTTTAAAGCAATTGGCTGAGTGGTTTAAGAAAAGATTTTGTAAGAGTTGGTCAAAGAATTCAAACACAATCAGAGATTGCTAGATCTATGCCCCCCCAGCTGTGTGACCTTGGGATTTGGGTCAAGGTGATCCATCTTTGAACTTGTTTCAGACCTTATGTAGAATTAAAACCATGTGCAATAAGAGGGGTCCAAAAATTTTTCAACTTATCATTTGAAAACCACATTCGCTAAAATGGCTCTGTGGCCTTGGAATTTGGGTTAAGTTTACCCATCTTTGAACTCGTCCGAGACCTTATGTAGGACTATAAGGACCTGCAAGATGAAATCCTTATCCACAAAACTTTTCAAGTTATCACATGAAAACCAAGTTCCTGAAAATGGCTCCTTGACTTTGAGAATTAGGTCAAAGTCATCCATCTTCATCTCATTAGAGACCTTATTCAGGACTATAAGCATACACAATATGAAAGCCCTACGCCAAAAACTTCTCAAGTTATTATATGAAAACCAAATTCACTAAAATGGCGTTCAGAGAACGGATTACGGCCGGCGCCCACAATCTTTTTTTCCTCAATTCTGAATTTTTTTTTGGTGAGAATTTGCAGTAGAATACTTTACATACAATTTCCATATTGTTGTCTATGAAATGAAAGAGCACTTTTAGATGTGTTCTTGGGGCAGGTCCTGGTGACAGACCACTGTACTGTGTGTCACTCATACAGCCATCAAATGTGTATATATTGTAGGCTATATCATTGTTTTCTTGTTTGCGTGACAAATTGCAACTGGTTTATGCCTGTGATACAGTGGAAAACACAACAAAAGCTACCTTCTAAGATGTACATGACACTACCCACTGAGTTTGCTTCAGTGGATGTAAACTAATTCAGCCAGTCAATCTTCAAAATTTCCGTAACAAGTTTAAAAATAATGAGAGGAACCTGCTTTTCAATAGAAATGTGGTTCACTACAATGTGCATCTCTGAAAAACATTTGGTGAAGCTGATCATTGAGATATTAAGGTAGTGTTGTACCCTTGTGCACCACTCAGACTGCCTCCAAATAAATACTTTAAAGTTTCACAAAAAGTTTATAAATACAAAGAGGAACCTGGTTTTAAAAAGAGTTTTGGTCCATCATTAGATGCATCTTTGACAAAAAGTTGGTAGAGCTGTGGTCAGTATTTTTTTGAGATATTGCGTTAACATCATCAGGGTTGGTGCCACTAAGATGGCCTTCAAATAAATACATTAAAAGTTTCATACAAAGTTAAAAAATGATAAAGTGTAGCTGGTTTTAAAGAGGTTCTGGTCCATCATAAGATACATCTCTGACAAAAATTTGGTAAAGCTGTGGCCAGTATTTTTTGAGATATCGCGGTAACATTGTCAGGGTTGATGCCACTTAGACAGCTTTCAAATAAATATATTAAAAGTTTCATAAAAGTTAAAAATATTAACAGAGGCAGCTGGTTTTAAAAAGAGTTCAGTTCCATTACAAGATACACCTCTGAAAAAAATTTGGTAAAGCTGCAGTTAATATTTTTGAGATATCACGGTAACATTGTCACAGTTGAGATATGCATTGGTACCTGTGTGGACAAACGAGATATTACTAATATTTTGGAAATAATGAATACTTATGAAAGGCAGAAGGAAATTGTTTCTTATATATGGCTCGGGAAGTACTAGATGAACACCAGTTTGGCATTTATGAACTTAAATTTCTCAAAAACACTAATTTTGTGAGAAATACGCATATGGCCCAGTCTGGGACAGTGTTGTGACCCGCTTGTCCCCCGTGATCAGCAGGGGTCAAACCTGTGCTTTTTGGGGGGACATTATTATGCATGAGGCGTATTAGTGTTTTCAGTAATGTCATCCACCGTGTGACCTTGCAAAGTAGTTCAAGGTCAAGAATGCTTCAACATAAAACATGCCTTATAGTGGTGTACAATCATGTGCAATTTGAATATCCTATCTCAAAAACTGTTTTTATCTCCCACAAACCAAATTCTGCAAAACATACCCTGCAAAACCTTGAAAGGTAGGTCAAGGTACAGGTCACTGAAGTTTTATAATGGTGCATAACCATGTGTAATTTGTAAATCATTTCTCAAAAACTTTTTCTTAGTTATAGCAAGTTCACCATTAAACACTTGACCTTTGACCCTTAAAAAAGCTTCTGAATCACTCCATGATACTTGTTTAGGGAGAAATTCAGATTGCTAGATGCCGGCTTTCAAGCATTAATTGGTGTGGTAATGCCATTTTCCACATGTGAACTATGTATGAACTTGACCTATTTTTCAAGGTCATCATTGTTAACTCAAAATAGGCCTCATGGTGGTTCACAATCTAGTGCAATTTGTGAATCCTACCTCAAAAACTTATTACGTTATCACCCTAAATCAAGTTTTGGCAGAAAAATCCCATGAATTTAAAAGTAGGTCAAGGTCACCTATTCTCACAGGTTATTGAAGTTTTATAGTAGGGCATAATCATGTGCAATTTAGAAGTCTTGTCTCATAAACTTATTACTTACAGTGGTGTCACCATTGTCCACTTGACATTTGATTCTTAAAAAGAAGGCCAAATATAGAGGTATGACCTTGACTTTTAACAAGGTTCTTCCCTTATATAAGGCCCAAGGGTAAAAATGGCTCTGTGACCTCGGGAATTGGGTCAAGGTCACCCATATTTAAACTTATTGAGACCTGAAGCAGGAAAATAAACATGTGCAATATTAAGGCCTACATCAAAAACTTATCGTGTAAAAATCAAATTTTGCTACAATGGCTTTGTGGCCTTGGGAATTAAGTCAAGGTCATCCATCTTCATGGTTGTTCAAGAGCTGTTGCAGAACAATATGCATGCTCAGTATGAAAGCTCTATGTTAAAAACTTTTTGAGTTATCGCCTGAAAACTGAGACTGTTCCAAGGTACCTCCCCATCACGTTTGAAGTGAACATGGTGGACAGTTTAGGAGAAGTTGAAAATATGAAATACGAACAGATGGATGGACACTCAGATGGACAGACAGTTAATAAACACCACCCATCCTATAAGCTCAGCTGACTTACAAATCAGCTGAGTCAAATACATGTATCATTGGAGGATGACCATTTAGACAAACTGGGTAGAATCCCATTCAAGGTAGATTATCCCCAAGTTTGACAAGAATCTTGTCAATGGAGAAGTCGAAAAAAGTGAACTGTAGACATGTGATGGACAAGGGCACATCCTATACCCTAAAAATGGCAGCAACTGCAGCATGGACAGATTAACAAATGAAGCAAATCTGAGCAGGTCCACCCAACATTTTTTGATAATCTGAAAATGTGAATAATGGAACAATGGATGGAAACTGAATAAAAAAACTTAAAATGACAAATGCTCAGTTGCCTGACAAGTTTGCTGGGCTGAAATTCCAGAACAAATACCATATCACCATCATTAATTTATACAACCTCATGAAAATTGTGACATGACTCATAAAAACATCTTGATCAAGTTTAAAGACAACCAACCCAGCGTCTTACTAGGCAAAGTTCTGATAGAGTCTGTAGTCCCCACATGCAGATCTAACTGGTGAACACATCAGGGCTAAGAGTTCCTGTGCAACTGTAAAGCAGTTGGACCACTTGTTTTAAGCAATATATGTACATAAAGCTTCAGGATTCCCCTGCCACCTAGATTAAACTTAAAATATATCTGGATAAGTGCAGATGCTTACCCACAAAGTGTCTTGAGATCATTTGGTGATATATTACTCACATCACCCAGGGATCCAGCATGCTGTCCGAAGCATTGAAGGATATCCTGGTCACATGCTGGAAAAAAAAGGACAAATTGCACTAAAGACATTGGTTAAGGGGCAGAAATACAGGTATGATCACTTGTCATGCCAAAAGAATTTTATTCATGGTATTCCCTTGCAGTACGTTTTGAGTAAGTGACTGCTGGAGTCAGCTTTTCTTTATCTCTTTATATATTGAACCCTTTGATGCAAAATTTCAAGCAATTTATAGTCATTTACCCCATAAATTTATGACACAAGACACGTAAATGGTCAACAATGAATCATATAAACCAAGGACTGAAAAAAAATAATCAAAGGGTAACACTCTAAATTACAAAAATACATCCAGTGTCCATACAGATCTCCAAGGCATAAGTACAATGTCTTCTCACAATTAATGTCATGTAAGGATTAAACTATGCTTCCGACCACAATAGCTCAGTTTCTGAACAAGGATACTCTTTAATCTGCCAGCACATTCTTCTCTATAGATATTTTTACCACGCTGCTCTACACGGCTATACCACTGGGGGAAGAAAGCTTTTTACCTCCATGGTTACAAACACAAACATGGACACAAAATAAAGAGATCTAAATGTGGCCAGGTGTATCTCTGATTGACTTATCTGCTGATTATCAACAGTTAGAAGTATCAGAGTGCAAATTTCCAAATTCCTGCATAAAAGATTCCGATGAATTTTTTTTTGGAACGTTTTGTAGACAGAAATGCTAAGGAGTTAGTTGATTTCTATTTACCTGTAATGATGTACAGTTGAGATCACCGAGGTTGAAGTGAGTCACAAGAGGTAGTGTCACATATAGCACATCTACAGAGAAGGGTTAACAGTCTGTGGCTAGAAGATTAATCCGTTAGTTACAATATTAGTACAGTTTGTGCAAAGGGTTAATACAGATTAATCCTTTGCACCCTCACAGCCAAAATGTTAGCTTGAAACTAATTCAGTCACAAATACAAAGGTTCAACCAGATAAAATACTTCATATGATTTCCTTTAAAAAAAACCCCACATTTAATCAATGGATATCTTACTGATTGAGATATACACTATTTACAGCATTGTTAGTAACACAAGAAACATACCCTACTCTTTTCAACCCACATTCTTGTGGTCCCAGTAAGCCAAATATGGTTTTAATTTCTGTGCATCAATTGTGTTTTCTTTGAATTCATCAAGACTGATTCAACAAAGTAAACACCTTTTTTTTGTCCTTTCTTCCCATTTTCTTGGACAGAACTATTTTGTAACAGAAAACATATCTTAACATGTTGGTATCTTGTAATTTGTAATTTTGAGCCCTGAACCTATGTTTTACATCCAGTGTCCATACAGATCAGGGTATTGTTTTACCTCTGTAGTCTGTCCACCCATTGCTTGTTACCACTGTTAAAACTTGCAACAAGAAGCAGTTGGCCATTGAAATTTCACTACAACCAAACATCTTATCATGTTTCAGATGCCTATTGGAGGCCAAGGTCATATCTGTATAATTGACTTTTTTTCACAGGTCAAGTCACAATCAACATTATCAATACAATTTTTGAAGGAATGCAGCAAACCATTTGCATTTTGCACGAGCCAAGCATCTAGTAATGTTTACAATGAATATTAAACTCACAATCATATCTGTATAGTTCACCTGTTTTTCAGAGGTCAAAAGTCATGATCAAGGGTGTTACATCTCCTACCTCTTCAAAAAATGCAGCCAGCCCCCCGAATTTCGAAGGTCCAAACATCTAAGAGTGTTTCAGAATCCTATAGGAGGTATTTGTCATATCTTAAATTAACTCATTTTTCAGAGCTCAAAGGGCACTGATCACATCTATAAAAGTAATATTGACCTATACCTGGAAAATGGTGTATCATAGGATCATGACTACTATCAAACACGGATAAGAAATGACGTGATTTCATTTGGAGCTGATTTATGATTGTGATGGCTGATTGGTGTGTGTCCAATGAGACTTTTCAAGACCAACGTTTTATTTCTCAATTTGCAAAAAATAAAAGAAATACAAATGAATAAACAAAAATCATGTGCATGTGTCCAAGTAATGAGAGTTAAGCAATTTATCGGTACATTCTCTTTCATGTGAACTGCAACTGGAAGTTTCAGTTCCAGTTTGCCTGACGTCTACCACTGCAGCCAGCATGGGCCATGATCAGCATCTGAGACCAGTTGACTGATTGAGTCTTTAGGACATGATGGACCCACTCAAATCATTAGCTTCAGAGGCTGTGGATGACATCAGAGCCAAGTTTCATGGACACCGTCTCCGCACAAAATATGCAAAAGGGACCATTCATTATCACAAATGTTCATTCCTTATTTTTGGATGTCTGAAAATTATTTTTGGATATCCAAAATTCACTGTTTAATAGCAAAAAAGCATGCAGCTAACTTTTTGTGTTGGATATCAAGGATTTAATTTTTGATACCCAAAAATGATTTTTGGATATCAATAATTAATTTTTGGATATCTAAAATTGAATTTTGTCTTACAAGAATTGAATTTCTGATACAAAGAATTCACAAAATCATGCCAGAATTTTGGATATCCAAAAATGTTGTTTTTTTTGATATCCCAAATTGAATTATGGATATCCAAGATAGAATTTTGGATATCCGTAAATCTGATTAAATGTTAAAACGGCTTGCCATAGGAGTGGTCCTATAGGACCTTCAGGGATCCTGAAAGGTCAAATGAAGGTTTGGGGCAATATACTGGCTTATGTCTGAAAATAATGCAGATTTTTGGACCATTGTTTCTTTTACATATGAAAACGAAACGAAAAATGTGGCTTTATTTGGAGTTGTCACATTTGACCTGGAGTGACCTTTAAAAGGGCAAATGAAGCACAGGGGCATAATATTGGCTCATATGTGAAAATGGTGTATTATATGACCATAATTGCTATTAAAACATGAATACTAAATGACATGTGTGCTTCCATTAATAGGAGCTGTCATAATTGACCTTGAGTGCCTCTAAAAGGTCAAAGTAATACCACCAGGATTTTATTTCTATTTTTCATTCCCTCTGCCAGAGTGTTAAATAAATTCACTCCCAATTTGTTTGGAAGGGACTTTGAGTAGGCTTGATGGTGTTGGGGGTATCTGGTGCTTTGCCCTGATTTCTTATGTACAGAAATAGATATTATAAAACGCTTTAAAGTTGAACTTTTCAGCTATCTAAATGCTATAATTTACATATCAAAACATGTAATTCCTGTTACAGTTAAATTTTTTTGTTAAACCAAAATCTAATCAGTTCATCTTGGCATACTAGATAATCATACTGCCAAAGTTAAACAAAATAGATCGGAGCGTTCTGGAGATATTCTGGGAACGAGACCTAACAAGCATGTGATTAGGCTGCCATTAGCTCAAATTAGATCATGGTGACACCAAAATCTAATCAGTTCATCTTGCCAGGTAAGCATCTTGCCAAATTTGAGTAAAATACATGGAGGCATTCTATAGATATCACGGTAACGAGAAAGTGCACATCCAGATGGACATCTGGAAGGATGAGTGTCCCAACAGATGGACAGAAAAAACGAAAACAGAAAGGGTCCCCTCTGCTGGGAGGACCCTTGAAAAAGCTCCAGAGAATCAAAATTTTGCCACAGATATTTCCATTTGGACAGCACTAAATGGTGCTCATGATGCATGGCTTTATTCTGTGAATGCTTACAGTGCTATCCCTATAAGTTTGAAGAGTGTCATTATTTCATTCTGTCAGGTAGTTCCAGAGTAAACCTATCCATCTGTGCTGATACTGATGAATTAGAACATTCAGTTTTAAAAAGTGTGTAATTGACTCATGTCTGGTCAAGGTAGAACTCTATGGTTTGTATGGTGCTGATCTATGAGGTACACTACGGCTGAGTAGTTTTATATTATGCAACCAGAGTGTTCTAAATTCTATATTGATTTGATCCCTATTGGACATCAATGGCTTTCATTGATCTTGTTGTACTGTGTTAGCCCTACAGAGTGCAATGTACCACGCACATGTACTTGGTCCCTTGCAGATTTTGTACAATAGAAGTATTACAACTTACAGGAGGCTGTACACTGGATATAGAGACTGAAAGTATGGCCCGTCAGTAGACCACCATGTAGAGGGTTCATCTCACAGAAAGGGGCTCCCACCAAGCATGGCACCAATTGAGGCATCATACTGCAACACATGTACAGACACCATATATACTGTCATGTCACATCAAATCTGGTTTTAACATATGCTATTAAGCAAGCACAAGGTCAATCTGACATTCTCATCTATGATGCCAAATAATGTGAAAATCAGTTCTTTACAAGCCCTGGAAATACTGTTTCAGAGACTGGGCTTTTTTAGTATAATGCTGTCAGTAGAGCTGGCAATTTCTTCCAAAGCTAGACATGCGAAGAATGGTTGCATTATATTAGCATACAGCTTGCCACTGCTGCAATTCTATTCACTTTTTATTTTATTTTGTTTCAGTTTATTTTTTAAATGGCAGGGGCACAGCTGTCTGAACACACTTTTCAGAGATTTATCCCAGTTATATCCCTACCAAGTTAGAAGTGATGTTGGCCAACAAATTTGGAGTAGAAGTTGCAGACATGAGTTGTGAACTGATGACGGATGACTAATCATCCTACAAGTTGAGCTAAAACTTGATTATTCACAGCACCAAAACTACTGAAAATTTATGTGTCAGTTGCAGTACTTATGAAACTGGAGGGTTGTGTGAACAGCCCATGCTCAGCTGACCTAAGCTTGTTCACAAAATCAAAGTTGCAACTGAATAGACCTGTGTTGACCTTTAGCTGACTGCATATGACATTTAGAAGTATTTCTACACTCTACATTTATCTTTCATGCACCTTGTCACCTTCCTATTCCACAGAATTTTATATTTTACATAGGCCAGGGTGTAGGTAGATGAACTGGGTGGAAGCCAGCGGTGGTCAGTGTTAGACGGTGGTGGTCAGTGGTGGAGAGCAATAGATAAAGTCCTACCGCTGGCCACCGCTGTGTACTGCTGGCTACCGCCGACCACTGCTGGACACCACCAAGCTCCCAGAGCTCTAATCGATGTTCCGCTGTGGACAGCAGTAGACAGCGAAACTACCGCTGGTCACTGCCGGCTACTGCTGTGTGCCACCAGCTACCACTGTCTACCAAAATGAGGCATGTAATGCAGAAATCAATTTACTAATGTATATTATTGTTGTCCTGGACATTATCCTGTTGGCCAACTTGTTTAACTTGGCTCAAGAAATTCATAAATGACTGTTTCTTCCAATATGAGTGACTCAAGACTATGGCTGAATTTTGAAATTCACTTGCTTTCATTTTCAAGTTTATATAAGTGTTTTCTCAAGTTGAGATCAATACCTGGGAATTAAAATTATTTAGGAGACAGAGTAAACTTTCTTAATATACAGCTTGTACTGATCCCAGTATCCTCAAGTCTGTATTGAGATACTTTTCCAGTGTTACCCTGCCCACAGAACAGATGAAACCTCCATATCATCGCCACTCTGCACTAAAAAGGGGACTGAAACAAGACAAACAGAATTTAATCCACTTTGAAGGGAATATACTAACATTGAATGTCACTTTTCCCCATTATAGTTTGGCACTTTTGTTTTCAAGCAGAAGCTTGCATGGGTGTATAAAATAATGATGCATGTATCTACTCATGACATCAATCTGCGCTTTATTACATTTTTACCAAGGGAATTTCATCCACTTCAAGGCACACTTCCAATCCTTTTTTTAGAGGGTATTAAAAAGATACATTCTTAAAAATTGTCCAGTGAGTAGGCCTTGCAACAGACTGTCCCTGGCAGTGCAGTACGTGTGCTGCAGACAACACTGTTCTTACCTGCAGTTACCTTGGCTGGAACACTGCATTTTCTGCTTGAGACACTGCATGCTTGCTGCAACAACCCGCACAAAGTATTATCAGTGAACATTTTCTAATCCCTTTTTCAGTCGGTCATTATCCCAACAAATGAGCCAATGAATTATTTGTACTGTTTAGTCAAAAGGATTAGAACTGCAATGGTAGTCATATAATAGTACAATCACCTATATTCAGACCACCTCCATAAAGAGATCATTTCTACATTAAGACCACCAATTTACAGACCTGCTTTCACTTATCAATAAAATTTTATTCACATTAAGACCACTTCCCTATTAAGACCACATTGTTTCTCTCCCTGAAGTGGTCTTAAGGTGGAAGATGTGAAGCTAGTGTGCAGCGAGACTGGCAACTTTGGATCAGTTTTACCCATTTAATTTGTTCACAAGTACATTAAACTTATATATTTTCTGATTGCTACATATACATAGAATTGTATCCAAATTTTTTTTCCAGGATTAAATTTTTTCAGATTTTATAGCATTCTATCTGACTTTGTAGGTTTTTTTCACATTTTTAGTGCAGAAATCGCACAGTTTTTTTTCATTTTTTTTTCAAGTCGCAATGATAAGAAATTGAAAATATATATCTATGTGCAGGATCGAATTCAATGGTGGTCCTAAAATAGCATAAATAAAAACTTATAAAATTTTCATGTTGGTCCTAACAGGTTGTTCATTTTCTTTCTCAATATTGCTTAAAGTCACGAAAAAGGGTAGTCAGAAAGAAAAAATCCTGGTATCTGCTCCTGGATATATTTTTCTTTTGAATTTTATTAATTTTATTGTAATAGGACAATTAGTTTGTTTGTGAGCTAGATACAAATTGCATAGGTTGTGCATAAAACAATTCCAAGAAAATTGCGTTGAAAGAAAATGTTGCCCATTCTTGTGCATTTATGGCTGTAATATGACACATACTCATTTCTTCTGTGCTGTGTTTTTTATTACTGTATAAAACAAACTAGTAGCTTCACCTCTGTGATGTTGTCTTTAAAAAAGCATATTTCATGGCTTAAAACCTGACTTTTAAACTTGGGAACATCAAACTTTACCATACTTGGCTTGTTTGGGTGTGGGTTCACATGGGGCTTTCCATATTTTGGACCCATAAAGTGGATTGTACTTATCTGTTTTTACATCAATAGAGAATTTCAAAATAGTCAGAACAATGACAGTGATTAGTTTTCACTAGCCCATTATTCTCTCCATAGCTAATGCTTTCTTGTTCCCTATGAGTGACCCTTGTCACTTGTCAGTGGCTCACCTGGTTTCCAGGGATCATGGACTAATGACTGTGCAAACAATGGCACGGTTCATTATCATGCCCATGCAAACAAAGGCCATGTGGTCAGAAATGCAGAAACTGTTCAGTGAAAAAAAAAGTTTTGAGCTCAATTTTCTCATATAAATTTTTTGTTCACACATCTGATTTTTGGGAGCATGTAGTTTCAGTATCAAACTATATACATATACACCCTGAACAAAAAAAGGTGAGTTGTTCCACTTGTTTTATATTGAACCTATCTTTGTGGGTGTGTGTGCCAACTAGCATACAGCAATCCCTTCTTTCCCAAAATCAGAGTTCTGTTGCCAATGATCCAATGTCAAGTCATGTTGACTGTTACTGATGTCTCATGTGCTTGCAGCAGGCCATCTACACCTCAAGTGCACATCACTACTGGATGCATCATTTGTTCGTCTTATTGCCCTTATCTCAATTCCAGGATAACTTTTTCTTAATCTTCACTGGATGCTAAACTTGGCTTTCATGGCCATGTACTGCACCTGCATAATTTGCTACAGAAGTTCATGTTCTTAGAGTCCCAGTTGATAATATTTTGACTTCCCCTTCAATGATCTCACCTGCATATGACCTTTGACCAATAAGGTGGTCATTCAAGGAACTGCTACAAAACAATTTTAAAAAAATTACTTTTGGCTCCCTTTTAGGCCATTTTTTCGGTCACTACATTTCTGTTTCATAAATTTACATGGTAATGCACTTAGCATGTGCTCTAATAGTCAGAGCCTTTCTTTTTTTTTCTTTATTATGTCCACTATAAGTGGCTATCATTAGACATACCTTTGTGCATGGCAGTGGAAGGAGGCATGCAGGAGTGAGAACAGCCATTGTAACAGCATTTGTAGTGGTGGGGACATTGTGTATCATTGCTGCATCCTGGCACACAGCTACCAAGTGAGCTCACAAAAGGACACACTCCTGGCTTCTCTATGGAAAAATTAACATATACATGTATTGTGTCTACTCAGCTACAAGAACATCTAGACTATTATGCTGCTTAATACTTAGCCTACAGTTAAGCAATGTGATACACATAATTACTTTCTACTATGGGATGGAGCTACTGTTACATGTGTAAAGTTCTGTGAAGGTTCAATCACCCTTAGCCTAATGGTTCAGACAAACATTATCCACATTCATATATTTGAACCCAACAATGACAGCAAAGTTCAATAACAAGCACAAAGCGTTAAAACTGTTATGCCTAACTTAACAAGCAGATACCATGCTTAGCATTACAATCAAAAAGTGGTGGTGCTGATTGGTGTTGGCATGAACTGTTGGCCCAAGGCACTATAGTCGAGCTGGTGGGGGAGAGGGAAGGTCAACTGATGGGCACTAACATGACCATGAGAGTTTCATCAGCTGCAGACATGAAACCAGGAGGTGATAGTTTTCTCCTGAATTACCAGGTGTCTGAATGTAGCATCTGTTAGAAAAGGTATGTAGAAATTCCACTGTATTGGTTTCCTGCATTCCATTCCAGTGAAATTCTAGTACATTTCTTGTGTTCATAAGTACCTCCAGTAGTCATTTGCATTTTGTTGACACAATTGATTTGTGTTGTATTTTGGTTCAATGGTATATTTTGATCTTGAAGCTGAGTGATTTATTCACAACCACAGAAAGATGCTGAAAGTTTTGATTACTTTGACACTCCAATTTATAGGAAAATGAGATTTTTTGGTTCTTTTTCCCTGATGTGAACTTTTGAATTCAAGTACATTTCTTTGTGGTCCCTAATCACGCAGGACATTAGAAAAAAAAACTTTCTGAATGGCGATAAGTACTCAACCTGTAATGGTTGGTATGACGTGGTAGTTCTGTACGAAAGGATTCTAAAGAGATAAGGACTGTAGTGGATTCAGCAATACACATGACTGCGATGAATTTAGAGTTGTTACACCATCTTAAGTTTTGGGCCTAAAGTCTTGGAAGAGGCATGAATTGTTAAATGTTTATTCAGCTTTACAAATGTGTTTTCCAAATACAGATGGACAAAGGCTGTTTTTCAGAAATAATTATTACATTGCTACTCAATAGGCAGCTCCTATATAGCAATGGATGTACAGAACTCAACTTGGTTTCCAGGATGAGGAACAAAGAATGTATAGGAGATTTGAGATGTTGGGCCATGGTGTAAACACCCTATCTTGTTCAGACTGGCTAGCCCCACTAGGGTTAGTTCAGATGAAGGACTGCAAAGTTACCAGTAGGTGGTGTATTAAGCAAAAGTTGAACAAAGTCAATGAAAAAAATGCAAATCACATTTATCTTTGATTCAAGAGTGTTTGGATAATGTAAGTGGTATGTTTTCTTCAGTTAATTTGTATTCCTTAGATTTGGCCTCAGGCTGCTATCAAATTAAAATTGATAAAGCATGACCACCATAAAACTGTATTTATCACCAAATGTGAGTTGTTTGAGCACCACTGACTGGTATTTGGCTTGACAGGGACACAAGAACTTTTCAGTGAGCATGAACCTTGTCCTTCATAGGCTAGTAGTGTACAAGACAACTTTGGCCTGTGTGGATGATGTAATTATCCTTGGAAAAGATGATCTGGGACACTTACATAATTTCTGAAAGCTTTTAGATTGGGTCTGTCTATTCAATCCCAAGCCCAAGCTGCCAAAATGTCAGATTTTTCAGACTGAAAAAGGTTTCCAGTGATATGTCAGGTGATAGGGTTGCTGTACATCCAGACAAGACCAAGCCAATCACAAGCTCTTCTAGTATTCAGCGATTACCACAATGATCATATAGCAGGCTTCAGACAGATTTCTAGGTGTCTATACTAATTGACAGTATCTACAGCTGTGTTTGAGATACACAGAGAGCATCACACTGTATTGGAACACCTTAGAAATATGTAGAGACTCATCTGTTACATAAAGTGTAACAAACACAAAAAACTTCATGAAGGTTGTTTACAACTAAATGCAAAGTGTGGATTAGTAAAGAGAACATCCCCTTCAGTATGGAGACAGATAGATCTTTCCCTTAAAGGCCTATGGACAGTCAAACATCAACTGGCACGCACACACACACACACACACACACACACACACACAGAGAGAGAGAGAGAGAGAGAGAGAGAGAGAGAGAGAGAGAGAGAGAGAGACAGAGAGAGACACAGAGAGAGAGAGACAGAGAGAGAGCACTTGGCTGCCAGCTTAGTCAGCTTCAAGATGGACAAGAAAGGACCATTTGTTACAGACGTTTTATATTAACCCTTCTATGGTATTTATATTCTGTCTATCACACTGAATTTTATTTTGATATTGCCCCATAAACACAATCTTCAGGCCATACATATTGGATGTTTATTTAAACAAAGACATTGTATGCTCTTTTCGAGTCAATCAAACTATGTAGTTTCTTGCTACAGAAACAATATTGTTGCATAAATGTGACAATTTTATTCATACAGACTTCTAAATAAACATCTAATCGATTGTTTTCGGTACATTTGCTGATAAAAATCCACAAAACAGCAGTAAAATCGTGTATTTTGTGGCCTCAAACTCCTTACAATTCTCTTGCTGGCTCCTGGAATGTTTGGTATCATTCCAAACATCATATCCTGGTCAATATCATTATGCTGCTTTCTTATTGGCTTAACTTTTCATTACCGCCCACCAAACGTTGCCATCTTACATAAATTTACCATCTCTGAGGTAAAAGTCTAAGAATAAAAGGCAGTGACAATCTCACCCTGCTTCAGTGAGACTCTCCCCTGCTGATTGGCTCACAGATCATGCAAATAGGTTTGCACATGGTCAAGCATGTGCAGTGCGCACTTTCAACAAACAAGCATGGTGGAGTCAATCATTCCAGCCAACAGTACTTTTATGTTTTTATGTCACATAAGTATCAAAACTTAGAGACATTTCGATGGTAGATATTTTGAAAATATTTAGAATGTCCCTGGTTAACCACTGAAAAAATACAGACTGGGAACTGCATGGAATTGATGTTAAAACGGGAAACTCTTGCATCGGTGTGCATTGTCAATCAATCTCCATGATGGTCTGTACTGAATTATATCTGTGTGTGTTGGGTTTTTTTGGGTTTTTTTGTTTTGTTTTGCAGAGATACCATATTATTTATTTATATAATTTTTGGGGCTACTTCTCAATCGTTATAGTGGAAACCATTTAATATGTTTTACATCTGCAGGAGAACATGCCATGTTGCCTTATCTTGGTAATTATGCGCACTGGAAGTTGATCTTCAATGTGCTATATTGGGTGAATTAACTCGCCTGTAGCATAGCAGAAGCAAGTATCTTTGGGTGGTTTTCTCGCCTGCATCAGAGGAAGGGCTAACACTTGCACGATGTTGGTATTGCACTACACAGGAAGAATTGCTTTCCATGGTTAGGTTCATGAGACAGTTACAACATTATCTGATGTTTGGACTAAGTCTGTCCTCCACTGAAGACATGTGCAAGGTACAAAAGGAAGATATGTATATTGGGAAGATGTTTTCCTGGTAGTATTTGAACAACAGCAAACAGATATGGAATTGGCTTGAAGCAGGTCAGGAATAGAGCAGCTTTGGTTGTTAAAAAGTCAGCTATCTGCTGAAAATGGAGTCCATTACAGGATGGAAGATCATGTCTTCTGGTTGTGTTTGGTGGTTCCCCAGAAGGTCAGGCAGCAAGGGAGTAATGTCAACCATAATGTTCAGTTTTCTGGGCATCCGAGAAAGGCAAGGATGAGAGAGTCCATTTTTTTTCGCTGTGGATGTCATCTAATGTGGTGGAATATTCAAAGATGTGCTACCTCCAGGACAAATAGGAAGCCTCGTCAGTGGCCAAAGCGAGGATTTGGATCCTATGCTGGTTTTCCATTGAAAAGGGTACAAATTGACATATTGGGTTCCCTGGTAAAAATTAAGAGATATCTATGTCCTGGTGTTACTCAACCACTTCTGCACATGGAAGAAACGCTACCCACTGTCCAAGAATCAGCTAAACCTATTTCCAAAATCTGAACATTCTGGTGTTGGTCGATCAGTTCATTAGATAGTTGGAACCTTATCTACTGCCTTATCAATCAGCTATAACTTTGCTGAAAACATTGTGCATAAATTTGTCTTAAAGTTTGGTTGTCCTTCACAGGCCCATGCTGACCAAATTACAAATTTTGATGGAAACTCGTTTCACAAGGGCTGTGATCCTTTTTAGATCACCAAGGAAATGACAATGCCATAAGGACCAGTTAATTTGTAATTGTAGTAAAAGAGGCCATCAGAGCATTGTGTAGCTGGAATGAGATGGGTTTCTGTATTATTCAACTGTATATAAAAGTGACTCAAGAGCTAGAGATGTTTTTATGTATTCTTCATTGCACATAAAGGCTGTTATAGTGGTTATGTTGAATATATTTTATACTCCAGCCAGGATTGTGCTGTGTTGGAGGACACGTTTAAGTAACATGGAGTTGGATGTTGGCCATGAGCAGGCTAGGGTGGAATTTATGTCAAAGGCATGGATTGTTTGCCCAATAGATTGTTGTGGTTCATTTGAAAAGACATGTATTGACAGAACATCCACCATCACATGTCAGCTCACATATGGACAGTTGGAAGGAAACAAGGTGCAACAGTACAAGATCTTTGATCTGGCAAGTTGGTCAACATGGAAGTACTGCTCCACTGTTCACGGATGAAATGTTGGGAGGCGTGGGTGTATTTAATAAGGGGTGTAATCATGTTCTTTTGTCAGGACTTTGCAGGAGATCTCAAGGAGCTGCTGGTGCAAGCATGCAAGAACAAAATTAATGGTTCCATGATGAAAGTATCTGTGTCACTGCTTTGTGGGTTTTCTACCAAATAGGGTATGGCCTCCCAGAATGCCAGGTCCTTTTTTCACCACTCCCTGCTGTTGCATCTTTATTCCATTAGCCAGTGTTGTTGTCCCAGTTTGACACCCACAAAGTTGATGTGTCATGTCGACCAAATAAATATATCTTTTATCTGTAAGTCTATCAAATACTTACCAGCAGAAGGAGCTGTTGTATTGCCACAATACTGTCTGATGGACATCATGGCCTCGGCCTGGATACGGCTCACTGTTACTGCCTCCACAGAGCCTGGCTTACACTTAGCTGCCTTCTCTCTCACACAGTCCATAATCTTCTTGTGGGACCTGCACAGGCCAAATCAATAATCTTACAAGCATATCCCTGTGGTTTACTTTGCAGCTTTTACTGTAGCTATGAGCAAATGCCTCTTTATTACTCAAGTTTACACATCTTGTGGTCAGCAATAATCCTTAGGTGCCAAAGGCATGAGCTTTAACATGAAATTATGCAACAGATTAATACCAAGCATGACATGGCAAGGCAACTGTCCATTACTTTGGTCCTACAAATACATGTATATTTTTTTTAATAATACAATCAACTTTGTAATACCGGAACAGACTTTAGTGTGTTCTGATGGTTCACAAATTAAGACACACAATGCCAGGCAACAACTGACTGTCCGACTTTACAATCAAATATGTAATACCAGTGCAGTCTTTATTATTTTCTAATGCTTCACCAAGACAGACAATATAGGTAACAAATGACTGCCGGATCTTGCCATTGCCTTGAATACCAGTTGCATAGTTCAAAGAAAGGCTGCAATAGCCACAACCACATGCCATTGTCTCTCTCAGATGCCTTTTCTAACTCATTATAAAAGTCCAAATAAAATACAGTTACGTTCTAATTACATACAAATACATTAACTATTCACCCTGCTTATCGAGACCCCTTCACAAAAGCTCCACCTATGTTTGACCATAATAACTTACAACCTTTCTGTTCATGCAAGATAAAACTACACATCTGTAAAAAACAAATAATGTATATAGTTTTGTGAGTGTAGATACAGAAATATAGTTACTTCAATGCAATTAAAAATGGAACTCCTCAGCAGGTGTCAGGATAGCTCTGCTACATTAAATGTTAAGCCAAGAATTAAAGACCTGAATCACTGTTAAAGTGGGATCACCTTATATGTCTTCTCATATCTCATTGGATGATCGTGAGATTTCAAATCCAACTTGGCTCGTGGTGCCCTCTTCTGAATTAAATTATGTCTTCTAGGTTTATACAAAGGTGAATTGTTCAAGTTTGGAGCCTAAATAGGTTCTTACCCACATGCCCTCTTTATGACTGAAGCAGGCACTTCTGCAAATTTAGTAACATCAAAGGGGAAACAAGCCCTGGCCTCCATTAAGCAATCACTCCCATCTGAAAAATGGCAACAACATGATTGCAACTCCAGCACAATAGTTTGAGACACAAGTTACAACTGTCAGTATTATTGCTAGATTATCCCCATCAAGGACCACATCTCAGGCCAGACAACATAACTTGTCAGTACTAGCCTTTCAAGACTATTTTGTACTTTATAAACAGCCTTTATTTGTAGTCTACCTACATGTACAACACAAGACTTTGAGCTGGCAGTAGAGATGCACATGGCCTTAACAGATTCACCGTCTAACCATCCAATACTAGCTGCTGGTCAAATGTTATCTGCTTATATTTTTTTGACTGATTTCAACAATAATGAAAATTTAAATGAGAATATTGTAGCCCAAACCTATGACGACACACGCCACTTTCCTTTGCATGGGATTGGCACTTATTGACCAATGAATATGCTGAAGAGAGCTGCCAACTTAGTCTTAATAAATAGAGGGGAAATGTTTCAATAAGACACATAACAAGGCAGCATGACATACAAACATGATCACCATAAAGCCATATAGATATGCACATAAAAAACACACACTTTGGTGTCGACTTTTCAAATGAAAGCAGGGATCCTTGATGATTTTCACAAAATAACTTGAAAAAACTGCAGATCAGGTTAACAGTTAACTAGATTTGACAAGTAGATGTATCAGAAACTTACTTCTGCCCCGGCAGTAGCTTTCATACTGGGCCATTGAGGCTGTGACATTTTGAATTATGACTGCGGTACCTGGTGACCTCCGACATACAGTAAGACCTCGGTCCACGCAATCTTTCATCATCTGGAAATGTCTGAAATTAGCAGAATCAAACATCGTCATGAAAGTTTGGGATGGTCTGATATACTTGGTGCTATTGAGTGACATCACATCTGTGGAGACACTTTTACAATCCTTGACACTTAATGCAAAAGAAAATAGCTTTTAAGTTCATAATTGTATTAAATCTTTTTAAATTGTTAATTATTTGCAAGTATCAAAAAAATCTGTTGGTGGGAATGCTTGTAGAAAATATTAACAGTTTATAACCTTGTAATGATTTGCATATTCATGTACCTCAACTAATGACAAAAATTGAATTTATTTCAATTAAAATTCATGTTATTTACTCCAAAAAATTCAAAAGCTGGATCCATGCCCCCCTCAACTCATTTATAACCTTGCTAATCACAAGTCTCCTTTTGGAATGACTGTAATCAATAAAAATAGGCTATCACTGTTACCCTGATACTTGGTACCTACTTTTGTTTCAAGAGACAACTTTAGGTTAAGATATATGTGTGCGTGAATTTTCATTTAAATAAATTAAATAGTAAAGGAATTATAGCCCTGACACGATTTTATAAGGATGTCACTGTGACCCAGATACTAGAACAAGTGACCTTCTTTTGTTGCATGACTCCCATTAATGCCATGATGCACATGTGTGTAAATTTTTTTCGTCAATCAAAGTTGAAGGACAAGTGAATTACAGCCTGGACAAGAATAGCGGAAGGAGAGATGCAAGAATGCATAATCCTTGACCTAGTGACCTACTTTTGTTACATAACAAACCTTTGGGTCAAGATGTGTGTGTATGAAGTTTCATAAAACTAACTGACTGAATGATTAAATGAATTGCAGTCCACACATGATTTTAACAGAATATACCAGTGTGACCCAGATATTTTTGCCTAGTGACGTACTTGTGTTGACACACCCTTACATCCAAATGCACCTGTGTGTGAATTTTAATTAATCTGAGTTGAAAGACAAGTGAATTTTAGCCGACAAGAACAACTGTATTGCAGTTTTATATAAAGGCCCCACCATGACCCAGATACTTGACCTATTGACCTTCTTTCGTTCCATGATACACCTTTAGGTCAAGATATGTGTGTGTATGAATTTGTATGAAATTAACTAAATGAGTAAAGGGATAACAGTCCAGACACGATTTTACCAGGTTTTACCAGTGACCCAAATACTTGACCTAGTTTTACTTTATGACACACCTTTGGGTCAAGATATATGCATATGTAAGGTTTCATAAAACCTAGTTAAAGATTAAAGGAACTACACCCCAGACATGAATTTACAAGGATATGTCACAGTGACCCAAATACTTGACCTAGTGACCTACTTTTATGGATGGTACATTTTTTGTGTCCAGATACACAAGTGTGTAAAGTTTCATGATACAGTTGCAGCCCTGACAGTGAGTGTAATGTAGTTCTACATGATTGTTTCACCCTGACATTGATTCTTGACCTAGTGACCTACTTTTGTTTCAGGGCATACCTTTAGGTCCAGATATATATGTGTGTGAGAAGTTTCATTAAACTAAGTTACATAGTAAAGAAATTATAGCCTGAACACGATTTTAAAAGGATATGTCACTGTGACCCAGATACTTGACCTGGTGACCTACTGTGGTACATGACACACCCTTATGTCCAGATGCAACTGTGTGTAAAGGTTGATTAATCTAAATTTAAGTACAAGGTAATTATAGCCCAGACACGAACAGTGAATGAACGCATGGACACACGCACAGAAAAAAATGATTACTATATGTCTGGTCGAGGAGGGAGATAATTAGATAAGGAAATTCCCTTTGTGTCCTTGGCTGTAAAAAGAGTAACACAGTATTAAATCATTGTGACATCAAAAACAGATGCCAATCTGTCATTCAGCTAAGTACAAAAGAGAAAGACTTAATGATATACCTGCAGACATCCTGTCCCGGAGGCATCTGACACTTGGCCAACTCCAGACCACACTCTGCTACCCCTACAACCAGCACAAGAATACAGTCAACAAAAGCTTGCATTTTTCACATTTGGAAACTACATGTATAAATATCACTCACAGGCAAGACACCTAGCATAAAAGACTGGTTTGCTGTAAGAATAATCTGTCAGTGTCAATTCAAGATTTAAAGATCAAATTGACTGTAGGCCATGAAGCTGAATTATATAGGAAAATCTTACACACTTGATTTTTTATATTTATGAACTGTCCCATCCTATTCCTCAGGTTAAGTACTGACAATAATGTTTAACCTATGTTTGAGGTGTATTTTGTAGTAATTGACATCATCAGAACTGCATCATTTGTGCAGTGACATTGTTTACTTCATTCTGCTGCTTTACATGCAGGTGTACACAATAAATGGTAAGAACATTATATATATACATGTATATATATATATATACATATATATATACATATATATATGTATATATATGTATATACATACATATACATATATATGTATGTATATGTACATCTATGTATGTATATGTAATTATATATATATATATATATATATATATATATATATATATATATATATATATATATATATATATATATTCTTTATTTGTGCTCTACAGCTACGTGAGGAAAAAAACAAAACAAAACATATATTTGAACAACACATAATCAATTCCAAATACCAGTCACAAACAGGGTTCAGTGGCTTTTATATGAAACCACGCAAAAAAAGATCATTGGCAATGTATAACTAAAAAATACTGAAAAAAAAATGTTCATTAGTACATGCAGAGGCTACATGAAGTGTACATGTAAATAGGAGTCAATGGTATTAGAGATTTCTTGCCATGAAAAGGAGATTTTCCAAAGTAAAATCACTATTTATAAACAGAAGTTACCTATACATGACCTCAGCTGATCTAGATCTAATATAAAGAGAAACTTAAAAAACCCAAATCTGTATAAGTCCAAGTAATGTTTGAACTCGATCAAGTCTGATAATCAAAGAGCAAAGTCCTATTACATACTATTCACTGGAAAACTGTAGAGTTCTAAATCATTACATGCATTAGCATTTTTTTTGAACAAATCATATTCATAAAATTTGAAATTTAGAAAAAAGTTTTAGGCTTTATCAATCCTTATACAAAATCAGGTCATCAGTGCTGAACCAGCGCAAGACTTGTTCCGGTGCCATTAATCCCCTGACAAGTCATTCTGCTAACTGGCAGTACCATGTTTGCATTTTAAATACAAAACATCCCAAGCTAATGTTTTGAGGAATTAAGCAAATATGATGTTTCTTCAACTGTCTCCTTCCCCCAGAAAGGAACCAGGCAGGGAAGGGACGGGGATGGCCATAATCGTCATGTATAGGTAAGTGTCAGAAAATCTCCTGTTTGCTACCCAACACCATACCTATACATGACCACAGCTGATACAACAGCCAAAGGGAGGAGACAGGCTTCCTCCATGCAGATTTTAACCAGTGGCAATACACAAGTGTCACTGTGGTCACCTGTCCAGTCACTGGAGCAAACAAGTGCTCCTTGAAACAGCAGTAAACAACACTATAGAGACTCAAATGCACATGCCCTCAAAAAACGGGGGGCCAGAAATACTGAATGAGTCCCTCAAAGTTTGCCATGGGACACTGAACACACGTCACAAAGTGCCAACAGCAAGTCACTAGATATCCCTCAAATAAAAAGACGTTAACACTCTATGTCAATGCCATTGGCAAGCAAGCAGACATAATGCCTGACATAGACATATACTTGAGGACATCTAAAAAAACTGACAGAGCTCTCCCCTTATGAGGGCAAACTGAATCAAGTCTGGTGAAGTCCTCATCGTTCCCTGCGCAGCCATAAGCAACACTATGACTACTATCCAACTCAAAACTGTCTTTAATAAGAAAGCTCCAGAATTAGTTGTACGAATGTGAAGGTAAAGAGGTAGGCCTCTGCCCAGCCCCGATAAGGTCTGTGCATGACCAACACATTTGCAGAGCCTGCACTGGACACACAGCTCTATCAGGCTCAGCCCTTTATCTAACATAACTGCCAGGGATTTCACCCTAAAATCTCAAAGTGCAGTTCTGAGATCCCTGACAACACGAGTCTTAGCCATAAAGCCCATATAACATGTATAAGGATAAAGAATAACTTCAATGTGACCTCTATCCAATAAAGATTAAAATAATCTGGAGCAAGTTACTCACCCTTGGGCCCAAGGAACCAAGGCAAGTAAACTGGGGACATATCCATTGACTCAATTAGACACTTAGTAAGCGCAGACAAAACAAGGGCCAGACCTGCTTGAGGTACAACATTGGTCTCCACTGGATGATTGACATAAAAACTGTCAATCCAAGAGGTGTCCCGGCCCACCTTGATGCCTTGTTCTTGCAAGGATGAGGTAATGGCTGACCTGTGACCCATGGGTCTGCACAGTAAGCCCTTCATCATGAAACAACAGGAGGTAGTCAGCCACTGTTTGAGTAGAGACTTACTGTGGGGAAAACCCTAAGCCTTGCACCATTTTGAAAAACAAGACTAACGTGAAGCGCAAAACTTCACAAAAAAGTTTTGAAGTTTTCTCAGGGCAACTCGAGATGTCACCTCTTCTGCTTATCAAATGCTCTGCATGATATCCTCCAAGCGTGAACTCTTAGAACTGATGGGTTCCTCTGAAACATATTAACTGTGACTGCTTGAGAAGGTTTGGCTTGATGGCAGAGGATCTGTTCTTTTACACACCAGAGAAAGGTCCCTTTTGTCATCACAGTCTTTTTGAGTGATTGCCTCCCTGTTTATTGACATAGGCTACTGCCACCCTGTTGTTGTCCATCACTAAAACATGCTGACCTAGAACCAAATTTGCTGAAAAATGAAAGAGGGTGAGCCTGATAGCCTCCAGTTTCAGCCAATTGATTGCAAAGCACTGCCGCTGAAGAGGCTAGGTGCCTGATACTCCATGAGAGTCCAAGTGTGCAACAAATTCGACCAGTGATGCATGCATGGAAATGTTCACTGTGCCCAGAATGGAGTCAGTGACACATGTCTCATAACATTGCCATTGGACCTCAGAGTTCACCAATGTAACACAGTCTGGTTGAATGAGGGACCCATGATCTGCTGAACTAGTGAATGCTGGTGCCCGTCCCACTGATCTCTGAAACTGAACTGCACAGGACGGCAATTAAGCTAGGTGACCTAGCTGGACTCGAGGGTCCATTGTGGTCAATGTTCCCGTCAACTTCATCCATGTTTTGCTGTCACCATATAACTGCAGAGGAAGTGACAAACAATGGCAAGGTGCCTCTACAAATAATTGTCCAAAGGTTGACAGGTGAATGGAACTACATGTATTTAAAACTGGATTTCCAGGAAAACAACGTCCTGTAAGGCATCCAGACTGGACTTCGAGTGGTGGACCATTAGGCCTAGCCTCTGACATAGGCTAAAGTCTGTGTTTCTGAATAGCAGAGATAGATCAACAAACCTCACGAGTCAATCATCCAGGTAGCTATGTACCCTCATCCCTGTTGGTGTGTGCATATGTTACCATACTCATCACTTGGGTAAATACCATGGTGTTGTGGCTATAGGCTGAAAGGGAGTGCCTTGAACTGGCATATGACCTACTGTAGTTGACCATGATCCAGAGGTACTTTTGTGAATTCTGCATTAAGGAGTGACATTGATTTTTTCACATTGGTATTTGAGGATGAATATTGATGTTTTGGTAATAATCAAAGCTCTGCCATATGCTGTATTTAGCTTAGCTCTCATTGTTGGATTGAAATTTCATATTTGTCTTTTTTTCGGAACTATTTGATATATACTTCATTGGCTATGTTGTGTTGTAGACTGTGCTCTCTCGCTGATAGAAATAATGGAGGTATAGAGCATTTTTATAAGATTCATAAATATCATGAAAACAGTGTGCATTTTAGGTCTATATTTCTTCTTTAAATTTGCTGTCAACTCAGCTGCATGCAGAGAATGCTTTGGTGCTGAAAACTCTGAAATGAGTGAGAAAAGCACAGAAATTGAAGTGACTTTAAAGAAAAGTATAGTATATTTACACATTATATAGTATATTTAAACATTAGAAAAACCTATGAAAATCACCTGATAATTTCCATCCCTGTGACATGTCAGGAGAACCAAAAAGTGGCAGGCTTACAGACTTATCATTGGCACAAGTGACAAATTTGGGGTTTTAAGTGGTTAGGCCTACATATTTTGAAAAGAAACAAACTAAAGTCTGTAGTTAGTAAAGAGTATTTCAAAGGCTGAAAGGACCTGTTTGAAAATACCAGTTGCCTTTATGGGTGACTGCCTGTCTCAAGTCAAGAGTCAAATTTATATCTTCACATTGGTATGAAAAGGTGAATGTTGATGTTTTGGTATCTCCTGAATTTCTGCCTTTGCTGTAATTAACTTTGCCCTTATTGTTGGGTTGAACTATAGGAGTATGGATAATGTTTTTCTGAACAATAATTTGAACATCTGCCCGCTAGAAGCACCTCTGCCATCTCTGCCTTGGACCACACGTTGTACACAGTACACACGTGCCCCTGAGAACAGAGGATGCCTGCAGCCTAACGGCAAGACCTAAAAGCAAAACGGTGACCTCACCTTGACATTGGGCACCCTTTCAAATCATATACTCAGCCAGAAGGGTCCCTCACAGATGGTGGGAACTTATCCACCATGACAACTGGAAACATCAGTCTAAGCTGATGACAAACCTTTGAACCAAAAATTCTGCAGAACTGTCAACAAATCAGGAGTAGATAAATAGCCCAGCCAGGCATGAGGGCACACTGTATCAGAAGCACCAGAGAAGGAAAGTTAATTCAGCAAAAAGCTGGAAAATATTGATCAACCCTGGGTGAAAATCAACAGATGTTGATTTGAAAACCAAGGAAGAGAAACAGAGGATATGTGTAGCCAGCAATAGTGCTGAAGTTACGCAGACATGCTACAAGGAATTATGACTGCTGTGTTGGGATCATCATTGTTCTTTTTTCAACCTGGGTAAGTCCAACTATGGAGCTACTATTCCAACCATGTCATAAAGATTAGCTGAGGTCATGTATAGGTATGGTGTTGTGTAACAAATAAAACACATAACTGTGGAGTTGAAAGATTTTAACTCTCTGCACTACTGGGCATAAGATATATGCTGAACCTGTGGTCAATCATTACTCATTAGCCTCTGATGAGTCCAGTGAAGGAAGAAACACATCAGGCTCATTTGGCACACCGTGTATGTGTTCTTATATCAACACTTTCCAAGTCTTCTCATTGGTAACGAATCAATAGTGGCCAATTTACCATCATAAGCAAGGCAAATTTCTCTAACAAAACGGGCAATAATACACAGATGCTCATCATTGTCCCAGGTGAAAAGCACACTTTGCTACTCACCACCAGGTGGCATGCTGCCCTGACAGGTTTCTTCAAAGCTCTTCCATGAGGGAGCCAATGACAGCCTGCAGGATTTGGCCTTGAAGAGAGTCATACAGCGCTCAATGCCAGACTTCTCACTGTGCAGTCATGGGGGGAAAAAAAACACAAAACAAAATGTTATGTCAAGAAAAAAAGGGCCTTAATCATTGTGATCATTTCAATTTAACTAACAAAAGCCAGTGTAAAAATTCTCTAATAATTCAGCTTGGGAGGCAAACAGGGAGCTCCTCCGGGGAATGGCTTTATAGACACTATACAATATTTTCATGTGCAAATAACAAAGTTGCTATACAGCCACTTGGCAGCCACACAGTGTGACTGCTCCATATGAAGCCACACTTGTGACATAGTGCCAGATGAATCCTTACTGGAGCTGCTCTGTAACAACTTTATAGCAGCTATAGTTGCTATACAGCAAATCTCAGCATCATCTTTGTGTATTAGGTTGAAACACATAGTGTATAAAGAAAATGGAGTTGATGTGGAGTGGCTAGAAATTAAAACAGATATATATCCATTGTGCAGCCCCTTCTGGGAAGCTGAGCTGATATATATTCAGACTATCACTTTCTCGGTACAAACAATATATTTTTGGCACAATTACATAGCATATACCTATAATGATGATATTTTCAGGACCTTTCCCACATCACTATTATGAAATCTTTCATACAGGTGACTGTATATATACATGTACCAACAGGTTTATTCCATAACACCTCCTGATCGCATGACCCAGTGCTGCAATACTGATATACTTGCATTGACATACATGTTAAGGACCGGTAAGACACCAAAAAATAAATCCCACTTTAATTGATCTTAGCTCAAAATGTATTTACACTAGGATAAAAAAATCATACATGTGTGTAATTGTCATACTCCAAAGAATGTATTTGTTCCACATTTGGGTGTCTGTGTTAATTGTTAAATTTTGAATACGCAAATGCAAGTTGAACACAAAACAACTAAGATAACTAGAAGGAAACCCACTAAGGCTGTGATATGTTTGCATGTTTGCATCATTTCCCTGTTGTCAAACATACTTTCGGCATGCCGCCTGATTTCATGGCACCGCCGTGATACCACTCTCGTTTTGCCATCGGCTGTTGCTACCTGTAGCCACATGACAGACTGTTAAGCATGATAGATGGGCATTGTCCTGCTGGGTGGCTGAACACCAAAAGAGTGACACATGGATGTTCAGATGGCTACATGCCTCTGTGGGTTTTTTTTGGTGTTTTTCTCAAATTTCTAATTTAGTTTAGTTTAGGACATTTATATCTTAAAAACTGTTAAAATCTCAAAATCGCCCATGCAAAGGTTTTTGGTGTCTTACCTGTCCTTAATCATATGAGGAGTTGCACAAATTGCAAGCAAAAGGCCCATGGGCCTAGTGCTCTGCTGATTTGTATTGTGTTACAATAATATACAAACAATGGACGGACAGACATGAATGATCGTATAAGCTCTGTAACCTAAGGTCAGCAGAGTAGAAAAACTCCAATTCAGCATAAGTCTCTTCAAGAGCATACATGTAGATCCTTAACGTACATGTTCCAGACACTTTGTGCAGCAATTTAGAGAGTTCAGGAAACTTGGAACAGGTTCTGACCAGCAATTACAATGATTACCCGTAAACGTTAAGGCTTCCCTCTGTGGTGCTGTGCAGTTCATCCCTTTACAAAATGGAGAGACACTGTTTAACTCGGGTTTGAATTACATAACTGTATATCTACTTCCCTTTGGAGCGGCAACCCCCAGGCACAACCTAGAAGCAGTACATGTATGTATAGACACTATGAGGAACAGCAGCTGTGTTGCAGCAACATCTAAACATTGAATTGATGTAAAATATGTTACCATTATAAAGCAGCTATAGAGCTGCTATATAGCAAATCTACAGTCACAACCTTTCCTTCTCACATGGGAATTTGACTCTTTCCTCATGTAGGTCTTGTATACACTCCTGCACAAAAATTGGTCAGTGTTCTCAAGCATTGTATTATACACAAGTTGGAACTTTTTTGCACTGGCTATATCAATCTTGTTCCTACTTGCAATATGGATTTTCTTCCTTGGTGCACTTGACTACAACATGACATTTGAACAATTTTGTACCTTGAAAAAAATGTTTCAATTCCAAAAACAGCCAAAAAATGTAAGATGGTGACAAGCAAAATGATGAGAAAATAAAAGGATATGCATCAATTGGTATATAGTGTACCTGCACAGTGTTTTCATATCATCCATGAGTGGATCTTTTGCTGAGAAACATTGGTACATCTGGATGGCACATGCTTGACCTGTAAATACAATACTTTCCAATGAATATTTTACAAACATAATACACCAGTAAGTTGATTTTTTTCCCCTGTCAACTTTTCCGCCACAGAAATGCATGAGACATATCATGCTACTCATTTATATTAGTTAGATCTTACATACAGTTTGCAGTGTTGGTTGTCACATTAAACTAATAAAGTGAGCTGGTCATCTGGGAGAGCTGTATAGACATGCAAATCCACACACAAAACTTACATGTACATGTGTGTTACTCCTACAAAGCTGATTGAATTTATAACTATTCATCAAGGTCTTCCAGTGTGAGATGTAACTAGAATAGCACTCTCAATTAGCCAGTGGCTAAACTGGTGTGACTTGACAAACAAAATTCAGAATGCATCAGCAATTTTTGCTAAGAATGTATTATAATTTATGCAACTTTATATTCATGGTGTAGTGCTTAATTACTTAAGATGTATTCAGTACAATTTCAAAATGTTATTTTCAGCCCAACTGACATGTCAGTGAGCTGAACTTATCTTACAGTCCTTTGTTCATTGTCTGCATTCATCCATTACCAATTAACATTTTCAGCTTAATTCTTCTCTAAAACTTTCAGCCAGAGTCACATGACAATTGTCGGGGATGCACATCAGTGGATCTCTGCTAAGGTTGCTCACATGGTAACAGGCCAGTGATTTTTGGATTTTTTTATTCATTATTTTGGCAAAATCTTTAAAAATCTTTTCTGAAACTGCTTGGCCAATTGCTTTGAAATTCCTTAAGGACACTTCTGGGAACCTGTAGACCCTTGATTTGTCCAACAGGAGATGCTGTGATTATTTTTTGCTTTTTAAGGAATTTTTGTGGTTTTTTTATATTGTAAATTTTTCTCAAAATTTTCCCCTAGACTTATAAGCAATGTTAATGGGCTTGATCTCCACCAAATGTGTTCACTATATGCTGATGCTGTCATTTTCTGACTTTTTCCAAATTATTGCAATCTGGAAAAATCTGTAACGGGGATATTTTCATCTTAGAAACAGTGATGGTGGTCTTAAACAAAGGTGACCTTGATATCAGTTTGAAGTTTACCGGACAAAAGCATGTAGCGTCAGCTGAGCACACAACTGCTAGAGTCCTCTTTTTTCTCACTATTTTGGCTGACATAATTTGCATTTGACTAATGAGGTTAATATTACTATAGCCACACTGACTACAGTTGAAAAATTCTTAGCGCCAGCCCAGGGTAAGATGTGAAGTTAACACACTTGACTTACCACAGTAACCCAGAAAACTTGTCAGCTCTTTGTACACATAGGTAGCCACTGCAGTCTCATCGCTGCTCCCTGGTGGTGCTGCCGGACACTTGGTCTTCAGAACATTGGTCATGCAGGCTGTCACTGAGCTGGCACTTGACTCACTGAAACAAAATCATGGTCAATATCTCAATCCACCACTGTGGCTGGATCAAAAAAAAAAAAAAGGGGGCAGTCATAAATAGCAAACACATCCACAGATAATTGGCAAAATTAGTCAATAGAAGTACTTGTCCCTGTTTTCCACCTACAGCACCATGACCAGCCAACTTACTACAACCCATGACATATTGCCCACGGTACCATGATATACATATACTGCCCACAGCACCACAATTAGTTAACCCACTGCAACCCGTGACATATTGCCCACAGCACTATGATCAATTAACTTGTTCCACCCCATGATATAGTACCAACAACACCAGGAACAGCTATTAAACTCAACCCATGATACATGTATATTACCCTGTCCACTCAATGTTTCTCAGATTTTGCTCACCTGTGGGGTTTAGTCCTGCATTCAACAATTTGTACTGAGGTGCAAAGATATACTGGAGACCCACTTGTTTTTCTGATCTAGACAATGCACAATCTATATCATGCAGTTATAAGACAGTAAAATCAGTCCCACAACAGTATTTTATTGCATCCAATCTTGTATCTCCTAAAAAATCACAATGCATCCATATACTGCTGTAGACAAAGCCCGAGAGAGAGAGAGAGAGAGAGAGAGAGAGAGAGAGAGAGAGAGAGAGAGAGAGAGAGAGAGAGAGAGAGAGAGAGACCAATTTTACAAGACACCATGCTGGTGTCTCTTTGATCAGATTTAATAAACACACACACATTGGCCCCTCAGTCCAATCTGGTTGTAAAATTAAACTGTACGTGTGTTAAACAGATACTGCAGCAACACACACAATCCAATACGACAGTAAAAATAAGTTGTACATCTGCGAATAAGGATAGTAAATGTGTGATGTAAAAGAGACTCCAACCCACAGCTTCATACAAACTGGAGATTCTCCCTCCTGGAGTACTATTGAAACTGGAGATGTGACGGAATGCACCGACTGTGCTAGGGGATAGGTTTGTGAGGGCAGCGCCCCCTCCTGGGGTGAGAAAATTATGAAAAAAAAGGAGTTAAAAAGGTGTATTTTGAAGATTTTTTTTACCTCATCCATTTTTTTATCTGGGCGGGAGAAAACATATTCTAAGCGGGAGAACGGGAGAATTTGGAAAAAGGACAAACAATGGGAGATCTTCCGCTGAAAACAGGAGGGTTGGAGTCTCTGATGTAAGCAACAGGAACATGTGTCATACAACCATTTAAGCCTCATGCATGCTCAGAGCTTTGTGTAACCAGTCAGTAACCTTATTGACTACAGTATGTTTACATTAGGTCAGGTCAAGGTCAAGATCAACTGGTTCATGTGGGTTCTCAGCAGAGGGCTCTGTGGGCAGGTGGGTTAGGTATGTGTATTTGCATTAGTTTCCATTGTAATTTGCACCTATATAACTTTAAAACTGCTCCACTAAGAAACACTAAATTTCTCGTGGTAAATGGCTGTATACAGTCAAAATACTCGTGTAAATTTGATAACTTTTGCTGTAAAAATATTCAACATATTGAATGTTACTTTAACACAGAATCTTATGGGAATACATATCTCTAGCCTGCAAGAATTCTGTGTATTGAGTTGTGTATTCAGCCAAATACACATCAATTTGCTAATTGGGACCTCACCTATTCTCAATATAAAGTTAAAATATGATTTGCAATTTGAAAAGGAAAACATCACAGAGATCTGTTTTTGCGAAAACTATAAGTTTGAGAAGATTGATGGCTTGCTTATTGATTTGCGGAGGCATTTTTCCGTGAAGACCAATATCATATTCTTATTTTTTGAGCATGGACCAGTAAAATGCTATGTAGTGGATAGTCTTTTGTTCCATTTCCAGCTCAGCTGGTCAATGCCCACCATCAACATACAGGTTACACAGGGACAAGTTAGCTTATGGAGAGTAAAGAGTTCGGACTGTGGAATAGGGTAATGACTACTAGGAAGTGGTTCTGGACAAAAAGACACAAATACAATACTAGTTTGTTCAATTTCTCACACACAGAGCATGACAGAATTTTTTCTGCAATGACATACCACAGGAGGGCTAGGAAACATGTGGGTGAACTATGCATGTTAAAATTGATTAATATCATATGGGTTATATTTTTCTAAACTATCTGAAAAATACTCCATTGGCTATGTGGTGCTGTGGGCTCTATTTCAGAATCAAAGTTATAATTGGGGTGCAGAGATTTTATAATGGTCCAGATCCACAAATATCACGAAAATGATGTAGGCCTACTTGTACTTTCTTCTTTGCTATTTTCTCAGCTTATAATTTTGGGTTTTAAGCAGTTACGCCTATATTACTGGAAAAGAACTTAAGTCTGTAGTTAATGAGGAATATTTCAAAGGTTGACAGCAATGGTTTAAAACCATCAGGTCAGTTGCCATATATGGGTGACTGGCTGTCAGGAGCGAAAATTATTTCTTCACATTGGAATTGGAAGATGAATGTGACTGTTTTCATAATTCTTGAATCTCTGTCTTTTGCTGTAATTAACTTTGCTCTCACTGTTGGGTTGAAATTTGTGCGTATGGGTTATATTTTTCTTTAACTATTTAGTGCATTTTATTATGGAGACTCAAATGAGTGTGTGTACTTTAGATTGCACTTTGTGACGCGTACAATGGTGGCACATAAAAGAACAGAGCAAACCAGACCAAAAGATTTGTTTATGTGGCCCACTTTCATACCTGCAGAAAGCACCAAGATCTGACTTCCTCTTGTTGATGTCAAGGTAGGACTTTGGGATACAGGCTAATGCTCCTCTAACACATGTCTGATCTGAAAATGGATACCATATTTTCTGCCTGACAGTTTCTTATCATTCAATTTTGCATGTTTCATTATTAGTTTGTAATGACAACCTCATGGGCATGAATAAATATATCCCATGAATGTCAATCATGATTCTCAAACATCCATTCTGCTCAATGCAAATGACCATTCAGACTTTGCAAATTATAATGAAAAACCAATTTATTTCACATGTGGATATCACTCGTTGAAAATGGAGCTTTAGGCAATTTTTAACAAACAATATGACTGCACAAGACACCCACGAATCAGTCATAAAATTCTTAAGTGGCATAAAACAAAACTAATTTGCCGACATGAGCAAGGTACACATTAACAGAGTTACCTGTAACTTTAGAGGAACACATCCACTTGACAGCCAGGCGGTAACTGTCAGCAACACCACGCAGGTCAGATTGCTGACACTTCTGCTCTGCATTCCTCAGACAGCTCCCCAAAACAGTCTCCAATCTGTATACACATATAGAGATGCTCATACTATGTAAAGATGCATACAGATAACTATTAACATGATCAACATAGCGGCTCTGAGAAAACACTTCACTCAACTCACCTACTCATATACAGCCCTGCTAAGTCTGAAAACAATCTGCTACACAGTTTTGCAGAAAATCACAAATGCAGGCATTTACAAAGATATTACATTACATGTACTACATCATGTTCCAAGGAAAAGAAAGTAGCACCACCTGGTGGACAACTTTCATGGGGACCCAGTCAAGCTAAATTGCCACCAATATTGAGATTTTATAACCCAGTAACCATTAAACAGGAAGTCAAATATTACACCGGTGTATAAAATTAATAAGAGTTAAAAAAACAAAACAAAACAAAACTAGAGGGCTGCGTAAACAGTGCTCAGTTTACCTAAGCTTGTCCCACAAAATCAAGATTGCAACTGAATAGACTTGTGTTGAGCTTGAGCTGAGTGCATATGACATGCAGAAGTATTTCTAAGATGGAGGACTGAGCTTCCTATAAGCTCAGCCTGACTAGGAAGTTAGCAGAGCTAAAAATTGCAGTGCCATCTGGTGAACAAATTAAGAACTACATGTAGGAGTCCCCAGGAATGTTACTGTATGATATTAAGCAATTGGGTGAGTGGTTTTAGAGAAGAAAATTTGTCAGTTTCCCCCCCCCCCCCCCCAAGGAAAAAAAATCACTGAAGCTTGACCATTTGAACAAACTTGGTACAGACCCACCCACGGTACATTGCTACCAAGTTTCAAGTGAATCTGGTTGACAGTTTCACAGAAGAAGTTGAAAATATGAATAAAAGCATTAGAATGCCTACTGACTGACAAAGTAATCAACAGGAAAGGTGCATATACCGATAACTAACTTAATTGAAAAAAATCATTAAAACTCAGGAATCCACAGCAGTGCCTCCTAGTGAACAACTTTGTTTGACCATTCCATAGGGAACATATCTTCAAAGTTTTAGCTTACTGGGAGTGGAGTTATAACCTTTCACAAGGAACATATCCACAAAGTTTCAGCTTAATCTGAGGTTCTGGAGAAGTAAAAAAAAGTGAAAACACAAAAAAATTCATTGTAGTGCCATCTGGTCACCAAATTCAGAACTAGGTGTCTGTGGGAGTGTTCCTGTGTGATATCAAAACAATTGTGTGTGCAGTTTCAGAGACGAAGAATTTTTAAGATTTTTTCAAAAAAGGAACCAAAAAATCATTAAAAAAATCACTGGAGCATGACCGTTTGAACAAACTTGGTTGAGACCCACCCAAAGTATACTACCACAAAGTTTTAAGTGAATCTGGCTGAGAGTTTGACAAGAAGTCAAAAATGTGAATCGTGAATGGACAGACGACAGTGGAAAGAGCCTGTTAACAGCTCAGCCTGACTAGCAAGTCAGCTGAGCTAAAAAAAAAAGAGGGTTGTATGAATAGCCTTCCCTCAGCAGATCTTGATAATTCCAACCCGAAATATTCTCTACCCTGGTCTAAGGGTATCCAGATGTATTTGTCTGTAATTTCAAAGCATTAACCAGGAAGTTTTTTTGGAAGATTTTTAGATTTTCCCAAAAATTTCATGAAAATAAGTATTCCTACAGTTCCAATGCTAACATGTTCTCTGACAAAAATTTGCTAACAATCATCAAAAAAAAAGTATTCTCACAGGTTAAGGTGGAGATCAAGTTAAGCTTCAATTCTGCCATGTTTAAAGAGAATCCAGTTTCTGGTACTATAGAAGAAAAAAAATTACCACAACAAATACAAATTCTTAAAAAGTGCTCAAAAAGTTGTAATCCCACCTGTTGAAGGAATGAAGGCTTATGGGTTCCCAGAGGTGCATGTTCCTGTGAAATTTTGAAGCATTTGGCCAAGCATTTTTGGTAAATACTTTTGAAAAATCTGATTTTGTGAAAAAATATATTTTAAAAACCATAATAATCCAACATAACTACTCACGAGAGACTAGATAAGAAAATTCCACATCCTCCCTGTATTGATAAGTTATTGTGATGAAAACAAAAGTGGATGGATGGTTTTGCTATAGGAAACATGACCTTCACAACCTGAAACTTAGTGGGGTCAAAGTCAAGGTCACAGTGCACTAATTTATGTGCACAATATACATGCCTATCCTAAGAAGTGTCCACACCTCAAATTCGGTAGCTGTAGGTCTTACCTGTACAGGACATACATGTATGGCTCGATCAGGCAAGTTAAAAACTCGGGGGAGGGGGAGTGTGTCAAAGTCAAGATATTATTAATGTTTAAAGAGACAGCCAATTTTGGTGTGTATCCCATAACTTACGTAAATATTAATTTAGCTTGAATGGCCAACTCCCCATCACTGGGACATCCCAGCACAGGGGAATCCTGTGCCCATGACATCATAGACGCAACAAACAGGAACACGTGCCACAGGGCACAAACCTACGCCACATCACAAGACGGGTCAACAAAATTTTGAATAGGCAGGATCAACAACCTGCGTATTACATTGGCCTAACGACGTTAGCAACGTCACATGTTTATACTATAAGAGACATACACAACAGTCATGATCAGTCCCCGATGATGCCCCACTAGCGGCGAAACCAGTCGGACTAACTTACCAACTTCGTTTCGTTTTTTAGCTGTCAGGCCCTTGCCTGATACTTTATCAATTTTGGTCTATGACTGACCCTATCCAATAAAGTGTTTACACACCAAATTGGGCTGCTGTAGGTGTTAGAGTGGAGGAAATATTGCCCAGACAAACTATACCTTTATGGGGGTCAAAGGTCAGGGCCAAAGTCAAGGTCCCAGTGACTCAATTTTCAGACATGACACATGCCTACCTTATGAAGTGATCACACACCAAATTTGGCAGCTGTATATGTTTGGGTAGAGGAAATTTGGCCCAAACAAGCAAAAACCTTATGGAGAGGTCTACAGCCAAGCTAGGTCACAGTGACTCGATTTCAGTGTGCAACAAACCAGCCCCTATCCCATGAAGTGTTCACACACCAACTTGGTAGGTGTAGGTATTATGGTATAGGAAATATGGCCCGGACAAGCTTTTGATGGAAGAACAGAAGGACAGAAAGACAAGGTGCAAATCTATAATCCCCAGTAGGGGACTAACAATCACAGAAGCATGACCATCGAAGAAACTGGGTAGAGATCCATCCAAAGTAGACTGTTGCCGAGTTCGATGAGAACCTAGAAAATGGTTTTGCAGAAGTCAAAAATGTGAATTGGGGACAGATGATGGACGATGGACCCATCCTGTACATTGTAACTCTCAGCGGACTAGCAAGTCAGTTGATGTACACTGTAGAAACAGCAGCACCTGGAGCATGGTTACTTAAACAAACTTAGCAGAGACCCCCTGAATCTACATCCCAAGCTAATTTGAGGAGGGTCCACCCAACATTTTTTGATACTCTGAAAATGTGAATCATGAACCAATGGATAAGATAATGGGTGAAGCTGCCTGCCAAGTTAGTTCAGCTCAAATCAGCCCCCCTCCCCGCCCCCCCCTCCCCCCCCCCCCCCAAATAATAACATCATGCATGTTCACTAACTTATAATACCAGGTACAAATTTTGACATCACTCATAAAAATATCTTTGATCAAGTTTGAAGAAAAATCCAGATGGTGGTTTAACAGGTAAAGTTCCTTCCCGCCCCCCTCCCCCCCACCCCTCCAAAAAAACAAAACCCCAAACCCTCCAAAATCACAATCTCTCTCTTCTGCATATGCAGACCCTCTGTTCTATCTGCTGAACAAATCAGGCCCTTGGAACCTTTGAGGGAGTTCCTATGCAATTGTAAAGCAGCTGATCCACTTGTTTTAAACAACACATATTAAATGTTCAGGATTTTCCTGCCACACAGGTTACAAGTCAAAGGCTGACTGGGAAAGAGTACAGATGCTTACCCACAAAGTGTCTTGAGATCATTTGGTGATATATTGCTCACATCACCCAGGGATCCAGCATATTGTCCAAAGCATTGAAGGATATCCTGCTCACATGCTGGCAAAAAGATAGATAAATAAAATAAAATCAGCAGTAGAGACATTTGTTCATGGTGCAGAATATAGTCATAATCACTTACCATGCCAAAATAATTTTATTCACGGTATTCTCTTGCAATACATTTTGAGTGATTGCTAAAGTCAATTTTTTTTTAATCTTTTCATTATATGTAACCCCTTTGATGCAAATTTTAAAGCAATTTATAGTCATTACCCCATATATTTAGAGACCTAATAGTCAACTAGCAATCATGGAAGCCAAGAACTGAGACAATCAAAGGATACATGTAACACTCTAAATTACAAAGATACATGCAGTGTCCATACAGGTCTCCAAGGCATGACCACAATGTCTACTCACAGTTAATGTCATGTGAGGATTAAACAATGCTTTGGACCACCATAGTTCAGTTTTCGAACAGTGATACTTAGATGGACTTCGGTCCGTGAGAGACAAAATTTTCATATCTGCAGTATGACCCATAAATGTTTTAATAATCTAGTCCCCCCGTATCTTCAAAATTGCTTTACACCTATCGCTAATATCCATACCCATAATACAAGACTATGTGCATCTGCAGGGATGTATGTAAATTCCAATTTGACAAGGCTGGCATAAATAAATTCCCATCTCGTGGCACTAAATTATGGAACATCCTCCCAGAATCAGTAAAGTTCTCACCATCAGTTAAACATTTTAAGGAGAACAACTGGAGGCATTACTGCTCAAACCAGGGTTACCAGGTTTGACCAGCAATGTTTCTAGTAACCAAGTACAACAACCATTGAACTGTAATTTATCGTATTCTAGTGTAGTTTTTACTCTTTTAAGCATTTTATATTTATTCTAGTATCATGGAACAACTATATCTATGTGTTTTACTATGTACATGTATGAATGTATTTATTGTATGTATGACAAATACAAACAAAGGCAACATAACTATAGAGATCTAAACATAGCCTGATGTATCTCTGATTGTCTTATCTGCTATTATAAATAGTTGGATGTATCAGAGTGCAAATTTCTTAATTCCAACAGGTTGCAGACCGCAGTTGTGATTGGCTGGTTGCGAATCCCAATGGAGAAAGTCCGTAATTGTGAAAATACTGTGTTTTCAGCATGCTATAGCTTCTGTTTAAATAAAGCTAGCTAAGTCAGGTTTGCTGCATCACAGAGTTGCTTCATTGATGGTCAAAAAAGGTACACTGTCTTCCAGGCCAGGTGGGAACTTTATGGTGGGAAGGACAATGATGTGACCCTGGCAAGAGCACACTTCATACACCTGTATAAAGCTGACATCCAGGTGTTGTTTCTTATTCCAATTATCACAAATTAACGAGCTGGGAATAATATATCAAAAATCCATCCGTGTTTTTCTGACATTTTTATGTGTTAAATGCCATTCATGGAATTTTAAAATACCAAAATGCTGATTTTTTAGACTGAAATATACTAATATGAAAAATAGAAGGATTTATAACTGTGGTTTGTGGCCAACATAGAAAATTTTGATGAAGGAAAATGTTACCTCTTGTATGCAGAAATAGTCGGGAGTTAGTTGATTCCTATTAACCTGTAATGATGCACAGTTGAGATCACAGAGGTCCAAGTAAGTCACAAGAGGTAGTGTCATACATAGCACATCTACACAGGAGTCAGACAGTTAATCAGTTAGTTACAATATTACTACAGTTTGGGCAAATGGTGAATGCAGGATTAACCCTTTGCACCCTCACAGTCAACATGTGGTTTGAAACTGGTTTCAAACTAAATTGATTTGGTCCCTATTGGACATCAATGGCTTTCATTGATCTTGTTGTCCTGTGTTAGCCCTAGAGAGTGCTATGTACCATGCATATGTACTTGGTCCCTTGCAAACATATTTGTACAATAGAAGTACAGTTGTATTACAACTTACAGGAGGCCATACACTGGACATAGAGGCTGGAAGTATGGCCCGCCAGTAGACCACCATGTAGAGGGTTCAGCTCACAGAAAGGGGCTCCCATCAAGCATGGCACCAATTGAGACAGCATACTGCAACATAGACACCATATATACTGTCATGTCACATCAAATCTGGTTTTAATATATGTTATTCAGCAATCAGAAACTCAATCTGACTTTTTCATCTGTGATGTCAACTAAAGCGAGAATCAGTTCTTTTGAAGCCCTGGAAATTACAGTTTCTGAGACAGGATCTTTTCAGTCTAATGCTGTCAGTAGAGATGACAATTTGTTCCACATCACTTGCTATTGCTACAATTCTATTTATTCTTCATGTTATTCTGTTTTACTTTAGTTCTTATAATTTTTTAAATCACAGAGGCAAAACTGTTTGAACAAACTTGGTAGAGACCTATCCCTGATACATCCTTGCCAAGTTTGAAGTGGGGCTGACCAACAATTTTGGAGTAGAAGTTGCAAACATGAGTTGTAGACTGATGATAGATGCATGGGTGTGTAAAATAAAATAAATGATACATGTATCTACTCATGGCAACAATCTGCTTTTCATGACATTTTTACCAAAGAAATTTCATCCATTTCAAAGTGCCCCCCCCCAATCCTACTACTTTTCAGTGGAAATTAAAGAATAAAAGACAAATTCTGAAAAACAAGTGGCCACTGTCCAGTGAGTAGGACTGTCCCCGGCAGTGCAGTACATGTGCTTTGGGCAATGCTGTTCTTACCTGCAGTTCCCTCGGCTGGAACATTGCATTTTCTGCTTGAGACACTGTATGCTTGCTGCAACAACCCGCACAAGGAATTATCAGCAAACATTTTTAAAGTCCCTTTTTTCAGCCTGTCATTATCCCAACAAATAAGCCAATGATGCATTTCTACTATTTAGTTCAAATGGATTAGAGCTGTATATTTTGAAATGAAGTACTTAAAGAGCAGTGTAGCAAGGAGTTACATCGTACATTTACATATATTTTGCAACAACTGCCCGCTGATATTTTGACCTTCTGTCCAAATGAAGTCACCTGCATATAATAACCTTTGTCCAATTGGGTGGTCACTCATGGAACTGCCACAGGATTGAAGACAATGACCTTTGGCCTTATCATGCAGCCATTTTTGTTTGGTCATTATATTTCTGTTTCATAAAATTCACACAATATAAAATATTTAACATATAGTCTAGTATCTTTGTAGGATGAAGTCAAACTAACTTTAAAACTAAAACTGTCTCCTTGTTTCACACGAGTGATCAAGTCCTTAAAAATATTGGTAGCACATTGATCATTTTCTACGGACCAATGCTGGTTTAGCCAGTATCATGGTGCTGGAATAAGGATGTGCTCAAAGAATTAAAAAGTTTTTTTTTTTTTGAGTAGCAGTTAGGAGACATACCTTTATGCGTGGCAGTGGAAGGAGGCAAGCAGGAGTGAGAACAGCCATTGTAACAGCATTTGAGGTGGTGGGGACATTGTGTATCATTGCTGCACTGTGGCACACAGCTACCAGGTAAGCTTGCAAATGGACACACACCTGGCTTCTCTGTGGAAAGGTAAACATACATTGTGTCTACTCAGGTGCAAAAACATCCAAACTAGTATGCTCTTAACAGCTAGCCTGGTATTTAGCAATATGACACACGTAAGTACTTTTAACTGTGGGATAAAGCTTTTATATGTGCATACTTCTATAAAGTTTAATCACTTTTTGCCTAACAACAAAAAGTTTTAAAGCTGTTAAGTTTTAATTATGCTTAGCCTAAGAAGCAGAAAGTTGAGGTGTTGTTGGTGTTGGCATAAACTGTTCACAGAGGGCACTATCCAGGGTTCATAAAGGTGGGCAAATATCAAATTCCAGGACTTTTCCATGGCTTTTCAAGACCTTATTTTCATAATTCGAGGACTTGTCTGCTTGCTATTTGTTTTCCCAGTTGTGGCTATATCATTTTAAGCATAAGCTTGAGTTTTACTTGAAATATGCACAAATCCAAAATATTTACTACAATTAATCTACATGTCCAAATATCTTATTTTACGCCATCGTGTTTTTCTATAAAACTTAAAATTTAAAACTTTCTTAAAGAGCCTTCTACACGGGTCATTTTGCCATGGGGCTGAATGGATCCTGGCTTGACTGTTGGTCACCAGCTGGAAAGGTGTCAACTGTTGAACACACATAGTGGTGCAGGGATTATAAGAGGGTGGGAAAGGTGTTTTCCGTACTGGCGTACTGGGGCTTTTTATTTACCGTACTGGTGTACTGGAAGCCCTCTTATTTTACGTACTTCGTACTATCCAAAATTTTGAAAGATTTTTATTTTCCGAACTACGTACTCTACAAAAATAATTACCTGTACCAGCGTACTGAACCCCCCACCCCCCCACCCCCCTTTTATAACAGCACTGAGACTGCTGGCTACCTGATGTGTTTCACATACCATGCACACTGTTACTGGTATATCTTGCCAGGGTTTACATGTCTAATGTGTGGGCTATATCCATGGTTGTACATGTATACATTACAACACAGGTTTTACATACTGAGAAGAATAGAACCAATCTCTTTTCAAAATACTGATTTGACTTCATTTCTTCACACAAGAACAGATACTCACAAGAAAATGTATTATAAAATATGAAGTTAATTTTTTTATCCTACAATACATTGTCATACACACATTTTCTTTACATCAGAAGTATATATGAATCCATTATTTACATGTATAGCCACAATGATTATCTAAAAGTCCCACTGTTTGTAGATTTCACTGAGGCTCAAATTACATGTACTTGACTGTAAGCACAATCCACCAGTGGCATCCAAGGTACAATTTTATCATGGCATGTGGACTATAATGACATACTCAATAATTTCTCCATTTGCAAGAATTTGCATTGCCAGTCACTCAGAGTGTTACTATGCAGTCTTTCATTCTGTGAATTCACCCAAGAATTGTATACTTGCATGGTAGACTTTCATGTATTCACAAGAGTCTCTGAGACGTCATCCTAAACTTCTCTTTAAGACAAAAATCACAAAATTACACATCTATACTTTGATTGCAGTGGAAGCTTGTTATTTGATTTGTTCGTGTTTTGAACCTTATAAAAAGTTGTGTCACAACTTAGATTGTATTTTGCCAGATCGTTGTACCCCAATCCTGCAGGAGTACCTTACATGGGACATAAAAGGGAATAAATAAATTTGCTGTATATTGGGCATTGCATAGAGACCATTTATTCAGGATAGAATCCCAATAAGATTTGTCAAAATCTGCACTGATATTACATCACAATGATGCACATTATGGGACTTTGTAGGACTTTATAAAGTGACTGACAGTTGTGAAGTGAGTGTAACTTTGTGAAAACAGTGGGATAATCAATATGGCTATGCACAATGGATATACATGTATATACTTATTGTAAAATAAAATATGTATGACAATGTATTGTATAATTATAGAAATAAACTTCATATTTTATTATACATTTTCTTGTGAGTATGTTTTCTTGTGTGGGAAAGTGAATTCAACAAATCAGTATTTTGAAAAGAGATTGGGCCTAATCTTCTCAGTCTGTAAAACCTGTGGTGTAATGTATACATGTAAACCCTGGCAAGAGACATGTATGTGGCTCTGATTATGGATAGCTTTATTTTAGGCCTCAAATTTGTAAAGAAAAATGTAAGGTTGCTTTTGTTCTGCAAGTAGGTGATCAGTTGATGTCAGCAACGTATAAAAGAAATGGGGAGGAGAGAATTTTCAAAATCACCCTGTTAAGTCCCTCCAGCACCACCAGTGTCAGTTCTGAATAAGGATGGTAGGGTTATGTGGTGAATCCAGTATAAGTTGAACATCAATGTCAAAAATGTAAACCCTCTACCCTTGATTCAAGAGCATTTGGATAATCTACCTGTCAGTGTTTTCTGCAGTTCTTTAGATATGGCCTCAGACTATTATCAAATCACAATGGATAGAGCACAAGCACATAAGACTGCATTTATCACCAGGTATGTGTTGTTGGAGCATTGTTGAACAGTATTTGGATTAACAGGTGCACAGGAACTTCTGAGCGAAAATGAACCTTGTCCTTCATGCGCTAATGTACAAGACAATTTTGAGCTATTTGGACAATGGAAACTATACTCTGGGACAATTACTCTCTGTGAGTTCTTCAGTTAGGTTTGTCTATTCAATCTGATGTTAAAGCTGCAAAACTGTCAGTTTTTTTCGACTGAAATTAAGTTTGTTGTGAGGCTTGTGTCAGGAGATATACTTGCTGTAAATCCAAAGTCGGCACATGATATTCAGTCTTTCCCAGGATCTCTGTGATTACCAGCATGGTGACAGAGCAGGCTTCAGGAGTCCTTATAACTTTTTATATATCTTACATATTTTGAACACTGTTGTAGTGCATATTTTAAATACATTTTATATTCTAGCAGGTATTCTCAGCTACTGAGTAGTGTTGGAGAAAATGTTTGAGAGTAACATGGTGTTGAAGGTAGGCCATGAGCAGGCTGGGCAAGGATTTATGACAATGGTGTGTATTGTTTGCCCACAGAGGGTGGCTCACATATGAAAGTATGTGCATTAACAGAAAATTTACCATCATATGTCAGCCCAGATACCCACTGCTGAGGCAAAACAAGGGGCTCTATAGTACCATATCTTCTGACATATTGTTCAGCACAGAAATACCACTTCACTGCTTACAGATAAAATGTTGGAGATATGTTGCCAGGGTCAAAATGATAAACTTCGGGTTTTGAGTGGTTAGGCCTATACAATTTGGAAACATTATAGTCTGTAGTTAATGAAGAGTATTTCACAGGTTGAGACAACCAGTTTAAAACCACCAGTTGCCTTTTATGGGTCACTGCCTGTCCCAAGTCAACAGTGAAATTTGTTTCTATATATTGGTATTGGAAGATGAATGTTGATGGTTTGGTAACTCTGGAATCTCTTTGCTGTCATTGTTGGGTTTGAAATTTGTGAATATGGATCATGTTTTTCTAAACTATAGGTGGCATCTTAGGTGGTGCAGTAGCCTCTTTAAATTAGAATATTGTACATAATTATGTAGTTGAGTCGTACGAAGAAACATGTACCTTTCCTTTGCATGGGATAGGCATGCATTGACCAACTAATATGCCAAGGAAAGCTGTTGACTTGGTCTTATTATGGGGTGGTGGTGGTGAAAAGAAACATAAGCATGGCAGCATTACATAGAAACGTGATTATCATATAGGCTGATAGATATGTACATACAACCACACTTTGGCATTTACTTTTCAAGTAAAAGAAGGGATACTTGGTGATTTTTATAAAATAACTTGGTAAAAATGTAGATCAAGTTTACTGTTTGATTAGATCTGAAAAAGGGAAGTATCGGAAACTTACCTTTACCTGGGCAGAACCGTTCAAACTGGGCCATTGAGGCTGTAACATTTTTAATTATGTTTTCGGTAGCAGGAGATGGTGACCTACGACATACAGCAATACCTCGGTCCACACAGTCTTTCAACATCCGGAAATTTCTGAAGTTAGCAATATCAGATGTCATCATAAAAGTGTGGGATTGTCTGATATCATTTGAGTGACAGCACGTCTGAGCAGACACTTCACAATACATGTACTTGACACTTAATTCAAAAGAAAATATCTTTGAGTTGTTTATTGTATTAAATCTTCTCAAATTGTTTATTTCCACAAACATAAAAAATCTGTTGGTAGGAATATACTTATAGGGAATATTAACAGTGTAAAAAATGCAATGACTTCCATATACATGTACCTCAATTAATGATAAAAATTAAATCTACTTCAATTGAAATTCATTTTATTTACACTAAAAAAATGGAAATGCCTAGCTAAGGTGTCACAAAGTGACTTGTTTACCTTTTTAAAAACAAAAAGAACAACAGCAACAAAATAAAATAAGTAATGAGAGGGCTGTGAGAACAGCCCATCTTAACACTTTCCAGTTGGAGTCCACATATATGCGGACTCAGGCAAAGTACCGTTGCAGTCGGAGTCCGTATATACTTAGACTCGCCTTCCTAGGTCACTTTGCAGGTTTTTTTGCATGTAAGAACCACACACTTGCGCTAAATATCATCTTTAACATGTACACTTCCCTGTCATAGCATTAATTTGGTGATTGGAATGCCATTGTAAATTTTGTACGGGTTTTTTTGAAGTTGTGGTGTGCAACTGTCAATATTGATACCTGTGAAAGGTCCTGAGGGGTACGCTGCATCATGGCAGCCAGAGGCCATCAAGTGGAAATACCACTTAGTTCTATGAGACAACATTATGGCAAATTCCTTCCTGAGTTATAAATTTCAGAGCGAAAGTATTATTAACTGCAAGGAAAAGGAATCATTTATCATCTGTGCTGCATTTCTGGCCATTCAAGGCATGTTTGGGATTGATGCATAGTATTTTCTTGTCCTACATGTATAAAGATACAGCTTGATGAAAAAGGGGAAAAATTCAAGATGGCAGCCATGTCATGAGATCTTTGATGACCTTGACATAATTTTAGCAACACATATTCTGAGGTTTATTTGCAGCTGTCCTGTGGCAAAAGTTTCTAACTCACAAACTTGTTTATTATACTCATGAATGTGTTGTAATTGAAATTTGCTGAATTTATGTGCCTATGTAGATTGCAGTAATTTGCCAACCTACCAAATAAGTTGACCATGGTTGCCATGGCAACTATCCCAAACTTTATTTTATAAAAAAGATGCACTTTGCAAAAATAAAAGGCATCGATGTATTTGTGATCTGACCTGTCAAGATCTCAGCACTAAAAAGGTTTAGGAATGCAACATTGGTGAACCATTTTATGTTGTTAAAAATTAGTTATTGTGCAAAATATCAGAATATGAAACAAACTTTGGTAACCATGGCAACCAAGTGTTAGACCTATTATTTTAATTTCATCTTGACACTTATGGAACACAACTACTCTACTGAACATGGTGATATATAGTTATGATAACTAGTTCTATCATAGATTTATCAAATTTGTACCATAAGACTTTGTACATCATATATCATGTATCATGTTATTTTGTTTCAGGGCCCTGCTCCTGTGAGTGACCCTTCCACTTTTCTGACTCGGAAAGTGATAAATGATGTACGTATCTTACATTTTCACTAATAATTATATGAAAAAAGCACCATAATATTCAAAGCATAAATATGAACTTAAGTCATACAATTAAAAAATTCCCTCAGTTTCCTTAGCTCTAAAAAGAATAATACAGTAATCATTGTCACATAAAAAAAATGCCAATCTGTCATTCATCTAAGTACATGTAAAAAACAGTAAGTGTTCTACCTGCAGATATCCTGTCCCTCTGGCAGCTGACACTTGGCCAACTCCAGACCACACTCTGATAGCCCTACAACCAGCACAAGAATACAGTCAACAAAAGCTTGCATTTTTCACATTTTGAAACTATAAATATCACTCACTGGCAAGACACCTGGTATAAAGGACTGGTTTGCTGTAAGAATTAACTGTCAAATATATATGTATTATTATTAATCAGTCAATGGTTTGGAGTGAACTGCAGCATACAGCTTCCTGAGTGTGCATGAGCTATTATGCTGTAGTCCACTCCAAACCATTGACTGATGATTTTATCCCATTTTTTAGTTTATTATAAAGCAGACAATGACACTGTTTCCCAAGATGCCCACCAGTGGCTAGTACATTTGCCTGATGATTTTATCCCATTTTTTAGTTTATTATAAAGCAGACAACGACACTGTTTCCCAAGATGCCCACCAGTGGCTAGTACATTTGCCATTTTTCTTGTCATTTGACATGGGAAGCACGCTTTGCATTATGGGAGCAGTCATGAACTATAGAGCAGCTATCTTCAATGGGGAGCATTGAATATAGCCATGTGTGAAGTCAACACCGTGAAATGTGATGTATAGTGAATAGCATCTGACCAATCAGAAGCCAAGATAATACCACATATCAATCATAAAGAGCATTCAGGAGCTTTTATATGCAGCCATGCACAGAAAAAAAGGCAATGAAACGATCATTGGCAATGTAATGAGTAAAAAATACTGGACAAAAATTTCCATTATTACGTACAGAGGCTGCATGAAGCTTGCTAAGTTGTACGTATCAGTCCAATGATACCAGAAAATTCTTGCCATGAGAAGAAAAAAAAAAGGGTTCAATTTACCATTGCAAGCAAGGCAAAGTTCTCTGACAAAACCAGCAATAGAAAGATTCTCCTCATCAATTAACTCAGGCAGATTCAGGACATTCACTTCTGTGACAGTACTTCAAGCAGTGACTTAGTGTTTTCCTATTCAGATTACATTTGTTTATTCAATATTTTGAAGACATCAAACAAATGGAAGTTAATGCAGCTGACAAGCTGGCTTCCATCTAGGGCCAGCTGCTAACAAACATTAACAACTCTCTTATCACTATTGATAATTGCATGAAAAAACTTGGAACATTTTGTAAAGCTCAATATCTATGGATGTATCTCACAAAAGAGTGGTAGTAGTGCATAATGACACCTGTTGGGAATTCTTAAAATGAACTAAATTGCTTTTCGCCAAGTGGTACAAAAAAATTCAACTTCTTAATTTAAAAAAACCCATATTTGAGAAGCATGCAGAGGCATGTGTCTTGATGACTTGATACACAGTATACAAATGCTTGTGACCTCTCTGCCAGATAGAAGGAATTTAAATTTATCTCTGGAAATACCATGTAAAGGAAATCAAGCCTCAAATACTTTAACATCTAATGTCAGTTTGATTCATTAAGATAATAACTTTCATAACATAAAAATATATAGTTTTACTCTCACTTGTCTTATTCTTGCACATACCTGAATACAACGCACAAGTCATTGGTATTGTAGCCAACAAGGGTGCAACATATGATGCAATTGCAGGGCAATCCTTCGATGTTTGTCTCAAACATACAATCACCGTACTCTCATTTCTGAAAAAAGGGATTACTGTGTAAGCATCAGCAAACACCTGACACAGTTTTTTTCATCTTACACATCACTTCAATACACAAGAAAGCCTATAATATAAATCCTCCTTCTAAAGTTTACATTCAGCTGTATGTACCTATTTTACATTTTACAGCCTCTTTGACTAGCTCAAACAGTTTCATAAACAGGTCACATTTAGTGCAAAATTGATCATAAAGCATTTGAAAAAGAAACCATTTTCCCTGTCTTTTTAACTGTATATAATTTCATTCTTACCCAAAATACTTTATTTTTTATATCACTTGTTTGCTTTGCTACCATTTACAATGTATATTCTAAGTCAAATGTAGAAAGTCATCTTCAAAACTGAAAAAGTTCTAGCTTTTCCAAAATAATGTTGCAGTGTGTAGGTCTATAGAAGGCTTTAATTATCAAATCATACCTGCATAATTTCATGACTTGTCGAGCCATTTCAAGCTGTGCTTCCATAGAGTTATTGCTCATCTTCCCCATTTGGCCTGTAACTATCCAGCTCATGTTGCTAACACAACCCATTATTCTTGACTGGCAGTCTGTTTATAAGAGACCCATCGGAATACTTTAAATTTCACCAACTTAATTTTTTTTCATCTAATTATTGTTATTAAGAAGTTCATTGCTGTACAGTGTAGTAAAATGAAGATAAACCTTTACAGCACTGTGATGTTTAAAAAGTTAAAGGTCATTCATCTTGCACCAGATTTTAATCCAGAGGTTCTGCTTATTCCTACACATGTACATTCAGCAAGCCACCTTGGTTACAGTGATTTATATCAATCTTCACGGAGTCTTTACTGAGGACAATTGGCAGGAATTTGCTTGTATGTAACTTAAGAGATACACACATAAATCTACTCTGGCTCAAAAGGTAGCCAGACAATATTTAACAGCTTTATGCCATAAATCAGTAGGAAATAAATCATTCTATATTCTCATTTACGGCACTGTATGTGTAAAAGATGACTGACTCACCAGTTGCATTTTTTAGTCTCTCACAGGTCATCATCAAATTTGAGGACATCTCAGTCACTCTTTGTCGAACAGTAGAATCTGTACATGTTGAAATTGCTTTCGTCACACAACCGCTGATCTTCATCTGGTTTCTGTGAAAAGAATTCACAGAATTTGAGGGTACAGTGAAACCTGTCTTAAGGGACCATCCCTAGGACCTGTGAAAAATGGGCCTTTCTGACAGTTGATCCCTTAAAGCAGGTGAAGTTAAACTAAAATATGCTAATGGGGGATGTTGAGACTGGTCCTTTAGCACGGGTGGTCCCTTAGCAGAGGTAGGCTTATAGGCAGGATCTTCTGTACATGTACCATAAATATAATTTTCCTTCTTTGCTCTTCACTGACTACATCAAGGATTCAATATCGCGGAAAACATTTTCATCAAAGAGCATATTAAGTAGTCAGATTATATCACAGAATTCTATCAAAAGACCACCTGTAGTATAAAGCCACCTAGAACAGCTCGATCTCGTGCACAAGTGCTCGATTAACATATGTTCTCCACTGCTTTCAAATTCAGGCTATGATTTTAAAGCATCAATTTAGTCTGATGTATGTGCACTTAGTAAGCAGCGGAAGTATTTCAAGGATTGGGTTAGATCTCTCATCACCATGATTTTCATTTAGTTTATAGCAGAAAAATAAGGTTTTCTCCAACAAGTGAGGATGAAAATAAAAGGACTTAATCTTGAGGATGGAAGAATAAACTAAAACCACAGAATTTTTTCTAGTAATTAAACATGTCGATTGAAAAATATACCAAAATGGTAATCAAGGGTATGTTTCTCCAACACAATTACTTATTGAAAACATTTGCAATGATTTCTGGGTTTGTATACATGTGCATGGAAATAAAATCACACCATATTTGTTGTGGATGTCATATTTTAACATGATCACACAGTTGATAAACAACAAAAACTATGATGATCTGCTGATTAATGTCAGAATCACCCAATGACTGAATCCATCTTGCTTTTGGTTAAAGAAATAGACTATTTATCTTAGAAGTGAACGACTTACTTGCACATTTTCTCGGTCTCGGATAACATGTTGAATGCGCCAGAGGCAGCTTGAGTCATCTCCATTGTCATGTTGGCAGGCAGACACTGTAAAGCTCTGAAGTAGCACCCATGGTCTGAAAACACAGGCATGGCAACGCATGTTGAAATTGGCAATGCATGAGGGAATAGACTCTGCATGACAGGATTGGTACTTTCAACTGTAAACAAGATCAAGTTTGGCAAATAGCAACACGTAGACCCCATCAGGGAATAGATGAGAGACTGACTGCAATGTATACTTATTGTGATGAGAAATAGTATGGATGGACAGAAATGCTGTAGGAAATATGGTCTGCACAACCTAAAACAATTTTGGCACACAACACTCACCTATCCTAGGAAGTGTCCGCACACCAAATTTGGTAGCTATAGGTTTTACGGTACAGGAAATATGGCCCACACAAGTTAAAACCAACCAACTAAAGTCGGCATGTAGTTAATGAAGAATATTTCAAAGGTTGAGAGGACTGGTTTAAAACTACAAGTTGCCTTTTATGGGTGACTGCCTGTCTCAAGTCAGGAGTGAAATTTGTTTCTTCGCATTGGTATACGAAGATAAGTGCTGATGTTTTGGTAACTGTTGAATCTCTATGCTGTCATTGTTGGGCTGAAATTTATGAACTGGGTAACTTTTTTCTGAACTATGAGCTTAGACAAGGCAAAAGGCCGTTAAGTCTAGAGGCTGATGTCCGACCGGTTTCGTTGATTTATTCAACTCGTCAGGGACGGTTAGGAAGACTGCCTGCGCCCTTTTATACCTATTTGGAGTTACGCTTGTTGTTACGTGCGCACGTGTATTGTGTTTACGTTTTAAGCGTGATTGGCCATAATTGACTGATTATGTCATCATGATCATCTTCAAATCAGTCTTATGTCTGATTTAAAAATCAGTATCTCCCAAATAAGGAAATCTGATCTGGGACTTAACTAAGGTTAGTTAGTGCAGTTTTTAATGGGCTGGGTCAAATCAGGACAACTGAATAATTGTGCTGATGCCCTGAATAGGGACTAAGAAGTGCATGGGTAACAATTTCTTGATTAAGAAGGTGTATTTGCAGTGTTCCATTTTTTAACTTCACAAAGATATGTGGAAATTATACTGGCTTATTAAGGGAAAGTGAGCTCTGACAGTAAAAATTTAGCATAATACAGAGCAAATGTGCTCACTTTCCCATAATGTTGAGACCGAATGGTTCGACTGTGCGTAACTGATGCATCCAATGTTTTTCCCTGGTTAGACGCAGCTCTCTGCTGTGTACTAATCTAGGGGGTGTGGGGATGTATTCAAGGATATGGACTTCTATGTTCAGTCCATCATGGTCCCTTTGTGCAAAATGTCTGCCTAAGGGCTGTTCCATTGAGTGGTTACTAATGTAACGGAAATGTTCCCTCAGTCTATCTCTGAGGGGACGAAGGGTCTGCCCTACATACTGTTTTTGCAGATATTGCATGTGAGGAGATAGACTAGGTTGGAGCTTTCACAGCATCCTCCTAGGGGGACTGAGTAAGTTCGCCCAGTTTCTGTGCTCATTGCACGCCCTGTTGTGTTCAGAGGTTTGCAGTATTGACAGTTTGTGCGTGTGCATTCATTGCGGTGTTTCCTGCCTGAAATTGCAGGATTGGTTTCTTGTTCCCGTGTTGTCCTAAGTCTAGATCGGACCAAATGATCGCCAAGATTCTTTGGACGTTTAAACCCAACAATGACTTCTTTATCCCCTAATACTGATGCATATCGTGAAGCTTCAAGGATTTTCCAATTGTTCTGGATAATTTCCTTGATGGGGGGAAGGGCTGGGTTGAAGCTAGTGATTAGATAAAGTCTATCTGTATCACTGTTTGAGGTGGTGTTATTTGTGGCCTGATCATTATGAAGCAGGCCTTTCCGGTCTAAAGCATCTACTTTATCTTTACACTTTTTGAGACTGTCAGGAGGGTAGTCCCGTTCCTCATAATATTTGAGGATTTTTAAAGAATTGTCCTCATAGTCTCTGGGTTTGCTGCAAATTCTTTTGACTCGCAATAATTGACTGTAAGGTCCCCCAGTTTTTGAATGTTTGGGGTGTGCTGACCTATAGTGAAGATACGTGTGTGTATCTGTTGGTTTGGTGTAAAGAGATGTGTATGCCTTACGTTGAGAGTCTATTCGGACTGTGGTGTCCAGAAAATTGATCTCAGTTTGGGAGGAACTGCAAGTAAACTTGATAGTGGGGTGACAAGAATTCAAATATGTAACGAATTCATTGAGCAGTGGTTCTGTATATGTCCATATACAGAAAATGTCATCAATGTATCTATACCAAACTATGGGTAAGATTGGGTGTTTTAACAGAGTGGTGTCTTCCAGTTCTGCTAAAAACAAATTTGCAAAAGATGGAGCTACTTTAGTACCCATCGCTGTGCCACTTATTTGTAAATAATGTTCACCATTAAACTCAAAGTTGTTACAGGTGAGGACTAATCTTAATAGATTAATCAGTTCAAAAATGCTAGGTTTGAGTGAGTGTTCTCTGTTATGCAGTAAAGCTCTAGCTGCACTGTGTAGGCCTTCGTCAGTCGGTATATTTGTGTATAGCGACTGAATGTCAAGAGTTACCAGGAAAGCATTTTCCGGTAATGGAGGCAGACTTTCAATCTTTTGTATGAAGTCTGTGGTGTCTTTGATGTAGCTTGGAATTTTCTTAACCAATGTTTTGAGAAAGGAATCTACATATGCCGAGATTCTCTCTGTTGGGCATTCATTAGCACTCAGTATGGGTCGTACCGGAGGTGGGACGACTCCCTTGTGGATTTTTGGCAGGAAATAAATACTTGGTACCCTTGGTTCCTTAATATGTAAGTAATTATACAGTTTGGGACTGATGCTGTTATTTGTTTGCATCTCTTTCAGGGTCCTTTGTATCCGTTCATTGTGTAAGGTTGTGAGATTACTTCCAACATAATTATAGTGATTCCGCTTGGACAAGTGGAGTTTAGCTTGGGCTATATAATCACAAGTGTTCTGTAGAACTATAGCTGAGCCCTTGTCTGCTTTTTTGATCACTATTTGTTTATTTTCCTTAAGTTCTCTTAAGGCTATTCTTTCGTCTCTACCAAGATTGTCTGACCTTGGGATTCTGGGTTGGAATTTTGCCAATTAATGTTTTACTGATTTGCAAAAAGCTTCTAGGTTTGGGTCTCCTAGTTCAGCCTCAGTAGGCGTGAAGTTGCTTGGGATTTTGAAATCAGAAGAATCGGTATTTTCATCTGCGTTACTATCTGTCCCTGCTGCATCTGTGGCAGGGGGACTCTGGTTCTCCCTAAGGTTTTGGAAGAAACATTTTAGTTTTAAACTCCTGAAAAATTTCTCCAAGTCATTTGAAATCTCTCCCATATCAGGTTCCCTTGGGGTGGGACAGAAATTTAGTCCCTTGTTTAGAACTTTTTTCTGTGACTCAGAGAGGTTGTAGTCTGAAAGATTGACTATAATGTTTTCGGGAATTAATAAGTCTCTATTATTTCCGCGGTTGTTCGAATTTGTGTTTTTATGCGAATCATTTTTCTCAACTTTATCTGAAATGTAAGAGTTGAAGACAGGTTTGACTGTACTCACCATGTGGCTTTCATGATGGGTAGCGTTTTCCGTTTCTGGATGAAACTCTAGGTCAATGCACTCATTCTCAGAGTTTGTGACAACTGGGGGTCCGGGAGCTTCTTGCTCGCCGTCAAAATTCAAAGTGTCAAACAAAGTAACATTCTGTAAATCCAACGTTGAAAAGTTGTCAATGAACGGTAAATTTTCCAAATTTCTGAACTATTTGGTGTTATCACTGCTATCCTATCAAGTGTGAACACACCAAACTGGGCGGCTGTAGGTATGCGTTATGGGTATAGGAAATATCGCCCGGACAAGCTAAAACTTTATGGGGGTCAAAGGTCAAGGTCAGAATGATCCTATGAAGTCTCAACATATGCCAAATTTGGTACATGTAGCTGTAATTGTTAAGGGATACAAAATTGGCCCTGATAAGCCAACACTTGATGGTGTCAAAGGTGAAGGTCACAATGTCCTTATTTTGGTGCACAGCACACACCTATTCTATGAATTGTCCACACACAAAATTGGTAGCTGTACACATGGGTGTTATGGTACAGGAAATGTCGCCTGGACATATTTAAACTTTATCGAGGGGATCTCAGGTCAAGGTCAATGTCAGAGTGATCCAATTCTGGTGAAAGACATACATGTACCCCTATCCTATGAAGTGTCCATACACCAAATCGTGCAGGTGTAGCTGTATGTGTCATGGTGTAGGAAATATGGCCATGAAAGGCTCAAACTTTATGGAGGGGATCAAAGGTCAAGGTCACAGTGACCTAATTCTGGTGAGCAACATACCCCTATTCTATGAAGTCTTCACACACCAAATTTGGTAGGTGCAGGTGTTATGGTATAGGAAATAAGGTCTGGACAAGCTCAAACTTTTCATATGTGGGTCAAGGTCAAGGTCACAGTGACCCAATTCTGGTGCATGACAAAGCCCTATCCTATGAAGTGTTCACACATCAAATTTGGCAGGTGTTATTCTGGTTATGGTGTAGGAAATATAACCTGGAGAAGCTTTGTCAAAAGTATATGGAAGGACTGAAGGATGGATGCAAGGATAAGGTGCAAATCTCTATTCTCTATTGATTGGGATGGATGGGGTGGGGGGGGGGGGGGCACTAATAAAGCTGGAAAATGGTTTGGGTGTCAAGTGTTAACTCACAGATTTTCTTGGTACAGTACCCAAATTTCACTGTTATAATACACACTTTTCATTGGGACAATATATGTTCTATAGTGTTACAATATGTTGCAACTGACATGTTAATGGTACAGTACACACATTTTACTAGTACAACTTATACATTTAACTCTCAAATTTAGTAGTAATCTGCATGATCAGTAGGCAAGTAAACTGATCAGAACCTAACATATCAATGTTACAAGCACTGCCTATGAAGAAGAGTGCTGTACTTTACATGTATGGTTTATGTTAGTAAGAAGTAGGCTGTGCAATATGTTATGTGTTCAGTTTTTTTTTTTTTTTTTTTTTTTTTTTACATGTCATTGAAGACTGTGTGACATGACCATTTCTTTGAATTTTCTGTGACTTGTGGTCAAAAGGATCATTTGATCATCTGACCAATCTGTCTTGACTATTTGACTGGTGATTTTTATGGCTTGAAAAATATCTGTAAACCATAAAATATCAAAAAGTAAGGCCTTGATACTAAGTTAAGTATTCTAGTCAAGTAGACCAACTTACTGCAGGTGGTTTTTAAGGTAGCACCAACTCCCTTCAAAGTCATGTTGAACATATGTGGACACATGGGCTGCAGGTCACTGATGCATTGATTTATTTCAGACACGTTGCTGCAGACAAAAAGACAAACATAATTATCATTCCAAATGTACATCATACCCCGCCAAAGTACGCACATGTGTTTTGTCACCACCATTGTTGTTTTGACATGCATTTGCTGATTTTTTGCCCTCCTTGCGTCAATACAAAGAATTGGCTCATTATAGTGTGTTTTTCTCATAAGTTGATCCATCTACCAGTCCTCTAAGTAGCCCACCATTGGCATCATTCACAGAGAACACTATAATTGTACAAACTATTTCCTGAAGTAACCATCAATTCAGTTAGTAAAGATTTAAGTGGTGTGAATCGGCTGACTTTTGTAATCAATAATCTGACGAAAAGAGTCAATAAATGATTCATTATAAATGTTTCAGAAACTCATTGATTTATCAGAAATAAATTACTCTTGGGTCTTATTGTGATGAACAGGAGTACCGTGGCCATGCTGTATGTATGTATTTTCTCACTTTAAACTTTATAATGTACACATTGTTTATTTTTAGTCAGGGTTCACTGCGTAGAATGATGTCAGCACAGAATAATTCTGCAAACTGACACTTCTACCATCTAAACCTTATTTCCATCATAGTTATTCTACTTTTGTAATCAGGTGCTTACTCTGGGGATAAAAGTTAATGATCATTCTTCCATTACATTTGATAACAAGCTCATCACTTGTACTGATCTTCTTTTTTAATGCTATACAAATACGATTAAAAAACAAGAACACACCTGCAATGCTGTATAACATGTGAGATCATACTCATGTTCATCATGGGTCCACCAGGCATGATACCAAGCACTGAACCAGTCTCGCCAATATCTGGACGCATCTGTCCAGGTGCAGGAGCAGAACCAGTTCCAGGAGGTGATGGACGAGACCCAGTTTGTCCTGACGCAGGACTGGGACCAGGCTGGCCAAACCCACCAGACAGGCCGCCATTTGGACCAGTGGCCATGTTGGCCAGCGAATCAATCAATGGTCTAAGGGGACCAACACACTTGGGCATCTCTTTCATGCATGCTGAAACAAGATGTCCATCTGTCAGGATAATACATGTACATGGCAAAATCTAGCATGTACCAAACTGATTCAGAAAACAAATATTAGTACATGTGCAAATTGTGCTGAAATATGCATGTACATGTATGTTCAGTGTGATTTATGTATATTAAATGATAAGTTAAGAGTAGTAACTTTATAAATAGATATACACAAGTTAATTTATCTGAATAATTTCATATTGCATACTGTAAATTGTTTTATTTTCACTTGTTTAGATTTTCACAAATTTTGTATTTTTGACATTTCATTGTAGTTTTAATTTGACTATTTTGGACACACATGTACATGTACATGTAATTCCTACTCAAACACTGTAACAGTTTCAAATACTACTTCACTGTGTTTTTATTCTCATTTTTTTGGTACCATCAGCAACATTAGCAAAAATATTGATACGGGAAAATTAAAGCAATTCAAAGTGGTTTATTTGCATAAAATTTACCTTTGAAGGCAGCGATATACATGTATGTAGATAATGAAAACTTTCAATGCAATATATTTGCTGCTGTGATGCTCTATAGCTTGAACAATGATGCAGTAAAACTCATCCTTAAAGCTTGTGGACAACTCTGTATTGTGGACATCCCTGTTATGTATGGAAGTTATTTTGTTCAATAAGTTACAAAACTCAGGGTTTGTGGATTAAACCGTGAGTTTTGTATTTCAAAACTCTGACTTTTGTAAGAATACCCTGAGTTTTGTTCACAAAACTTTGGGTTTCGTAGGAAACTTCAGGTTTCGCTCACAAAACCCTGGGATTTGTAGCAAAACTCAGGGTTTTTTGTGCAAAGCCCTGGGTTTTGCACTAAATCTTAGTGTTTGATAAATTTGTATGTAGTGTTTTGCACAGTTATATTGAAATGTCTAATTTGTATCACGCAAAACTGAGAATTTGGTAACAAAACTCTGGGTTTTGTCACCAAATTCTCACTTTATGATCTACATCATGCTGAGTGATGAACATGCATGGTGCTGTTGTATAACTGCATGTGGTTCAAGTCTTATCTTGATGCAGCTTATATCTTGTGGTATAAAGTTAAAAACTGAGGGGCACTTCATATACAGTAAAACCTCTCTAACTGAAACACCTCCATATACCAAACACATCTCCATACTGAACACCATTTCTTGGTCCCAAATATATACTTTGAATGCCATAAAACCTCCCTACACCAAACACCTCACTATACTGAACACTTTTTTTCGGTCCCAAGGGTGTTCGATATAGGGAGGTTTCACTGTGTATGGATCAGTACTGAACAGGTAGCCACATAAGCTGTCAATAAGCTGACACTCCATGGTATTCATATGTATTCATGTTCTTTTTTTGTATATATATATATATATATATATATATATATATATATATATATATTTCTTTAAATGTAAATATAGGCACATATTGGCTTAAGATTCAGATTTTGTAGTTCATCAGCACATGGTCACATTAGAGGCAAATTCTCTCTCTGAGTTATTATTTGATCTGAGAAGTTTTGAATAGTTACCAGAGGTCATATGCCAGGGTGTAGCAAATATAGTTCATTCCATGCATCCCAGTAACATTAGCTCTGGGTGCACGAGTCTTCATTTCAAGTGCTCCTAACAGCATAGTAGAGCATGGGTATCTTGTCCAGTTTACCAGCACAGATCAAGAGTTGGATCCTTATTCATCTTATTGTCAGCCCATGAATGAATAACCACTTGGAGGGATAGCGACTAGATAATATTATATACATGTACATGTATATAGTTTTTCACTGACAGCCCTCCCCCACCCCTGCAATCATGAACAAAGCCCAGCTATCTAAATAGCTTCCAGGGTTGGAAAAAGATACAAAGATTAAGAGCACCACAGTGATTCTCCATAAGCAGTGTTTACAAGAAGGCTCAATGATAAAAAAACTTGATGTTTTTAGACTGTGTGCAATAGCATTATGAATATGGTAACTTTTCTTTGATGCACAGACCCATCAAACTGAGGATTTTTTTTTTTTTTTGCCGGTTGCAAGACTTCCTGACACCTAATTTTACTGAAACTCTCTCAACTGAGTTAAATTGTGGCTTGAGAGTGATCTTTTTTTCTTGTTGTCCCAGCTGAATTAAATGACACCAAAAATAGGTAAATTTAACAGTAACATACATTTCAATGAATTGTGGCATGAATTGTGTGGATCATTCTGTAAAATTTTTGAGTCTAGATCACTTAGGATCTAAGTCCTAATGATTGCTATAGGGTCACTATCACAAAATTGTACAACTTGAGGACTTCGTTTGATTGCTGCTGGATCACCGTGGGACAGTGTCAGATCGCTCCATTATAACAGGCTTAACTGCAAACTGTTAAGGACCACTTTAGATCAGTCAGTGAAGATTGCTAAATCAGGACTGGATCATGATCCAATCATCATGTGATGACTAGAGCTCACTAGGTAAGAGCATGACACTATTGCACAGTAAAGACACCACTGTTATCCACATGATCCAAGAGGTGTGGAGTTTGGAAGTAAACTTTCTCCTGAATTACAAGTCCAGTTTCGGCAGTGGCATCGGGCTCTACTGTTCCATGAGGTTATTGCCAGCAGTTGTGAAAAGCAAATAATTCAGTACATTCTATAAGCAGCACACAACAAAGAGTATGCAAGAAAGCTGGTGGACTTACCCATGCTTTGACAACCAATCTTCACTTGCTGAAGACGACCGATTGGCTGTTGGAGTGCAGGGTTGTCACGGCCTGCTGTCATACATTCAGTGGTTGCCATGACGTTTGCCGTACAATTCACCACTCCAGGAAGCATCCTGTATTTTGGAACAATACAACAAAGTACAAAACCATGTCACCATAGGCCATGCTGTAAACTTGTACTGTGCAAGAAATATACTTAATGTGATGTTTGTGTACCTTGGTCAGGTTTGTCTCCCACGTAGATCACCATCTATTCTAAATTACCCCAAACTGTTCAAATGGACATATCTTGAGTTAGATAATTGCTGTAGGATTCAAACCCATCGTATTTCAGCTGAAGTTTATTTCTTTCAATGAATTATATAACCATTACAAGGTTCAGGTTTGTGAAATAATGACGATGAATACATGCATGTGCCAAACTTTAAAAAGAAGGAAGAGTGATGGCCTTGGTGCCAGACATAATGCTCCTGTATAACAGCTGCAAAGATCATGCGTGCCAAGGCACACTTAACCAGTCAAGTGAATATACATTGTATGTGCATATTACGGGCTACCCCAATGGGACTATTTTATGAATTGTGTAATTAGTTTTGTGTTTTATGCACCCATGCCCTCTCCAACTGCCAACTTTCTGATGGACAAACAAAAAAAAAAAAAAAAGAAAAGAAAAGAAAAAAATTGGAAAAATGCCATGTAGTCTACATTTGACCTTTCCTCATATCATACATGTGGTTTTGGTGGATATGATTTTGAAATATATTGTATAATTGTTCTCACTTTTGATAAATTTATCAGGCTTCTTGCATTTGAAAGGTACATGTATAATATGGAAATTGGGCACCATGTAAACACCACCCTTACCTGCATATTGCTTGTGTTTGGGTGGGGCCCTCAGGGAACGGCTTTGAAGTCATGAGGCCTATCTGACACTGTGACACTCTCAGGCTGCAGATTAAGGCTACAAAATATATTTATCTGTTTATTCATTCAGTCATTTTGCTTATTTTATTGCAGGGTTAAAAGTGCAGGCCTAATGATAGACCCAGTACCATTGTATACACATACATGAACATAAGCATGACATACAATATACATTATAAAACACATTAAATAAGTTAACTCTTTCAGTGCTTGTCACGTTTAAAGTTGATTTACTAAAATGAAACTAGTCTGTATTATCATTAGGGTCTCAGATTCATATTCCTTGTAAAAAGACCTTTCATTCAAGTACCAGCATGCCTCTAGTTCCAGAGAAAATATCCCAGGTCAACAGCTTTTCTCAGCACAGATTAGGCACAATGCATCCAATGCGTGCTGAGAAAAGCTGTTGATTCAGTCCAAAATTTGGCACTCAAAGAGTTAAAATGCTAAAATACACACATAGTACACAACTTTAAAAACACCTGTAAGAGGCTGGAAACTGACAAAGAGAGGATGTCCACATTTGGCACATCAGTAAAGGTTGTCGGGGCTCCTGGAACTAAGCATATTATTGAACAGCCCATCCACACACACATTCTCTGGGACAAGACCAACTGCTATAGCAACAAAGTATTTATCCCCATGGATTTTTACACCTTTGTACATGTATAGCATGGATATGTGGCATACTGGACTCTTCATCAGAAAAATCAAGTAAATTCATGTACAAAGTGCAGGAAGTATTTTGAACACTGACCTCAATGGCACCCCATGAGGCAAATTCTGTCTCTATTTTTTTCAGCACCAGTCCATTCATGTAGTACTACTCTCCTGGCATACATGTACATTGTCTATTTTTGTAATGTCAGTAGAAATAGTCTAACTATGCATGGCAGGTCCTGTCTTTTACATATGTACATACATGTATACTGTGGAATAAAAAATCTTGAAGAAGTTAAGTGCTTCAGGCATGAAACTTTTAATTGATTACAAAATGGAAACAGTTCTTGGGCTAAAGTAATTCAGGGTGCATTAGTCACACTTGTTAAGGGTGCATTACATGTACATGTACCTCAGATTAAAGTGGTACCTGCTCTAAAAACCACCTCCCATGAAAGACTGTACGGTTCTTTTTAAGACTGCTTTTTCATGACACTAAAAGCAGTTTCTCTCTTTATTTGACCTGTACTTTCAGACCACATGCAAAGTGAGACTACTTAGTGCTGGCAGCACAGGTGGTCTTAAGTAGTAGGGCACTTTTGTACTACATGTATATAGCAGATATACTGTCTTACCTGACTGTGCAACACATGCTCGTGGTAGAGTGGTATTATAGTAAGCTGGCAAGGAGACAAAGTCTGGGCAATCTCCCACTGTATTATTTATACAGCTGACCACTCCATTCACTGACCTGGAATAATACAACAGAAAAAAAGTTCTTGCTGTCTTTAAAAAAATAAAAAAGGCTGAACTTAAAATATTCCCAGTTGGTGTAACAATCACTAGTACATTGTTTCGGGGTTAGTGGGTGCGTTTCGGCATTTCAGGGCAGTTCCCGGCGTTACACAGCATTTGCCGGCGTGAGACAGCGTTTGCGGGCATTACAAATGCTGGGAAACGCCGACTAACGCTGGCAACCGCCAAAATCCAATTAAGCCTTTTGGGGCTCGGCATTAGCCAGAGTTGTACAAGTACAAGACACAAATTTCCATGGATCCTTCTCATCCCAGTTCAACTGAATTCAAATTTTACATGTATCCCATTGAGTTTGCTAGTTGAGAGGACTACAGAGCGTTTGCCAGCGGTAGCCGGCGTTAGCGTTTCACAGCGTTTGCCAGTGTTGAAAGGGTGTCAAACACTGGCAAATGCCGACTAATGCTGGCAAACACCGTTTCAAGCTGGCAAACGCTGTGTAACACCGGGAACCGCCCCTAAATGCCGAAACGCACTCACTAACGCCGAAACAAGTTACTAGTGAATTCACCACCAAACATAAAGTTACAAGGATACTGCTGACCATCAACCAAATAGCCAGTGGCTAAATAAGGTGCGACTTGGCTAAAAAATTGTTGTAAGTTTTATTGAAATTGACTTGGGATACTTTATAATTTATTCCCATTTTGATGCATATATTCATATCATGATATTTAACTATACTCATTTAAATTCATTGAGTGTAATTTCAAAATGTAAATTTTGCTTGTGCTTTGCTAACATAACCAGCATTTGGCTACAAAGTTATGCAATAGTAGCCAAACTGCCAAACGATTGTAAAATTCCTACTGCCAGCACAGAGTAACATGTAATTTATAAAATGAATTGCAGTCCATCAGGACACTCAAGAACAAGACACAGTTGTAAACATATGACCCTATCCTAAATACTGTGTTATTTGGTGGACAGTACAGTGTAGCTGGCCCTAAACTCAATATGGGTTGTCAAATTATTGTTTGGACACTAGTTGGGCGGTCTTTGTACATGTTGTCATATCTTGAGCTTTGATCTGATGACCCTAAAATCAAAAGGGGTCATCCAATGGCCATGATGAAACACCTGATTAAGTTTGAGGAATGTAGGCACAAGCATTAACCCTTTCTCCCTTGAATTAAGACTAAGTCAACAACATTTAGTGCCCAGTCCATGCCAAGGAAAGCTGTTGACCTGACATGTGATCTTGATAGGTCTCATCTACAATTCTCAGTCAAACTGTTTTTCATTTCTATTGAAATTAGCTGAAAACACTGAAGCAGACAACATTTGACCACCAGCCAGTTTTGGCCGGTTAAAGTGAGAAAGGGTGAATTATCCAGTTATTGATGTGACATTACTTTCACCACTAGATGTCACTAGGAACATTGACCCTTGACTTGTTGATCCTAAAATCAATAGGGGCCATCAACAGCCCATGATCAGCAACCCTCTCAAGGTTTGAGGTTGATAGGCCAAAGCAAGCCTGAGTTACTGATCAGACCATATTTGGTCTCAGTACTGATGGACGCCTAGACTGGTACAGTGGTCCCTGTCTTGAGAGACCACCCCTAGGGCAGGTGAAAATGTGGTCTCTCAAAACAGGTGGTCTCTCATTAGAGGTATAATAACATGGGAAAGATAGCACAGTGTTCTGAGAGAGCGGTCTTAAAAAAATATGCGGTCTCTCATTGGAGGGGTCTCTCAAAACAGGTACCACTGTATCAGCAAAGCTGAAGCCTTGTTAAAATGGCATTATAACAATTATACACAAAGTCTGTTCAGCATTCCCTATCTTGAAAGACCCATTCCGATACTTTACTCAGTTGTTTTCATGCTTTTTATGAAAGACCACTTTCTTGAGGATATACTTTGATTCAGCGGAGGTGTCCGCAAAACAGGCTATAAAACACATCAAACTAAAAATAAGTCCAAGAAAGTATATATTTTCGAAAAGTACATAAAGTGGAGAATTGTGTTTTGTCATTGTCATTTGTGTCACTTTTCTTGTGTTTATACAATAATTGTGAACTTACAATTTTCATAATTTTTCAGTTTGAAATGGATTCAACTTTTTTATTTTTCGTTCAAACTTTGAAATTCTTATCATAAAGTAAGATGTCAACAAACAGTCCAAGAAACCAAACAGATCAAAATTTGCTTTTTGTATTCACTACTTGTAGTTTATTTTGCCCCAAGATCAAAGCTTGAATGAATGAAAAAGTTGAATCAATTTCAAACTGAAAAATTATGAAAATTGTACGTTCGCTTTGTGCTACATGTATTGTAACAGTTGTACAAACACAAAACAAGTGACACAAATGACAATGACAAAATATATACTTTCTTGGGACTTATATTTAGCTTTTTTTCTGTGTTTTATGGTCTATTTTGTGGACACCTCTCCTAAACAGAAGTACATCCTTAAGAAGTCAATCTTTAATAGTCATTGTAAGGATGATGATATTTCAAGACAAGTTTTACTGTCATCACTTTTTCATCTGCCAATATTTACCTGCAAGCATCCAGTCTCTCTCGTATAGCAGCTGATAACTCAGATGATGTAACATTGGGGCCTACTACAATATTTGTCAAGATCACTGCTGTATTTCCCAGACAGGTCTTCAATTTAGCATTACATTCTGTAAAGAAGAAAGAAAAGAAAGAAAACTTACATGCCAAAAAAAAAAAAAAAAAAAAAAAAGCGCAACTTGATATGATAAAATCCGTCAGCAAACTAACTTCCATGCCATGTGAAAATATTCATGGAAGTACATGTATTTCACTTAAGTCATAAAAACAAACATAGAAAATCACGAGGACTGGGCAGGTCCTCTGTTTAGCTGACCTAGCATGCACAGACTGAAGTGGTCCTATGGACATCAAAATGATATTAATTAAGATCACCTATGTGTTAGACCATTATCACTGTTTGTAATATAAGTCTTCACTCACAGTTCACGAGTCATTTTTTAAATGAAAAGTGACAGAACCCATTATTACTAAGATATATGCCAACATGCCAGTTCGACCTTTCAAGGTCAATTCAAGGTCAAAATTAACAACATCAAAGAAAACACATAGGCACTTTCCCATTGGTGTTTAATATAGTAACCATGGTCCTAAAATCTACCACTACCGAGATATTAGCCACTCTGTGCATTGACTTTTAAATGTCATGTACGGTCAAAATGAACAACACAAAAAAAAAAAACAAAAAAAACCCCACCTCAGAGGTTACTCTTAAAAACTGAAAGGTACAGTCCCCTTAAGTGTTTTAGAGTAACCATGGGCTTAGTATTCAAAATCACTGGAAATGCACCCATTCAGTGACAATATGTCTGATTTGCTGCTATCCATATTGTACAGTACGAAATCATAAAATCTAAAAATCACGGCATGTGACTACTTGAAAAACCTAAGCAGAGACCCACCACGGTATATCCCTGCTAAATTGGAAGTGAATCTGGCTGATAGTTTTGGAGAAGTCAACAATGTGACTGTATTACCATTGCAATACCCATTGATCTGCATGCATGGTAATCAATCAGAATGCATGCATTCGGCGACAAGTGGTGGAATTGAAAAAAATTGTTAAACATCAAGCATCCGGTGTACCACCACCTAGTGACCCACTTTGTATTACCCCCACATGCTATATTTGCACCAAGTTTCACCACAATCTGAGTGACGCTTTTGGAGAAGAAAATAGGAAAAACACACAAAAATTTGTAAAAAGAGGAAAATTGTAGCACCACCTGTTGAACAAATTAAGGTCTGGGAGTCCCAAGATGTTTACCTATGCAATTTCAAAAGAAATGCCCTAAAGTTCTGAAAAAAATTATTTTTTTAACAATTTTACAAAAAAAAATGATAAAAAATGTAAAAAAAAAAAAAAAAAAAAAAAAAAAATCATGAAAAATGTTAAATATCATTGGAGTGTGACCATTTTAACAAGTTGGCAGAGACCTAAGTAAGGTACATTCCCACCAAGTTTGAACTGAATCTGGCCAAAAGATTTGGAGCAGTTGAAAATGTCAATTTCTGTTGTACTCCCCATTGATTTACATAATATCAAATTGATACGGACATATGCAATAACCAACATTTAACCAAATTGAAAAATTTGCTTAAAATCAGGCATCCAGCTAGAGTATCACCACCTACTGAACAACTTTGTGTGACCCTTCCACAAGCTATATTTTCATTGGGTTTTAGACCAATATGATTGACACTTTTTTGAAGAAGTCATATGTAGCAAAAACACACAAAAACTTGCAAAAAATCTGTGAAAAATTGCAGTGCCATCTGTTGCATAAATTAAGGTATGAGGGTCACCAGAAGTGTCCCTATACATTTTGGAAGCAATTAGCCTTGCAATTTCAGAGAACAAGCTTTAAAAAAAAATGTGAGAAAAAAATCACTGCAGTGCAACCATTTGTATATAGTTGGTAGAGACACACCCAAGGTAGATCTCCACCAAGTTTGAAGTAAAACTGGCTAATGGTTTTGAAAAAGAAGTAAAAAATGTGAATTGTGCAGGGAAGCATGACGAATGACTGAAAACCCCGTACATGCAGCTGCCTGACAAGTCAGCTGAGCTCAAGTCTGAATGACACAAATTTAGCTTCATATCATATTATTTCTTTCAAGCACCATCACTTTCTAATTCACAATATTTGGAAATAAAGGTTAATGTTTCCATTTTACCCTGATTTAAGCTACTTCAACATCGCTAGAACACTTCAAGTACAGGTCCATACACATCAGATACATGTCCCAAGCACCAAAGGTTCTAAATCAGGATAAAACAGTACAGGGGCCTTTCAACAATGTATAAATATTTTTGGAATTTGTTAAATAAGTAAGTTATTTCAAGGTTTGAGTGATGATATTAAAACACATTTTGTAACCTTAAATATGCCTAAATATAAAACAATTACAACCAAAGTTAAACTGCATTCATGATTTGTGAAATAGTTTTATGCATAAAAATCAGCCTACCTATTTTCTTGCAGAGTTGTGTATACTTGGCCGTCTGTTTTGCAAAATTATCAATGAGTATTTGGGGTGAACCTTGGCAGTTATTCGTTTTAGCTTTGTCCATGCAACTCTCCACTACAGACACAATCCTGAAACACAGAAAGCACCACATCAAAATTTAAATGCATGTAAACAGCCTTAATACAGTATTATGAACTTAACATCATTTAAGTAAAGATACAAGAGTGTTAATTTTGCTGGAGTCATCATGCATCCAAATTTGAAAACTTTACTCAGTGAACATGTACATGGGCTTTGTCATTAAGGTAATGTGCTTATAATTGTGCCTATCGATGGTTGGCCTCAGAGCCAGCTGCTGAATGCCACAACAATACATGTACACGTATCTGCATTCCTCCTGCACTTCTGTCATAGAAACATGCATGAACAAGCATACAATGTACTGAAAAAAAAACCCCACTATAGTATATAAGTATTTGTTGTCAGTGAAGTCAATATTGCATCTAGTATCTACATTTAAAATGATGCTGCAGCACTGTAAATCATCATTTAATTTATTTAGTATTGTTTGTTTCCCAACTGGTTCCTGTTAAATTTTAGGGAGACCGTACTGGCTAATGTGGAGTGCATCAAATGTTGGTGGCCGTACTTGCAAGTGTCCTCCATTGTCACATTGGGTCCGCTCACACTCAGCTTGTCTGTACAGGCAGCCAGGGCCACGCCACACGACTGGGTTGCTGAAATCATAAGAATCTGCCTTAATACAATGCAGATACTTCGAACATGTTTAACTGTATAGAACAGGGGAAGCAGCTATTTCATGGTTCCCAATGTGTTAATTTCTTACACCCTAAAGAATTAAGACACTGATTATTTTAATTAAATGAAGAACAAGAATGTATGTTTTCATAGATGTGACAATGAAAATATGGCTCCCTTTTGCATAGGATGTATATGTCCCCGGCTTTACTTACAGTTTGATTCAGCACCAATAGTGGCTTGGTGGACTTATGTGAGTCAGGAAGGCCTGTCCAATGAAGTATGTTATTATACATGTATATTACCATATGAAGGGCAATTGTTTCATAAATATGAGTTACTTACCTTGTGTTTGTAAAAAATTTACATACTTGACTGTTACTTAGCAAGTCAAGCTTAAACACATGTGCAGTGCAGCATCTGCCAATAGCAATTGGGGTTTGCCAATACCATAGCAAGAAGCTCAGATGCTAGCTAGCACATATACACATGGGTTCTACAACGTACATTTACCACTTGCTTGTGGCTAGGGAAGAATGTCCCCAGACAGATATGGTGCCAGTAATTAATCACTTTTGTTTTACTGGCCAGGGGTCATTTAGATGGCTGGTCCCACATACATGTAGGAAAGATGGTGTTGCCTAAGACAGTGGAACCTGGTTTGAAAGAGAACCCCACCAGAACCCTCACACTTAAGAGTCCCATGATATTTTTCACTTCCTTTTCAACTCTTTTGTACCAGGTATATACTGTAAATTCCTTAACTGTGAACTATTTTTTTTGTCTTAAAAAGTCTCTTAATAGAGATGCCTTGTGAAAATACCCAATCACTAATTCTAGAAGTAATATCGCGGATTGGTCTCAACAGCACTTTCTTTGATGTGATTAGACTGATGAAGCTATATATATGTCCCCACCCACATATTAACAAAGTGTCACTAGTCTTGACTTACTTCATGCATACTGTTTGAATCTCCCAATTAAGTGTCCCTAAATGTACATCGGAAGTCTTGGTCAGTAAAAAGGACCAAAACTCTCTCGATCACACTGACCCTACCAGCCAACCAACTGTACATGTCATAAATGATTACCCCTGCATGCTGAAGATGGAAAATAAGTCAAATGAGCACCTTAAAGATGGCTGGGTCCATGAAAACGGGGTTCTAAATGTGGCTGATCTCCATTAATCATTAACTGTCATGTTCATTAAAATAACTCAGAGGGCCCTCTGTTAGATAAGATACTTAACCCTTTCAGTGCCAAATTTTAGACTGAGTCAACAGCTTTTCTCGGCACGCATTGGGCGCATTGCGCCGAGAAAAGCTGTCGACCTGGGAAATTCTTTCTGGAACTATAGACATACTGGTATTTGAGTGAAAGGTCTTTTTATGAGGAATACGAATCTGGGATCCTAATAATAATTCAGACTTGTTTGACTTATGTGGATGGACTTAACACTTGATTGCCACTGAAAGAGTTAACAGGTTTTCACCCTCAGTAACTAAAGTTTATTATTATGATTATTAATATTAATCATTTAGCCTAATAAGCATCAACAACATGTATTCCCAGAAAAATATGTGGTTTTGTCCATTTAGTAATATCTGCCAATATGTCTTGGCCTAAGTACATGTACATTTCATGTCTTCACTGACATGCTGTCTTGTTTTTAAGTTCTGAGCATGAGGTGGCAAAATTTCCAAAGTAAATCAGACAAGTAAAACTTAAAACATCTTTCTATTTCTCCATATCAAGTCAGAGTAAATGATCTGTTTACATTATTCCTGAAGAGAAACGCACCAAATATAGATTTGAACCTTTTTATTAAAAGGCTGCAGTTGTGTCATTTGGAAATATGGTAGTTGATTCACTTGATGCGTGACATCAATGTTGTATATTAATGTGGTGTTTCTTTTCTCCTAATAGGTTCAGAAGCTTTTCTACACTGAAAATTTATAATCTGTTATGTAAAATGTACGGTTCTAAACGTGCTTTTATTTTGGAACCATATGTCCTCATGGATATGCCATCCATTTGAAGAACGGTAGTAGGGCAGTGTATGTAGTAATGCAACCACATTATGATTGTTAGCACTTTTCCAGTGTCAGAATGACCTGCTTGAAACCACAATTTCAACTGATCAATTAGTTTCTCTAATTAATCCACATTGGTTTGTACATTTTATGTCACACATATGTAAGGCACTGGAACCATAAAAAATGCTCCAATTCCGTATTTGACCAGAATTAAACCTGCTCACCAAGGACTAGTTCTGCTGAATTTGATACTGGTATGACCAGAATCACTTCTGTTCATGACATGTGCTGATCATCAAATATAAAATACGACAGAAAAACAAATCAGTTCACTCAACACTAACTTTTAAACATTTTCAAAGATAAACTAATTTTTATTTTTAATTTCAACAAAATGAACATTTATAACTTGGCAGCTTTCATTTTGCTCTCTTAGTTTTTTAAACCAAAAGTTTAGTGAAAATATACGAGAACAATTTAATTGACATATGCCATATGCTAGCTACTCCCAGTTACATGTAGCATCCTCTGTTGGGTCCTCTTACGTTGACAATTGGCATTGAAACAAGGTGCAGCTGCTTTAACCCTTTTCACCTTAAACCAGCTGGTGGTTGAATGTTGTCTGCTTCAGTGTCTTTTTCGACTACTGTAAATTGCTTTATTTTTGCATGTATAAATTTTCACCGTTTTTGTATTTTCGACATTTCATTATTGTTACAATTTCACAGTTTTGGACATAATTCCCATTCAAACAATGTTAAAATACTATTTCACTGTGTTTTTATTTTCACAGTTTTGTGCCTTCAGCGAAATAAGCGAAAATAAGACTACAGCGAAATTAAAGCAATTTACGGTAATTTCAACAGTGATGAAAAACAATTGGGGGAGAACCATGTAGGGAAAAGGTGCATATAAAGGCAATTCCCCCCTCCCCCTTTCTCTCCAGTTGCCCTATTTTAACAACTTTTGGGGCCTGCAAAATGAAATTGGGAGACTCCCGCCAAAATCAGGAGAGTTGAAAGGTATGCTGAGTACCCAACCCACACCAAGGAAAGCTGCTGACTCAAGTATTAATTCAGGGGGATGGGTTAACTGTGCGGGTGCCTTTCCTAGTCAGAGTACAAAAACTTATACAGTAGAAAGGATAGGTGTACTATAGGTTATGAATTTATCATTAATAATTCAGTGGTGTGGAATAATATTTTGCAAATCTCCATTTGAAACTACATTTTGTATATTCGTCATGCTTATATTAGACCTAAATTATTGTTCACATACAATACTAGACAGCAATTCAAACTTTAGCTGAAATACTTTGAATGAAAGAGAAAACACATTGTATCTCAATTGTCTGCAGGGCCTAGATGAAAGGGTTCAACTGGGTTGAAATGTTACAGGGTTGCTTGCTGAAACAATGTTGTGACAGTTCCACAACATTCTGATACATACATCCATGGAGTAATAATGTAGCCATGAGGACTTAATCTTATTTTAAATATTTTTATTGGCATGTGCTCATGCCAGGACTTTGAACCGTTGCCCAGACTGCCCCAAAAAGTCCCATTCAGTCTTTTACATGTGCAAACGTCTCCACTTATCCCTGTGACGGGTCACTGCGGCCAACATTTACATGGTACACAGCCTTGAACAGAGATTACATAAGGGATACACACACCCTGTAACAGTAGTACACAACCTTAAGCATGCTAAAGAGATTAACTTAAAAGATACAAGCCACTGTACTCTCTACATGACCATTTTATCCACCAAAACCCAGGCCAACTCACAGGATCAGTCACATTAAGCATTTGCTTTTTTAGTGTGAAAGACTGCATGAGTCAGTTACCATTGACCATGGTGAATGTTGGTGCTGGTGCAGTTTATCAATTTGATTACATAGAACGCTGTCCATGCACCCACCTGATATGACTACATACATGTCAGTGTCAAAGAAATACATGTACACACTTTAGGTTCAAAGTAGCCTATATGATATTTATATGTAAATTGCTAAACTGAGATGATGTGACACACTGTATCACAATTGCAATGTTCATCAAATCTGGCCACTACTTTGGCACCAGATAGAGGCTGTCTTTTTTTCAGGCAGGTGGCTATAATGGATGGGCCTAATATGCAGGTGACCTCTCACAGAACTTGCAACAAACTGCAGGGGGCCATTGGAGAAAGAAGTCTACATTGACCCTTGCTCTAAGTATGCATAGAAGGTATGGAAAGAAGCCTCAATTGAGGGTCGGTGAGGGGTTTCCTGTACTGGCGTACTGGGGCTTTTTATTTACCATACTGGCATACTGGAAGCCCTCTTGTTTTACGTACTTTGTACTATCCAAAATTTTAAAAGATTTTTATTTTCTGTACTGCGTACTCTAGAAAAATAATTATCTGTACCAGCATACCGAACCCCCCTACCCCCTTTTCAATTGGTCAATAACAAACATTCGAGTGAGTTGTCACTGTTAAAAGAACATTTAATGCAAGTCACAAATGCACTGGATTCAAATGAACAGTTGCTAATCAAAATATAAAGATTGCTCATCAACTTTCTTACTCATCCAAACAAATGACTGGCCAATGAGATCAATTTGCCCTGATAAAACATAAAATAAATAAATAAATAAATAAATTTGAAAATGTAAAAACATGAAGCCCAAGATCAATTCATTACTTTACTGCATACTTGTACATCAATTGCCAGGAAAATGCTCAGGGTTTGTAACCTTGGTCAACTTGTCTGTGGGCATATACACAATCTTATTTTTCATAAGTTTCTTTTACTTCAACATGCAAAATTACATATTTTCTTAAAAACATGGTACATGTATACATGTCATACATGTGACAGAAAGGCAACTTTCGCCACGCTGTGTGGAAGAGTCATAGAGGTCCTGGTGAGTGTTTCACTGGCCTGCATATTATATAACTGCTGACAATTCACTAACTTAATTCCTTTCAAATACCTTTGTGACTCATATCTTCTGGCTGTCTCCACCCAAGCTGTTGCAACACTATTATGTCAAGAATGTGTGGTTTAATGGTGTTTTTAGCAACAAAATCACCAACAAACTTTAATATTCCAGACTATATCATGCAAGCACACAACACTGCAGGGTGTTTCTTTGATGAATTTGCATATTTCCTGTCTTCCAATACCTAGCTTCCTGTTGAATTAAAGCCAGTCATGCCATATGAGCAACAGACAGAACACGGAGACCCACAAAGCTGATACATCTGTGCAGTATTTCTTGTCTGCAGACAGATTAACAAGCCAGGGTCTTGTAATATTGACACACACCTGACTGTGGACTCGCTGATCACATCTAAGATGTCTTTGAACAAAATGATATTTGTCCTGGTCACATGTAGCTATAGATGTTCTGATGAGGATATGTCTATTTTTATGAGTTTGTCAAAAAAAAAAAAAAAAAAAAAAAAAAAAAAGTTAAGAACAACCATAAGACCTCCTTGGCCAGGGTAAAAATAAGAAATGACCTTGGTGACCTTGAAAATAGGTCAAGGTCACTGAACGCCAATGGCATGATGGTAGTTGAATTTGTTCTTAAGTACATTGCACCTGCAAAGGAAAAATGTGATGAGCCCTGGTGACCTTGAAAATAGGTCAGGGTCAGTGAATGTTGAACTCACCTAAGCTTTCAATGAGATACTTCCATAATATAAGTTTCATGTTAGTAACTCAATTTTTGGAAAAGTTTAAATTATTGCACTTGCAAAGGTAAAAATATGATGATACCTCGCAGTGTTTCCGTCAGGAATTTTTTTCAGGGGGTAACATGAAGGGAAATTCAGGGGTGATGACCAGATTTTCACCAATGTTACATGTAAATAAACAAGCCTTGTGACCCTTAGGACTTTCTCAGAGGGTATTCCTGGTTTTGAAAGGGTAATCTACCGGCTATGCATTGCTGACTTGTGGGGTGCAAACAATAAAAAATTGCTGTGCTGTGTTTAAATAAAATTGAAAACAGGGTTGTTTGTCTTTACTTAGCAACCAAGATTGGAGTGACCAAAATATATATATATCAGTGATTATGAGCAAAGTCATTCAATACACATACACCTCAATGGATAAATCATCATCATAATATTAAAGATAATTATGTTGTTTTGCCCATGAGTATAAAAAATAAAAGTATATTGATGATTAGTACAAGTACAAGACACAAATTTCCATGGATCCTTCTAATCCCAGTTCAACTGAATTCAAATTTTACATGTATCCCATTGAGTTTGCTAGTTGAGAGGACTACAGAGCATTTGCCAGCATTAGCCGGCGTTAGTCGGCGTTTCACAGCATTTGCCGGCGTTGAAAGGGTGTCAAACGCTGGCAAACGCCGACTAACGCTGGCAAACGCCGACTAACGCCGGCAAACGCCGACTAACGCTGAGCCCCAAAAGGCTTAATTGGATTTTGGCGTTTGCCAGCGTTAGTCGGCGTTTGCCGGCGTTTGTAACGCCGGCAGACGCCGTCTCACGCCGGCAAACGCTGTGTAACGCCGGGAACCGCCCTGAAACGCCGAAACGCACCCACTAACGCCGAAACAAGTTACTAGTGGATACTATATATATATATATATATATATATATATATATATATATATATATATATATATATATATATATATATATATATATATATATAGTAGCTCAATCTCTTCAAAAGTTATTGTATCTGCAAGGGCAACAGACAGAAGGATGCACACATGTATAGACATGACGATGACAATACCCCAAAGACCTGAAAGGCCCGGAGGGTAAGAATAAATGGCACTGTGGTATATGTGTCCTTTATGTCTGGTACTGTCTAAAACTGACTTGGGGTATGAAAAAGGATTATTTAATTTAAATAATATTCAAGTTTCCATTTCAAAATTGATATGGAATCGAATCCAGATTCTGGATTCCACGTCAATCTTGAAATGGAGTGAGATGTAAGAAACATAAACCCCAGAAACGCCATACCCAGGTACTTAACAAACTGGTAGACCCTCCAGGATCATTACATAAAAAATTATCTCAAGATCGGTTTTTGACCTTGAGATGGTGGCCCTCTGGGTGGTTTTGTTTGTTTTTATATTTTTTATTTTATTTTATTTATTTATTTTTTTTGGGGGGGGGGGAGTTGGTGGTGGTGCATGGATGTCTGAAATTAAATCATAATGACCACTTATCTTGAAATTTAACAACACAAATATGGAAAATGAACATACTGGCTGTTGGTCAACCAGTGCAATTTTATGGTCAGCAGGATTTTCATTCAAAAGTGAAGTACCATAAATATATAAAATCAAGTACCAGGTGAAAGGGTAAAAGCAGATGGTAGGAAAAAAGTATTGGCAATGTATGTGTTTATTTCTTACAAATGCTAGGTCCCACACACATAAAACCTTCTAGGCAGGCAAATGTGTCTCTTGCCTCCTTGTTTTGAAAACCAACTGTTGTTAGTTCACCAGGTAAATTTACTGCTTTGCACTTGGACGCCTTATCATAGGGGCCAGCAGAAGAGGGTAATCAGGTTTCTGCATCTATGTAAAAACTATAGTTAACTGTGTCCCATTTTGGATGTACACACATCAAGATACAAGGTTTCATTTCTACTAAGTTTTACAACAAGAGGGCTGTGTGAACAGTCCGTGCTCAGCAGACCTAGACATTCATCACACTTGCAGCTCAGTGAACTTGGGATAGGATGGAGGTCACCCATATACTGAGTATAAGTCTGACCTTTGTAGAAGAACACTAACATGTGCAACATCAAGGTCCTAGTTCATGTATTTGCACTGTGACCCCAGAAACGAAGTCAAGGTCACCTATGTACTGTCTAAGCATGACCTTTATAGAGAAACATTAACATGTTCAACATCAAGGTCCTAACGTACAACATATCTCAAGTTATCAAGTGAACAGTAAATTTCGTGTCAGTTGTCCTGTGACCTTGGGAATGAGGTCAAGGTCCAAACAAATATCACTGGACCATGACCATTTGCACACAATAGGTAGACACTTATAATAGGTACATCCCTACCAACTTTGGCACAAATCTAGCCAAAATTATTGAAGTTATAACCATTACAAGAAATTCCTATGTTAAACTTTCCTATTCAAATTTTTAAAAAGATTTTTGAAAAAAATCCTAAAAATCCAAAAATCACTGCATCATGACCATTTGACCAAAGTTGGTAGAGACCCACCCAAGGTACATTGCCACTAAGTTTGAAGTAAATCTGACCAACAGTTTCTTTAGAGAAGTACAAAATGTGAATTACCATTAGAATGCCCATTGACTTGGGAATGTCCCTGTGCGATATCTAAGCAATTGGGTGAGCGGTTTCAGAGAAGATTTTGAAAAAAATCTGTCCCCCCAAACCAAACCAATCATAAAAAATAAAAAAGTCACTGGACTGTGACCAATTGAACACACTTGGTAGAGACTCATCCAAGGCACATACCCACCAAGTTTGAAGTGAATCTGGCTGACAGTTTTGGAGAAGAACTTGAAAATGTGAATTGTGGATGACAGATGGACGGATGACGAATGGCTAGTCATTACATAAGCGGAGCTGACTCACAAGTCAGCTGAGCTAAAAATAAGCATTTCCTGATCTCAGCAGCTATTTTCACCGACTTGTGATAAAAAGTAACATACGCTAAAAGCAGGAAAATGAACATACATGTATGATGATGGTGGAAGCTAATTAACTACAATGATGAGATGAGAAGTAAAGAAAAAAAATGATTAGGATTATGTTCCTTTCAAAAGGTATATTTAAAGGTCAAGTCTTCCCAATTTATTATTTGTTTCTTAAATATTTTATAGTGTTGTATTGTTGGTAAATCATTTAGGACACTGTTAACATTCCTGTTCACATCAATATTTTAAGTACAATATAGAAGCCAATCTGCAGTGACCAAAAATCCCTTGGCCAGGATGGACAGACAGATGGAAGGAGGGACATGTAGGTGCGGACAATACCCTTGAGTAGGTCAAGATTACTTCTGTTCGACCTAATGACAAAGCTTTGGTGCAAATGCATGAGCAGAGATATCATAGCAAGGCCATTTTTCTTCAATGCAGCACTGTGACCTAAATATGTGACCCAGTGACCTAGTTTTCACTAGGTGTCTGGGACATCCCTAGGACCAACTGTCATGAATAACAGGTGCAGGTACAATGAGAAAATTAAGATTTGAAGATATCATGGTAACGCCGTTTTCTTTAATGTAGTGCTGTGACCTAAATATGTGACATAGTGACCTTTTTTTCAATAAGCACCAGGAGCACTTCAATAGCCCCCTGTGATAAAAATTTGGTCTCTGTAAGTTGAGTGTTTTTGGAGATATGGCGTTAACAAGGCATGGGCAGAAGGACATCTCCTTTAAAACTTGAAAGCTTCATACACTATTCCACCATACCAACACTGGTATAAACAGGTAAATAGTAATACAATTTTAGCACCATAAAGTTGACTAGAGGTGCCATGAGGTCAAGTAAACTAAGGTATTAGCTGGAAGCCACCTCTTCCACTATACTGGATGAAGATTGAATAGGAAGAAATCCTGCAAAAAGTGAGTATGATCATGGTTTTCCGACTTAACATGGATAAGAGAAAATTCTCCACTTTACCCTGGGTACTTTCCCTCTTACCACTCTAAACGCTTTGAGAATTACACAGTGTCACTTCAAGCTCCATCTTGACATAGTTTGACTAATGTTCTTGAGTTAGTGTTGTTTTTATTAGGTATTTGGTCATATCTCTGGAAACATTTCAAACGAGTTTTGTGTAGCTGTTGTTTTTTATAACCTTTGTGTTGTAGTTTTTGCAACAAAGTTCTGACTCTTTTGATGAAATCACTAAAAAGTGTGATGTTTCTAGCAATACATATCGCTTGTCCGATATAAAATCCATATGCTTGTTTCTCTGGAATGTTTCCTGTCAGATCAGGGTATGAGATAATATCAAATTTGAACTGGTCTCTCTAGTCAAATGTTTTTGTTACATACTGGTTGTTCTTTATTTCTATATCCAGATCAAGGAAAGTAGCTTTTGTATCATTTTTATTTTCCAGATTTAATATTAATTCTTTGGGATATATGTTTTTCCATTTTTTTATTTCATCTCCATTGTTTAAAGCACACAGGTCATCTTCAAATCTTCTTGTGTGAGAATATAATCTTCTTGCAGCTGTAAAGTTTGTCTTTGCCAATTCTTCCATTCGTTTTGATTCATGACAATGTAAATAAAGGTTGGCAATATACATGGGGCTGGATCTGTTCCCATTGGTGTGCCTACTATTTGTTGATAGACTCTGGTTCCAAAGCAAAATTGTGCATTGTTGATAATGTATTCTATCATTTGAGCACACTCTTGCTTTGTGTAAGATATTCCTTTGCTCTTACCTTTATCAAATTTAGCCTCAGCACCAGATATTTTAATATACTGACATGTGCCCCCTTGAATGCTTTATCCAACATCGAAAATTAACACGTTGTTTAAGTCTGTCAAGTTGATTTTGTATACAATGTTGAGAAATCAAAGGTATGAATTGATTTGGCACCATTCTTATTGTTGATTTGGTCAATGTCTAGTAAAATATCACTTGTGCTATCTGTAATCCACATTCTATTCACTCCCGTGTACATTTTCACTTTTTTTACAGTGGTTAGTGTGTGCATTTTTGACAAGTTTGAGAGCTTTAGTGAGTCGTGTCGTTTGGCAACTTGTTTCGAAAAACATTTCTTTGCTGCAATGATGAACCTGAATTTAACAGGGTTTTTATGCATTTTGACAATTGCATATACAATAGGTAATTTCTTGTCCTCATTTGAGACAATGCATTTCAATTCCTTGTTTTTATCCACTTGGTCCTTGATAACAGTATCAGAGATTCCTGTCGGTTGATAACTTTCATTATGTAATGCACTCAGTATTGTATTAATGTAGTATGGTTAACAAGTAAGTGCAATGTTATAGCTAGGTTTGTCAACAGGTGTGATGACAGACTTGTCATGTAAGTCTTGCAATTCCTGACTACAATGTGAATCCTGCAGCACTTGTTTAATCTCTCTCCACTTTTGAAGAGGTCCTTTTCTCAGGTACTAGTATTTAATTTTTTCATCCACTTTCTTCATTATTTTAACTTTCCAATCATCAAATGCCTTGTTACAGATTCGTTTCTTATTACAATGTTTCTTAATGAAACTGTTGAGTCCTCTTTTAATCTCCTCTCTTGCCTTTGTGAAGTCGATGCTATGTCTTTCTCTATAGTTTGGTCCTCTTTGAAACAAATGTAAAAATTTTTTTGTTTTGAATGATACTCAAATCACCCGTGATTACATGTTTGTGGTCTTTATCCATATACTTCTTGAATCTTGAAAGTAGTGTCACATTCACAAGTTTGACTATTCATATTCCAGCTGTTTAAGTCCACTTCATCCATTAATCGATTGTAGTTGAAGACCTTAAAACAAATACTAGAAGTGTATCTATAAGCAACTGTGACATCCTCCTCAATATAGTTGCTGACTGAATTTTCAATTTCCTGAAGTCTAAGAATACTTTGCAGATTTATGTACTCAATAGCTGGATTTTCATAGTGTATTATCACAGGATTCATGCGTTTCTTTTTCTCCTTACTTTTCCATGTTTGTTCTTTCTTAAGCTTCAATTCATATTGTATCATGTCTTGTACTAAACTGACAATCCTATCTGTTAATTTGCTGTTATTTGTTACCTCATGATCCAGAAGTAACTGTCCCAATTGCTTGAGATCTTTTTTTCTTCATTTGTGGTAAAGTTCCATTGAAGTAGTATGTAGTTTCTTTGATTGCAGTTTCTTGGAGTATGTTGAATACATATTGAGCTGTAAGAGATTCTTTATGTGTTCTGTGTTTACTCTCATGTTTGTTCTTTTTCCTTCTTTTGTTGAGTATGTCATATACATTATCATTCTCTGCTCTTTGATCTATGTTCTTATCACATCCATTATTCAACCCATAGGGATATAGTGTTCGGAGTTCTTTAATCCAAAATGTTTTTCTGTTCCTTCGCAATCCTGCTGTTTCCTTATTCATCTTTCCATTTGAGTATTTTCCTGGTTGTTTTATAGTTTCAATAATTTGGACTTTAAATGTTTCGTTCTTGCAAAGTCCACTAGTGAAGTGATCCACCTGAATCGTAGAACTGGATACTTTGTTTGGGTGTCTTATTATATTCCTATGATCATTGAACTTTTCATTCAATTTTTGATTGGTTTCACCGACACACTGACTAAAGCAATTATCATGGGTAATCAGATAAACCAAGTTATCTGTATTGCACGTAAGATTTTTCTTCTTGTTCTAATTTTTAGTTCTGTAAGTTCTATGTGTAACAGTACTTGTCAACTTATACATTGCCATGAATTCTTGGCAAAGCTTACAGTTAGGTTTCCAGCAAGCATTAACCATTTCAACCCCATGATCCCCAGCAGAAGGTTCCAGATTATGGACGGACGTGTAGATGAAGACAATACCCATCCGTCCTAGAAGTCCGAGGGGTAAAAATCATGGGAAGATCACAAACCTCCTTATGGAATCATGTTTTTGACTGAGTGAGTTTATTTCCCTTGGAAACTTTTTGAGGCCAAGTAGTATTTTCTTTGATCAGTCCAAATTTTTAATCCATTTTGAAAACAAAGGACCATAAGCATATTGGAGATAGGATATCAGTTTGAGGATTACAGAGGAGTTGTAGTGACATACGGTAGTTTTACCGGTAGCTTGACATCCTGATTTTTTTCAATTACAAAGAACTGATATAAAGTCTTTGTAATACTACTGTCAAATCAAAAAATGATAAAAAATAAAACAAGAGGACTGTGACAGTTCTGTGTTCAGCTGATCTTGGATGTACAGACTGAAGCGGTCCTCTACCCTTACCGTGTCCATGGTGGGCAATGATACAAGTAAAACTAGAGAGCTTCGGGAAGAGCCCATGCTCAGTTGACCTAAGCTTGTTCACAAAATCAAAGTTATAACTGAATAGACCTGTGTTGAACTTTAGCTGAGTGCATATGACATTAACACTTTCCAGTCAGAGTCCGTGGATACGCAGACTCTGGCAAATTACTGTTGCAGTCAGAGGCCACAGTGCACAGACTTGCCCTCCTCAATCACTTTGCAGGTTATGTTGCATGAAAGAACCACAGATTTGTGCAAAGTATCATGTTTAACATGTTTACTTCCCCATCATAGCATTAATTTGGCAATTTTGGGCACCATTACTGGCTTGCTCTTTCTAGTTGAAGCTTAATGAGCCTCAGTTTACACTCACTGTTTCATTGCTTTACACTGGTTCCATGCTGCGGAAAACCATTTCTTAGTGATCTGGGACTCTTTGGAGACCTAGATCGCTGATATCTGTCCTGCGGATACCTCTGAAATAGTTGGGAGTAGAGTTGGTCGATTAGCTTGAAACCTAGATTTTCAAGATGGTGTCTTGAGGTACAGATTGCAGAGAGCGGGAAGACAGTGGACATCAGGCAATTACTATCTTTCAGCAGTAAGCTATTGGTGTTGATCCAGCAACTGCTCCATCCTCAACCTTCCTTGAATCGTAGGTAGAAGTTGGACTCATGGAACCACTATATGGCAGCCTGGGATGATCATCTGCATTGCTAAGCCTATGGTTGCCGCCTCCAGTGGGGTCAAGTTTGCTCTCATGAGCGAACATGCAAATATTGTGAGGGAGGAAGAGTCTTTGTGCAAGGAATAGGCAGCAGGCTGTAGCTGCTAATCGCTGAGCTGTTGAATTTGACTCCATTGAGTATTTGCCAGTGACTCCATGTGAGAAGTGTAGATGAACCCACATGGCTAGTCCGCAGCCTTAAGTGGCAGTTTCAACACTAGACACCATGTGGGAGTAAGGAGAAAAGACACCATAGTCATAAGTCGGGCAGCAAGAGTTCTCCTTTGGAAGGTCAAGAGCACCCTTCTGTACCCCAGACAACTGGTGTTCTCTAGTCACTGACCCAAGGGTTGCCCTTGCCTTGGAGTCTAATGGCTGAGAGTATGCAGATACAGGCTGATATGTTGCCTGCACTAATTGCCCCCTCTCAGCCTCATGTTTCTTCTGTGAAACCCCTGCAAAGAAGTAAGCCAAGTGTTAACTGAAGCTGTTGAGATTTCAGTCCTCCGGGTCTAAATGCTCGCAGCAGAAGCCATGCAAACCAGTGCATCTGGAATGGAAACCTATGGGTTCCCATGCCAGTATTCCGGAACAGCCAGTCCGAGCGCTTGGACTATAAGTCCCAGAGGTCCAGAAAACCACTGGTGCCTCTATGAACTTTCCAAGTTCCCGGTTCCTAGAGCTCGGATCGCAAGTGCAGGCATGGTGGAGATGGAAGGCACCCAAGTCTGTGATGGCACCTTCTGCCATTAGTGGGTCTTTGGCTCCTGCGCTAGTGCCCCCCCCCCCCAACCCAAATGCCACCTTCAGTGCTTGCAGCCACAGTGCCAACTTTGCCTCCTGCACCTTTGGTGGCTCTGCCCCAAAGTGAGTAGCTGACTGTATTGCTTGCTCCTTCATTCAAGCTAAGTACCCTGCCTCCCTCTCTTGAGAGGCAAGCAGAACTCGAGCTCCATGAGGAACGGTGTTTGCAGTCAGAGACTTTGTCTTCTTCTGCTGTTGCCTTCACTGTCGCTGAACCCAAGCAGACTCTGAGGACAGAACAGCTTGTTGTTTCTCCCTTGAGTCAGGTTTCTCTCAGCCCCAAGGCTTGGGAGTTCCCACAACTCCTTCAGGCTGCCTCCTGCTAGCAGATTTCTCAGTTGGCGGCAGCTGTGGTCTATCAGCCGAGTCTCCCAGAGACCCAGCAGTTTGCTCCGGCCAGCAGACTCCCCAGTGGGCAGCAGCTGTGTCCCCTGCTATTGGTCCACTGGAAGCCCCCCTCTCCAGCCCCACCTGGGCTGAGAAGATGTAGGCAGCATTTGAAGCCGTAAAGACTTCTGTGGAGGTCCTTGCTACCCTTACCTCTGGCGTGGTGACAGATTCCCTGATGTCACAGGCGGCTCCCCCATCACCTGCAAACGATTCATTGTTTGATAAGGCTTTGGGTCTCACCACTCCCCTTGTGAGTCTCGAGTCTTCAGACCTCAATACTCAGGTAGAGGATGAGCTTCTATTTTCAGATCCTAGGTGAGGTCTAGGACTTGACCATCATGTGTTCACACTCTAAGCAGCCGAGCTCGTTGGTGACCATGTTACATGTCACCACTCGGTCTCTGCCATAGGGCTTTGACCATTTCAAAGCTCTCATTCAGAGCCTGGTTAATGACCAAGCTGTGGTCCCACCAGGAGGAGAGGCCAGGGGCTGTTCTGTCAGGGCTTGTCTCTGGAGGACACATGGCAATGTACCCCCATTCCTTTTTCACCCTTAGTAGCTGCATTTTACAACCAGCTCATGGCTAAGACTCTCAGCACACGGGTTCCAAGTCTTGAGAAGAGGTCAGCCGGTAGGGGTGGAGTGGTCACTCCACCCACAGGTCATTCAGGCCATGTGGGCCAGATTGGAACTCCACATGTGGACTAGTTCAGAACTTGCTAGAATGCCATGGACTGGAACAACCTTTGGGTATACGCCTTTCCACCTCTGCAGATCCTTCCAAGGGTACTGTGCAAGGTTCTATTGCACAACTGCAATCTGATCCTGGTCACCCTCTGGCAGCCCTGGAAGGATTGGTAGATAGACCTCTTGAAATTAAGCATCCAGCCTCCGTTATGTTTACCAGCATGACCAAAACATCTGGTGCAGCCGGGGACGAGTGTGTTCCACAGAAACTCTCAAGTGCTTAACCTCCATGCTTGGTGGTTATCTCACAGCACATTTATGACAGAGGTTTTCTGGAATTGGTCATATAGAGAATTGCCAGAGGTGGACTTTGATCTTCTTCTCTAACTGTTTACTCATCTCGTTGGAACATGTTTTCCGACTGGTGCACCAGTAATAGAATCCACCCTTGGTCTCGCCACATTGCGTACATTTCCGACTTCAGTGGGAAGTCCTTGGCAAGAGCTTGAGAACAGTGGAGGGTTTCCCATCAGCCATCTGCTCAACCCTTGCAGACGTCCTCGACATTTGCATTGGGAGCGATCCGCATCTGTCGGTACTCATTACACTCTTCTACACCCACAGTCTGGCAGCGAGGCAGGTCATACCATGATGGAACCATCTGCTGGTCTTGGTCATGTAGAAGAAGTGGCCCATTGAGTGCCTTGAGGACCACTGACACGTGGACCTCAAGTACTGGAGGGGAAATCTTGTCCTCTATTAACACACTGTTTGGGGGATCAAAGAAGTGAGATCCATGCTCTAGCTCATGACTGACTCTAATGGTCACCTGACCACTCCCAGGTGACACTGAGGCCTCACTTGGGCTTCCTTGCAAAGAACCAAGCAGCTCTAGATCGAGCTACAGCCTCCAAGGGTTTTACCCTCCATGTTAAGGATACTGCTCTTTCCCAGGAGGAAAGAGCCCTGTGTCCTGCGGGAGTCCTTCATTGTTACCTTTCACACATGGACAGCTGCAGAGGACAGAGGCCCTCCTCTCCTCATACCCCTCGATAACCGTCATAAGGAGCAAGTTTGCAGAACACAATTTCTTTGTGGATTAAGGCCTAAGAGACCACACTGGACAGGCCTGGTGCCTTGCAGCCTGTCTCAGCTAGAGTTCATGAGGTACGAGCTTTTAATGCCTCCTGGTGTGCCCTGCAGAAGGTCGTAGTTGTCGACATTCTGTGGGCATGCCGATGAGGATCTTCTATGACTTATACTGAGCACTACTTGCATGACATGATAGTGCTACAGGAGGGTATGTATGCCTTTGTGGGCGTCACAGACTCTTTTGCCTAGATTTCAATACCTGTCTATTATGCTTTCTGCATCCCATCAGAGAAGCCCCACTGATATAAATTTTGTTGCTGTTGTGGTTGATCTGAACATTCTAGGTCGGCGCACGTATCAGTAAGCCTAAGGCATTGCGCTTAATAGGCCCAGTCTCAGACCCTGGTCAGGCAGTTTATCCTACCGTCCTGGCCTGTTGCAAGTTGACCAGGGAGTCCCCTGCTCTAAGGTACCATATACCAGCCCCCTCCTGCACCCTCCAGTTTCAGGACTAACATCCTGTTACATCTCTATGTCCAATGGAGCTGAAACAGACAGCCTCTATCAAATAGGTGGACAGCTATCATGTTGGTCTGCAAATTCCTGGGGGTTCAGTGCAGTCCCATGCTGGTCAGTAAGCAAAGTTACTGGCTTGGGCTGAATTCTCCTATCAGCAGCCTCAAGTCCACGTACCTCTGAGGTTTTTACTTTCAGACATCACCTCCTCACTCAGATTGATGGTTCCCTCAAGCTGCCTGTCCTGGTGGTCATATGTGGTCAGTATGCCAGTAATGTTACACCCTCTGCCTTTAAATCAGTATCTCATCAAATGGGTGTTGAGAGGTAACTTTACGTAACTAATATGTTAAATTTTGAGTGACTTTGGTATTAGTAAGTATACTTACCTCTACGCCACCAGAGAAGCCCACCTGACCACCCTGCTTCCTCTTTCAGCTCTGACATCAACTGAGTACTCATCAAAAGAGGTATCGATACGCGGAGCATGTGCACCAGGAGTCACCACCATTTCCATAGGAACCTTAATATGGCGTCATGGGACTGTAAGTTTTTCACAAATCAAGTGAGTGAACTGACCTCCATTTCTTGGGTGTTCAACCCACACACAGAGGTCTTCGCAAATGATGGTTGAGAGGTAAGCTAGTATACTTACTAATACCGAAATTTCTAAAAAAATCAAGTTTTACTGAGCATGAGAATTGGAGAACATTTAAATAGAACTTTAAAAAGAACATTACTAATTGGTGGAGAAAATACATGAACTTGAGCATTAGAATGCCCATTGACTTCCAAAGTAATCAACAGGAAAGGGATATTTTCTGCGAAGTACCAGAATTGAAAGAATCCTTAAAAAGTCAAGGGCCTGGAGACCAGCTTAAGTAACCTATGGTGTTGTACTGTGTCCTTGTGACCCTTTGGCAAGGAACACATCCACAAATTTTGAGCTTAATATCAGAGATGGATCTGGAAAAGTCAAAAATAGCAAAAACCGAAAAAGAAAAATCGTAAAAAATCGAAAAAGATTCAGGCACCACCTGGTGAACAAATTAAGAACTAGAAGTTCCTAGAAGTGTTCCTGTGTAATATCAAAGCAAGTGCATGAGTGGTTTCAGAGATGACGATTTTTTAAGATTTGCCCCCAAAAGAAGAAAAAAACTCATAAAAAATAAAAAAATCAGTGGAGTGTGATCATTTGAACAAACTTCATAAAGAGCCATCCAAGGTACATTGCCACCGAGGTTGAAGTGAATGTGGCTGACGGTTTAAAAGAAGTAAAAATGTGAATTGTGAATAGACCGCCAAAGAGTGATTGCATTTATATGCTCTGCTGGCTGACAAAGCCAGCTGAGCTAAAAACTGGCACATATTACCTAGACCACATACTCAATATACCACTACCTGTGCAATACCGTACTGGTCAGCCAGCTATCATGATAGAATGTTCACCTACCAGCATTTCCTGTGGCGATAAGACAAACTGCTACCAGGAAGCCAAAAGCTGCTTGGACATTTTGCTTGGCCATGGTTCTCTTTCAACCCTTGGCTATGGTGCAGCCCCACAGTTGCCTTTCAAGTTGTACCCACAATTTGACCTGTTGGAAACACAGAAACATTATGTAAAATATGCTCTGTCAACGTAAAATTTTGCAAAGATGCTTTCTTTATGCCTGAAAGAAATGTTTTGACAAAAGATCATGCAAAATATGTAACTCATCCATGCTGCCAAGTCCCTTTCAGCTATTACACTTAAGGTTCATTATGGACAACTTGGACTGTCCGAAGAAATACAATCACTTTACACCTTTATTAGTTCTAGGCAATATCACTTTTCAAAGTTTTGCATCGTAGCGCTGAAAGATATACACAAACGTGAAGAGATGTTCATGGTCAACGAGCACCCATGAGTGATATAACTTGCTTGGTACACCTTAAGCTGAAAAAGATGATAATGTAAACATAAAAGTGTAATATTTAAAAGCTGACATGACAAAAGCAAAAATCAACTTTCAATTGCAAGTCAATAAAAATGTGTCAAAACAAAATCACACTGTTTGCCATTCTATATACTAATTCTGTCACCTGTTCATGTGAAACAAATCAAGGATTTGCTCACTTTGCTGAATTGCTTCAAATTCCTACATTTGTTTCATGACACACGTTTTGGTCAAGATATATGTGTGTGAAGATGTTTTATGAAACTAAGTTAAATAGTATAGGAATTGTTGCCCTGGCATGATTGTACAAGAATAAGTCACTGTGACCCAAATACTTTACCTAGTGACCTACTTTTGGTACATCACACACCTTTTAGTCCAGATGCACCTATGTGTAAAGTTCCATTATTCTACATCAAAGGACAAAATTATAGCCCAGACACGAATAGCGGAGACCCAAATACTCAACCTACTAACCTACTTTTGTTTAATGACACACCTTTAGGTCAAGATATATGTGTGTGTGTGTGAAGGTTAATAAAACTAAGTTAAACAGTAAAGGAATAATAGCCTGGACACGATTTTACAAGGATATGTCACTGTGACCCAGATATATGACCTAGTGACCAATTTCTGGTACATAACACACTCTTATATCCAGATGCACCTGTGTGAAAAGTTTCATAATTCTAAGTTGATGGACAAGCAAATTATAGCCCAGATATGAATAGCAGAGACCCAGGTGGTTGACCTATAGTGAGCTACTTTTGTGTCATAACATAACTTTAGGTCGAGATACATGTGTCTGTCAAGTTTCATTAAACTAAGTTAAACAGTAAAGGAATAATAGCCCAGGCACAATCTTCCAAGGATATGTCACCGTGACCCAGATACTTGACTTAGTGACTTACTTTGGTACATGACACATTCTTATGTCTAGATGCATCTCTGTGTGAAGTTTCATTAATCTAAGTTAACTACTGAAGGAATTACAGCCCTGACACGATTTTTTGAGGAATATTTCACTCTGACCCAGATACTTCACCTACTGACCTATTTGACACATGACATACCCCTATGACCAGATGCATCTGTGTAAAGTTTCATTAATCAAAGTTGAAGGACAATCAAATAATAGCCCAGACACGAATAGCATACGAACTAGGGACTTGCTTTTGTTTTCATGACACACCTTTTGGTCAAGATGTGTGCGTGTGTGATATTTCATGAAACAAAATTAAATAGTAAAGGAATCATAGCCCTGACACGATTTTACAAGGATATGGCACTGTGACCCAAATACTTAGTCTAGCGACCTACTTTTGATTCATGAGACACCCTCATGTCTAGATGCACTTGTCGGTTAAGTTTTTCCCAACTGTCGCAGGAGGTTAGGCCACATAAAAATATCCTGGTTGATCATAAGTGGTTTTCCAAAAAAAAAATGATGAGAGAGGGAGTCTTTTCCCCCTTTCACTCCCTCCAAATGATTTACTTTATTAAAGCTTTCTGCATGTCCCCATAGCCCATGATACAGGTCATTTATTCATTCAGAATGTCACAAGAATGCTGTAATATAGTTCTCTTGATTGGCGCTGACTGCCCAAGGCATTATTAGCTTTGTCAGCGAGTTTTTCGCAAATATTTACAAATTAAAAATTAAAAAAAATGCTGCAGCACAAATAAATAAATAAAATAAAACAGAAAAAACATGCGGGCGCTGATGATAAACCAGAATATTTTGTATGTGGCCTTAAGCTTTTTTGGCAATTCTTTATTAAATTGGGACAGTCCCTCAGCATACCCAGACAGACGTTATTCTTTAAAATGTAGGAAAATTATCATCGACAGTGAGTGGCTTAAGTGTTTTATATTGAAAAACTGTTAATAAACCATCATAATAAAGTTCATACTTTACGGTAATAGATTAGTTCTAATTATCCCTTGGATGTCATAATATTTTCACAAGAGAATCTGACTAAAATCACATTAAACTGTTTCCAATCAGAGCTTCTTATAAACCATTTTAACAGCCCAATCAACCGCTTACCCCCACTGTAACGTGCATAGAAAGTAACCTATATTAACTCTTGCACGGCTGACCAGTTTAGGGATTTAATTTTTAATTGCTCCCGGACACCCTTTGAATGCAATTATGTAAAAAAAAAAAATGCGATTATGTGGCAGTTGTGAGTCACGTGCCAAGCATACAACCAACAAAATGGCTGATCGAGGTTTTAATGGAGATACAATATAGCGGGTCTAGTGCCAAGCATACAGTCAACAAAATGGCTGATGGAGGTTTGAAATAGGCCAAGAAACGGTTTTCTGCAGAATTCTTAATATTTGAAACAGTCGTGCTTCAAGCTGAATCAGGCAGTCTGGCGATGAAAAATGGGCATCAAATAAGGTTTTAACTTACGGACGGATTCATTCATTAATTCGTTTTGAATGGTGATTTTTGTTGCTTTCTAGGCCTTTGACTTTTGTGGTTGAAAACATAAGGGTGTTAAAACGGTTACAAACATGAAATCTCGATAAAGTACAAATTTTAATGTTAGAAATACTACCACTGAGTCATAGGATTAAGTATTATTTCACAAATGTTCAAGCGTCTGTCATTTATCTTGATGAGTGTACTTGTTTGAAATGAGACCCCTTGACTAAAGTGTCGCTAGCGCTTTTAAAAATGAATTTAAAAACTTTACTTTCATACTAAAGTAAAACGTACATATGTACAAAATAGAACATAAGTAGTTTTATGGGTGTGGATATGGCTAGATGTAATAGTGGTGCGAGTCCGCACCACTGAGGGGACAGCAGTATACAAGCATGGGGCAGTTTAGGGAAGCAACTAGTGCTGCATGCTAGAAGTTTACCCCTCTAATATCTTACCTTGGTCATTAGGTAAACTGAGCTTGGACATTGGTTCAAAGTTAGCTATATACAGTAATAAATCATTGAACATAAAATCTTGCATACAGAAGCAAATAGTGGCTGTGTGACCTTGATAAGTGGGTCAAGGTCACTCATGTACGAACTTAACCTTGGCCTATAGAGGACTGTAATCATGTACAATCTTAATAACCATAAATCAAAAAGTTTATAAATTATTGTGCGGACACTCAATTTCACACAAGTGGCTGTGTGACATTTGAAATTAGGTCAAGGTCACTCATGTTTGAACTTCACCTTTGCCTGATAAAAAACTATGATGATGTGCACTATGAAATCATTATAGCTTGAAAAACTTCTGAAGTTATCATGTCGACACCAAATTCACTAATGTGGCTCTGTTACCTTGGGTATTGTGTTAAGGTCACCCATCTTTAAACTTGACCTAGCCCAGGCTATTGGGTACAATAATCGTGTGCAATATAAAGTCCCTAACTCAAAAGCTTCTCAAGTTATCATGCGGGCAACAAATTAACTAATGTGGGTAAGTGACCTTGGGAATTCGGTCCAGGTCACCCATCTTTGAACTTAACCCTTATCAAGGACTAAAATCATGTGCAATATGAAAACCCTAGCTTAGAAACTTCTCAAGTTATCATGCGGAAACGATCTGGAGGGACACAGCCTGCGATCACTATCCTGGACTCGCCTTCGGTGGTCCCCTAATAGGTGCATAACCGGTGAATTCACATTCGCGCTACCATTGGTGCGTCAGAGGGTCAAGGCCACTTTAAGTCAGATCTTGCTTCATGGCTTACCCTTTTCGTCATTTTGAAGCTTTGGAATATTTTTGACGACGGGAAAGGCGTACATAATAAAGCATATTTTCTTTTCAAACACGAAATAAGTGTAAATGGAAAATCGTTTATATGTTTTTCGCTGTATCTTACATTCGGTCGTGCATTATGCCATGCTGTTTTAGTTGCAATATATAATAGATTGACTGACTCATAAATAATAGCATCGCCTATGTATATATATATATATATATATATATATATATATATATATATATATATATATATATATATATATATATATATATATATATATATATATATATATATATAAACAGAGTGAATACTCACTTCGTACATATATTTTCCAAGAGTAACCTTGAAATGAATTTGTCATCTGATATATTGTGTGAGGTAACGAGCCGTGGGGGAAGGGGGAAGGGGGTGGGTAGGGTGAGGTGGCGGTGGCAAAGGAGGCTCTCTGTTTCTCAGAACATGCACGAAAGATGTAGGCCTATAATGCCACCCTAACTTTGTGTGTGTGTGTGTGTGTGTGTGTGTGTGTGTGTTACCTAAAGCCAGGTTGCTGCATTAGACTTCTACATATACATACAGGTTCTCCCTTCATTATTTATTACCTACTCCATTATTCAAGATCGGGGGGGGGGGTGCCTTTTGTCCTACAGGGATGGTACAAAGCACGCCATTTTGTTTCCTAAATAATAATAATAATAATAATAATAATAATAATAATAATAATAATATGATGATGATGATGATGATGATGATGATGATGATGATGATGATGATGATGATGATGATGATGATAACAATGTTGATGATAAAAGACGCTCAGTTATCTGAATTCCAATATATGTTTTGTAGGGTTTTGGATACTCAAACAATACATAATACTAAACCATTAATTCTGAGAACGCCAAAGAAGGTACCACAGACGTGGTTTGCTTTGCTCTGCCCCGCCCACAGGGGTTATATCCACAGTGCCGTTCGTCAAAAATAATACCTCAACAAATTCTGGAATGATACTGAAATTAAACACGAGTACCACTCACACCCACCTCGCCATAGAAAGAACATTACATACTGCTCACTGAAGACTGGACGTAACAAAATTGGGATACAGAGGCCTGAATCTGTGTTTAGAATTCTACTGCAAGTTATTAGTTCCATAACTAAATCGTAGGGCAGATGGGCTCAAGATGAACACCCTAAGGGTAAATTAACCATTTTTGTGCACGCATGTAGTAATGTTCTGAGAATCATATGTATTCAGGAATCGTACAACAAGCCGTTTTAACATTTCATCCGAATTTAAGATATCTAAAAATCAATTTTAGATATCTCTACAGATGGCCGAATTACAGATATCTTTAATCATTTGTAGATATCTAAAAGTAAATTATGTATATCTATGAGGCGCCGTTTTTTATTTATGAGGCATTTCTTGATGTCCAAAATTTGTTTTGTGTCCTTATTGTTCAGCTTTCAATCTGACTTGTTGGTTGTACGTTTTCCTTGCAATTACATAGTTTTTCCAAGACCTCCCCCCCCCAACTGTAGCCCCCCCTCGTGATAACAGATTGTAATCCTTAACGGGGGTCATCTTCACTTTTTGTTTGCAGGTAATACTTTTTCACGAAACGTTTTGTAATTTTGGTACCCCTCAATAGATGTATTACCTTACTGCAACGTTGGTATACTTTTTTAATCAAATTTTTATATGTTCTGAGTCTCATTCTGAGTCCGAGTCCACCAGGAAATTTCAGTTGCGCTGTTACCTCAGGGTACATACCTGCAATAACATCCTACAAATTACTACCCATTTCATAATGCAGTAATATATAAAATAAACCTCGGTGTCATACAGTACCAAATTTTGGCTGAAACTCAATAAAACATGGATACACATATCTCTCGTTCCTCGTCACTTTTGGCAGATTATCAGTTAAAGTTCGTAATATTAAAATATAGTTACCAGTACGTGCGTTTTCAATAAATCCAATCTGATTTTCATTTCTGATTTGTCTACAATACAAAATATTACAATTGTCTAGAAAGCTTAAGAAACGTAAATACAAGTAATGTGTTTTTTTTTCTCTTTTAACTTAAAACATTAAGCTCACTTAATTTGAAGCATGTTGCGCCTTAAGTCCAAAGCAAAATTGTTTGCTTGCATTTTATCTGTTCATAGAATACGAATAAAACGATCAGCTTGTTGGGCGCAACATGAGCACCAAATTTGGAGTGACGTGTAACACAATATCAGGAAATACTGTAAAAGAAAGAAAGTAGTATAATACAAATTTTCATCCAATGCAAAAATGCATGTGTCTGGCTTCCCATTATCGGATGATTATCTTTGGCATGGAATTTAAAATTGATACAAAACAGGCCCATACGTGCCATCTTAAGCAGGTTGATAACTCAAATTGAGTCGTCAAGGATATACGTTAATGCACATAGCATATACAATATTGACAGTAACTTTAGCAAAGTTTATCATTGTTTCACTCACGTTCTGGCGTTCATCTTGAGCGCCCTTATTTTAAAACTTATGGGATTTTTCTCCCAGAGATAGGCCTATTCATCCGAAAGATATGTGGCGTTCAATATTAAGTCCTCTGATAATCTTGCAGGGTGTCAATTCAAAATTGTTGATAAGCCACGACTGTTTTACGGTCCAGTATTATTCTAAATAATCGGTTCTGATTTTGAACTCAAATAATCACACAACAATCGTTTGAGTGCACATCAGTTGTCGTTATTTTCTGAAACAATGCCCAAGCTGAAAGCTTTATGCGTTTTGATACCAAAATTGCGGTGAGCTCAAGATTTTTCTGAGAAGGGCGTGTCAGCATATTTACTTTGTTGTTGGTCTTGCTGGCGAGAGTCTTTGGGGTGAGAGTGTTGAAAATTGAAAAGATACCACATAAAACAGGTTTCCTTTAGCGCTGTCTCTGTGTGACACGACGATTTTATGACCGACTCTTGTGATACCACAAGGTAAACTTTGGGAAATCTAGGACACTTTTGCAGCAAAATTGTACACTGGACTCCGCTTAATACTTGAATCAAATTTGTGCGAGTTCTTGGTCACTTTGCGAGTCGTTGCATGTACATTGCATCCTGGTAACATTTACTGTTGCAACGAACGGTATCTGAAGTTTGTGAACTTAAAATATATACTGTTCCTTATGACACATTATATAAACCGTTTTATTGCACATGTCAAAGATAATGTTATGTATGCATACCTTTAAGCTATCGGTGGTATTGAAATAACGTTACCATTATCAGCATCTTGTTTCCGTCTTGTTCTTGTTTTACTTGGTGTGTAATTCCCCACAATGTCACGAAACCCAAAACAGTCAGGACAAGATCGAAGAACCCAAATGTTTCCACAATGAAGGTACTTTCAGTCTAACAGGTCAGGGGTCTGTATTTTCATTGCCGTCCGACACAACTTATAACATAATAACTTGGACATTGCTATATTCAAAAATACCAAACTTTTGTAGATCAAAGTGAAGGTCTCTTTTGAGTACTTATTCTGAGAGGAGTATATCATACAATTGTATATTTAACATAGTAACTTGGAAATAACTATATTTAGAAACACCAAACTTTTGTAGATTAAAGTGAAGGTCCCTGCTGAATACTTGATCTCAGAGGAGTATGTTATACAACTGTATATTTAACAAAGTAACTTGGAAATAACTATATTTAGAAACACCAAACTTTCGTAGATAAAAGTGAAGGTCTCTGCTGAATACTTATTCTCAGAGGAATAAATTATGCAACAGTATGTTCAAAATTTTAAAAGTACATATGTCAATGGTGACTGTCACATTTTTTCAATCCTTTCAGCGGTTTCTACGTAGAGTCTTAATGCCTTCTCTTAAATTTTGAAAGGTGACACAAGGCTTCGTGACCGAAGTTCCATTAAATCCCCTGGCGTTGTGTGCGCTATGACATGACATATGTAGCTAACTGTTAAAGCTATAGTAGGGCTTGCCATTACGGCAAGTCCGCGCTGTGACATGACATATGTAGCTAACTGTTAAAAGCTATAGTAGGGCTTGCCATTACGGCAAGTCCGCGCTATGACATGACATATGTAGCTAACTGTTAAAAGCTATAGTAGGGCTTGCCATTACGGCAAGTCCGCGCTATGACATGACATATGTAGCTAACTGTTAAAAGCTATAGTAGGCTTGCCATTACGGCAAGTCCTATAGGCCTATTCCTGGATATATACATTTTGAGGTATTTAAGACAAATTCAATGGGAAGTTGATTGGAGTATAATCCCATATTTAAATCAACCTGAGTTACTTTTGTTCAAATAAGCAAAGAGCAGTATCCAGTCGGGTGTGAAAGAGGTGTATTCTTAACATGGTAACTCCGTATCAGTTCCTGTATGATTCTGTTCCCAGTTTTTACTCTTCTAACATAGAACAAACCTCCTTGAAAGAGTAACATATGATGATGACAACAACAATTAGCAGACTAGATATCTACTAACAGGGACTCAATTCAAACAACCACAGATATATACAGTCAGCTCAGTGTTCAGTTTAAGTGCACACTATTATTATGGTTTTTGGATCTCAATGTGCTTCAAATTAAATCACGGCCGTGGGCCCTTTCGGACAATTTGGGTCAAGTTTGAGTTAATTATTTTAGTGACGTTTTGGCAGTGAGATAACGTAAACATACCGTTTTTTAAATATAGCTTTCATATAAAGAGGGACAAGAGACAGTAGAATCTGCAATTAAGACCACCTCCATAGAGAGACCGCTTTTATATTAAGACCACAAATCTAAAGTCCCATTTTTGTTTATCTTCATTCAAATTTTATCCTAAATTAAGACCACTCCCTATAAAGACCACCTTACCCCAGTCCCTTAGGTGATCTTAAGATGGAGATTCTACTGTATTCTTAACATACTTTCAATGAGGTATTCGTGGTACAAAATTTGAAACTTAATCCTCTAAAATAAATACATAATAAAGGAATATCATCATTTATTTTAGTCAGTACGTATACAAATAAGCACAGTCATGGAGTGAACAAATGTGGGTACCTATTTTTCTATCCCGTAATTCATTATCCATGAAAGTACAATTGTAATTACAATTTCTTGTACAACCTTGAAGATGACACATGTAAGACCAAGTTCATTGTATTAGAAAGATGATGTAGACAAGGTACAGTTACAGTTATTTGCCGAGGCAACGTAAATAGATGGACATTTTAGCTGGTGAACCTGGGTCAGATCCTTCCAAGGGTTTGAACGTATTCATAGTGTAAGTTTTAGGAATAAACGTAATTACTGACAATGAAATGACCACAAGCACACGAGCGTCTCATCCAGCAGCGAGAGTCCATGTAGCGCCATGTTTGAGATTAGAATCTTTAACCTGATGTCAAGTCCATGATCAAAAACAAAAGTCATCATGTCGAAAGCCGCGGGAATCATCGACCAGAGAACTGTCAGCTGATGAGAAGGACCACAAACTCACCTAACCAAGCCCTTAGGAGACTTTGTCACAAAACAGTCGATGTACATCCAGTGCAAGGCTTACATAAATCAGTTCCTATGCATCAGCGAATTATATCCCCACGGGCTGGTCCTGAGAATGTGTCACCCAGCAGTTGAAAAGAGCAAACCCAGTGGCCTGGCGCAAGGGGCCGGTTCAGAAGTTTGTTTAAATCATCGTTTGACACCGAATTGGTTTAATTATATTCACTTCTTTAAAACTACTTCTATGTGAAAGATGATTGATGATAAGACACACACACACACACACACACACACACACACACACACACACACACACACATGTGTATACACGTACTAGTATGTATACACGTACAATTTTTGTACAGGTGAAAAGGGATCGGTCAAATATATACGCCGGCTAGAGTGGGGTGGGATGGGTGTCATCAACTGATAAAATAAGAGCCCATAATTAGACAGTTGTTCAAAAAAAAAAAAAAATCCAGATATGAGGTACTGTGTACCTATTTCTTAGATTGAAGCAGATGGTAATTTACACAAGGCACGTGGTAGTTTCGCAAATAGTCGATTTCAAATGACCAAAATAAATTGAGATTTCAATGAATTGTGATTTCAACCCCCACCCAATCACCCACCAAAAACAAAAACAAAAAAGAAATACAAAACAATAAAAAACAAACAAACCCAAAATAAAAAAACAAAAAACAAAAGCAAAATAAAAAAAAACAAAAACAAAAACAAAAACAAAAAAACCCCAACCCCCCCAAAAATAAAGAAACCCACCACATCTTAATAATAATAATAATAATGATAATAATAATAATAATAATAATAATAATAATAATAATAATAATACAGTGCAGCTATGGTAAAAAAAGTCTAGTTTCAAGCATAACTTGCTCCGCCAAACAGACTTTCAAAATGGTGAAAATGAAGATAGCTCTGATGGGTCCCGATGCTGATCTGGTCCGTGATGTCCGGCGTTACGTTTGGTATGGACAATGAAAGTTTTGCCAGCTGAAACTTATCACACCCTTTGGATATTTTTTGTTCTTGTGGAAGGAAGGAACTGGAAGGTACAGGTCCCGGAGTACAGGTGCTAAATGATAGCAGGAAGAGTGGGGTGCAAATGGCCACACGACATACTGTCTCCGTTTTATTTTTGAGATAAACCCTGTTGTAAGAAGCTCAAGGGTGGGGCCCACTGCATTGCATTTACGTGCGACTGCCTATGTTCACACAATCAATCCATGTGGATTCTTATTTATATCTTCAATGGCTGAACCATTGACCACGATTCTGTGCGCGCTCAAGCGCAACTTCGAGGTGACCACTGCGACTCAACTATTACATGACAAACAGGTCAGGGATTCAGCACACACGAACGGTCTGCAATTAAATGCCGTTGCACGGTCAACTGGGTCATGGCAACAACAGCAAAACGAAACAAACAAACAGACAGACAGACAGACAAACAAACAAACAAACAAACAAACAAACAAACAAACAAACAAACAAACAAGCTAAGTAAATTTAAGCGAGTAAGTCAGTAAGTAAGTAGAAGCAAATCCAGCATACGCGCAGGTGTTACTCGACAGATTTTCGCCATTGCGATTTTCTGCCTCTTGGATATAAGGTTATGTTTCTGTAGCAATGTCGATGGTAAAACTTCCTCTTAAATGCAGATTTTTGCATGTTAAGTTATGTGGTCATTTCTTTTATATTCCGACCAGAATATCGCTTTCCAAGCAGGCATAACACTTGCTGTTGAACCGAAATTTACGACAAAGTTTTATGCCATAGACAAATATGATGGCTTGTAAATATTCACGTTTTACAAATATGATTATTTCTAGTTCATCGTTTAGTCATATCGAGCCTCACTTAGCCGCGGTGACCCGTTCAGAGCAGCTCCCTGTACTCCTGAGGGTCCAAGCGTGCATTAACGAGTAAACCTAATACGATGTCTGAAGCAAAATGCACACGCATGTCACGTAAAATAAAACTCTTAACATTCATAAACGTTCACATTACTACTACTACTACTACTACTACTACTACTACTACTACTACTACTACTACTACTACTACTACTACTACTACTACTACTACTACTACTACTACTAAACCTATTATTATTATTATCATTATTGAATTCAAGTACGATGTAATTTCAGCAGAATTCGAACGAATCGAACAAACGAACACGCATCATTACATTAATACAATAAAAGATTTACCCTTGTGCTTCTTGAAAAGGGATTTATTGTCCCTTAATATACTTCGAATTGAAAGATTTATGGATTCTATTTTGTGACGTAGACCGTATTGACACAGCAGTTCATTCACAAAGTAGCTCTATGCACTTTGTGAAAACACTGGCGGGTCAATGTACCAGTCAACTTTCGTATATTGTTTAATTTATTTTCTTCCATAGGGATTTTGATAAATGTTTGCATTAATCATAACATGCGGGCATTTGAATGCAGAGTGAAGTTAATAACCGACATATAAACAAAGGGCTCAAGGATTTCAAATATGTCAAGATCGTGTAAATTAAGCTGACACTTTGGTAAAAACAGAGTACTGGATCGGTCTATGATGTGAAATTTAACGGGTATCAGTTCAACAAGAATGCGAAGTGTCCTGTTACTGGTCATAAGTTATGCAGCCACGCCACTAAGTGTTTTTTTCTTATTGTGAACACGTCCTTGTTACAGTGTCCAAATAAGACGACTTCAAATAACACGAATTATGCTCAAAGATAAATAGCGCGAAGATACTATGAAGTTTACAAACAAGTTGAAACCAGGGAGTGCTATACTTTGGTAACGGTGAGGCACTGAGCGCTATACTTTAGTACTAGTGAGGCACTATGACTGAGTCCTATACTTTGGTAGCAGTGAGACACCGTCACTGAGTGCTATACTTTGCAGTGAGACACTATCATTGAGTGCTATACTTTGGTAGCAGTGAGACACTCGCATGTGAATTTAATTCTTTGCAACAAATACAAATCTTTATTGTGCGTGGACAGAAATTATATATTCGTAACGTGCATATAACGTCATAATTGAGAATACAGTGCATTAAAGCACATACCTACACACACAGACATACATACATACATACATACATACATACATACATACATACATACGTACACAAGGATAACGTATGTATCATAAGTAACGCCACATCTGGGGCAGTTTCAATGGACATTCACACACAGATATATACATATATATATATATATATATATATATATATATATATATATATATATATATATATATATATATATATATATATATATATGCACTAGTATTTGAATAGGGAACGAAGCGTTTACACAGTTTTTGATACTTTTGAGCACATTTTTATCAGCAATGTCATCACGAGGAATAAGAATTTATCTTCACGAAGACGACTGGTGAAAGAACTCTGTACTTGTATAAGATAATGAGCGTGATTATAAGTGACTGTGTTGCTGTGATCGCTCGATGTTCAGTCATTACAAGGATTCAGGTACATGTTTGAAATGATAATTCATGGCATAAACAGTGCTGTCCAGCTGAAAACATCTGTAGCAAAATTTTCTTTCCTTGTAGCAATTTTTAAGAGCTTTGTAGCAATATCTACTACAATGCTCCAGTTGGACAGAGAAAATCTGTAGCAATTTTTAAGAGATTTGTAGCAAAATTTTACTACAATGCTCTAGTTGGACAGCCCTGGTAAAAACTTTACTGGACCCCCTCCCTCCCAAATGAGGAAGCAAAAACGAAAAAAAAATGACAATAAGCATACATTGTCACACACGCCCGATATAAACATGACACAGGAGACATGGCTAACTACTATATTCGTAACGTAAAATATAAAATATGAAAGGTAAGACTGGTCATACCGCCGACCCCTGGAATCACTTTAAAAGGCCCGGTTGAGCAACAGGACCACGCGATGTTTCAAAGAGTCACGGCTCAGAATGGTTTACCATAATTATGTTAGCAAGTCAGTAACGCCATCTAGTGTCACTAACTTGCTTTGACCTGGGGCACAGGTCGTTCCCTTTGAAATCTCAAACTGACATGCACCTAGTGCAGTATTCGATGACAGGTCAGCTTTTAATATACTCAATGTAGTGACTGAATACACATGGCTACAATGTGAGTACTCCGAGTCACCACGCAAGGCTGCGTGACTACTGTTAGTACTTTGGCTTTAGCAAACGGCAATATTTTAAATTTTCCCAATGATGACTGGGTTTTTTTGTTCTCAGATGATTCAGAATGTTATAAGGAACAATTTGGCATAGGACATGTTTGGGTTTAAAAGTTATTTTGGAAAGTACAGACTGCAACCTGGTTGGTTTACATTTTTTTTCGGGTTGAATAAGTAGTTGCTGGTTGAATTCATTAATTAAATTGGTTAATCTATTGCACAATGTGTCAAAAATATGCTCGTTGCCAGAGTTAAAGTAGTCTACCACGGCATGCATACATTATAATTCATGTGCGTGTCCTACAGGCGTCAGTCTGTCACTCCCCAGTTTGACTATTTACGTTTCTTTTTCAATTTTCTGCCCTATTTACTCATTTAATGGTAGTATACATTACTATAATGCTATCTTTTACGACTACTTAGTAACCCAGGTGTAATTTATGATTTTTGAAGTTTTTTTTGTGTGTGTGTCGACAAATAAATAAAGAAACAGAAAAAAGTTTGGTGTAAGACATAAATCGTTATTTGTGGTAGTGGTGCAAGGCTATATCTGAAAAAAACCCTGTAACGTCCTCATCTTTTTTTTTTCAAGGTCGATGCATAAAGAGATTAAAATTGTGCAAGCATCGCAAAGATAAAAAGACACAGAGCCACAGGGGTATCTCAGAAGAGAAAAGATTCTTAAATGGCGAGTCATGCAGTGGAGGAGGAAACAGAATATAATGAAGATGCTACAGCACCGACTCAGTCATCACTTGAGCAAGAGGAGTATTCCATACAAGCCGAGCCAGATCTTCATGACACTGATGGAATGAATACTAACATTGTTACGGAGTTTGACCATTCGTTGTATGCGGCTATGTCACAAACCTACCAATTGTAGCTGGAATGGCACCACTATCTATGATATTTTTGAAGTTATTCAAGATTTAAATTCCGTGTATTCTCCTAATTTACAGAAATTAACTTTAGCTCATGGTTCATTTTATACGGCTATGGCACAAACCCATCGAAGTTGGCACCTGTATTTAGACTAGTTTTGGAGATATTAACTTTCAAACTTTCCAAGTGCTCTAATTAAAAAGCTACAGCTTTTGATCATTGTTCATTAGTTTGGCAGATGTCACAAACCAGCTTGTACAACTTGAAAATGTGTCCATCTGTACATAGGTTTGAAGATATGGCGCTCTTAAATTTTTAATTGCCCCTAATTTGCATAAGTTTTAACACCATAACTGTTTTAAACAATATGCTCAACTTCACTGCTCGGTCAATCCCCATGTCAAGTATTTGGTACTTTTCAGAACAATAGTGTCCAAGAAAGACGCATGACAAAATTGACACGTGAATAAAGAATAATTAAGTGAATGAATGGAAGAAAAAGAAAGAAAGAAAGAAAGAAAGAACAAAGTATTTGAGGAAAAACAGAGTCTGTGTTTACACACAGACTTTATTAAAGTTAGAAATCTTGTGCAAAACATAAAAAAAAAATCATTTCTACTGAGCTCTTCCGTGCCTTTAAAAATATAAACTTCGCAACTGAATAACTTTATCGATATTTCCAGGAGTAGCTGTCATATAATTAGAAAGAAACATGCGATAACGTGAAGGGTATACAAATCAATATATATTTAATTTCTATTTATGAACCTGCGTTCAATAGAAGTGCATTCGTTCTTTTTGGATGAATGGTTTAAGATATTGAGAAGAGGTCTCGCATGGACTTTAATAAAGGCAGCATTAAGATTTAGAAACTATTGGTTTATGATAAAAAGAAGAAGAATAACGCACCACACAGAGAACTTTGTCATTACAATTATTTTCTAGTGTGTATAATTGGGAAATGTTTAACACAGATTATATTACACCATAACCAAAGATTTCCTAATTTTGCTTCTCCTGTCCATATTTTTGCATGATGACTTTTGATTTATATCTGCTCAGACACAAACATATTCTGGTTCTTTCTCACAGTGTCAGTCTCATACAAGCCATATCTAGATATCCATAATCCGTTTCTGACTTGGTGAAATACTTACCAAATGAGCTCTTTCCGCAACAACGGCACAAACTTTGAGTGGTTTGATCAGCTGGGGATGCGTTGACCGCGGCCGTCGTGCGCGTAAACTCATGTAACCTATTCTTTATTGATAGGGCACTGAGTGTAGTTTCTCAAGGGTACTTCTCCATTGTCAAATATTTACGAAAAATGACATTTTCATGTCAAAAATGGGGATACAAGTAAGAATTTACCCAGAATTAACCTTACGCAAGACCACAGATTATGAATTTTGCCTTGGCTGCAAGCAGGTTACACATTATCGACATGTCTATTTACCCCCGGTGGATATCTGCCATTGTAAAACGCGCTGGCACAGTGTTCCTTCCTTCCTTCCTACCTTCCTTCCTTCCTTCCTTCCTTTCTTTCTTTCTTTCTTTCTTTCTTTCTTTCTTTCTTTCTTTCTTTCTTTCTTTCTTTCTTTCTTTCTTTCTTTCTTTCTTTCTTTCTTTCTTTCTTCCTTTCTTTCTAGGTGCATCAAGTGAACCACAAAATAAAGTTGGTAAATATTAAATTTATGTTAATTAGGGCCATAGTGACATTTAAAGTTGAATACCTTCAAACGTATTGTACATAGAGGTGCCTTTCCAATTTTAATATCTAGGTTTATGTTGTCCACAACTTCTATGACATGCAAACAAAAGTTGAAGAATTTCAGTTTATACTTAATTCACTGAGCTTTCCCAGAATACACACCCCTTTCTTTTACCACAGCGAATACAAGCTACGTACTAATACCTACGTCCATGCTGTTATGCAACTATTTTGCATTCATTATAAATTAGCTAGGGCTGTCAGAACCTGTCCCAGGTATGTGCCATGGGTAACTATTATGGCATGCAAACAAAACGTGAGGAATTTCTAAATTCACTGAACTTTCCCACAATACACCTCCCGTCCACCACATGTACAAGCCGGTTACTGTTATGGACCTCCATGTTGTTATGCAACCATTTTGCATGTATGGTAAATTAGCTCAGGCTGTCAGAACCCAGAACTTGTCTCATAAAAAAACTTACTCCACAGTACCATTAACTGCTTTGAAAGGCCTCTTATTAGGGCCACCACAAAATACAGAGTGGCATTTTAAGGTGGGTGACCTCTGTAAAGGGGGAGGGGTATAATAAGAATGTCACACTTCATGCTAAGGAATGGTGATTTTTAAAGTGAGGTAGCCTGTGGTGAGAGGGGCCTCACAAGCTGAGGCCACTGTATATATATATATATATATATATATATATATATATATATATATATATATATATATATATATATATATATATATATATATATATATATATATATATATATAAATATAGTCCTGGCAAAAACAAAAAAACAAACAGACATACAAAACAAAACACACACACACACACACACAACATACCCCCATTGGTTTGACATGAACTGCTAAAAATATTAGTTTGTGCAGAAAATATGAGTTTCATGTGTTCTGTTATGTAACATGTTATGTATATACCTTTCCATGTTCTTGATGTAGCCAATGTCTGTTCTTCTGATGATGACAGATTATGTACACTTTACTTTTATTCAGTGAATGCATGTGCGCAGAGCTCTGTTATGATGTAATGTATATGTATATGATAAAAGCTATACAGCTTTAACTCAATAAATACATGTATGAAAACAGAATTGTTTGCCTCTAAATTCTGTTTAAATGGAAGATTTATTTGAATGCAATTTAACTGACAGGCATGGGTGAATGACAATAAAGCTAACTGATGTGTACATGTATGTAAGTGAATGAACTGACCAATATAAGTGAATGGAGCTAAACTGAAGTGGTATGTACTATAAATGAGCAGTTCCCTTTCCTTTCTATTCACCTGGATTCATATTTTACATTTTATACAATGCGGTTGTTGGTAGAGAGCGGCAGCCAGCGGCAGATTGCGGTGGTGGGCGGCAGACAGGGGCATACAGCGGCGAAAGGCTCTCTGCTGCTGTCTGCTGCTGGCCGCCGCTGTCTGCCGCCGACCGCCGCTGTCTGCCGCTTAGCCCCAGAAGTTCAATTGGATTTCGGCGGCAGACAGCGGCGGTCGGCGGGTCCGCCGCTGACCGCTGCTCTATGCTGCTGGCTGCTGCTCTCTTCCGCTGTTTACCGCTGTCTGCCGCCCAAATGCTGCTTTCGCCGCCGAAAAAAATTACTAGTGTATGGAGGAGCTAGTGTCATTATGTGTGTCTGTGTGTGTTGAAGGGGGAGGCAATCAAAGCCACCCTTGACAGGAAACTGTGTTTGGGGTGACAAAATTTATCCACCATACTTCTACTATGAATGCATGTAAGTGGACAAATTTAGCAAAACTTTTTACACAACACACAATATTTTTTAAGAATCTGGCACTACAAATGAAAATGAGAATGACAGAACTGCATGCTATTTTCGGATAGAAGGAAAAAGGAAAGAGGGAAAAACTATAGGGCTATGTGAATGGCCTGTACTCAGCGGACTGTAAAATATTGCACCTGAAATAAGCCCGATCAAGAGCTGAGCGGAGTTGTGCCTGAGCTGCAGCTTGAAATGAGCTAAGATTTGCAGAGCTGAGTTTAGCTTACCTTTAAGCTCACAGTAAATGGATATACGTGGTCCAGATAATAGATTTTAATGACCTAACATTACTGAGATCCTGCCAAAGACGAACAGACGAAGAAGTCGGCTGTGGTAAAATTAAAATTTTGGAAACTAAATTAAAATTAATGGAAAGGGAATATGAAATATATTGGTTAGTTTATTCTCTTGCGTGGAATGTAATCAAAATATATCAGCTATGTTAACTTTGGTCCATCATCAATGATGTGTAATGACCTATTTTAAGATAATATTCAAAGCTGTGTTATGAATATGGATGAACACCAGAAAGCTTCAGACCTCCGCCTGTTTGACGATGTCCATCAAGGGTTCCCTTGTCCCCGTACCTGTTTATTTTGTTTATAGAAATACTAGTAATAGCCATCATGAAAGAACCCAAACATGAAAGGAATTAGAGCAGAAGTTCATGAATATAATATAAGTCAATTTGTTTCCATAGCAGCCTCCCAGAGTCGCTAGAGTTACTGATGTGTGCGCTCGTCACGGCTTCTATGGAGGCAATATGTCAGTATGATAATGACACTTCACTTCCTATCTAGAGATGAAGAATATTTGTTTTCTCGGATGAGCATTTTGGGGATTGTAGCAGTATGTCTGAACTGAAAACGTGATGGACAAAACAGACATATTCAGGTTCGAAGTACTAAAAGGGACAAATTATGAAGTGGCTTGATATTCGATGAACAAACAATGAGGTATAAAGAGTTCAAATTACAACAAATATTGACGAGCTTGAACGATAAACTATGTACCAAAAATCAAGAAAAATTAAAAGTACACCGAATTATTACGTATAAGAAATTTACCTTAATTGGGCAAAACACTGATCTCCAAATCGTCGCCCAGTTTGCTCCAAAGAAGATAGTGCAGCAGTTTTTCTCCATTTTGTCATAGCGAGATTCTGTACCATTGCTAAAAAGGATTGAATATATAACACTTGGCACTTTCATGTCGCAATTATGACTTTTGGATATGTATTTAGTATTTCAGGCATGACTGCTGTAACGTTTTGACAAGCAGCTCTTATGATACAGCTGATTTAAATGCAAGCAAAATTCCTCTTTTATTAATTCTTAGATTTGTCTGCCAACCATGGCCACCCAAAGGCAACTTGAGTTGCAATAGGGTGATGAGCTGTAAACGGTAGGCACAAGTGTGTTTGAAATGGATGTCAATATGATCATAATCTGTATGGGTGTCACCTTGTTTCACAGAAGAAAAGTACCTTACTTCATGTTATAGCACCTTTGAGTGCAGTTGCTTTTTGTGACAGATGTTTTTTCATGTGATTCATCATCATCATCATCATCATCATCATCATCATCATCATCATCATCATCATCATCATCATCATCATCATCATCATCATCATCATCATCATCATCATCATCTGAGGTTAACATAGGGGGGTTTGTACTGTGGCACTGTATATTTTTCAGTGACAGATGAATATGTTTGTGAGCCTTTTTAGCATAATAATACATTTGTTTTCAGTCTTCATGACGTCCAATCTTGTTTGTGACCGATCAGTCACCAGGTATCCAAATGGTTTTAATGTGGCTACCGTTTACTTGTCTATCATGTAGTTTGATTTATGGGAACACGTGCTAGCTCATTGCCTTGATCATCTGTAAATCAGAATGCACACTTCCTTTAGATATAGGCTGGCAATAGGAAAGGTCAGAATTAGCTCTGAAGTGTGTATTCACCCCCAATACACAACTGAATACACAAAAATTTGGAGGGCTAGAGCTGTGTATTCCCATTGGTTTGCATGTTTTTCAAGTAACCTTAAATAAACTGGTCACTTTAGTAGCTGTGGTTATATGATTTTTGTGAGGTATTATGTTACGCATCTAGATTTATTGTGCGACATTTGGTGTCTCTATGTGCAGTATTCACGTTATTAAATTGCAAATTACGGTGTAAACTAATGAGAATACACAACCCTAGCCCTCCAGTGACTGCAGTGCCCTCTTTTACACAGGGCTAGAACCTTCTGCTCTTGTCCTTGCCCATTTCATGGTCAATACATTTTTCTAATGGGAATTTAGCTCCAGTATTGACACTCATTTTACAATGACAACTCCTTTTGTGGAGTAAATGTGGCATTCTTTTATCGTTGTTGATGTCACTCATCATCAAATAAAAGAAAACTATGCATGACAAATTGTAAATTTACAGGTATACTGCTATAACTTCGAGGTTACCAAGTGTTCTGCATCCCATCATTTAGAGTAATCACATGAGAATTCTTTTAGGTGATGGTTCAATGGTCTGATCAACTTTCTCTAAAATTGTGTGCACATATGTGTCTTGCCCAAACCAGTAGTAACGACCAGAATCAATGTAAAAGGATATTCAATGCAAAATATGATTGTTTTGTCGTTATTAGTCCGGCAGATAAATGCCATATTTAGGCTGAACCTGCATTTGTTGTCTATAGTTTTGTTAAGCTGATTTGAAGAAACTTTGGTATATACTTTTAAAAAATGCCGGGTGACATCCTGCCACCCTTGAGCACTTTGATATTTTGCCTGGTTTACCCCCTTTCCCCTTCAATTGAAAAAATAATACCCCCCCCCCCAAAATAAGTAAGCTTGCGATAGACAACCATGTATACCACAAACCACAAACCTACAGTTTAGGGTATGTGAGAACTATTTAACCATTTGGCCCTGAAGTGACCTTGACCATCACATGACCCCAAGGTCAACAGATACATTTTCCGACACTAGGCAAGCTCAGTGTCAACCCAAATAAACTATACATGTGCCGACGCTAAACAAGCTGTTTGATTTCAAATTCTTTGTGGTTTGTGGTATACATGGTTGTCTATCGCAAGCTAACGTTTTACAAAATTAGAGTATAGATGGTCATTTAAAACTTGAAAAATGCATATTGAAGTTAAAACATAAAGCAGGAAGCTCATGATGATTCTGTGCTCTGCTGACTGGAATCTGCTTCTGCAAGTGCAGACTGAACTAATCTGTACATGAACTGTACTAATACTTGTCAATAGTTTACTGAAGATTTAATTATTACCAAGATATAAACCAACATGTCAGTGTGAGCTTTGAAGGTCAATCAAAATCAAAATAAAGAACACCAAAAGAAAACCCATAGGAACATTCCTAGTCATGTTCAAGAAAAAACATGGGCCCAGGATCTACCATTACAAAGATATAAGCCAATGTGTCTGTTTGGCCTTCCAAGGTCACTAAAGATCAAAATCAACAACATCATATCTACATTTCTGGTAAGGTTTAGTAGTAGCCATGGGGCTAAGATCCACACTTACCAAGACATCAGCCAAATATGTAAGACTTGTGGAGTCAGGAGGAAAAAGGCTTGAACTCTACTAAACATTCACGGTCAAGAGATACATAGCCTGAAGACCCTCTTGGCCAATTTAATTGCAAGAGTAAAAGTATCTTGACCCCTGGTGACCTTAATGATAGGTCAATATCACTGAATGTTGAACACGTGGGGGGGGGGGGAGAGAAGTATTCCCGCACGCACAGACATGACAACAATTAAAATCCTGTTGGCTGAAAAAGCGAAGGGGTTAAAAATCTCGGGCCACTTGGTGGCCAAAATGTACACTACATGACCCCAAGTGTCAATGTGTTCAATATGGAAGCAATTAGCCAAGTAGACTGTACTTTATGAGTAAAAGAAATTTTGGAGTTTTTTCTATTTTTTGGTTGTATGTTTATATGTTTTGCAAAAACACGTAAAAATTATGAAATATAAGTAGATTATTGCATTATTATCTTTTTTGCAAACTTGGTACAAAACCAACTGGGGGACATCCATGTGCAAAATGAAATGCCAAAAAAAAAGAAAAAAAAAAAAAAAGAAGCAACATCATCATCTTCACGTAGATGGTAAAGGCCCGCCCAGGTAACAACCATCTTAAAATCAAAGCATTCCTTAAAACCATTTTGACAATATTACAATACAAGCATTGTATTGCTACATGCCTGCACTATTGTAGTGCTACCGACACATTGTCCAAAAGTCTGATGTCCCATAGCTTTATGAAAAATTAACATATCCTCATTATTTTCGCCAACTTGCGTCATCTTTTGTCAGATTATATCACAGCACTTTGAGCAATTCTATTTAGACATTCTGGCGATAAAGACAAAAATAGCCTCAGTGCACAGATTTCATACAAAATAGGAAAACACGCAGTGCCACATAAAGTTCAAACTGTGAAATACATGACTTCTGGTGACTCTGTTTGCAATATCAAAGCAATTGGCTCAGCGATTTTTGAGAAGAAATTTCACTTTTTTTATAATATAAAATTAAAATATTCATCAAAAAATAAAAAGAATATTGCATCATCATCTCCTTCTCGAACTTGGTAGAGAACCACCTACGGAGTATCCATTTTTAAAATCAAAACATTGCATGTAACGATTTTTTAGAAGTGGAAAATGGAAAAAGTGTAACGGATGGACGCAAACGGATTTCATCACAGCTTAAACTAAAAGAAAGTTATCTTTTCTATTTTTAAGCAAAATGGAAAACACAATATAGACCTGTTTTGTTCCACTTTGTCCATGCATTGAACGCATGAAAAATCTTTCTATGTCTATCCGTGTTTAAAGGCAGAAGCCTCCAATTGTGTATCCACTTATATGTCTGTATCTCTTGAAAATAAAATTGCACAAATCAAATACAATACAGAGTGAGTCCTTGCATAAAGGAAAACCCATATCCACATCCACATCGTCATTCACATAATCCCACATATGGATCAAAATCCACGTCCACACGAAAGCCTACATGCGTATACACTCAAATAAACTGTTATATAAAAATAATAGATGTACGTATTCATTTGATTTAATCTGTCCTGCTAAAGCTCTGCTGCTTGTGTGTTTCGTTTTGTCCCAAATATTTGTACATGGATATACTGTGAAAGGTTGCCTGGTTGACCAGGTCATAAAATATGGTTTATTTCTTGCTAACTTACTACTCGCTCTTGACCGATGCAGACGAGTTTCAAGTCGGCGTAATTTTGCATCTTGAAACAGTGCAGTAGCCTACAGTGTCCAGGAAGGCCTCGTATGCATCCGGTTGCCCGCCTCTCACGGGTCGATTTTACCGGTACATTTGAGCCTCTGACCACTGTGTGCACTCAAAAGACTGGACAAAGCCAGCTTTGTGTGAAGACAGTACAGGATAACTCTCATCTTGGCAACACTTTTTCACTCAAAGATGGGTCTTTTGCAAATGAATCAGGTCGGCATCCGAGTTGTCTATCAAAAACTCCACGGTGGTATCTTTATCCTTCGAAATGACTGTGCAGGCACAGTCTTTGACATTTTATCAAAATTGGCGAAAGCCATATTTACATCAGTAATATAATAAAACTCCAGTCTTCTACCCCACCTATTTTACCACAGATATACCAAAAATGAATTACCTGGCCAATTTAAGAACATGATTTTATCTTCACCTGTTACCCATGCATACTCCACCAGACATTGCAACATTCCCCAGTATGGCACCCCTCAATATGCATCTACTGAAACGTGCATATGACACTCTTGGCCCAAATTACAGTTAAACTTACCCCCAGGGACTGCTAGTGCCATTAGCCAAATGCTAATGTTTCATTCATTTGGCCAAAGAAATTTTTAAAACACTAATTTATTATAACATAAATTATACGAGTTAGGTCGAATTCTGCAGTGATTAAGGTTTAAATTCCCGATGTGGCTATAAATTTGGACGGCCTCGATCTGTCCCTGTCACCCATACTGATAACAGAAACATTCATACTCACTCGTACTCAGGTTTCTCTTTGTATGTTAAATTATTTTACATTAACCAATGCTCAGACACGTGTCAAATTATAAATTGCTTTGTAATAATGTCTTCTAAATGTACTCGGAATTTTTGTATATTAATGCTGGAGATTTTTGGTCTTCTATGTAACTGACAAGGTAAAAAGTACTCATTTGAAAATAGGTGTTTCCTGAACAGTCAATCTTCATGTTTGTGGTTCCAGCGATAGCGGGTGTTTTACATCCTTTGCGGGGTCATCCTGACTGCAGTAAAGTACGGTAATTCATATTTTTCTGACATTGATCCTGTTATTGCGAATTATATGTTTTTGTCATTGTCAAATTGTATATATATATATATTTAGTTTTATGTCACATAAAATGTTATGAACCTTATGAATCTCGAACATACTTTTTGAGTATCAAATGTTTGGTGAATAAAGATACTTTAAGTGCCTAATTTTGTCAATATATCATGACGCTCAGTCTCACCTTAAATATTGCCATGAATCAGTAGCTTAGCTTAGGGGGCTTACTGCGCCCAACGAGCCGACATAAGCTGTTGACCTGGAATATTCTCACGGCCTCATGCAACTGTAGGCATGCTATCACTTGAATGAAAGGTCGGTTTAAAAAGAATATTACGTCCGCTCAGAACACTTTTATCGAAATCGGCAAACTTGTGGAAGAAAATGTGTACAAAATGTTGGAAACAATTCCCCTTTGTTAGCACGAAAATGAAGCATTTTAGGTAGAGATGGTTAAACACATGATCTCCAAACCGGTATAGCAGGGAAGATGTATTTACCTAGGAATTAGGTCTCCCGGAGATAAAGTTCGATCAGTTAAACAATTTTGAAATGCATAGACTAATGAATTACTTGTCCAGTTCCTGGTTCCGTTTTCATTTTCTTATTTGTTATTCCCATGCTTGTCAGTCTCCAGTGCCTCCATTATAAACCACCGTCTGCCCTTATTGGTGACCTTGCATGTTACCAGCTGCGGTTGTTCGCCTCATCATTAGACATCGGTATGTATATCTTTTCTGTAGTGTGCATTATCTGCATTTATCACATTCATAAATCGATCTTCTTCTTTCTGGTCTGTTCCAAACTGTGAATCATCTTTGTATTCAGGTTTCCGAACAGGTGATAGATGAAATACTTATCTGTCAAGGGTGGAGCACAGTGTGTGGTGCAATACTAATTATCTTCTGGTGTGCCCCTTGTCTTCGTTGAGGTATGTGTTTGGTCTGTATATTGGTATACATACATACATACATACATATATACATACATACATACATACATACATACATACATACATACATACAAACATACATAGGGTCCGTTGCGATAAATATGGTGTCTGTGTATAGGTATACATACATACATACATACATACATACATACATACATACATACATATATACATACAAGTAGGATCCATTGTGATAAGTGTGATATGTGTATAAGGGTATACATACAGACAAGTAAGACACGCTGTGATAGGTGTGAAGTTTGTATAAACATACAAGAAGGATCCGTTGTGATAAGTGTCATGAATAATACCTCTATGGTCAGAGACCGTCTGTGGTCGAAACAGTGAAAGAATGGGTACTTCCACCTCATGCATGCGGTGGCAGAACAAGCTCGGTATAGACTCTTCGCTAGTTAATTACTTGGACAAAATATGAAAAAAAAAATATCTTACGTACAGAAGAATCTATCGTGCTCACTCAATACATTAAAGAAGCAATATCTAACTTTATTATATGAGAAACAAGTGGGATATTTAAAGCCCTCACCAGGCGTGGATTACGGTGGCGTTTACTAAGGCCTAAGCAGCCTTTTACAAGACAATATGCCTTGAGTAGACTCCAATTGAGACAGATTACTTTGAGATAAATTAACTGTCTTCATTCCGCCCGTAAGACAGCGAACTCCGGCCATTTTCGACGTATAAGATTAAGCCTGAGAGTTCATAACCAGGGTAGTTCATTCCCGAATTAGCATACCTATACTTGGAAGATATCCCGCCTAGAGGTGGCACATCTTTTATTCACATGGCTATTGCAAAAATATCTAGAAGAAAAAGTAACATAAGTAACAAGGCGTGGGGAATTTTCCTGGACAAAAAGAGATGGCTGCCACCTACAACCATACACTTTATTTGGAATGTCAGAAAGTGAAATGCCGATTACGAGCATAATATAAAACGTCGATTAAAGACTATAGACCCGACATGATGGACGAGACCAGAGTAATGTCATCAGCATAAGCAAAACTGTTCTAGTTATCATCGCCGATACGAACTGCATAGTTAGCCTCCTGAAGTTGACACAGCAGATCATTAATAAATAGATTAAAGAATTGAGGTGAGAGAGAACTCCCCTGAGGGGTACCACAGTTAACTTTAAAACATTCACTGTAAGTACGATTCCATTTAATAAATGCAGACGTGTTACTATACAATTTATGTTAAAACAGCCAGTCAGTGACTTCAATAGTCTCCCATAATTTATGAAACAGGCACATTACCAAATCAGAAACTGAAAGACTGATCTTATCATCCTACGAAAGAGGTGAATCGCCCATAGTTTTACTATAATAGTCTGCGAAGTTGTTAACGGTTAAACTGAGTTTGGCTGGTTTCTCAGATTCCTATTTATTTTATTCCAGAACTGTGACAAATTTCTGTTCTAGGTTTAAACATAATTTGTTGTTCCAAATACATCAAATACAGCACACGTGTCTCAGGCAAAATGGAAAAAGGGCAGAGCCCTATTCAAATCCCTCTTGCGGGAAAAAGATAAAATACAGGACAAAATTAGAACAATTTGATTTGCTTGCCAGCAAATCAGTCTGTGTGCCAAGAAGACTTTTAAAGGCTGCCTATTCAGTATTTATTTAGCTCCAGCAACAATATTTTTTCACGTAGCTATGTGAAAAGCCTATAAATTAAAGCTGGAAAGGCACCACAATGTATCCAACTACTACAACTTTAATTCGTGGTTCATTGAATGCAACTATCCTAAAAATCTATCAACTGAAGTTTGAATCACACCTCAATCTATAATAGTTTTGAAGTTATTCAAGATTTAAATTTTATGTTTTCACCTAATTTGCATAAATTAGCATGCTACAACTTTGGTTCATGTTCATTGGATGTGGCTATAACACAAACCTATAAATTGAAGTTGGACAGACACTTCTATCTGTAATAGTTTGAAAGCTATTCAAGAATTCAATCTTGTTTATTCACCTTATTTGCATACAAAAATGCTACAGCTTGGGTTCGTGATTCATTGGATGTGGCTATGTCACAAACCTATTAATTGAAGTAGGATTGACACCTCTATTTATAATAGTTTTGGAGATATTCAACTTTTAAATGTTTCAAGTGCTGCTAATTAGCATAATTTCAAATGCTACAGTTTTTGTTCACTGTCCATTAGATTGACAGGTATCACAAACCTGTGTGTATTATTTTAAATTTTGTGCCTATCTGTAATAGGTTGGAATATGCTGAGCTTCTAAATTTTTAATTGTCCCTAATTTGCACGATTTTTAACTTGACATTTAAATATGATGCAGATCCCATTTATTAAATATAATACTAAACCCATGTATACTATGAAGTAAAATTACTACAACAACACCAGATTCCCATGCTTTGTAAATCTGGGCCGTAAAATACCAGATTCCCATGGTAAAATGACTCCAACAAGTGAAACATGTATACATTGATATACAGGTGTTTATGAGTACATGTATTTGAGTTTCACTATTTACAGGAACATAAAAACATTAACGTGACAATCTCTGCTAATATCAACTATTAGGCTCACCTAATCCACTTTTATACATAACATTCAACTTCACATACCTCTTACAGATATCTATGTGTTTAACTATTGCGCATCACCAGCCTGAATGTGTCAGCCCACTTAAGTTGTAAGTTTGCACAGGCGACATCTAACTTCACATGGCTCGTGACAAAATTCTATACCATTGTACTTGTACATGTTTGACTATCGAGGTTCAACAACCCACTAAAGGTGTGTTCCACATTACAGTTGGTCATTACAGGCAGTTTGGATGTGTGTTTGAGTGATTAATGGTAGTGGATCTGAATCTCCCTTTACAAAGACATACTAAACTTTGGTTCATATTTCATTGGATGCTGCTATGTCACTAACCTATTGTTGAAATGGCGCCCGCCCCCCCCCCCCCCCCCAGTCAGCACCAGCTGACTGGGAGCAGCTTCAAGAGGTTTCAGACTATATAGCTACCTTGTTTACAAACGGCAGCCAAGCTTGTTTTACCAACACAATTAGTCTCCCTGGGGATCGAAGGTTAAGCCACAGCACTCTGCACCACTGCCTCTGTACTGATAGGTATGGAGGCCAGACTCCCACAGTTATCTCGGGTTGCATAACAGCCTGTCATTGGAAACAGTTATCAGCTTGTGGGCACAGTAGGGTGTCGAGAAAATCTCAGATGCATGTTTGTTTACACGAAATTCAATGAATTTAACATAAATTAAACTTCTCAACTTTAGTTGCACGCTAGATTTAAAATTTCCACAAATATGCCTCTAATTTGCATATTTTTCAACATCATGACTGTTCCAAACAAAATGCACAACTTTACTACGTCTTTGACCATGCCAAGTTTGGTACTTTTCTGAACAATAGTGTGTGAGAAAAGCGGACTACACATTGGCACACGGAAATAAATAAATAAATAAATAAATAGATAAATAAATAAATAAATAAATAAATAAATAAATAAATAAATAAATAAATAAATACATTGATAGATAGATAGATAGATAGATAGATAATGAATGAATGAATGAATGAATGACTAACTAACTAACTAAGTAACTAACTAACTAGCTAACTAAGTAACTAACTAACTAACTAACTAACTAGCTAACTAACTAACTAACTAACTAACTAACTAACTAACTAACTAACTAACTAACTAAAGAATAGAATATTTTGAGGAAAAACAAGAATTCTGTTTTCACACACATACTTGACTAGACTCGCCCGACACAAAGTGAGAGGACAATCACTATAACGGGACAGATAGCGAGACAATGAAAAGTCATGTGGGATCTTAGCCAGTAAAGAGACTCATGGATGAGCTTTGGAACATCAAAATTACAACTTGCTTAGCCAATACCTGTTGGTTGGAAACGCTCAGTTTCTGAGATAAATTTACGTACTGATGAAAATCTTTTTGAGATTTTCTTGAAGAGAACATTCAGGGCAGCCGTATAATACTGTTTTTAAAGTAAAAGGAGCATAACGAGAAATCATGGTACGAAGTAATGATCCCTTAACAGCATAAGTGGGGCAGTTAACGAAGTAATGCCAAGCATCTTCACTAGATAAATCGCAGGCACATAACGGCGTATCCTTCACACGGATCCTCAACACGTGTGAATTTAGTTGACTAGCACCAAGACGGAAGTGGGTGTGTTGGACCGAGAGAAATCTACTACCATAATTTTACAGTTCAGGAAACTTTATGACGCGGATGACCGACCCCGAAATATTCAATTTAAATGTTTTGACGGACACAGAATTCCTAATTTCGAGAGGTCACTGATTGCATAATCTAGCAGTTGAGGGGAAAAGAGTTATCAAATGATTTAGTAGGAGCGCGAAAATCGGGAAGATTGAGTCGCTGTTGAGTATAAAAGGGTTGGTTACCCAAAGTAGAAGCAGTACTAAGGAGAGAGCATAATGAATTGGGAACGAGCTTGTTAACAAGGTTATACATCACTGTTAACTTAGATATTTTTTTGCAGTTGGTTAGAGTAAGCCACCCGGTTTCTTCATATAATTTAGCATTGCTCGTTCCATACATTGCACCAGCGACAATACGAGCAGCATCCAGCTGGATGCCCTCCAATTTTTTTACTCGTCATGTACTGTGCAGGCACTCCATACTGCACTACCATACTCTAGTATCGGTCTAACGAAACTAATTTAAACAGATTCCAGATTCTGTCTGTCCAGTGTAAACTTCAAATTCTTCATAATTGTAATCAGTTTACTAGACTTGTTGCAAATCTGAGAAATGTGATCAGACCATCTTAAATCCGATGGTATTGTGAACCCAAGGTGTTTGTGTTTACTATTATTTTGTAATGTATGACCTTGAAAAAGATGGTATACTTTACGAGATACGAGTACAAAATCAGTTTCTCAAGCATAGAAATTACAACCAAACTTTGGACCATTGATCTATATCTGAAAGATCCGAGTTTACAGTTTCGGCTGCGTTAATAGGGTCATCAATATTTAAATACAAAGTGGTATCAGCGGAAAACAATTTTATATTAGATCAGACAAGGTCCACAATGTCATTAATATAAATGAGAAACACAAGAAACCCAAGAACGGAACCTTGTGGTATACCAACACCAATTTTCCCCAGCTTGAGGACTGATCTTGAATAACCAGTCATTGGTAGCGAATTTTTAGATAGTCCGAGAACCATTAATGAAGGTCTCCGTCAAACCTCTCTCTTCAATTTGTACAGAAGTCCACAATGCGAAACCTTATCGAATACTTTACCAATATCAAGAAAAAATGACCCGTACTTCCTTTCGTTGGTCCACAGCCAAACATTGTTCATCGTATAGAAGTAACTGATTAGTTGTCGAGTCCCCGGGTATAAACCCTGACTGATGAGCAGACATAACAATGTTATAGCACAAAAGTAAAAATTAAATACATGATTGAAAGCTATCTTTTCAAGTACCTTCCCAACACAGCAGAGTACCAACACCGGTCTGTAATCGTAACATAAATTTTTCAAGGCCTTGCTTATAAAGTGGAGAAACGTTAGCAGTGTTTACCACACAGGATTTACAAAAATCCTTCTCCAGTTGGCTGGGGGTCTGGGGGCCGGCAAGGCTCCCAGCGGGGGTCCCGGGGGAACGCTCCATGGAAGCTCATAGAAAATACTCATTTTGTATCCTAAAATGCTTTTTTTCTGCTACAAATTTCCGTCATCTGTAATAATGATAAATCTCAGCAATAGTGCTAAATTGAAGAACAAAGACTAAAACTTTCTCAACACATACATTAATTTACCTGAACAAAATGAAACCTTGAATTCACATTGTGATCATCTGTCCATTGCATAATTTATCAAACAGTTTTAATCATATGCAACATCTGTAACATCATTGTAATTGCATTTATGTTGAACAGGTCCATGTCAAACTGAAACCCTACATTTTTTCAGTGTTTTTCAACATGGTCACTCCTTGTAGGTGAAAGAAGTCGCTTTTCCCCCTTCTGTTGTTCCTGCACAATATTTACTTCCTTCTGTTTGGCATTGGTTGCCATTAACTGTTTCTTTAGCTCTTGTAGCTTAAGCCTGTAAAGGCCAACTGTCTTTTTTGCTTACCTCCTCCAATGGAAATCTACCACTTCTACTTCTTTCGCCACAGCCGCTTTGCGCTGCTCAAGATGAGCTTTCCATCTTGAATGTGCGGCAGCAGAAGCCTTGCGTATTTGTAGTGTGATTTTTCTGTGCACATGTAAACAAGCACAGATACACTTTACATTGTTCCTTATGAGCCTGTGAGCATTAAAAGTTTCCTGTGCCATTTTGGTCCTCTTTAGGGTCAGCATTTCTTCTATATGCTGAGTGCTTGCTCTACTTCAGCTGCAGGGTGATGAATACTAAGCTGTTTCAAGCTTAAAACGATAGGAAAATCGTGGCATAGAGACCATGGAATCATTTTGGACTTTCATGATCTTAAGTCCGCCAACCTTTGCCCAGTATGTCAACACATCCAGAATGATTTCCTTCCCTGTTTCCGTTTCCACTTCTTTGAACCACTTTTGTGGTATGTCCCCCAAAAGAAGCCCCCTGGTTATCTCTTATCTCATCACCTAACTCATCCCTTTTTACAAACGGAATCACATTTGCAAATTTCTTTTGCAAATGCATGAGTTTACAGCTGAGAGTTTCATCAGACCCTTTTGGCAGAAGCTTAAAATGTTGCTTGTGAGCTGGATCTTGCAATAGGAGATCACCTTCTCTGCACACTTGATGTTGAAATTCATGAAGGTGCATTGCTCTGCTCTTCCAACCCCATATCTTCCATGAATTGTTTCACAAGTGTAGGCAGAACAACTTTCTTCAAAGGAAAATGATTGTTTTCAGTTTTGTAAGTAACATCCACCAGGTGCTTGTAGCTTTCAGCTGTGCCTTATACAGCAGGTCTGACGAAAGTGACGAGATGGTAATAGAGCAATTTCGCCAGTAGTTCATGCCCAACAAGTGCATCAGCTGCTGGCTGTGGGATTTTTTGAGGTTTATCTAATCCCCAGAAAACTGGTCAGCCTTTACCTAAAGATGGTGTTACACCGACAGACAATAGGACAGAGCTTTTTGGAGCAGTTATAGCCGTTTTGCCAGCAAAAGAAAACAGACTAAAGAAAGTTAGAAAATGTGATAGTACTTATGTTATGGATGGTATCACCACTCATGTTCACTCGTGGATTAAATCTAATTCATTGAAGTCGAAACCAAATGCAGGTTTGTGGGAGCAGCTGATTTCAGCTACAAAAGCTATCACTTTTTCCTGGGAACATGTTCCAGGGCATTCTGGCACACCAGGCAAAGAAGCAGCAGACCGGTTGGCTAACCAGGGAGCTGCAATGTACAGCCTATATTCCAACAGGGAATCTGCTACCACCACTGTAAATACTTCACATACCACATCTAACACTACCAATAGTTTACCCATCCCACCTGACACCGGAAATAACCTACCCACACCAACTGACATTGTTGGTGATTCACACACCAGTTCAGACATTGCAGTTGGTGACCAAACATCTTCAAGGTGCATAGTGTGATTTACCAGATGATGATGATATGATAGCATGTAATACATGCAAAGGTTGGATGCATTATGAGTGCACTTTACTTCGTGATTATCAACTTTACATGCTGTCTTCGACAAGTAGGAAATTCCAGTGTCACAAGTGTACCACCATTTTGGCTGTTTTTTTTTAACAGATGTGCCAAGTGGTCACCCTCAACTAAAAGAAATGCGAGTAAGGTGACCAACGTAATAAACAATTGTACTAATCTTTCTCAATCTTTATGAAATGCTCAAGGCTGGCAGGCAAACGTTGCTCCCAAATATACACAGAATTTTCAACCGAATTCTCACTAATCAAAACTTTCTCTAAGTGTTGGCACATTAACTACCTCTCCACCCTGCATAAGAATGGTGACCCACTTATTACTAAAAATACAGAGGTATTGCAATTGGTAGTGTAAACTAGTTTGTAGCATACTTAATCAGTACTTAACCAAATTTGCATATGGCCCTGAACTTATTCCTAAATGTCAAATTGGCTACCAACATATAGCCAGCACAGTAGACCATGTATTTACCTTTAAGACCTTGATTTGAGAAATATGTAAACCCTGTCAGAAATACTTGTTCTGTTGCTTTGTTGACTTCAAAGCAGCTTCTGATTCTGTTAGCAAGAAACCACTTTTTTTATAAATAACGACATGCTGGCATTGGTAGAAACTTGCATTCTGTAATATAAAATATGTACTCCCATGTCCAATATGCAGTCAAAATTAACTCGCATATAAGGGATACATTTGTTTCTATATTGGTCTCCAAAAAAGGCTGTGTGTTGAGTCCCCTACTCTTTGACCTTTTTATTGCTGATTTACCCGATGTATTTACAAGTGACTGTGATCTATTGTCTTTTCATTGCACAAATATAAATTGTTTGTTATTTGCTGATGGTTTGGTAATTATATCCAAACACCAAAAAGGGTTGCAACTGGCTCTAAACAAACTAGAGTCTTATTGTCTTCAGTGGAATCTGCAAATATATTTAGACACGACCAAGATAATAATTTTTAATAAAAGTGGTCCCCTCATCAGCAAGCATAATTTTTTCTACTCTGGTGCCCCCTTGGAGCATGCGAGAGAGTACTGTAATTTGGGAATTATATACTCATGAAAGTATTTTAGGCAATGCCATACACAAGTGCCTATAATTCCTTATTGGAATGAGTAGTGGGCAAGATAGGTTCCTAGATATGTTACCTGATCAGCTTTGTTTTTGTTTTGAATGTCGTGCATCATTGGCTCCCTTTTGTTGTGCCATGAGTACTGATTTCAATGGCCAGGGTGTGGTGTCAAAATTTGTCTGAAAAGTGTTCCACTGGCCATTGTAAGCACAGACCAACATGGAAACCACACGTAACCGTTTAGAAGATGGTAGAAAATGTTGTGGGACTTGCGATCGTCCCGGCTGGTCCCGAGCAATGGCTGCTCGAGAGCTCAGTGTTTCATGTCCTGAAGTTTGAAGATTAATGTCTAAATACAGGGATGGAGACGTATCCAGTGGTGCCTGCCTGCTTTACAGCCACAAGAAACTGATCTGTAGACATTCACCCAGCACCAAATTATCATATGCATGATGTACACGACACTGTTATGCATGACTGTGATATGCTGCCAGTGATTCATCGACTGACCAATTTTCTTCACTGACTTGACTTGCTTTTGATCTTTATTGTCTGTGATCATTGGGCGCAACCACTATGCAACAGTGGTCATTGTTGAGTATTGGAATAAAAAAGTCATGTCATACAAATTTCACTTCATTTTTTACATAACTCCCCAAAGCAGGATCCATCATATATAGCATTCCCTAAAATATTTCCATGAGTATATATTCACAATAAATGGCATATTCAAGTCTGCTTGTGACAGACTTTGTGACCAGGCTAAGGAAGCTGTATTTAAATTGAAACAGCTGGACCTCAGAGATGACCTTAAGACGACATATAAATTATTTCACACCTTAATCTACCCAATCCTTAGTTATGGATGCGAAATATAGGCACCATATTATCTAAAAAAATCTTCATCCCTGCAACTTTATGGCCCTTTGTGAGAAACTGCCCACAGAAAAAGTATTAATGAACTTCAATAAATTTTGCTTGGGAGTCCCCAGACAAACTACTACTGTTGCAGTTAGGGGAGAGTTAGGGTGCTTTCCACTGCTTGTGACCATGCTTCCACTGGCTGCCAAATATTGGTTGAAATTGTGCTCTCGTAAAGACTGTGGATTGGTGAACCTGACATACTATTATTCTTTACAACTCAAAGAGAGTTAGGCTGTCTATGTCAAACAACTCTGGTTTAACAGCATTTTACGCACAGTCTGGGAAAACCAAGGTGCCGTCAACTGCAACAAGATTATTTTTGAACTCAAAAATTGTCTTCAGAATAAACTTATACATAGCTGGTTAGCATATATGAATAATGCTGATCCAAATTCTCAGTTAAGAACTTGCAAGCAATTCAAACACAACTTTGGTGCAAAAAATTGTTTATTATCAACCAAAACATTTCCAGCCAGGAAAGAATTCTGTAAACTACGCACTAGTTGTCATAAGCTCCAAATGGAGTTAGGTACACATACTGGTCCCAAAACACCTGCTGAACTTCCCTTGTGTAAAATTTGTCTCCTGCATTATGTGGAGGATGAGAAACATTTTATTCTGAACTGTTCCTTATATTTCAAAGAAAGGGAAACTCTGTATAATGCTCTGTCTGCCATAGTATTTCATCTGCTAACTCCAAAACCAAAAATTGTTATTTATTATGTCTTATAATGATGGCGACACTGAAATTTTAAGACCGCTGCTAGATTTTGTTAACGCTTAACGCTTACCTGGTCAAAAGGAAAGTAAAGGTTTCTCCTGTTCAATCTTGATGTGATGGGAAAAGAAAGAAGGAAGGAAAATTAATCATCCCGCCAAAAGAGGGCATTGGTGCACACATTACCACTTGATTTACAGAAGTTGCTTGGTTTGCCGGATTCCTTGTTTTGTATACATCATACTCTTAAAACGTAAGATTTATATATATGATGTTTTTTTTGGCTTTCAATGTCGTTAAAAATTAGAATAGTTTTAACATAATAAATTCGTGATGATAGTTGATTCGTAATTGTGTATGTACCATTGCTATGTTCACTTTGTATTGGATGATGCAATAAAAAGTATTCATTAATTCATACTCATTCGGTCAAAAAAGAATGATAATGTTGCAAGAACTGCTGCTTTGGAAATTGACAACACTCCTGTGGTTTATCTATCTGTCGCTATTATCGATCGGAGGGAGTGAGTTCAGTTCTTCTAACAGCTAATACACACACAGGGTCAGGTTGAGTCTTTACACAGTGATTTAAAGCTTTTCTTTTTTCTGACACATTTGACAGTATTTCTCCCACCTGCACCTTGCTGGGGCTACCCATCGCGACACTGATGGTGGACCTTGGCACGGGTCGAGTGGACAATGATCTTGTTGACACTCTATGTTACCAGACTTACTCGTACAATTACTGCTACTGGAGGTTATGGGAGTATTGACTAGTGAGCCTCTTGACCAAGTCATTTTAAAGGTCCCAAAAGCCAAAAGATACATTTGTGTTCAAAGTGAAGGATTTGGAGTGTTATAGCCCATTTGTGAAGAAAATATGTCATATTCGCACAGGAGAATAACTTTATTTGCAAAAGAATTTTGCTGCCAATGACGGGCTTAAAGTTGACAAGTTTGCGCCTTTCTGGCTATCAATCAGGCTCTGGGTTGTGACGTCACAGAAGGGAGTCAATGTGACACCATGGCGTATAGTGATAGAGAAAGCATTAGCAGCAGCGACACAGAGAATGAGCTGGATCTCAGTTTGTTCCTTTTCCAAGGAGGACTTCAGTGTATATGAGCGAGGAGATATAGGGTCAGGAACGGAACAGGACAGTGAAATTCGGCCTAACTGGAAGGAGCCATGGGCTACGACAAAGCCTGCCAAGTTTGCCGGTGCAATTGGTGCTGAGTCTGTGCCAAGCACTGACCATGCCTTGCTGTACCTGCCATGGAAGATCACCAAAACTGGCACTTGTGAAGTTTTGACTGGTATCGGTAAAGGATACTTTTCAAAAGTCATTGTGCGAAAATTCCCATGTAAGGGACTGGTTGGAGTTTATGGCAGGCCATCTTGTTAGGTTGCCAACAGCCAATACCAGCAGTGTATACTGCACGCTAAGAGTCACTGACACTAAGGCAACAGTGTAAATGTAAACTCAAAACCAGTTGAATTTGGAATCACAGACTTACGTGCAGCAGGCTTTTAGTTTAGTTCTATTTAGTGATGAATATATAACAAGGATTGGGATACGTGAAGGTAAAGAGTCTCATTGAAAAACATCTGTGAGTCCAGTGCATGCCTACTGGGGGTATCTACAAGCAATTAGTGAAGACAGGTGGAGCAGGAAAGTTTACAATGAGGTAGTCAGGGAAACAAGATGGGTCAAAGACATAGACGGGTTAGCAGACAAATATGAATTAAAAGGATATGGCGGTGTGGACGATTGGAAAGTACATATAGGTGAGACTGTTACAGGGAATTGGAAAAAAACTGGAAAAGAGGAATCATTGAAAGCATACAAGGCATTAGAAAAGCCAAAGAAAAGTGTGTGTTGGGATAGAGGGAAGAGATCCAAGCTTCTTTTTCAAAGTAGGGCAGGAGTAATGAATCTAGAAAAGAGAAAACAGAAGTGGACAACAGGTAGTAATGGGAAGTGTAAGATATGTAGACAAAAGGCAGATGAGGCAGTGGATCATTGGCTGTTGTGGTACGATGCATGCAGAGAGATAAGGGGAGATTTTTCCAGAAAGTGACACAGGGAAGATTGCAATTACAAGGGTTTAGAAGAGGTTCGGTGTTTAGAGGAAGTGGAACGTGTAGCATGGGTTTTAGGTTTGAAAGGTGGCTTTCTGGGAGGCAGAAAAGGTAATGAAAGTTTTGAGGACTACCTGGTAGAATGCTGGGAGAAAAGGAAAGAAATAATAGAGTTGGAAGGCAACAAGTAAAATTAGAATTCCAGAGTACAGGGAGGGAAGGGAATGGTGGTAGCCCTTATAAGGGCTCCCATGGGAAATGCCGGAGCCTAAGAAGCGGGGATAGGTTGTGTGGGGGAATATTTTCCCCCCAAACGTACAAGGGATGAGTGTAGGGGGATATACCCAGCACCAGGGACCCACCACAGCTGTGAGAGAGTGGGTGCTGGACCTTTGATCTCGGCTCTGTTCCTGGAAAACATGGCAGCCCAAGCTTGAAAGGATAACCATGGGTTCTCCCAGTCTAATCTTCTCCTTTTCTTTTCTTTTGCTTCGTTTCTTTTTTTTTTTTACTCATTTTCTTTATTATTATTATTATTATTATTATTATTATTATTATTATTATTATTATTATTATTATTATTATTATTATTATTATTATTATTATTATTATTGAGTTCGTTCCGTGACATTAGCCGTGGAATTGTCAATCAGGCCATATTCTTTGATCCACTCGCGTTTTAATCCTGTGTTCAGTTCCATAAATCGTGCAACTCGACCAAATTTAAGAATTGGACGAATCATAGTTAACTAGAGTTTAATTAGAGCTTTACGGGCAAGTTTATATTTGAATCTATGTAAAAAGGCAATTCGCTGGCCAGCTTTGGTGGTAATGCGAGTAATGTGAGCAGGATTAATTTTTACTGAGAGTAATACCAAGATGACTGTGTGAGTCTGCCGCAGGTATTTTAGAGTCTCCGAGACGAACGGGTTGATGGTGTGGTTTAGCAAGTTTGATTGACTTGAATATGACTTAAGAGACTTCAAAGCATTAAAAATACCACACCAAAACTTTCCCCAGTTATATATAATGGAGAGATTAATGTTCAGATGAGTAGAGGATTCGATTTAGTTATTAACAATTTCGAGTAGACTGGTATCATCAGCAAAAAGTCTGAAATCACATGTAATATGTCAGCTAGGTCATTAACATAGACCATAAACAGAAATGGGACCAAAATTGCTGACTCAGTCTAACAAGTTAGTAATGGTCCACTTTAATTCTTAACCAAACAGATTTATAACTCTAAATATAGCATAATTTGTTATTTGAGTCACATTTGTTTAATTGTTTGGTTAGTTGAAGCATGACCATTTGAATTCTCTGCAATGATTTATATTGTCATACTGAAATCATGAAAATAATCTGGTTGGTTTTCACCATAATTTTTCATTCAAAATATATACTGTACGGGCCAACATGGACTTACCTTTGAAAATATGTCAAAAATGTGAGCTACTGTCATCGTTTCCTTGGATTCATATTGCTGTGAACGCCTGCTTTTCCTCTGGATTAGTGAGGCTTCTCTGCCATATGCCTGTGAAAGCATAGAAATATGACGTAACAGTGATGCAAACTGGTCATCCTCCTCATGGACAGTCACTCAAATTAGCTCAAAATCTGGTCAGTTTAGGAATTTGTCCCACCTCGATATTTGAAGTTTTCTTCTATATGCTCGATTATTTATTTGCTGTCCCTGCACGGCTGGATCAGTTGTCTTTAAAGTGAAGTACAACACACACACACACACACACACACACACACACACACACACACGCATGGATATATATATATATATATATATATATATATATATATATATATATATATATATATATATGTATATATATATATATATATATATATATATATGTGTGTGTGTGTGTGTGTATGTATGTATGTATATAGATATAAACACTCAATGCGATGTAGAAGTGTACGCAATATTGCAGTCGTCCCTGTTGCGTTTTAATATGAATTCACATCAAGCGTGGTCATACTATTTGGCTATAAACCGCCCTCATTGCCATCCATATAGCAGGAGAGACTCATCTGTATGTTCACAATACATGTGCGCTTATTAACAAAAGAAACCCCCCATACCAAAGGTACCGGTATAGTCGAAGATTGCATTCATTGCTATGTGCTATTTTTTTTTAAAAAGAAAGTCGGACTGCAAAAGTGAGGAACTCAGAATTCAGAATCATATGTGTAAACAACATGCACACAATATGGCGGTTAACTATTAAACAAAATAGTCATGTACAAAAATTAGGTCACAATGACCCCAACTAACGATATGAAAACCCGCTATTGAAGGGGCCACCTAGGAAAGTTTAAAGAAGGTACAAGAGACACATAATCCTTGAAAAATAAAAAAATATTAGGTTTGTAACCACAAAATAGAAGCAAAAACAAAACAATTAACTCTTACATACATAACAATTAGGTATGGTACATACAGCTTTGTAGCTAATAATATAATTCAAATTTGTATACTTTAAAAAACCAGAATGGTTATGTGTATGAATTTTGTCTTTTATACAAAGAGGGTATTTGGAAGTAGATATGAGGAATGTAGTATCTGATGCAGATTTTTGCTTTTTTTGTCGTATCGGAATCCTTGCCACTCCCCTTGACCAGGTAAAAAAAGAATGAATAGTTATAAGTGGTTCAAACATATTGATACAAATCTGGGAGACTAGGTTTTGGAATGCCTGTAATAATATTTCAATGCTTTAAAACGTAGAATTTCATTAAGTTTTAATATCATAAGCTGTTTAAACAAAAGATCCGTAGGTACATTATATGTACCATATAGACAAACAGCTTTCTTCTGTAATATTAATGTGCAACTTTGACGGTGTCCCCACGCACGAATGCGGAAGTTCAAATGTGACAAGAACGGAGAAGGGTGCATAATAAGTATGATTTTTGTTGGAACATAACAGCTAATTCTTTGGAAAATCCCGATTAAGTTAGAAAACTTATTACCAATTTTATGCAAATTGGCCTTCCAGTTCACATTTTCAGGTACATGCAAGCCAAGAAAGCGAACTGAGTTGTTCTTGAAATTGAAGTACCATCAAGTTTTAATTCTAGTGTAAATTCTGGTTTCTTTTGTGACAAAAGGAAAACTGAAATACCATCAAATTTTAAATCTAGTGTAAATTTCAGTTTCTTTTGTGAGAAGTGAAATATAGTGTACATGTATTTAGTTTTTGGCTATGCTCAATGAAAGCTTATTTGTTGCTAACCAACTATAGACTTGATTTAATTCTATATTTATGAATTCAGGAAACTCACCAGAAACAGAGTCAAAGGTATATTAGAATTTATAAGAGTAGTTCATCAGCGTAGAGAATGGAATCAAATTTTGATGTGGCTATGTGCATATCATTTGTTTAAATTACAAAGAACAGAGGTCCCGGGATAGGTCCTTGATGGACCCCTGTTGTTATGGGTAGAACATCAAACCAAATTTGATCATAAGAAACATATTGTTTTCTAGTTCTAAGATAATCTTTGGACCACTTCAGAGCAATTCCTTTAATTCCATAATAATGAAGTTTGTACAGAAGAATTTGGGGATCTAAGTTATCAAAAGGCTTTTATAATCCCAAATATATGGCAAAAGGTAATTTTCCATTATAAAAAAAAAAATCCATGATACGATCAATTAACTCTAAGAAGGCAGTTTCAGTGGATTTTTTGAAAAATCCTTGCTGACTTTTGGAAAAATGAAATTTTTCATAGAATAATCACTCAACTATTCATAGACTTCTTTCTCCAAAATTTTGGACATGATTGTAATAAATAATGGGGCTCTAATTTTCAATCAAAGTATCATTTGCTTTTTTGGTGAGTGGCATAATTGAGCAATTTTCAGACTATCAGATAAATCTCCGTTGTTAAGAATTGGTTTGTTATCAAGCTAATGGTTCAGAGATTAAAGAGATTATAACTTTTCACATTTTTCCACAGTTTCATTGATAACTCTCGTGCCAACTTTTGCTAGCTCAGATGCCACGGTTTTTGTGAAATTAAATTTATATTCTATAATCACTGCAATTTTTAGACTTTATGACAAAGGAAAACGTTACATCTACGGAAATTTACAAATTACATTATTTTTTCAGTGCTCCTGGACACGACCCATTTGAAACTGGTGCCGCACAAAGCGACTTGATATAAAACACCGTGCGTCACAGGTAAATGATGGTATAATGTCTCGGAGCGCCACCTGTAGTGAAGATAAATATAGATTAACCATGGCCCATAACTTCAAGATACTTATATATCTGACATTCTGCGCACATCTATTGGAACTTGTGCAAGCATCAGTGCTGACAAGTCATAAACATTTCAAGCCTGACAAGCATCTGTCATGCCACACTCATTCAGAAGATCGTGCAAGCAGGACTGAATTAGATTCAAAAGAAAAGAGAGAAAATCTTACAGAATGGAGATACAACTATGACAGCAAGCACGATCTTGGACGGAAGAGATACCTTCACGCGCTGAAAAAAGAAAATGTTGATGCTAAGGAGAAGAAAGACCATTTATACTGCCCCGAGCAATGTGCGTGTAATATGTATACTTTTGCAATAACATGCCGTTCAAACCTAACGGTCATTATTCAATACATCCCAAAGAAAACTAAAATACTTGAATTGAGCGACCCTTCAGTTGAGAATTTGCCAGTGAGTGACTATATGTTTATTCAGTTGAAGCAACTGAGAATATTACGCATATCATCCACGAACTTCAAACATATAGGAAAATATGCTTTCTATGGTTTGGCACGTTTAGAAGAGCTATTATTTGAAACCTCCGACCTCCATAGAGTAACAATGCAGCTATCTGTTGCTTTAAAACACGCTAGAAGTTTGAAAAAGATTGCATTCCATGATTGTCGTTTGAATGGGTTTCCAACAGGTCTTTTATTCCATCTAATACATCTCGAAGATATAGAAATCACCATAAATCACATGGGATCAATTAAAATAGACGAAAGTGCACCACCGCTTGAAAAAGTTGAACGTGTAAATCTCAAATCTTGCAAGATCAATTTTATCCATGCGTCGTTTTACCGCTTTTTCCCAAATTTAGTTTCCTTGCTCCTTGATGAGAATATAATAACAAACATAAGTGCATTGTCATTCAAAAACGTGAAGAACTCAAAGTTAAAAAAACTCACTTTACGATGGAACAATATCAGAAACATATACGATTATGAGTTCAAGTCTCTTGCACAATTAATTGTTTTGGATTTATCTGCAAATCCTCTGACTTCCGCAGGTCCTAAAGCCTTCTTTGGATTAACGCAATTAAGACGATTATTACTTGTTAGAACACCTTTCACCACACAACTTCTGCAACACCTTTGCATTGCGTTCCAGTTCATGAAAGGTCTCACGGAATTGTTCATAAGTGGAATACTGTCTACCTTCCCGAGCGAACTGATATCTGGCTTTGAAAACTTGACGCAAATAGAGATGTCCTATACTGACATACCACAAATCAAAGTAAATAATATCAAAGTGCTAAATTACGTGACAACTCTCATACTCACAAGTGATAAGATTAAAAGTATTCACAAATCGACTTACTATTACTTTCCGAATCTTTTGCACCTTGACGTTAAATATAACAGAATTATTAACATACGGAAAAACCTTTCATTATCAGATCATATTCGTTTAGAACTGAAAACATTAAATTTGGCAAACAACAGAATAGACAGTATCCCCAAACAGACTTTCCAGGGATTGGAAAAAATTCAAAATCTTGATCTGTCATGGAATAAAATTACACATATTCACGACGAAGGATTTGCAGGACTATGGGAACTCCAAAAGCTTGATCTTAGCCAAAATCGTATTAACACTCTTTCTTATGATATTTTCAAAGACCTTAAAGTCCTATCAACCTTAAACCTACGAAGTTCCTCTATAATTAACATATCCCCTGCACAGCAATTTTATCGACTGGAGCACATAACTCATCTCGATATTTCTGGAAATGATGGGGTATCAGTTGATGTCGGTGCCCTAGTTTCACAGACATGCAAGCATTTACAATATCTTAGCCTGAAGGATCTAGGCTTGCAAAACAATGATCGCGTTTCTGTCTTACATCTGATAAATTTAACGACTCTTATAATCAGTCAAAATAAACTTGACACTCTGGATCTATCTAAAATGCCTTCATTAGAAAGAATCGATATGTCTCAAAACAAAATTGAACACATACATGCAGGAATGTTTGGCCACCTTCAATTTCTTCGCACTTTAGACTTAAGTTTCAATCATTTAACAAGGGTAGATGATAATTTTGTGACAACCTCAAGTTTTTTGTCATTGAAGCTTAGCGACAATAAGCTGCAGAAATTTCCACTTCTCTGCAATGCAACGCACTTGCAGGATATAAACCTAGCGAAAAATTCTATTTTTTCTTTAGATGCAGACCGCTTAATATGCATGAAAAGTCTATTACAGATTGATTTGTCCGAAAATCCTTTAATCTGTAACTGTGATCTGATACCTTTTCGAAACTGGTTATATAGTGCCAAAGTATATGTGGTTCACATCGGATCTCCTTCGAAGTACAATTGTACAAACAAAACTCCTTTACTGGACTTTAAACGGACCATGGCAGAATGCAAGTTTCTGGACGTTGTTGCCATTGTTACTCCGAGCGTCGCCGTCATTGTCTTTTTAGCTGCTGTCGTCTTTGTTCTTTATCGTTATAAATGGAATCTGAGGTATGGTTGGTATCTCTTTTGTAGACGAAAGAAAACATTCCGACCACTTTTCGACGAAGACCCATTCACGTTTGATGCATTTTTGTCTTACAATAAAGCAGATGAAGACTGGGCTTTAGGTACCTTGCTCTTGGAGTTAGAACGACAAGACCCGCCTTTTAGTCTATGTGTACATGAGCGAGACTTTGAGCCTGGCAAAGATATCTCTGAAAACATAATAGATAGTATGCAGACCAGCCGCAAAATCATATTTGTAATATCGGAAAACTTTGTTGGAAGTCAATGGTGTATGTTTGAAATGGAATTAGCTCAACACAATCTCTTGTGCAGAAATAAAGACAATATCATACTTATAATCTTAGAAGACGTCCCTATCAAATTGATGTCGACTACTTTACGACTACACATACACACACGCACTTTTCTTCGTTGGACGCAAGATCCTCAAGGACAAAAATTGTTCTGGCGAAAATTAAAAGATAGCTTGCATAAACCTGATACAAATGTCGCTGAGGTGTGAAAGTAAAGTTTATACTTCCTATGGCATCATAACGTGGAAGTGCAGCCGTCTAATTCTGTAGCAAGGAACGGGAGAAAATGTCAAATTCTGATGCAGATTTTAAATCACATGCCGATTTTTATGGTTGCCCGACATACTGTCTATGGCCAATTTGCATCCTGAAATGCAAATTTATTAAAACATATGAGATGCAATCCTTTATTGTGTGTTACCACGCCAAAACCGCAACAACTCGTGCGACAACCTGATCTACGACTTCCAGCAAATGACAGTTTCCTTGTACACACCATTGACGGGGTCACAATTTATATCCTGAAACAAGTTGTAGGGGCCTACGTGTTTTGTGCCTGTCTTTATTATTATACCTCAGGCATTAATGTAGTGGTCTGACTGGCTAATTGGGCGTGTAACAATTTTGACTGTTAACCAGAGGAAAACTACGGTTGCCGGCTGCCAATTTTTGGTCACCAGAAGCACTGCACATTTGACCCGGCCTTGAGCAAACAGGCCTAATTTATGTCATGTAAATGATTGCTGATTTATCAAAGTGGAATGAAAATGACGTGATATATGTTCACATATTGTTCTTCGCATAATTAACGAAATGGTGTCCTTGCCTTAGTGGGACAGAAAGAACTATAAACCTTCAGGATGGACTGTCAGCCCTCATCTTCGCTTCGGGTTGAAAGTCCATTCCTCAGGTTTACAGTTCTTCCTGTCCCATAAAGGCAAGGACACCATTTCCTTAATATTATACCTCTGAAGAGAATCCGCACTCGTGATTGGTCAGTAGGGCGCGAAACAGTTGTTCCTGTTACCTGCTGTTCAAAAACTGCCACCCGACGTTATTTTGCAGCTAGACAGTGCTACAGCTCTGACCCGGCTTTGACGACAAAGCACACATCATAAGACGAACTGAAACCGCGCGCACAAATTCGCCCGGATCTGTCTTCGTAGGACAAGACGACGAAAAGGACTGGCCAGGCTGGCCCTGGGGGCGGGGGGGGGGGGCAGGGTAGTTGGTGTCGATAAGGGTATGAAGGCGCCCTAGAAGGGTGAGACCTTATCTTCTATTATTTTCTACATGCGATTTTAACCCCAAACAAGGGGGTCAAATTCTACATTTTGCATAAAAATGAACTCAGAATTCTTTCATTTATGACCAACAAATGGTATAATACATAAATATTGTGACAACAAGAAACTGTCTAAGTTGGTCAAGGGAGACTCTTGCTATAACTTTATGCATGTTGCTGTCGCAAGAGTCACCCTTGTAACAAGAATTGTGGTTATGAACATGATGATTTTTTAAAGAAGTATGTTACACGTCAGGATGACTAATAAATTCTTGTAACTATCTGAAAATGCTATGGTGTACAAAAACCTTTAGATTAATTATTTTGTTGACAAATGTAACAATCATACACAGTGCATTCATGGTTGTATTTGTTCCAAAAAGGTTTTCACATAGTTTGAAAAACCTTTAAGGCTATAAGGATAGATTTTATTTAATATGTTGTCATCAGTCGAGTTTTTGACTTTTGCAATATCAAAAAGACAGTTTCCTGCGCAAATTTGTTATCAACTCGATTAATAAATAACCCAACGTTTCTTATACATCTAGTATCGTGATTATGTATATGTCTAATAGATACACCCTGTATAGGCATACCTCTGTCTATGCAAATTTATGGCTCGGCAACGGCCAAAATGCATGATATTACACCTTCTATGCAGCAAATAATGGAGTCTCACATAGAAGATGACAGCACCTCTCAGAGAAACCCTCATTAAAAAGGTATTATGTTTCAGTATTTTATCAGAACCATGTGCATTGAGTGACCAACAAAAAGATTATAAGTATTAATGCAAATTTGTTGAAGTACATGGTACAATTATCTGTAATAACAATCCCCCGTTCAAGGTGTATGAAGCACTGTTAATATAAGGGACTCAAACTGATGTGTTTGTTACAATGTATGGCCTAATGTAGCACAATTTTCCTTTGTGGGTGGAATATTTTGTATCCAGGTTGCTATGGCCTGATTAAAGTAATAGAAAATGTGTTACATTGTAAGAAAAGTAGAATATTGTTGGTGCAGAAATACCACGCCTAAAATGCAGAACCACAATGTGTGGCCATGCCTAAACTTGCAGTACATGAGGCATGCAAAGGCATGCAAATACCATATATGCATTAGAAGTTGTATTAAACACTAGGTACTTAACTCTACTTGTTGATATATTCTGCACACAGTATTAATAAAACAGTTTTGTATAAACCCTAAGGGTGCATATGTTTTAATAATAAAAAGTGTTTCTAATATTTTACAATGCAAATCATTAGATTGATTTTTTAAAATTTACTTTAGACCAAGATAAAGTCTCGCACTAATCAGAAGAAAGGGCATTAAAAACGCAGACTGCACGCTCAGGGAAAAACTACAGATGCTCTTCCTGCTGATACTCCAATCCCTGATGATCAGATACATTTTCACTGTAAAACTCCAGGCCTACATCCAAGAGATCTTCAAGGTCCATAGTGCTTCAGACCTAAATAAAAGTAAATTATATATATATATATATATATATATATATATATATATATATATATATATATATATATATATATATATATATATATATATATATATATATATATATATATATATAATTAAAAGGTCTTCAAAACATCAATTCAATATCAGTTAACATTTCAAGTGTTTTTTTTTCATCATCAGTAAAAACTTACTCTTTTTTTAATTGATAGGAAAACAAAATATTTTATCTGCCCACTATGTGGTAGGGGAGTGGGATGCATTTGGATATTTTTTATTTAAAAATTGCCAAAGATCTAACGAATAAACTGTTACCAAATATACATGTATCCACTACCATTTTTATATTACAGGGTTTGAGCGGAGTTGTGCCTGAGCTGCAGCTTGAAATGAGCTAAGATTTGCAGAGCTGAATTTATCTTACCTTTAAGCTCACAGTAAATGTATACACGTGGCCGAGATACTAGATATTAATGATATAACATTACTGAGATCCTGCCAAAGACGAACCGATGGAGAATTCGACTGTGGTAAAATTTAAATTTTGGAAACTTAATCAAAATTAATGGAAAGGGAATATGAAATATATTGGTTAGTTTATTCTCTTGCGTGGAATGTAATCAAAATATATCAGCTATGTTAACTTTGGTCCATCATCAATGATGTGTAATGACCTATTTTAAGATAATATTCAAAGCTGTGTTATGAATATGGATGAACACCAGAAAGCTTCAGACCTCCGCCTGTTTGACGATGTCCATCAAGGGTTCCCTTGTCCCCGTACCTGTTTATTTTGTTTATAGAAATACTAGTAATAGCCATCATGAAAGAACCCAAACATGAAAGGAATTAGAGCAGAAGTTCATGAATATAATAGTAGTCAATTTGCCTCCATAACAGCCTCCCAGAGTCGATAAAGTTACTGATGTGTGCGTTCGTCACGGCTGCTATGGAGACAATATGTCAGTATGATAATGACACTTCACTTCCTATCTAGAAAAGAAGAAAATTTGTTTTCACGGATGAGCATTTTGGGGATTGTAGCAGTATGTCTGAACAGAAAATGTGATGGACAAAACAGACATATTCAGGTTCGAAGTACTGAAAGGGACAAATTATGAAGTGGGTTGATATTCGATGAGCAAACAATGAGGTATTAAGAGTTTAAATTACAACAAATATTGACGAGCTTGAACTATAAACTGTGTGCCAAAAATCAAGAAAAATTAAAATTACACCGAATTATTGCATACAAGAAATTTACCTCAATTAGGCCAAATACTGATCTCAAAATCGTCAGCCAGTTTTCTCCAAAGAAGATAGTGCAGCAGTTTTTCTCCAATTTATTCATAGCGAGATTCTGTACCATTGCTAAAAGGATTGAATATATAACACTTGGCACTTTCATGTCGCAAATATGACTTTTGGATATGTATTTAGTATTTCAGGCATGACTGCTGTAACGTTTAGAAAAGCAGCTCTTATGATACAGCTGATTTAAATACAAACAAAATTCCTCTTTTATTAATGCTTAGATTGGGCTGCCAACCATGGCCACCCAAAGGCAACTTGAGTTGCAATAGGGTGATGAGCTGTAGACAGTAGGCACAAGCATGTTTAAAATGGATGTCAATATGATCATAATCTGTATGGGTGTCACCTTGTTTCACAGAAGAAAACGACCTTACTTCATGTTATAGCACCTTTGAGTGCAGTTGTTTTTTTGTGACAGATGTATTTTCATGCGACTCATCATACTCATCATCATCATCATCATCATCATCATCATCATCATCATCATCATCATCATCATCATCATCATCATCATCATCATCATCAATGACCGGGTGATTTGAGGTGAACGTAGGGGGGTTTGTACTGTGGCACTATTTATTTTTCAGTGACAGATGAATATGTTTGTGAGCCTTTTTAGCATAATAATATATTTGTTTTCAGTCTTCAGGATGTTCCAATGTTGTTTGTGATCGATCAGTCACCACGTATCCATATGGTATTAATGTGGCTACTGTTTACTTGTCTATCATGTAGTTTGATTTATGGGAACACGTGCTAGCTCATTGCCTTGATCATCCGTAAATTAGAATGCACACTTCCTTTAGATTCATCTGTAAATCACAATGCACACTTCCTTTAGATATAGTCTGGCAATAGGAAAGGTCAGAATTAGCTCTGAATTGTGTATTCACCCCAACACACAACTGAATACACAAAAATTTGGAGGGCTAGAGCTGTGTATTCCCATTGGTTTGCATGTTTTTCAAGTTTCCTTGAATAAACTGGTCACTTTAGTAGCTGTGGTTATATGATTTTTGTGAGGTATTATGTTATATATCTAGATTTATTGTGCGACATTTGGTGTCTCTATGTGCAGTAGTTTTCAAGTTATTAAGTTGCAAATAACAATGTAAAGTAATGAGAATACACAACCCTAGCCCTCCAGTGACTGCAGTGCCCTCTTTTACACAGGGCTAGAACCTTCTGTTCTTGTCCTTGCCCATTTCATGGTCAATACATTTTTCTAATTGGAATTAAGCTCCAGTGTTGACACTCATTTTACAATGACAACTCCTTTTGTGGAGTAAATGTGGCATGCTTTTATCGTTGTTGATATCACTCATCATCAAATAAAATAAAACTATGCATGACAAATTGTAAATTTGCAGGTATACCTGCTATAGCTTCGATGTTGCCAAGTGTTCTGCATCCCATCATATAGAGTAATCACATGAGAATTCTTTTAGGTGATGGTTCAATGGTCTGGTCAACTTTCTCTAAAATTGTGTGCACATATGTGTCTTGCCCAAACCAGTAGTAACGACCAGAATCAATGTAAAAGGATATTCAATGCAAAATATGATTCTTGTAATTTTGTCGTTATTAGTCCGGCAGATAAATGCCATAGTTAGGCTGAACCTGCATTTGTTGTCTATAGTTTTGTTAAGCTGATTTGAAGAAACTTTGGTATATACTTTTAAAAAATGCCAGGTGACATCCTGCCACCCTTAAGCATTTTGATATTTTGCCTGGTTTACCCCCTCCCCCTCTAATCGAAAAAATAATGAAAAAACCCGGAAAATATGTAAGCTTGCGATAGACAACCATGTATAGCACAAACCACAAACCTACAGTATTGGGTATGTGGGAACTATTTAACCATTTGTACTTGAACTGACCTTGACATCACATGACACCAAGGTCAACAGATACATTTTCCGACACTGGGCAAGCTGATTGTCAACCCAAATAAACTATACATGTGTCGACGCTAAACGAGCTGTTTGATTTCAAATTCTTTGTGGTTTGTGGTATACATGGTTGTGTATCGCAAGCTAACGCTTTACAAAATTAGAGTATAGATGGTCATTTACAACTTCAAAAATGCATATTGAAGTTAAAACATAAAGCAGGAAGCTCATGATGATTCTGTGCTCTGCTGACTGGAATCTGCTTCTGCAAGTGCAGACTGAACTAATCAGTACATGAAATGTACTAATACTTGTCAATAGTTTACTGAAGATTTAATTATTACCAAGATATAAACCAACATGTCAGTGTGAGCTTTGAAGGTCAATCAAAATCAAAATTAAGAAAACCAAAAGAAACCCCATAGGAACATTCCTAGTAATGTTCAAGAAAAAACACGGGCCCAGGATCTACCATTACAAAGATATAAAACAATGTGTCTGTTTGGCCTTCCAAAGTCACTAAAGATCAAAATCAACAACATCATATGTACATTTCTAGTAAGGTTTAGTAGTAGCCATGGGGCTAAGATCCACACTTACCAAGACATAAGCCAAATATGTAAGACTTGTGGAGTCAGCAGGAAAAATGCTTGAACTCTACTAAACATTCACGGTCAAAACATATATAGCCTGAAGACCCTCTTGGCCAGTCTTATTGCAAGAGTAAAAATATCTTGACCCCCGGTGACCTTAATGATAGGTCAATATCACTAAATGTTGAACACGTGGGGGGGGGGGGGGGGCGCGGAAAGAAGTATTCCCGCACGCACAGACATGACAACAATAAAAATCCTGTCGGCTGAAAAAGCGAAGTGGATTAAAAATCTCGGGCCACTTGGTGGCCAAAAGTTACACTACATGACCCCAAGTGGCAATGTGTTCAATATGGAAGCAATTAGCCAAGTAGACTGTACTTTATGAGTAAAAGAAATTTTGGAGTTTTTTCCATTTTTTGGTCTTATTTTTATATGTTTTGCAAAAATGCGTAAAAATTATGAACTATAAGTAGATTATTGCATTATTATCTTTTTTGCAAACTTGGTACAAAACCAACTGGGGAACATCCATGTGCAAAATCAAATGAAAGAAAAAAAAATGCAACATCATCATCTTCACGTAGATGGTACAGGCCCACCCAGGTAACAACTGTCTTAAAATCAAAGCATTCCTTAAAACCATTTTGACAATATTACAATACATGCACTGTATTGCTACATGCCTGCACTATTGTAGTGCTACCGACACATTGTCCCAAAATCTGATGTCCCTTAGCTTTATAAAAAATTAACATATCCTCATTATTTTCGCCAACTTGCATCATCTTTTGTCAGATTATATCATAGCACTTTGAGCAATTCTATTTAGACATTCTGGCGATAAAGACAAAAATAGCCTCAGTGCACAGATTTCATACAAAATAGGAAAACACGCAGTGCCACAGAATGTTCAAACTGTGAAATACATGACCTCTGGTGACTCTGTTTGCAGTATCAAAGCAATTGGCTCAGCGATTTTTGAGAAGAAATTTCACTTTTTAAATAAAATAAAATAAAAATATTCATCAAAAAATTAAAAAAAAATATTGCATCATCATCTCCTTCTTGAACTTGGTAGAGAACCACCTACGGAGTATCCATTTTCAAAATCAAAACATTGCCTGAAACGATTTTTTAGAAGTGGAAAATGTATGGGTGTAACGGATGGACGCAAACGGATTTTATCAAAGCTTAAACTAAAGAAAGTTATCTTTTCTATCTTTAAGTAAAATGGAAAACACAATATAGACTTGCTTTGCTCCACTTTGTCCATGCAATGAAAGCATGAAAAATCTTTCTATGTCTATCCGTGTTTAAAGGCAGAGACCTCCAATTGTGTATCCACTTATGTGTCTCTATCTTTTGAAAATAAAATTGCCCAAATCAAATACAATACAGAGAGAGTCCTTGCATAAAGGAAAACCCATTTCCACATCCACATCGTCATTCACATAATCCCACATATGGATCAAAATCCACGTCCACACGAAAGTCTACATGCGCATACACTCAAATAAACTGTTACATAAAAATAAAAGATGTACGTATTCAATTTTTTAATCTGTCCCGTGAAAGCTCTGCTGTTTGTGTGTTTCGTTTTGTCCCACATATTTGTAAATGGATATACTGTGAAAGGTTGCCTGGTTGACCAGGTCATAAAATATGGTTTATTTCTTGCTAACTTACTACTCGCTCTTGACCGATGCAGACGAGTTTCAAGTCGGCGTAATTTTGCATCTTAAAAACAGTGCAGTAGCTTACAGTGTCCAGGAAGGCCTCGTATGCATTCGGTTGCCCGCCACCCACGGGTTGATTTTACCGGTACATTTGAGCCTCTGACCACTGTGTGCACTCAAAAGACTGGACAAAGCCAGCTTTGTGTGAAGACAGTACAGGACAACTCTCATCTTAGCAACACTTTTTTACTCAAAGATGGGTCTTTTGGAAATGAATCAGGTCGGCATTCGTGTTGTCTATAAAAAACTCCACGGTGGTATCTTTATCCTTCGAAATGACTGTGCAGGCACAGTCTTTGACATTTTATCAAAATTGGCGAAAGCCATATTTACATCAGTAATATAATAAAACTCCAGTCTACCCCACCTATTTTACCACAGATACCCCACCTATTTTACCACAGATATACCAAAAATGAATTACCTGGCCAATTTAAGAACATGATTTTATCTTCACCTGTTACCCATGCATACTCCACCAGACATTGCAACATTCACCAGTATGCCACCCCTCAATATGCATCTACTGAAACGTGCATATTGCACTCTTGGCCCAATTACAGTTGAACTTCCCCCAGGGACTGCTAGTGCCATTAGCCAAATGCTAATGTTACATTCATTTGGCCAAAGAAATTTGAAACAGCTAATTTATTTTAACATAAATTATATGAGTTAGGTCGAATTCTGCAGTGATCAAGGTTTAAATTCCCGATGTGGTTTTATTGGACGGCCTCGATCTGTCCCCTGTCACCCATACTGATAACAGAAACATTCATACTCACTCGTATTCAGCTTTCTCTTTGTATGTTAAATTATTTTACATTAACCAATACTCAGAAACGTGTCAAATTATAGATTGCTTTGTAATAATGTCTTCTAAATGTACTCGGAATTTTGTATATATATATGCTGGAGAGTTTTGGTCTGCTATGTAACTGACAAGTAAAAAAGTATTCAGTTAAAAGTAGGTGTTACCTGAACAGTCAATCTTCATGTATGTGGTCCCAGCGATAGCGGGTGTTTTACATCCTTTGCAGGGTCATCCTGACTGCATTGAAGTACGGTAATTCATATTTTTCAGACACTGATCCTGTTATTGCGAATTATGTGTTTTTGTCATTGCCAAATTGTATATATATATTTACTTTTAAGCCAAATAAAATGTTATGAACCTTATGAATCTCGAATATACTTTTTGTGTATCAAGTGTTTGGTGAATAAAGATACTTTTAGTGCATAATTTTGTCAATATATCAGTCTCACCTTAAATATTGCCTCCTGTTGTAGAGAGTCGCATAAATAGCCCACTTATACTAACTTATCCAGTAGCAACATATACAACTGTGGGAAGCATACTTCCTATTATAATACGTTAAACATAGTTTATGATAAACTTTGAAATTTCAAGGGAGACATTCTTGGGGCGGGAAGTGGGATATATTTATAGAAAATGACACATTTACAACTCAGTAAAATGCAGAGTCAATGCGTTTTTCAGGGCGTCTTCATTATAGAAAGTGTGCTGAAGGGTTATGTAAACCAGCCTGTTATAATAAATAATGCTGGATTTGCAGGCAAACACATTGAATCAGACAACATTTTAATTGCTGTCAAACGTACAAAATAGGTTACAGGATATATTTTAGGTCACATGCATGATACATTTATTTGTGAGGTATTTTTGGTATACAGTGTTGTTCCGCTAATCATGTTTTTCTGGCATGATATTGCTGAACTCATTCTTCAGTCTTAATAAAATTTATGCATTAAACCGGCGTGCAGTTTAAATATCAGTTCGATGCTCTGGTGTAAATGATTCTGAATATGTGGTGCATGCTGAAGCAGAGATCCGATTTTAATTCTTCTTATGAACCAGTGAAATTTTGCTGTTGCACATATATTTTTATGTAGATAAATATACATACACGTGTTTGTATAATAAGCATACAAACATACATGTATATAGATGCATGATTATATATATATATATACGTATATATAGACAAGCGTATATAAGTGAATCCATAATGCAATGTAGTGTTTACCGAGAGTGGTACTCTGCATTTCTTGGGTTTTACGTAATACTAGTGTTACTAGTGTTACTAGTGTTACTAGTGTATAGTCGTAAAAGGCTGCACGTTGTAAAACGCATTCATATTTTAGGGTTTTTGCTTTTCTCTGACAAATCATTGTACAACATATGCACATAACAGATGATAATCCTGCTCAACAATTACATATTGCCTTTGTGAGAGGAGTGAGGGTAATCTTTCCATATTTATTTTTGCATGCAAGGTATTTTTATGGCAAAGGTCGTGGAGTTGCCAAAGCAGTTTTTTAAAACAATTTTTTAACACAACATGTTTGTATTGGTTTTGATGGTTTAGTTTTTACAAAATTCTACACGGAGACGATTATGCATTCATCTCATGTTCTAAATGTTGTAGTTTCGCTGAAGTGGCTGGCAATTTATTTTCAAAATTATAACAAAATTTGTAACAGAAAGTAGAAGTGCATGGACATGACAGTTTAGCTGATACACATGAACATATGAATAAAGATTCCACACAGAGAGCTACACAGAACACCAAGATTTGAAAGAGAAAGTATAAGTACATCGATGTAATGGTTTCTCTGTTGTTCTTTCTCCCCATGAATTCCATTTTGATGTCAATAACAGGCCTGTTATCACTGTATCAAATTACTCTAATGTTCCTTAACACTTTCAGTGCCATTTTGACTGAGTCAGTAGCTTAGCTTAGCAGGCTTACTGCGCCCAACGAGCCGACATAAGCTGTTGACCTGGAATATTCTCACGGCCTCATGCAACTGTAGGCATGCTATCACTTGAATGAAAGGTCGGTTTAAAAAGAATATTACGTCCGCTCAGAACACTTTTATCGAAATCGGCAAACTTGTGGAAGAAAATGTGTACAAAATGTTGGAAACAATTCCCCCTTTGGTAGCACGAAAATGAAGCATTTTAGGTAGAGATGGTTAAACACATGATCTCCAAACCGGTATAGCAGGGAAGATGTATTTATTTAGCATGTAGGTCTCCCGGGGAAAAAGTTCGATCAGTTAAACAATTTTGAAATGCATAGACTAATGAATTACTTGTCCACTTCCTGGTTCCGTTTTCATTTTCTTATTTGCTAGTCCCATGCTTGTCAGTCTCCAGTGCCTCCATTATAAAGCACCGTCTGCCCTTATTGCTGACCTTGCATGTTACCAGCTGCGGTTGTTCGCCTCATCATTAGACATTGGTATGTATATCTTTTCTGTAGTGTGCATTATCTGCATTTATCACATTCATAAATCGATCTTCTTCTTTCTGGTCTGTTCCAAACTGTGAATCATCTTTGTATTCAGGTTTCCGAACAGGTGATAGATGAAATACTTATCTGTCAAGGGTGGAGCACAGTGTGTGGTGCAATACTAATTATCTTCTGGTGTGCCCCTTGTCTTCGTTGAGGTATGTGTTTGGTCTGTATATTGGTATACATACATGCATACATACATATATACATACATACATACATACATACACAGGGTCCGTTGCGATATATATTTTGTCTGTGTATAGGTATACATACATACATACATGCATACATACATACATACAAACATACATAGGGTCCGTTGCGATAAATATGGTGTCTGTGTAGAGGTATACATACATACATACATAGATACATACATACATACATACATACATACATATAAGACAATGTGCCTTGAATAGACTCCAATTCAGACAAATTACTTTGGGATAAATTAACTGTGTTCATTCCGCACATAAGACAGCGAACTCCGGCCATTTTCGACATATAAGATTTAGCCTGAGAAATCATAACCGGGGTAGTTCATTCCCGAATAAGCATACCTATACTTGAAGATATCCCGCCTAGAGGTGGCACATCTTTTATTCACATGGCTATTGCAAAAACATCTAGAAGAAAAAGTAACATAAATAACAAGGCGTGGGAAATTTTCCTGGACAAAAAGAGATGGCTACCACCTACAACCATACACTTTATTTGGAATGTCAGAAAGTGAAATGCCAATTACGAGCATAATATAAAACGTTAATTAAAGATTATAGACCCGACATGATGGACGAGACAAGAGTAATATCATCAGCATAAGCAAAACTGTTCTAGTTATCATCGCCGATACGAACTGCATAGTTAGCCTCCTGAAGTTGACACAGCAGATCATTAATAAATAGATTAAAGAACTGAGGTGAGAGAGAACTCCCCTGAGGGGTACCACAGTTAACTTTAAAACATTCACTGTAAGTACGATTCCATTTAATAAATGCAGACATGTTACTATACTATTAATGTTAAAACAGCCAGTCAGTGACTTCAATAGTCTCCCATAATTTATGAAACAGGCACATTACCACATCAGAAACTGAAAGACTGATCTTATCATCCTACGAAAGAGGTGAATCGCCCATAGTTTTACTATAACAGTCTGCGAAGTTGTTAACGGTTAAACTGAGTTTGGCTGGTTTGTCAGATTCCTATTTATTTTATTCCAGAACTGTGACAAATTTCTGTTCTAGGTTTAAACATAATTTGTTGTTCCAAATACATCAAATACAGCACACGTGTCTCAGGCAAATGGAAAAAGGGCAGAGCCCTATTCAAATCCCTCTTGCGGGAAAAAGATAAAATACAGGACAAAATTAGAACAATTTGATTTGCTTGCCAGCAAATCAGTCTGTGTGCCAAGAAAACTTTTAAAGGTTGCCTATTCAGTATTTATTTAACTCCAGCAACAATATTTTTTCACGTAGCTATGTGAAAGGCCTATAAATTAAAGCTGGAAAGGCACCACAATGTATCCAACTGCTACAACTTTAATTCGTGGTTCATTGAATGCAACTATCCTAAAAATCTGTCAACTGAAGTTTGAATCACACCTCAGTTTATAATAGTTTTGAAGTTACTCAAGATTAAAATTTTGTGTATTCACCTAATTTGCATAAATTGGCATGCTACAACTTTGGTTCATGTTCTTTCGATGTGTCTATAACACAAACCTATAAATTGAAGTTGGACAGACACTTCTATCTGTAATAGTTTGAAAGCTATTCAAGAATTCAATCTTGTTTATTAACCTAATTTGCATACGAAAATGCTACAGCTTGGGTTCATGATTCATTGGATGTGTCTATGTCACAAACTTATAAATTGAAGTAGGATTGACACCTCTATTTATAATAGTTTTGGAGATATTCAACTTTTAAATGTTTCAAGTGCTGCTAATTAGCATAATTTCAAATGCTACAGTTTTTGTTCACTGTCCATTAGATTGACAGGTATCACAAACCTGTGTGTATTATTTTAAATTTTGTGCCTATCTGTAATAGGTTGGAATATGCTGAGCTTCTAAATTTTTGATTGTCCCTAATTTGCACAATTTGTAACTGACATTTAAATATGATGCAGATCCTATTTATTAAATATGATACTAAACCCATTTATACTATGAAGTAAAATTACTACAACAACACCGAATTCCCATGGTTTGTAAATCTGGGCCGTAAAATGACTGCAACAAGTGAAACATGTATACATTGATATACATGTATTTATAAGTGCATGTGCTTAGGTTTCACCATTTACAGGAACATAAAAACATTAACGTGACAATCTCTACTAATATCAACTATTAGGATCACCTAATCCACTGTTATACATAACATTCAACTTCATATCGCTCTTACAGATATCGATGTGTTTAACTATTGCGCATCACCAGCCTGAATGTGTCAGCCAACTTAAGTTGTAAGTTTGCACAGGCGACATCTAACTTCACATGGCTCCTGACAAAATTCTATACCATTGTACTTGTACATGTTTGACTATCGAGGTTCAACAACCTACTAAAGGTGTGTTCCACATTATAGTTGGTCATTACAGGCAGTTTGGATGTGTGTTTGAGTGATTAATGGTAGTGGATCTGAATCTCCCTTTACAAAGACATACTAAACTTTGGTTCATATTTCATTGGATGCTGCTATGTCACTAACCTATTGTTGAAATGGCGCCCCCCCCCCCAGTCAGCACCAGCTGACTGGGAGCAGCTTCAGGAGGTTTCAGACTATATAGCTACCTTGTTTACAAACGGCAGCCAAGCTTGTTTTACCAACATAGTTAGTCTCCCTGGGGATCGAAGGGTAAGCCAGAGCACTCTGCACCACTGCCTCTCTACTGATAGGTATGGAGGCCAGACTCTCACAGTTATCTCGGGTTGCATAACAGCCTGTCATTGGAAACAGTTATCAGCTTGTGGGCACAGTAGGGTGCCAAGAATGTCTCAGATGCACGTTTGTTTACACGAAATTCAATGAATTTAACATAAATTAAACTTCTCAAGTTTATTTGCACGCTAGATTTTAAATTTCCACAAATATGCCTCTAGTTTGCATATTTTCTAACATCATGACTGTTCCAAACAATATGCACATTTTTACTACGTCTTTGACCATGCCAAGTTTGGTACTTTTCCGAACAATAGTGTCTGAGAAAAGCTGACTACATATTGGAACACGGAAATTAATAAATAAATAAATTCATAAATTAATTAATAAATTAATAGATTGATAGATAGATAGATAGATAGATAATAAATGAATGAATGAATGACTAACTAACTAACTAACTAACTAACTAACTAACTAGCTAACTAACTAACTAACTAACTAACTAAATAAATGAATATATAAATAAAGAAAGAAAGAAAGAAAGAATAGAGTATTTTTGAGGAAAAACAAGAAGTCTGTTTTCACACACAGACTTGACTAGACTTGCCCGAGACAAAGTGAGATGACAATCACTATAACGGGACAGAGAGCGAGACAATGAAAAGTCTTATGCGGGATCTTAGCCAGTAAAGAGACTCATGGATGAGCTTTGGAACATCAAAATTACAACTTGCTTAGCCAATACCTGTTGGTTGGAAACGCTCAGTTTCTGAGATAAATTTTTGTACTGATGAAAATCTTTTTGAAATTTTCTTGAAGAGAACTTTCAGGGCAGTCGTATAACACAGTTTTTAAAGTAAAAGGAGCATAAGGAGAAATCATGGTACGAAGCGATGATCCCTTAACAGCATAAGTGGGGCAGTTAACGAAGTAATGCCAAGCATCTTCACCAGATAAACCGCAGGTACATAACGGCGTATCCTTCACACGGATCCTCAACAAGTGTAAATTTAATTGACTAGCACCAAGACGGAGGCGGGTGTGTTGGACTGAGAGAAATCTACTAGCATAATTTTACAGTTCAGGAAACTTTATGACGCGGATGACTGACCCCGAAATATTCAATTTTAATGTTTTGATGGACACAGAATTCCTAATTTCGAGAGGTCACTGATTGCATAATCTAGCAGTTGAGGGGAAAAAGAGTTATCAAATGATTTAGTACGAGCCCAAAAATCGGGAAGATTGAGTTGCTGTTGAGTATAATAGGGTTGGCTACCCAAAGTAGAAGCAGTACTAAGGAGAAAGCATAATGAATCGGGAACGAGCTTATTAACAAGTTTATACATCACTGTTAACTTAGATATTTCTCTGCATTTGGTTATAGTTAGTCACCCGATTTCCTCGTATAATTAAGCATTGCTCGTTCCATACATTGCACCAGCGACAGTGCGAGCAGCATCCAGCTGGATGCTTTCCAGTTTTTCTTCGTCATGTACTGTGCACTACCATACTCTAGTATCGGTCTAACGAAACTAATATAAACAGATTCCAGATTCTGTCTGTCCAGTGTAAACTTCAGTTGACTAAATTTGTTACAAATTTGAGAAATGTGATCAGACTATCTTAAATCCGATAGTATCGTGAGCCCAAGGTGTTTGTGTTTGGTATTATTTTGTTATGTATGACCTTGAAAACGATGATTTACTTTACGAGATATGAGTACAGAATCAGTTTCTGAAGCATAGAAATTACAATTTCGGCTGCGATAATAGGGTCATCAATATTCAAATACAAAGTGGTATCATCGGCAAACAATTGTATATATGATCGGACAAGGTCCACAATGTCGTTAATATAAATAAGAAACATAAGAAGCCCAAGAACGGAACCTTGTGGCATACCAGCACCAATTTTCCCTAGCTTGAGGACTGACCTTGAATAACCAGTCATTGGTAGCGAATTTGTAGATAGCCCGAGAACCATTCATGAAGGTCTCCGTCAACACCTACTCTCTTTAATTTGTACAGAAGTCCACAATGCCAAACTTGATCGAATGCTTTACGAATATCAAGAAAAATGACCCGTACTTCCTTTCGTTGGTCCATAGCCAAGCATTGTTCATTGTACAGAAGTAACTGATTAATTGTCGACTCCCCGGGTATGAACCCTGACTGATCAGCAGACATAACAATATTATCGCAAAAAAAAAAAAAAAAAAAAAAAAAAAAAAAAAAATGATTGAAAGCTATCTTTTCAAGTACCTTCCCAACACAACTGACTACCGACACTGACCTGTAATTGTAACATGGATTTTTCAAGGTCTTTCTTATAAAGTGGAGAAACGTTAGCAGTGTTTATAACACAGGATTCACAAAAATCCTACACCAGTTGACCGGGGCTCTGGGGGCCGGCAAGGCTCCCAGCAGGGGGTGGGGGTGGGGTACGCTGTATGGAAGCTCCTAGAAAATACTCATTTTGTATCCTAAAATGCTTTTTTTTCTGCTACAGATTTCCATCATTTGTAATAATGAAAATCTCAGCAATATGCTATAATGAAGAACAAAGTCATTTTTAACACATACATTAATTTACCTGAACAAAATGAAACCCTACTTTCATATTGTGATCATCTGTACATTGCATAATTTATCAAACAGTTTTAGTCATATGCAATATTTGTAACAACATTGTAAATGTATTTATGGAGACAAGGTCCATGTCATGCTGAAACTCTACATTTTTTCTTTTTTTTTTTTTCAACATGGTCACTTCTTGTAGGTGAAAGAGGTCGATTTTCTCCCTTCTGTTGTTCCTGCACAGTACTTACTTCCTTCTGTTTGGCATTGGTAGCCACTAACTCTTTCTTTAGCTCTTGTAGCTTATGCATGTAAAGGCCAACTGTCTCTTTTGCTTACCTTCTTTTATTGAAACCACTTCTGCTTCTTTGTCCACAGTGGCTTTGCGCTGCTCAAGATGAGCTTTCCATCTTGAAGGTGTGGCAGCATAAGCTTTGCATATTTGCGGTGTGATTTTACTGTGCACATGTAAACAAGCACAGATATACTTTACATTGTTCCTTATGAGCATGTGGGCATCAATAGTTTCCTGCGCCATTTTGGTCATCTTTAGGGTCAGCATTTCTTTTTCTATGCTGAGTGCTTGCTCTACTTCAGCTGTAGAGTACTGAATACTAAACATAGCTGTTGCCAGCTTATAAAGAAGGGGACATCGTGGCACAAAGACCATGGAATCATTTTGGACTTTCATGATCTGAAGTCCGCCAACCTTTGCCCAGTATGTCAACACATCCAGAATGATTTCCTTCCCTGTTTACGTTTCCACTTCTTTGACCACTTTTGTGGTATGTCCCCCAAAGTAGCCCCCTGGTTATCTCTTATCTCATCACCTAACTCGTCCCTTTTTACAAACGGAACCATATTTGCAAATTTCTTTTGCAAATACATGAATTTACAGCTGAGAGTTTCATCAAACCCGTTTGGCAGGCGATTACAATGTTGCTTGTGAGCTGGATCTTGCAATAGATCACCTTCTCTGCACACTTGATGTTGAAATTCTTGACAGTGCATTGCTCTGCTCTTCCAACCCCATATCTTCCATAAATAGTTTCACAGGTGTCAGCAGAACAACTTTCTTTGAAGGGAAAGGTTTGTTTTCATTTTTGTAAGCAACATCCACCAAGTGCTTGTAACTTTCAGCTGTGCCTTATGCAGCAGGCCTGACGAAAGTGACGAGATGGTCATAGAGCAATTCCTCCAGTAGTTCATGCCCAACAAGTGCATCAGCTGCTGGCTGTGGGATTTTTTGAGGTCTATCCCATCCCCAGAAAACTGGTCAGCCTTTACCTAAAGATCGCGTTATACCGACAAACAATAGGAAAGCACTGTATGCAGCAGTTATTGTAGTTTTGCAAACTAAAGAAAACGGGCTAAAGAAAGTTAAAAGGTGTGGTAGTATGTATGTTGTGGATGGTATCACCACACATGTTCACTCTTGGATTAAATCTAACTCATTGAAGTCGAAACCAAATGCAGGTTTGTGGGAGCAGCTGATTTCAGCTACAAAAGCTATCACTATGTTCTGGGAACATGTTCCAGGGCATTCCGGCATACAGAGGGAAAGAAGCAGCAGACCGGTTGGCTAACCAGGGAGCTGCAATGTAGAGCCTATATTTCAACAGGGAATCTGCTACAACCACTGTAAATATTTCACATACCACATCTCACACTACAAATAGTTTACCCATCCCACCTGACACCGGATATAACCTATCCACACCACCATGACATTGTGGGTGATTCACACACCATTTCAGACATTGCAGTCACTGACCAAACATCTTCAAGCTGCTTAGTGTGATTTACCAGATAATGATGATATGATAGCATGTAATACATGCAAGGGTTGGATGCATTTGGTTGCACTTTACTTTCTGATTATCAACTTTACATGCTGTCTTCGACAAGTAGGAAATTCCAGTGTCACAAGTGCGCCACCATTCCGGCTGTTTTTCGTAACAGATGTGCCAAGTGGTCACCCTCCACTAAAAGAAATGTGAGTATGGTGACCAACGTAATAAACAATTGTGCTAATCTTTCTCAATCTTTATGAAATGGTCAAGGCTGGCAGGCAAACGTTGCTCCCAAATATACACAGTATTTTCAACCGAATTTCACTAATCAAAACTTTCCTAAGTGTTGGCACATTAACTACCTCTCCACCCTGCATAAGAATGGTGACCCACCTATTACTAAAAATACAGGTATTACAATTGGTAGTGCAAACTAGTTTGTAGCATACTTAATCAGTACTTAACCAAATTTGCTGATGGCCCTGAACTTATTCCTAAATGTCAAATTGGCTACCAACATATAGCCAGCAGAGTAGACCATGTATTTACCTTTACGACCCTGATTTGAGAAATATGTAAACCGCCCTGTCAGAAATACTTGTTCTGTTGCTTTGTTGACTTTAAAGCAGCTTCTGATTCCGTTAGCAGGAAACCACCATTTTATAAATAACTACAAGCTGGCATTGGTGGAAACTTTCATTCTGTAATATAAAATATGTACTCCCAATGTCCAATATGCAAAGTTAACTCGCATATAAGGGATACATTTGTTTCTATATTGGTCTCAAACAAGGCTGTGTGTTGAGTCCCCTACTCTTCAAACCTTTTTATCGCTGATTTACCCTATGTATTTACCAGTGACTGTGATCTATTGTCTTTCATTGCACAGATATAAATTGTTTGTCATTTGCTGATGGTTTGCTAATTATATCCAAACACCAAAAGGGCTGCAACTGGCTCTAAACAAACTAGAGTCTTACTGTCTTCAGCGGAATCTGCAAGTATATTTAGACACGACCAAGATAATGATTTTTAACAAAAGTGGTCACCTCATCAGCAAGCATAATTTTTTCTACTCAGGTTCCGCCTTGGAGCATGCGAAAGAGTACTGTCATTTGGGAATTATATACTCATGAAAATATTTTAGGCAATGCCATATACAAGTGCCTATAATTCCTTATTGGAATGAGTAGTGGGCAAGATAGGTACCTAGATATGTTACCTGATCAACTTTGTTTTTGTTTTGAATGTCATGCATCATTGGCGCCCTTTTGTTCTGCCATGACACTGATTTCAATGTCCAGGGTATGTTGTCAAAATTTGTCAGAAAAATGTTCCACTGGCCATTGTAAGCACAGACCAACATGGAAACCACACGTAACCATTTAGAAGATGGTAAAAAATGTTGTGGGACTTGAGATCCTCCCGGCTGGTCCCAAGCAATGGCTGCTCGAGAGTTCTATGTTTCATGTTCTGTGGTTTTAAGATCAATGTCTAAATACAGGAATGGAGAACTATCCAGAGGTGCCTGCCTGCTTAAGAGGCACAAGAAACTGATCTGTAGACATTCACCCAGCCCCAAACTATCATGTGCGTGATGTACAGGACACTGTTATGCATGACTGTGATATGCTGCCTGTGATTCATTGACTGACAAATTCATGGCAGGTACAGCAAGGCATGGTCAGTGCTTGGCACAGACTCAGCACCAGTTGCACCGGCAAACTTGGCAGGCTTTGTCGTAGCCCATGGCTCCTTCCAGTTAGGCTGAATTTCACTGTCCTGTTCCGTTCCTGACCCTACATCTCCTCGCTCATACTAGGTGAGGTCCTCCTTGGAAAAGGAACAGTCTTCACTGACTTGACTTGCCTTTGTTCTTTATTGTCAGTGATCATTGGGCGTGACCACTATGCAACAGTGGTGATTGTTGAGTATTGGAATAAAAAAGTCATGTCATACAAATTTCACTTCATTTTTTACATAACTCCCCAAAGCAGGATCCATCATATATAGCATTCCCTAAAATATTTCCATGAGTATATATTCACAATAAATGGCATATTCAAGTCTGCTTGTGACAGACTTTGTGACCAGGCTAAGGAAGCTGTATTTAAATTGAAACAGCTGCACCTCAGAGATGACCTTAAGACGACATACAAATTACTTCACACCTTAATCTACCCAATCCTTAGTTACGGATGCGAAATATAGGCACCATATTATCTAAAAAATCTTCATCCCTGCAACTTTATGGCGCTTTGTGAGAAACTACCCACCGTGAAAGTATTAATGAACTTAAATAAATTTTGTTTGGGAGTCCCCAGACAAACTACTACTGTTACAGTTAGGGGAGAGTTAGGGTGCTTTCCACTGCTTGTGACCATGCTTCCACTGGCTGCCAAATATTGGTTGAAATTGTGCTCTCGTGAAGACTGTGGATTGGTAAACCTGACATTCTATGATTCTTTACAACTCAAAGAGAGTTAGGCTGTCTATGTCAAACAACTCTGGTTTAACAGCAACTTACGTACAGTCTGGGAAAACCAAGGTGCCGTCAACTGCAACAAGATTATTTTTGAACTCAAAAATTGTCTTCAGAATAAACTTATACATAGCTGGTCAGCATATATGAACAATGCTGATCCAAATTCTAAGTTAAAAACTTGCAAGCAATTCAAACACAACTTTGGTGTAGCAAATTGTTTATTATCAACCAAAAATTTTCCAGCCAGGAAAGAATTCTGTAAATTACGCACTAGTTGTCATAAGCTCCAAATGGAATTAGGTAGACATACTGTTCCCAAACCACCAGCTAAACTTCCCTTGTGTAAAATTTGTCCCCTGCATTATATGGAAGATGAGAAACATTTTATTTTGAACTGTCCCTTTTATTTCAAAGAAAGGGAAACTCTGTATAATGCTCAGTCTGCCACAATATTTCATCTGCTAACTCCAAAACCAAAAATTCTTATTTATTATGTCTTATAATGATGGAGACGCTGAAATTTTAAGACCACTGCTAGATTTTGTTAATGCTTACCCAGTCAAAAGAAAACTAAAGGTTTCTCCTGTTCAATCTTGATGTGATGGGAAAAGAAAGAAGAAAGGAAAATGAATCATCCCGCCAAGAGAGGGCATTGGTGCACACATTACCACTTGATTCACAGAAGTTGCTTGGTTTGCCGGATTCCTTGATTTGTATACATCATACATTGTGTATGTACCATTGCTATGTTCACTTTGTATTGGATGATGCAATAAAAAGTATTCATTAATCCATACTCATTCGGTTAAAAAGAACTGTAATGTTGCAAGAACTGCTGTTTTGTATAGTGACAACACTCCTGTGGTTTATCTATCTGCAGCTATTATCGATCGGAGGGAGTGAGTTCAGTTCTTCTAACAGCTAATACGCACACAGGGTCAAGTTGAAAGTCAATCAATCTAGAAAAGAGAAAGCAGAAGTGGACAACAGGTAGTAATGGGAAGTGTAAGATATGTAGACAAAAGGCAGATGAGGCAGTCAATCATTGGCTGTTGCGGTACGATGCATACAGAGGGATGAGGGAAGATTTTTCCAGAAAGTGGCACAGGGAAGATTACAATTACAAAGGTTTAGAAGAGGTTTGGTGTTTAGAGGAAGAGGAACGTGTAGCATGGGTTTAGGTTTGAAAGACGGCTTTCTGGGAGGCAGAAAAGGTAATTAAAGTTCAGAGGATTACCTGGTAGAATGCTGGGAGAAAAGGAATGAAATAATGGAGTTGGAAGGTAACAGGTTAAATTAGAATTCCAGAGTACAGGGAGGGAAGGGAATGGTGGAATGAGGCCGACAAATGATATAGAAAGTATATATTTTTGGAAACTTCATGATCCAAATATTTCAAATCCGGAAGAAAATTTAACTTTTTGAGTTAATTGTTAAATATACTTACAGATTTGTCACACGCACACGAAAATTTATATGCATACATACATACATGTACATTCATACATACATCCGTACGTGGGCATACATACGTGAGACATGAATGCATGCATGCATACATGTGTACGTACATACATAGCATTACATACATACATACAGAGCATTACATTAATACATATATACATGCATGCACTCATACACATACATACATACCAGTACATATATACATACATATTAGTTCATACATACATACATACATACATGTGTACGTACAAATATTTGGGGTGAAGGACCCAACAAAGCGACTTCACTCCTAGGTTAAATATCATAAAAACAAATGTTCCTAATATATCAAAACTATATATCAGTTTGAAGGTAAGAGCTTAGAGAATCATTCTGTGTGAAAGCTGCAAATCTATATTCAAAATTGTTAAATTAACATGGCGATTTGGGGAAATCTGATATTTTTGGCATCCTCTCGAAAAATATTCAAGATAAATTTTTCATTTTTGTTCTATAAAACCAGAAGACATATAACTTCATAAATGTATCAGGGATTTTTTAAAAGGTGTTTTTGTTTTTCTAGAATTAAGACACAAAGTTTGTAAACTGCCAATTTCATAAAATTTGCAAAGTTCACCACTTCTAAGAATCTCTATTTTTAGCTCTCAATCAAAACAGAATGGAGTACTTTAAAGAAAATCCCTGATACATTTATACTCAAGAATCTTCAGATTATGTCACTTTTTACTTGATCAAAATCTGACAATTATTGACAGAGTTGATACGATGGAAAGCTCACCCTTCTTTGCCTCCATCCATTGTAGGAAATCCAAGGATAAAGGTTAGCACAGTCCATTGATCACCATGTTAGAAACAAAATCTTCTTAGCTCTTATCTTGAATTGATTGGGGTTGTAGCTTTCAAACTTTAACACAATGTAGATAAAATATGCTTCTATAGATTTAATAAAAAAAACCCCTCAAAATTGGCCAATTTTTGCAAAGGGGGTCCTTCATCCCTTAATACTGTGAGTAACTTCAGTTACACAGACGATATAATTTGATCTCGTGAATAAAAGGCGTCATTGGGGCCAATGAGAAGATACATGTACTCTCCATTGTATTCGCGCAACTCCTAAAGCCTTAAAATAATATAGGAAAAAGATTCTCATCTGGGAAAGATGAAATCACGTCTTCTATGTAAAGTGACACATATCTTAATTACAAGGTCACACAACATTTTTAATAAACTCCCAATGCCACATTTATTATTACAAGTTTTTTAATTACAGCCCTGACATGACCGATCGCTGCTCAAAGGCGTCACGGAGCCAATGTCCTACTAACTCCCTCAGGATACTGTTCATTGTATTCGCGCAACTCAAATTTATGAAAAAAGAACAAACCCGATCTAATTAGGAAACAAAGAAATGAGATTTATCAACTAAAACGACGTATATTATAAATACTAGTTCCTGCGACATTTTAAAAATTAAAATCCCAGTGTCACATTTATTGTTTTACAAATTTATATCCCAATGTGAAATTTATTGTTTTACAAATTAAATCCCAATGTTATATCAGCTTTGTTTTTTATTCTACACATATCTTTTAACCACGTGAACGATGGCTGCCCAGTACTCTTGCAGATTTTTGTCGCCATTATTGTTCTCCCTTTTGAGGCGGGAAATTCTGCGCTCCAGGTTGCGCCACTTTCTGTTTCTTGGCGGTGGCTCTTCCCCTCTGCCCGCCGCTGCAGCAGATATCTCCAGGAACTTCTGCTCATCTTTGAGTTTTCTAATGAAGAGCCACAAAGATGGATGCATTATGGCGACAGCGCGGTTCCATCTCTGATGAAACCCTGTGATAACAAAATAAAAATAAACAAATAAATAAATAAATAAAAAACATTATACACATGTTAAATAGAAAAGAAGCACACTAGTTTCAAATTGTTTTTGGATCAATTATTGCTTTTGAAATTTCGGAATACTTTGGCACGCATGTTCATAAAAACACCAGAGTGTATGTGGTATCTATCAAATAGGCCTAGGTCTAAATGGTGTTTATCATATGTAAAAGCTTGTAAGTTCTGTAGCCCCTAAGCTACCTAAAGAAATGAGCAAATATCGGCATTTTAATGTTAAAATGGTAGTCTGTTGACCTTGTTAATTTTAACCTTTCGATCTTGATTACACCTCTCGGCCACCCACAACAACAGTTTAGAGAATTTACCCTGCTGACGTCAAAATAGGAGTCACGGTCATGGTCTCTATTTTCGATCTGGACTTTAACAAGGTGAATCAACTGTTCAAGTTTTGTGCTCCTACTTTATCTGGTTCTTCACATATCGCGCGCAAAAAATTCGAAGAGATTTGACCTTGGTGACCTTAAATTGGGTCAAGATCATTCTCCTTCGAGCTTGACCTGGACATTTACATGGGTGATCAACTGTAAAAGTTTTTTGATCCTAGCTTATGCATTTTTTTTTTGTTTTTGTTTTTGTTTTTTTGTTTTTTGTTTGTTTGTTTTTTGTTTTGTTTTGTTTTGTTTGGTTTTTCTCTGTGTGCAAACACAGACATACTGATTTTCCCAATACTCTTTATTATGTCTGTGTGCGAGGGGTAAAAGTTGTTTGTTTCACATGGATATATCTCGAAAAGTTTATAATTTGAACGAAACAAAAGTTTTATAGCTCTTTTTATTTTTGATCTGATTGCAGAAACATATCAGCTATTTTAAAGAAAAAAGTCAAGATATCTTTTAAAAGTGAATCTAAGATTCCCACAAACTTTGATATAAAAAATTATATTTGTGTACGCCGAGGCGTTAAAAGAAGAATGAAACATTGGCTCAGTGTTAATTCCGTATGCATATTTTATGCTAGTTTTTATTTAAAAAATAAAAGCAGGCTAACAAACTTCAAAAAGATGATTTCTACCTTCAACGTGGTTATTGGTGCGTGTGTCCTGGTCCCTCTGAAAAACACTCCAGATAGTTGGCGGGAATGGGCCATCTTGATAATTGTTTTCAAAGTAATTAAAAAAATTCCGCAAGGTGGGCTACCTCCTCAACAAGCGGACTGTAGAACGACGTGCTATTAAAATACGACAATTCTGGCGAACAAGAGCCAGGGGCAAGTGCCCCAATGCCATGACTTTTCTAATGACATTGTGAACTTTGCGTCTTCGCCTGCAGGCGCGGGCTAGTCCGAGGTCCTGAACTCGGCGCCACATACTTTGACAGAAGTGGAAGTAGCTTCCGTATATGCCTACCAGGACGACGCAGCTCAGTTTTAAGAGCAAGAAAAATTGACATATCAAAGTCGGACACGACAATATCTGGACTAAAATGATACCCGGTAATCTGTCGCACTTTTCTTTTCACATGATCAAGTAGATGCCTGTATTGGCCTACTGTTTTCCCATCCATTAACGCCGTTAGTAAAGGTAATGCGCGACCGTGGTATAGACCATGAATAGTAAAGAACTGCACGTAGGGGTGTGGCGCCGTCTTGAATGTACCATCCATAAATGTGGTTCTCCATCTTGAGAGCATTCAATAATTTTCACGGGTTGCAAAAATCAGGATGCCGCATTCATTGTTCTGGTGGGATAAAAAATTCATGCCAATTCCAAGTGCTTCTCCATTCATCCTCCAATACAATGTCATCCACTTCGTCAGGTATGGGAGGATGTAAGGAAGCTCTGGACTGGTTCGTGTGAGTCGGCTGCGAATATTATTGAAATCTGGGATATCTTCAGGATCACCTTCTTGATCCTGTAGGATTACCTGATTGTAAACCCGCTTCATAGGTTTAGATGGATCGTTGCGGATTTCTTCCATCTGGTGGGAGAGACGGCTGGTGTTTATCATGATGTTATCTTCGCTGTGATTATGTTCGCCTGTCTAAAAGAAACAAATGAAAAGATCTGCATCATACATGCTTGCTTCAATAGGCCTAGACTCTTTGTTCACAAAAAAAAAAAAGAAAAGAAAAAGAAAGAAAGAAAGAAAGAAAGAAAAATTGCCTGTAAGTAAGGAAAAAATCACATTGGCAAAATGTGAACTGTGATATTAAATTTGTAGGGACATTTTATTATGACTCTTACAGGATACCTTATTAAAGAAGGCCTTTTTTCAAAGTTAGTTTGTTTTCCAGTGTGTCAAATAACTTCGTAGGCCTAGATAAATGGATATGGAAGACCAACAGGGCCATAACGTCGAACAATTGCATTGATATTATTAATTTGTTCGGCGATAAAATAATTTATACAGCGATAAAATTATTTTGATCGGCAGTATAATTAATTTCATCGGCGATCAAAATAATTTATACGGCGATATAATTATTTTGATCGACGATGCATTTTTGTCGGCGAACAGAATAATTTGTACGGCGTGCACATTAATTTGCTTGCCGATAAAAATAAATTAAATAATTATTTCGGCGATCAAAATGATAAATTTAACCAATATAAACACTTGTTTGTCTGCTTTTTGTGTGAGATAGCGATGCTTTAAAGCCCATGTGGCGGCTGCAGCTCATTTTTACGTCCTTTGATTCCTTGTAGGACCATTAGAAGAAACTTGGTAGAGATCCACCCAAGGCACATCCCTACAAAGTTTGAAGTAAATCTGGCCAATATTATTTAAGTTATGATCATTATAAGAAATTCCCATGTTAAACTTTCCTATCAAAACTTTTGCAGAGGTTTTTGAAAAAAAAATCATAAAAAAATTCCAAAATTCATTGGAACATGACCATTGGAACAAACCTGGTAGACACCCACCCAAGGTACATCCCCACCAAGTTTGAAGTAAATCTGGATAAGGGTTTTGGAGAAGAAGTCGAAAATGTAAATTAGCATTAGAATGCCCATTGACTTACATGGTAATAACTAGGAAAGGTGTATTTACCGCAAAAGAGCCGAATTGAAAAAATCATTAAAAATCAGGAATCAGTAGCATTCCCACATAGTGAACAACTTTGTTTGGCCCTTCCATAAGGAACATATCCACGACGTGTAAGCTTAATCTGAGTGACGGTTCTGGAGAAGAAGTCGAAAATAGCTATAACACACGAAAATTCATAAAAAAATTTAGAAACAAACTGCAGCGCTACCTGGTGAAAAAAATTAACAACAAGGAGTCCCTAGGTGTCTTCCTGTGTGGTATCAAAGCAATTGGGTAAGCGGTTTCGGACAAGATTTTTTAAGATTTGTCCAAAAAAAGGAACAAAAAAATCATTAAAAATCCAAAAATCACTGGAGCATGAACATTTGAACAAAACTGGTAGAAAACCACCCAACGTACATTGCCATCAAGTTTGAAGTTAATCTGGATGACGGTTTTGGAGAAGTCGAAAATGTGAATTAGCATTAGAATGCCCATTGACTTCCATAGTAATCAATAAGAAAGCTGCATTGACCGATAAGTAACCGAATTGAAAAAAAATCGTTAAAAATCAGGAATCCGTAGCATTCCCACATAGTGAACAACTTTGTTTGACCCTTCTACAAGGAACATATCAACCATGTTTCAGCTTAATTTGAGTGACGGTTCTGGAGAAGAAGTCGAAAATAGCCATAACACTTAAAAATTCATAAAAAATTAGAAAAATATTGCAGCGCCACCTGGTGAACAAATTAAGAACTAGCAGTCCCAGGAAGTGTTCCTGTGTGATATCAAAGCAATTGGGTGAGCGGTTTCGGAGAAGAAGATTTTTTAAGATTTACCCCAAAAAGAACAAAATTCATTAAAAATCCAAAAATCACTGGACCATGACCATTTAAACAAGTTGGTAGAGACCCACCCGAGGCACATCTCCACCAAGTTTGAAGTGGATCTGGCTGACGGTTTTTGAGAAGAAGTAAAAAATGTGAATTGTGGACAGACGGACGACGGACGGACGATGGACGGACGGACGACGGACGACCGACCCTCGCAAAACCTCAGCTGACTGACAAGTCAGCTGAGGTTAGAATCACTGGACCGTGACCATTTGAACAAACTTGGTAGACACCCAACCAAGGCACCCCTCCCCCCTCCAAAGTTTGAAGTCGAAAATGTGAATTGTTGACGGAGGGAGGACGACGGACAGAGGACCATAAGATAAGCTCAACTGACTGACAAGTGTGCTGAGCTAAAAATCACTGGAGCATGACCATTTGAACAAAGTAGGTAGAGACCCACCCAAGGTACATATAGCCACCAAGTTTGAAGTGAACCTGGCTGGCTGTTCTGGAGAAGTCAAAAAAATGTGAATTGTGAATGGACACAGAATTGGCACGGATGACTGAGTCTTCTAATATCTCAACCTGACTGGTAGGTCAGCTGAGCCAAAAAGCGATTGTGAGTCAAAAAGCCATGTTACAGGTGGTAACTTTACTCAGGAACTTCAATACAAGACTGTAATGTTATAAGATATTAGCACTTCTACTCTGCGGAGTCCTGGACAGGCAAATAGCGTTGGTGAGGTCTAAAACAAATGTTGTGTTTCCTGTTACAGCGAAGCACAAAAGTAGCGTAGGTAGGGATTCTTTTTTTTCCAGTTTTTATAAACTGTGAATCTCTGAATCACAATGTGATATGATGTACTTAAGTTGAGTTATCTGATATCAACATTCTATTGAATTCCAAAAATTATTTAATGTTTTCCTGACAAATTCTTGAAAATTATAAACAAAATTACTCTTGACAAACATTATACTGGCACTGCATCTTTTTGATGATGCAAACAAAATTTTCACGGAGGTAATAAGGTTTCAATCTATTTAAATATATAGTTATTTGTATATTGTATTGGTTGATTGATTTAAAAGTAAATGTTCGAGTGTCGGCTTCCCTTGCATTTTAATGAAATGAAACTAAACTTTCACATTTCAAGTATATTACAGAATCGCTTCAAATATATCTTTGTCTGGCATCCTTTCCTCGTTGGATGACGTGTGGTGGGTAAAAGGCAGTGAAAGATGAAAAATGATACATGTTGGAACTTGTGCATGTCAATATGACAATCTGCCAGAGTAGTAAATGAAGAAATACGTTAATTTTCTTCACAAATTTATTATAATATCTAAAGCCTGCAGCGCTATAATTCAGCGGTTAATTTCACAATCTTTTGACTTGGGGGTGGGGCACCTCAAGTATTCTTATGTGCATGTACTTTGTATTTCAATTCCATTAAATTTATTTGATATCCTACATCCCAACGGGAGCCCCACGGCACGCAGAAATATTGATCGGATCTCGCTTTGCATCGCGTATGCTGGGGCCTCATTTCGGTTGCGGTGAAATTGCGATCGTTTGAACACTCTATCCCTTGCTAGATTACAACAGATTCTGTCATTCTATGCGGACAAAGCTCTGATATGCCTTCTAGATTAAACTTTGGTTTCTTTCTTGTCTATGCAATCCAAAGAGTTTGACACAACAATCACCAGATTCGTCCTCGTGCGAACAGATGACCGTACATCTCCATTTGTATACCCGGATGTGCAAACTCAAGAACATGAGTTAATTCATTCAGCCTTTTAGCAGGGAAGCGCAAGCCCGTCTTCCCGTTCTGTATTGCGGTAACATGTGCCGAAGTTTTCGAACAAAGTCTGCCTTACGAAATAGCCTCTCATAAAAAAGATGTACCCAAAAATTTAACCAAAAGTCAATGTTACCACGCACTTTCTTTCGTTACGGCCGATGTAAACACAAGCGGAACGTCCACCAACACGTGGAGCGATGTGCCATTGTGCGCACGCATGTAATTCTGACTGCATACACCACGCCCATGGGTGATCGCTTGGTCTTGGGAAAGTTCCTTTGTCTCCGGTGGCAGGGTTGTACTGGCATCAAGGTTGGATAATTACGCACTTATATTAGAACACTTGTGTACACACAGATAAGAAAAAGCCTCTTATTAATAGATGTACCCCAAAAATTAACAAGCGACCTGCAGTTAAATTTTCTTCACGACATAGCGGCGCGTTTTTTCGGGTGAAACGATCCCCTAATGAGCAACAGGTGGATATTTTCAGACTTCTGAGAGCGGCCCTTGACCCATATATCAACTTCGCATCAAGTTTTCAACAAAATTGAATTTATTGAGGACTTAAAATGGTTCTTTTCAAGTTCTTCAGACCTGCAACCTCAACAATTGGGCCTTAAACCTCAAATTCCCGTTCAGAAACTTGGATATCCCCAATTTTTTTTTGCATTGCCAAGCAACACGTAAACAAAGATGGCCGCCAAACTGGTTGTTATATCTGTGTCATCAGTCAAAAGTCTGAAATCACATGTAATATGTCAGCTAGATCATTAACATAGACCATAAACAGAAGTGGGAACAAAATTGCTGACTCAGTCTAACAAGTCAGTAATGGTACAGTTTAATTCTTAACCAAACTGATTTATAACTCTAAATATAGCATAATTTGTTATTTGAGTTACATTTGTTCAATTGTTTGGTTAGTTGAAACATGACCATTCGAATTCTCTGCAATGATTGATACTGTAGTACTGAAATCATAAAATTAATCTGGTTGGTTTTAGTTTATTGTAAACACATTTATTTCAACTGGATGACCTAATAGTACAATAAAACTGACTAATCAAGAGGATCTCCAGGACAAAGAAAAAGACACACAAAGTATATACAAGACACACAATAAACAGTACAATACGAGGACAAAATATGATACATTTCGCTGCAAATGATGGCATATTTTGCTCAACGCTACGGAAATAATAATAATAATAATAATAATAATAATAATAATAATAATAATAATAATAATAATAATAATAATAATAATAATAATAATAATAATAATAGAGCGGGAATAAATCATACATAGAGATACGGTATAAGTGGTGGTAGGTCCCGGGAGCAAATGGAATAGGAATTAAAACTGAAATCTACGAGTTTGAATAATGTATAAATGGACAGCTTCAAATATAGATTCATTTATTTCAATAGGTAAATCCGGGTTTCCTTTTAGAAAGTATGACATTAGTATATCACCAGCAAAATGTGTGATAAGGGTGGGGTTTACTCCCGGGGCCAAAAGATGACACACAGTGTTCAACAATTTCAGTCTGTATTCAGTATAGTGGGGGCAAGCGAGGAAATACTGCAAAGTATCTTCCCGAGGGGCATTACAAGTACAACCGGGAGATGGGACAATATTGAACCTAAAGAGATGTGCATTTAGTCTGGAGTGGCCAAGCCGCAGTTGCGTTTGACAGGTTTGCGGAAAACGTTTCCCAAACGATAAGTAATCAGGCTGAAAATCAACAGACAATAAAGTGATTTTCAAAGAGGATTTAAATATATCGAGAGAGGCTGACTGTCTGATGTCAAGTGGGAGGTCGTTCCAAAGTTTAATACATGAGGGAAGAAAAGACTCACGATAGCGCTTGGTACCTAGTTGTACTTCTCTAATTTGGCGGCTGTTTCTAAGATTTAAGTTAGTGTTACGTATTATATAATTAGGGATTAAATCACAAAGATATTGAGGGGTCATGGAGTGAAACATTCTGTAGAATAGCACTAATTTATATATTTGCGGCGATCGGGCAGAGTTTGTCAGCCAAGCTCACTAAGGAGAAGATGACGGGGGGGGGGGGTATGGCGAAGTGCGCCCGTGCAAATTCTAGCAGCTTCATATTGGATAGTTTCAATGAATCAGACAGACCAGTGGTGCAATTAGCAAATAGGACACTTCCATACTCAAGTATCGGTCTCACCATGGTTGTGTAAAGTTTAATTATGGTTTTGTGGGATAGTTTGTATTTGAGGCGACAGAGAAGGGCGAGGCGCTGGTTACATTTACTGATAATGCGGGTAATATGTGTATGCCATGATAAATTACTAGACAGAGTAATAACTATGTGAGTATGTTGGTGAGCTTCAGGAATGGGTGTATCTCCTAGATACAATGTCGAGTGGTCTCGTTTGTTTTTCTTATGGGAAAAGAGGAGTGAGATAGATTTCAAAGCATTAAAGGAGACACGCCATAATTTGCCCCATCAATTTACTTCACCAAGATCAGAATTCATTCTTTCAGCAGATGTAATTGGGTTATTAACTATTTCGAGAATGCTAGTGTCGTCCGCAAATAATTTAATGTCGCATACTATATTGTCAATGATGTCATTAATATATATTAAAAACAGCAGTGGGCCCAGAATGGATCCTTGAGGAACACCAGCCTCAACTGGAAACCATGGTGAGGTCTGGCCACAGATGGTGACCCGCTGAAGACGATTTGATAAATAACTTTTGATGAAATTGACTAAATGGTCAGAGAAACCTAGTTGCCTCATTTTAAAGAGGAGACCATCGTGCCATACTTTATCGAACACTTTCGAAATGTCAAGAAAAACCATTCGTGCTTCATTTCTGACTTCGAGACCATTGTAAATGTCATGTAAGATGGACACTAATTGATTTGCTGTTGAATCATTTTTCTTGAACCCAGAGTTTTTGGGGGTTAGCAGGTCATCTCGGGTTAGATATTCATAAAATTCATGAAAGATAAGAAGTTCAAAAACTTTGGACACATTACAGAGAAGAGATATGGGACTGTAATTTTCTTTGGCTTGTTTATTATTCTTTTTGAAAATGGGACATACATTCGATAATTTCCAAGAGGCTGGAAACTGTGAATGTTGTAAGCAAGCATTGAACAGGAGCGAGAGAGGATGGCAGATGCTAGAGGCCGTATTTAAAAAAAAAAAAATCCTATGCCATCTGGCCCACAGGCCGGGCTGGTTTTTAGTGAGCGTAGGACTTTTTCAACATTGTTAGCATCGATCTGTATAGTATTGAGGCGAGCTTCAGTACTGAGCGTAAGAACAGGTAAGGGGACAGGATCATCTTGGGGAGCAAGTGTGCACTGTTTGGCAAAGTAACTGTTAAAAATCTCACATTTCTCTATATTGCCAGACATCACAGTACCATCGTTGATTAGAGGTGGTATGGTCAGGTGAAGTTTAGATCCAAGAATTGATTTGCTAAGACTCCACCATTTTTTCGGATTTTTATCTTTCGAATCGAGATCTGATCTAAGTTTATCAAAATAGTGACGCATGGACTTTTTGATTAAATTTACAGTAAGATTGCACATTTTTTTTAATAAAGCTGGAATGAACGTTCTATTCTATTATGTACGGAAGGAGTATAGGGACGGGCTAGAAGAGTGAGGCATTTATATCTTTGCCAAGCTCGATTACGTTTTCTCATAAACCTTTTAATGGCACAGTAATCCATGGCTTGTCTTTCGGTCTGACCAATACAATTTTACAGGGAATAAATTGTTTGCAAGTGTCGAGGAAAAGGTTGGACCAAAAGGAAGCTGAATCATCAACTGAGTCGAATACGGAAAGTCCTGTACCTCACGGGGCTTCATGCAAAGTGTTGTTCAATTCATTGAAGTCTGCGCGTTTGTAGTCCCAAATTGTACGTCTGTGAGGCCGGTCAGATGAATTTGATAAAGAGAACGAGCAAAAGATCACAGAATGATCAGAAGTTGAGACAGGTGGTAGAACGCCAGAATTGAAAATAAAACCAGGAGAATCAGTGAACATGAGATTAGGAAGGTTCTGGGAGTACTCAGTTGAACGGGTAGGACTGTTAATAAGTTGTAGCAGGTTATAATGTGCTGCAAGATCATATAAGCGCTGGCCTAGTTCACTATCGGAGTGTTCCGAATCCCACAGTTCACAGCGATCGTTGAAATCGCCAGTAACAATATGCATTTTAGGGTTCATGTCGATAGCGGAGGCGATTGAGTGAGCCAGGCAGTCCAAAAATTGATCTCTGTCTACAGCTAGTTGCCCAGGAGGGCGATAATACACTGTAACAGGACTTTCCCAGAAGTTTTTGAGATCTCAACCCAAATGCTTTCAGTATTTGGCGACTCGAGATCAGTTCGCCTATAACAAGCCATGTTATCTCTTACATAGACAGCTACGCCTCCTCCAGAACCGGGCTCACGATCTTTACGCATTGGTGGCTGATAACCCTGAATTGACAGAAGCTCATCAGGAAAATTTACATCTAACCAAGTCTCGGACAAAGTGATAATATGAAAGTCATTTGAGGCTGCGAGTAAATACAGTTCATCTAGTTTCCCATCAGTTTTTATGCTGCGAAAGTTAGCATGGCATATGGAAAAATATTTTGTTTCTGGACCGGGGTTAGGATGAACGTCAAAAACGTAGTATGTAGCCTGGGATAGTTACGACATGTGTCAAGTTCAAATAAGAGTATCGCATAAATATTAGAAGAATGAGGAATAATATTGCAAAGGACGATACAACTTGGTCATGCATTTGTACAGTTGAATCAGACAATATGCATTTTGAAAGACCATTCCGGTTGTTGAAGAGCCCAATAACGGACCTATATTGTTGGATGCATATACCCATTACGTTGGCAGGAGGATAAATAATACAAGTTGAACACTGTGTGATAAAATCCATTCAAGTTCCGCAATTTTTGAATTTGACATTGTGTCTGAAGTACCGCCGTGAGGAATATAATAAGTAACAAATGAAAAATGAATATACAACCAAATATCGGACCACAGTTAGTTCTGACATGAGCGTGGCGACCAGAGTAATGATAAGGTTTACAGAGTTCAAAACATGTGCATAGTTCAAAATTTACAAATGCATGATAAACTGGGAGTGTACTGCATGTAGAACACATATACAGTGAAACCTCATTACAACGACACTCAGATATCTGACATATTCAATATAATGACACAAATTTTCATGGGAAAAGGTTCATTTTCTTTGTTATTTGACTCATTTATCTGACATATTCAGTTATCCGACACATTTCTTTGGGAACAGATGGTGTCATTATAATGAGTTTTCACTGTAATTGAATTTAAGGCATACCAGTGAAGCGTGTATGCTGTGTCTGACAGTTTTTTTTTTCCACAGTTTGTACTGCATTGTTAAAACTTCGCAAATACGGGACCCAGAAGGTGCGGTGCAGATTGTTATTCCCTGGCACCAAAAAAACGTAAGGGACATAGACTCCGACGAAGTGAATGTACGGCGAAGTTGATTTCGACGAATTGTCCGATAACCGCTCTTGAACAGTATACAACGTAAGTGCCAGAAAACAGTGATCCGTAAAACATAAAACATGTACATAGAAGAATACATAAATAAAGGAAGCGTATTACGTCGAACGGGCTCATTTTCACAATAACTTTCATTTAAAATATATACTGCATGGGCCAACATGGATTTACCTTTCAAAATATGTCAAAAATGTGAGCTACTGTCATTGTTACCTTGGATTCATATTGCTGTGATAGCCTGCTTTTCCTGTGGATTTGTGAGGCCTTTATGCCATATGCCTGTAAACGCATAAAAATATGGCGTAACAGTGATGCAAACTGGTCATCCTCCTCCTGGACAGTCACTCAAATTAGCTCAAAATCTGGTCATTTTAGGAATTTGTCCCACCTCGATATTTGAAGTTTTCTTCTATATGCTCGGTTATTTATTTTCTGTCCCCGCACGGCTGGACCAGTTGTCTTTAAAGTGAACTTGCAAATCTGTGGCTCGAAAGTGAAGTACACCAGGGACGTGCTCTATAGCACGTCCCTGCTGTACTTCTCTCTCTCTCTCTCTCTCTCTCTCTCTCTCTCTCTCTCTCTCTCTCTCTCTCTCTCTCTCTCTCTCTCTCTCTCTCTCTCTCTCTCTCTCTCTCTCTCTCTCTCTCTCTCTCTCTCTCTCTCTCTCTCTCTCTCTCTCTCTCTCTCTCTCTCTCTCTCTCTCAATGCGATGAAAAAGTGTACGCAATATTGCAGTCGTCCCTGTTGCGTTTTAAGGTGCCAGGATGGTTTCAGGTGCGTTGCAGACTCTGCCGACTTTAACCCCGTCCAGCTCATATAAATTGATCATTTCACTCGTAAACTATATAATTTTATAATTGTATGGATGTCTAGATTTGTAAAAACAGAACATCGAATCAATTTAGATATTTATTCAGGCGTTTTACGCTGTTTTGTGAGCGGGTATAGATTCGCAAGTTTATTTCAGCTCGTTCCCACAATATTCAATTTTAAGATCTACAAACTATCTGAAACGATAATACAGACCACACCCCAGGAACCGAATTTTTGTCTAGGGGTACAATTGATTTTATATAATTTTGTAGAATTTTGAAGTTGGTGCTATGATGTTATACAGTTTCTTCATTTTTAGAGTTCCAAAAGTCACAGAAGGAAGAGTTGAAAGGCCAAATAAAAAAATAGTTCCTAAGTTAGACATTTATCTTGCTTTACCCGTTTATTTTGAGAGGATATATCTATCCGTGTTTGATTAACGTCATTTTAAAATTTCATTGATCTTGCGAAAATGGACTTCAGAGAAAATCGCTTTCAAAGGTCATGTCTCTGATTATTACAAGAACGGACCGTCGTGTGAAAATAACTCATTACCTCCGATCGAACTTTTCAGTACGAGTGGAGTAAATAAGAATCTTCAACTTTGATGTATTCTTACAAAGATACATTGTTGTTTTGTGGTATAAAAATCAAGTTTTTTATCTCAAATTTTGTAAAGCCAGACACAATGTTGGTTTTAGCGCTGTGGTTTCACATGCCGCTTCCAAGGATCAAAGGGAGGACATAAAGCGATTACAAGGTCACCTGACCACGGCTCTTACAACACACTGTTTCAAATGGCAGCCGGCAATTGGGTCCACGTGTGGTTTGACAGTTTGTTTAGCAATGTTCACCTGGGTGGCAAGCTTTATAATCTGAGATCGTTCGACCTGGGCCAGGCTATATACTGGTCAGCGTGCGCCACAAGGCAATTGTCCAATTATTTGCGCAACAAGCAACATGTACGATTGAACGTGCGAGGGCTTTTTTGTATCAAGTTTCACTGAAAGTGACCACCAGAAAGTTCGTTACAAATTACGTGATTAATATTGCTGTGCAGTTTCCAGGTCAGTCAACTCAAAGGTTAGGCACCCTTGGAGATGTAAAATATCTAGCCTTTACTGTAGTGTGGTTACAGTTTTTCGAAACAGCATAGGCGGCAGAATACAAGGGTGTGCATGCTTCACCGTAACATCCCGTGTTTTTTTCTGTCATGCGTCATGGATTTTACTCGTATCTGGTTCTGTGTTACAGACTTGTTCCATTTGAACTTTTTAAGATCGCTATCAAATAATCCCATTGCCGCAAAGATGATCGACCTGGTGAAAAGCCAGAGTGGACTCTCCTTTCGCGTGGCCTCCTTGGTTAGCCAAAAATGACTGAAATCACAAATATACCCCACTGAACATTATCAAATAGATGGCTCACAATAGTTTGGAAAACATTAAATTAATTTGCAAACACGGTAATAATGCCCATTGTTTAGTGACGCAAGGTGTTTAATCCTGTTAAGTTTTGACAAGCTTTGAAGTCGGAACGATGGAGCCTTGTCAAGTTAACCAGCTGCTGTGACGCAGTTCACGCTCCATTTAGATAAATCACATCGTGCAAAAATACCTGTAGATAACCAATAATGTCATAAGTCACTGTAACAGCCCCCCCCCCCCAAATGTTTAAGCGGCACTAGTTCCTTTGGTGTGTCACTCCTCGACTGATATGTGCATCGAATCAAGCTAATAATAATATTCTGTGGCACTCCGCTTATTTGACGCGGTCCTGACCAGCTTAGTAGCTAGTCAGGTGGCCTTTAGTGCGAAAAAAAGAGCCTTATCCCACTGTCGCAACTTTGCGCTCGGCATGCTCATAGCCCCTGCTGATGATGCCACCTGGCAGGGTCATGGGAGCCCTAACAAGGGCTACCTTCTCCCTTCCCTTGTTATGTTTGCCCTCTATTCTCTTCCGTGACTAATCCTAAGATATTATTCCTACTCTCCCAGCACTGCACCAAGAAGCCTTTCACTGACTCTAAACCAACTCTACTTCCTGGAAAATCGCCCTTCAATCCTAGTATCCATGCTAACCTATCATTCTCTGCCATGTCCCTTACTTGCTCTAAGCTTTTACACTGCCCATCTCTTTTTCTCCATTGTACAAACAGCTGGTCTCTAAGCGCTCTATAACCTATACACCATGTCATCATATGATCAATGGTCTCATCCACATCGTCCCTATACACCCTGCATTTCCCATCACTCCCATTCGTCCACTTCTGTTTCCTCTTCTCCAGATTGATCACTCCTGCTCTGCCCTGAAATAACAGTCTAGAACCCTTGCTACCATCCCAACATTTAGCCTTCACTGGCTTGTCTACAGCTCTATATGCTTTCAGTGTGCAACTCTCTTCCACTGCTCCACACGTTTCTCTTGAATCACATTTCCTATATACGATTTCCACGCCACTTCAATCTCATCTGGCCTTTTCAACTCATATTTCTCAGCTAACTTGTCTATTTCTTAAGCGTGCCGCCATTTTTCCCCTGCTGTCACTTGACTTTGTTGTTGTCAGGGGCCGGTCAGTTCGGCTGATGGCTGTTCAAACATTTTGGACCATTACCATACCAAAGTAAACAGAAGATACACGTGCAGTGGTCCTCTGAGACTTGCCATAGTTTTTCATCGATTTTCTCATATAAATATTGATTTCTTTTTTCAAACAATGTTTGGTGACCACATACTTTAGGTGTTTATGTTTCAAATAGAGAACAAAAGTCATTGATTTTTTCGGCACAGCCGTCATGGCCCAAACCATCCTGGCACCTTAATTTGAATTCATATCAAGCGTGGTCATGCAATTTGGCTATAAACCGTCCTCATTGCCATACATATAACAGGAGAGACATCATTTGTATGTTCATAATACATGTACGCTTAATAACAAAAGACACCCCCCATACCATAAGTATAGTAGAAGATTGCATTCATTGCTATGTGCTATTCTAAAAAAAAAAAAAAAAAAGAAAGAAAGTCGGACTGCAAAAATGAGGAACTCAGAATTCAGATGTGTTTTAATGCGAAAAAATCAGCAAAGTTAACAAGAATCATATGTGTAAACAACATGCACACAATATAGCGGTTAACTATTAAACAAAATTGTCATGTACAAAAATTAGGTCAGAATGACCCCAACTAACGATAAGAAAACCCGCTATTGAAGGGGCCACCTAGGAAAGTTTAAAGAAGGAACAAGAGACACATAATTCTTGAAAAATATTAGGTTTGTAACCACATAATAGAAGCAAAAACAAAACAATTAACTCTAAAATACATAACAATTAGGTATGGTACATACAGCTTTGCAGCTATTAATATAATTCAACTTTGTATACTTTGAAAAACTAGAATGGCTATGTGTATGAATTTTGTCTTTTAAACAAAGAAGGTATTTTGAAGTAGATATGAGGAGTGTAATATCTGATGCAGATTTTTGCTGGTTTTTTGTGGTATCGGAATCCTAGCCATTCCCTTTGACCAGGTAAAATAAGAATGAATAGTTATAAGTGGTTCAAACATATTGATACAAATCTGGGAGACCAAGTTTTAGAATGCCTGTAATAATATTTCAATCCTTTTAAACGTGGAATTCCATTAAGTTTTAATATCATAAGCTGTTTAAACAAAAGATCCGTAGGTGCATTATATGTAGCATATAGACATGATACAAACAGCCTTCTTCTGTAATGTTAAGGTGCAACTTTGACGGTGTCCCTTAGCAAGAATGCGGAAGTTCAAATTTGACAAGAACAGAGAATGGTGCACAATAAGCATGATTTTTGTTGGAACTTAGTGGCTAATTCTTTGGAAAATCCCGATTAATTTAGAAAGCTTATTACCAATTTTATGCAAATTGGCCTTCCAGTTCAAGTGTTCATGTACATGCATGCCAAGAAAAGCGAATTGAATTGTTCTTGAAATTGAAGTACGTTGTACCATAAAGTTTTAAATCTAGTATAAATTTCGATTTCTTTTGTGAGAAATGAAATATAGTATTTGTGTATTCATTTAGTTTTTGGCTATGCTCAATGAAAGCTTAGTTGTTGCTTACCAACTATAGACTTGATTTAATTCAATATTTATTAATTCAGGAAACTCACAAGAAACAGAGTCAAAGGTATATTAGAATTTATCAGAGTCGTTCATCGGCATACAGAATGGAATCAAATTTTGATGTGGCTATGTGCATGTCATTTGTTTAAATTACGAAGAGCAGAGGTGCCGGGATAGGTCCTTGATGTACCCCTGTTGTTATGGGTAGAACATCAAACCAAATTTGATCATAAGAAACATATTGTTATCTAGTTGTAAGAAAATCTTTGGACCACTTCAGAGCAATTCCTTTAATTCCATAATACTGAAGTTTGTTCGGAAGAATTTGGGGATCTAAGTTATCACAAGGCTTTTTTAATTCTAAATATATGGCGAAAGGTAATTTTCCTTTATAAAAAAATTCCATGATACGATCAATTAACTCTGAGATGGCGGTTTCAGTGGATTTTTAAAAAATCCTTGCTGACTTTTGGAAAATGGATTTTTTTCAGACTAATGACTCAACCATTCATAGACAACTTTCTCCAAAATTTTAGACATCATTGTAATAAATAATGGGGCTTCAATTTTCAATCAAAGCATCAGTTGCTTTTTTGGAGAGTGTTATAATTTAGCAATTTTTAGACTATCAGGAAAATCTACGTTGTTAAGGATTGGTTTGTTATCAAGCTGATGGTTCAGAGATTAATGAGATTATACCTTTTCACAGTTTCATTGATAACTTGCGTGCCAAGTTTTGCTAGCTCAGATGCCACGGTTTGTAACTGTGAAATTAAATTTATAGTTAATAATCACTGCAATTTTAAGACTCTGACAAAGGAACACGTTAAATCTACGGAAATTTACAAATTACATTATTTTTTCAGTACTCCTGGACACGACCCAGCTGAGACTGGTACCACATAAAACGACTTGCCATAAACACCGTGCGTCACAGGTAAATGATGGTATAATGTCTCGGAGCGCCACCTGTAGTGAAGATAAATATAGATTAACCATGGCACATAACTTCAAGATACTTATATATCTGACATTCTGCGCACATCTATTGGAACTTGTGCAAGCATCAGTGCTGACAAGTCATAAACATTTCAAGCCTGACAAGCATCTGTCATCCCACATTCATTCAGAAGATCGTACAAGAAGGATTGAATTAGATTCAAAAGAAAAGAGAGAAAATCTTACAGAATGGAGATACGACTATGACAGCAAGCACGATCTTGGACGGAAGAGATACCTTCGCGCGCTGAGAAAAGAAAATGTTGATGCTAAGGAGAAGAAAGACCATTTATACTGCCCCGAGCAATGTGCGTGTAATATGTATACTTTTGCAATAACATGCCGTTCAAACCTAACGGTCATTATGCAATACATCCCAAAGAAAACAAAAATACTTAAATTGAGCGACCCTTCAGTTGAGAATTTGCCAGTGAGTGACTATATGTTTATTCAGTTGAAGCAACTGAGAATATTACACATATCATCCACGAACTTCAAACATATAGGAAAATATGCTTTCTATGGTTTGGCACGTTTGGAAGAGTTATTATTTAAAACCATTGACCTCCATAGGGTAACAATGCAGCTATCTGTTGCTTTAGAACACGCCAGAAGTTTGAAAAAGATTGCATTCCATGATTGTCGTTTGAATGGGTTTCCAACAGGTATTTTATTCCATCTAAAAAATCTCGAAGGTATAAACATCACCATAAATCACATGGGATCAATTCAAATACACGAAAGTGCACCACCACTTGAAAAAGTTGAACATGTAAATCTCAAATCTTGCAAAATCAGTTTTATCCATGCGTCGTTTTACCGTTTTTTCCCAAATTTAGTTTCTTTGCTCCTTGATGAGAATATAATAACAAACATAAGTGCATTGTCATTCAAAAACGTGAAGAACTCAAAGTTAAAAAAACTCACTTTACGATGGAACAATATCAGAAACATGTACGATTATGAGTTCAAGTCTCTTGCACAATTAATTGTTTTGGATTTATCTGCAAATCCTCTGACTTCCGCAGGTCCTAAAGCCTTCTTTGGATTAACGCAATTAAGACGATTACTACTTGTTAGAACACCTTTCACCACACAACTTCTGCAACACCTTTGCATTGCTTTCCAGTTCATGAAAGGTCTCACAGAATTGTTCATAAGTGGAAAACTGTCTACCTTCCCGAGCGAACTGATATCTGGCTTTGAAAACTTGACGCAAATAGAGATGTCCTATACTGACATACCACAAATCAAAGTAAATAATATCAAAGTGCTAAATTACGTGACAACTCTCATACTCACAAGTGATAAGATTGAAAGTATTCACAAATCGACTTACTATTTCTTTCCGAATCTTTTGCACCTTAACGTTAAATATAACAGAATAATTAACATACGGAAAAACCTTTCATTATCAGATCATATTCGTTTGGAACTGAAATCATTAAATTTGGCACAGAATGAAATAGACAGTATCCCCAAACAGACTTTTCGGGGATTGGAAAAACTTCAAACTCTTGATCTGTCATCGAATGAAATTTCACATATTCACGACGAAGGATTTGCAGGACTATGGGAACTCCAAAAGCTTGATCTTAGCCACAATAGTATTAACACTCTTTCTTCCGATATTTTCAAAGACCTTAAAGTCCTATCAACCTTAAACCTACGAAGTTCCTCTATAATTAACATATCCCCTGCACAGCAATTTTATCGACTGGAGCACATAACTCATCTCGATATTTCTGGAAATGTTGGAGTATCAGTTAACGTGCGTGACCTAGTTTCACAGACATGCAAGCATTTACAATATCTTAGCCTGAAGAATATGGGCTTGCAAAACAATCCATACGTCGTTTCTGTCTTACATCTGATAAATTTAACGACTCTTATAATCAGTCAAAATAAACTTGACACTCTGGATCTATCTAAAATGCCTTCATTAGAAAGAATAGATATGTCTCAAAACAAAATTGAACACATACATGCAGGAATGTTTGGCCACCTTCAATTTCTCCGCACTTTAGACTTAAGCTTCAATCATTTAACAAGGGTTGGTGATAATTTTGTGACAACCTCAAGTTTTTTGTCATTGAAGCTCAGCGACAATAAGCTGCAGAAGTTTCCACTTCTCTGCAATGCAACGCACTTGCAGGATATAAACCTAGCGAAAAATTCTATTTTTTCTTTAGATGCTGACCGCTTAATATGCATGAAAAGTCTATTACAGATTGATTTGTCCGAAAATCCTTTATTCTGTAACTGTGATCTCATACCTTTTCGAAACTGGTTATATAGTGCCAAAGTATATGTGGTTCACATCGGATCTCCTTCGAAGTACAATTGTACAAACAAAACTCCCTTACTGGACTTTAAACTGACGATGGCAGAATGCAAGTTTGTGGACGTTGTTACCATTGTTACTCCGATCGTCGCCGTCATTGTCTTTTCAGCTGCTGTCGTCTTTGTTCTTTATCGTTATAAATGGAATCTGAGGTATGGTTGCTATCTCTTTTGTAGACGAAAGAAAGCATTCCGACCTATTTTCGACGAAGACCCATTCACGTTTGATGCATTTTTGTCTTATAATAAAGCAGATGAAGACTGGGCTTTAGGTACCTTGCTCTTGGAGTTAGAACGACAAGAACCGCCTTATAGTCTATGTGTACATGAGCGAGACTTTGAGCCTGGCAAAGATATCTCTGAAAACATAATAGACAGTATGCAGGCCAGCCGCAAAATCATATTTGTAATATCGGAAAACTTTGTTGGAAGTCAATGGTGTATGTTTGAAATGGAAATAGCTCAACACAATCTCTTGTGCAGAAATAAAGACAATATCATACTTATAATCCTAGAAGACGTCCCTATCAAATTGATGTCGACTACTTTACGACTACACATACACACACGCACTTTTCTTCGTTGGACGCAAGATCCTCAAGGACAAATATTGTTCTGGCGAAAATTAAAAGATAGCTTGCATAAACCTGATACAAATGTCGTTGAGGTGTGAAAGTAAAGTTTATACTTCCTGTGGCATCATAACGTGGAAGCGCAGCCGTCCAATTCTGTAGCAAGGAACGGGAGAAAATGTCAAATTCTGATGCAGATTTTAAATCACAAGCCGATTTTTATGGTTGCCCGACGTACTTTCTATGGCCAATTTGCATCCTGAAATGCAAATGTATTGAAACATATGAGATGCAATCCTTTATTGTGTGTTACCACGCCAAAACCACAACAACTCGTGCGACAACCTGATCTACGACTTCCAGCAAATGACAGTTTACTTGTACACACCATTGACGGGGTCACAATTTATATCCTGAAACAAGTTGTAGGGGCCTACGTGTTTTGTGCCTGTCTTTATTATTATACCTCAGGCATTAATGTAGTGGTCTGACTGGCTAATTGGGCGTGTAACAATTTTGACTGTTAACCAGAGGAAAACTACGGTTGCCGGCTGCCAGTTTTTGTCACTAGGGGCACTGCACATTTGACCCGGCCTTGAGCAAATAGGCCTAATTTATGTCATGTAAATGATTGCTGATTTATCAAAGTGGAATGAAAATGACGTGATATATGTTCACATATTGTTCTTCGCATAATTAACGAAATGGTGTCCTTGCCTTAGTGGGACAGAAAGAACTGTAAACCTTCAGGATGGACTGTCAGCCCTCATCTTCGCTTTGGGTCGAAAGTCCATTCCTCAGGTTTATAGTTCATCCTGTCCCATAAAGGCAAGGACACCATTTCCTTAATATTATACCTCTAAAGAGAATCCGCACTCGTGATTGGTCAGTAGGGCGCAAAACAGTTGTTCCTGTTACCTGCAGTTCAAAAACTGCCACCCGACGCTGTTTTGCAGCTAGACAGTGCTACCACTCTGACCCGGCCTTGACGACAAAGCACACATCATAAGACGAACTGAAACCGCGCGCACAAATTCGCCCGGATCTGTCTTCGTAGGACAAGACGACGAAAAGGATTGGCCAGACTGGCCTTGAGGGCGGGGGGGGGGGGGGCAGGGTAGTTGGTGTCGATAAGGGTATGATGGCGCCCTAGAAGGGTGAGACCTTATCTTCTATTATTTTCTACATGCGATTTTAACCCCAAAGCAGGGGGTCAAAATTCTACATTTTGCATAAAAATGAACTCAGAACTCTTTTATTTATGACCAACAAATGGTATAATACATAAATATTGTTACAACAAGAAACTGTCTAAGTTGGTCAAGGGAGACTCTTGCTATAACATTATGCATGTTGCTGTCGCAAGAGTCACCCTTGTAACAAGAATTGTGGTTGTGAACATGATGATTTTTTAAAGAAATATGTTGCACGTCAGGATGACTCATAAATTCTTATAACTATCTTAAAATGCTATGGTGTACAAAAACCTTTAGATTAATTATTTTGTTGACAAATGTAACAATCATACACAGTGTATTCATGGTTGTATTTGTTCCAAAAAGTTTTCACATAGTTTGAAAAACCTTTTAGGCTATGAGAATAGATTTTACTGAATGTGTTGCCATCAGTCGAGTTTTTGACATTTGGAATATCAAAAAAGAGACTTTACTGTGCAAATTTGTTATCAACTCGATTAATAAATAACCCAACGTTTCTTATACTTCTAGTATCGTGATTATGTATATGTCTAATAGATACACCCTGTATAGGCATACCTCTGTCTATGTAAATTTGTGGCTCGGCAACGGCCAAAATGCATGATATTACACCTTCTATGCAGCAAATAATGGAGTCTCACATAGATGACAGCACCTCTCAGAAAAACCCTCATGAAAGGGTAATATGTTTCAGTATTTTATCAGAACCATGTGCATTGAGTGACCAACAAATAGATTATTAGCATTGATACATATTTGTTGAAGTATATAGCACAATTATCAGTAATAACAATCCCCCGATCAAGGTATATGAAGCACTGTTAATATAAGGGACTCAAACTGATGTGTTTGTTACAATGTATGGCCTAATGTAGCACAATTTTCCTCTGTGGATGGAATATTTTGTATCCAGGTTGCTAAGGGCTGATTATAGAATCAAGGAGGATAAAAAATGTGTTACATTGTAAGAAAATTAGAATATTGTTGGAACAGAAATACCACGCCTACAATGCAGAACCACAATTTGTGGCCACGCCTAAACTTGCGGTACATGAGGCATGCAAATACCATATATGCATTAGAAGTTGTATTAAACACTAGGTACTTAACTCTACTCGTTTATATATTCTACACACAGTATTAATATAACAGTTGTGTATAAACCCTAAGGGTGCATATGTTTTAATAATAAAAAGTGTTTCTAATATTTTACAATGCAAATCATTAGATTGATTTTTTAAAATTTACTTTAGACCAAGATAAAGTCTCGCACTAAACAGAAGAAAGGGCATTAAAACGCAGACTGCACACTCAGGGAATAACTACAGATGCTCTTCCTGCTGATACTCCAATCCCTGATGATCAGATACATTTTCACTGTAAAACTCCAGGCCTACACCCAAGAGATCTTCAAGGTCTATAGTGCTTTAGACCTAAATAAAAGTAAATTATATATATATATTTTATATTCGGAACGAGCGGGACTCGAACCTGCTACCTTTGGCACCAGTCGCCTAGCTGAAATGGGAAACGCACATATCCACTCGATCAAATCTATATATAATTAAAAGGTCTTCAAAACATTAATTCAATATCAGTTAAAATTTCAAGTGTTATTTTTTTCATCATCAGTAAAAACTCACTCTTTTTTTTAATTGATAGGAAAAAAAAAATTTTTATCTGCCCACTATTTGGTAGGGGAGTGGGATGCATTGGGATATTTTTTATTTATAAATTGCCAAAGATCTAATGAATAAACTGTTACCAAATATACATGTATCCACTACCATTTTTATATAACAGGGTTTGAAAGAGTCAATTAGATAAGACAGTAGAATCTTCCAATTAAAACCATCCAAGAAACTATCAAAAATGGTCCTAATTGGAAAGTGGTCTTTATATGGAGTACATGTACACAAAAATAAAATGGGACTGAAAGGTGGTTGCAATAGGGAGATTTGTTGGTTTTGGGGAGTAGAGTAGAATTGAGTGCATGGCCAAAATTTTTAATTTTTAATTTAATCATAAATTTATGCCCCATAACTCTTCGCTGACCTTGTCCTGTTTTCATGTATCATCATGGTTGTATTAATAGGGCCAAAGGGTCAGAAAAGTTGAAAGGTTACTATTAATAGACATCAGTCTGGAGACCCTGTTGTACATGTATCATTGGAGCATTTTGCATAGACTGAGCTGCCAATTTGCAGTGTTGGCCGTGGCCATGGATTTCACCTGGAATCTGAATATTAGGCAGTGTTTTTGACACTTTCATTTACATGGATTACATTTTGCTGTGTGCTTATAAGTGTTTGGATAACAAGGGTGCATTTGCTTCTGTTTGGGTAGCAAGTTAGCCAACATTAGATAAGATACTGAGGTATTTGTGACCTGAAGATAGCGTCTAGTGTTTGTATCAGACACAACTTGGCTTTGGGGGGGGGGGGGGCATTAATCACAGCAATATGGATGCATGTTTCTTGTTAAAACTTATTCAGTTTTGTTAAGGAGACTTCCCTACACTCAACTGGGTAGTTCATATTACTTTTACTAATGACCGAGATACTTAAACGCTGCTTACTTACCACTTGCTGCTTTCCAAATGCTGTCTGTGTGGTGGTCTTGTTGACTAGAAGGTGATGCCGGGATGCATAGAGGTCAAGCAGCATCAATTTTGCATAGACTAAGGTATGCCTGTACGCCGTGAGATATATATGGTAATCAAAGTAGTCTTGTCGGAAAATTTTCATGCACAAATTTGTAATAAAATTTAAGTTTGGCTAAAGTAAACAAATCTTCTACCTTCAATATTTTCAAACATTTTAAAATTGGTTCACTATGTGCATTATAATTGCTACAAGATGTACAACGCACTGCCTTCTTTTGAACCTTTGTTATTGTATTATGTTTGAATCCCAAGGTAAGTATGCCATAATATACATGAGGTAATATTAAACAATTGTATAAGGTAATTTTGTATTTAAGGAAGAAAATGCTTTAACTTATTAATGATGCCAATAGTTCTTGATATTTTGGAACTTTAGCAATATGATTATTCCAAGCAAGTTTCTCATCTAAAGTAAGTCCCAAGAAGTTGAAGTTATCTATATGCTCAATTAAGATATTATATATTAAAATTTCAGATACATTGAAAGATTAATTAGGTTGATGGAAAATCAGAAATTTTGATTTATTAACATTTAGAGAGAGCTCATTAACTTTAAGCCATTCACTGAGGAGATTTAATTCTTTGTTTATAGTAATGCAGCAAGTTTGGCCCTTTGGATTTAAGTATGTATAAAGAGTAGCATCATCAGCATACATAATATATTTAAATAGTTCACTAGCATTTGAAAAATCATTTATGTATATAATAAACAGAGGTGGACCCAGAATAGGGACCCCAGTTGATATCAAGGTAGTATCAGAGATGGTACTATCTATGTCTACATACTATGTATGATTAGTTAAATAATTTTGCATGAGGTTTAGAGGTGTACCATTGATACCGCAATAGCTCAGCTTTTGAATTAAAATATTATGATTTATAATATCAAAGGCTTTAGACAGATCGAGAAAAATACATAGAGGAAGTTTGCCTTTATCCATATCATAAATTAAATTATTTACAAGATCAACAGCTGCCAGTTCTGTTGAGTTACCACTTCGAAAACCAAATTGACCTTCATAAAATAAACTGTTTTCTTGAAAAGAATCATATAGCTGATTGAAAATTACCCTATTGAATACTTTGGAAATTGATGGTAGAATAGATATAGGTCTATAATTTAAAAAGATGTAATCTTCAGCTTTTTCATGTAATGGTATTACTCTTGCTATTTTTAAATAATCAGGAAATATGCCTGTGTTGAGGCTTTGATTAATCATTATTGCATTAGGTTCAATTAAGGGTGATTTAAGCTGTTTTAAGATATTATTAGAAAAATCATCATTACCACAGCTGTTTTGGGGTTTTAACTGATCTATAATTTTTTCAATATCATGATTTGTGATTTCCTTAAAACTGACGTTGTTTGGATATGTTTTGTTAAGATATATTGTTATGGTCTATATTTGTAGGTTCTTCAATTTCTTTTGCAAGATCTGGGCCAATATTTGTAAAATACTTATTGAAACTGTTTGCTATAGCTATTTTGTCAGTAATTTGTTGTCCATCTATTACAAAATAGGCAGAGAAAGATTTCTTTCTATGGGTTCTGTTTAAAATATTACGAATTGCAGACCATGTTGTCTTAATTTTACTCTTGTACTTTTGAAAATTGAAACAATAGTGCTTTTTCTTTGTTAGTCTTATATTTTTCTTTAATATACTGTTATACGTTGTTAAATTTCTTTTAATTTCAGTATACTCTGCTGTTCTATGTTTAATTTTCGTAAGTCTTCTATATAAATGATCTCTATATTTTATGGAAATCAATATGCTTTGAGTAATCCATTTATGCATGTTGTGTTTATATTTATACAATCTCACTTTTTTGGCATATGTTTGTTCAGTACATCAATTAGTATCTTATTGAGTAGATTGTAATTAGTATTAGGATCACAATTTCCCCCAATTTTTTTTATCTAAATTCAATTTGTTTGAGATGTCTATAAGTTGAAGTTCTTGTATTACTTTTTGTACAGAAGCTTGACTATTAATTTTACAGTTAATGAATTTAGGATTTTGTTTGTTACACAATATTGTATTCAGGCACATAAAATAAGGTTGACGGTCAAAAATGTTTTTGTGAGAATTCCTGAAGTGCTTTGAAATTTAAAATCACTTATTCTACAGAGTCAATTGTTTATAAGTGTTCTACTTTTATTTGAAAAACAGGTGGGTAGAGTAATCATTGGAATGAAGCTATTGGAAACCATGGTTTCAAATCAATCATTGAAGATATTTCTTTCATGAACCTGTAGAAGGTTTATATTAAAATCACCTGTTATTAGTATTTCATTATTTACTTTGTTCAAACATGTTAGGGTCTTTTTCATTTCTTCATGAAATTCAGTTAGAGTATCTCTAGGAGGTATATAAATATTTCCAATTGTTACATTTTTGGTTAATATATCTCCTGATATGTCTATAAATTGTCCTTCCCAAAATGGTGTATTTTTAAAAATATCTTTTCTTAACGTATGATTATGTTTTTCATGTAAATATATTATTAAACCACCTTTCTTACCACATGTACTACTCTGTACCAAACAATTATAATTTCCCAAATGTATTAATGATAAATCACTATTGTCTGTAATGTGACATTCCTGTAAACAGATTGCACTGAACTCAAAGCCTTCCTGTCTTAATTCTTCAACATAAGCTGTAAGTTCATCAAATTAAGCCCTTACTGAATCTATGTTACTACCTAACACAGTGAAGCAATTTTCCTTAGATTCTAACAGTTGATAAACATCGTCTTCATATGGGGAGTGTTTTACCATATTGATCACTTGACTTTCTTCATCCTGTTCGTCATTTTCTAATTGAAGTACATCTCGCAAAGAATGGGGTTGTACACCACCATCCAAATTCCTTAAAATAGAATCATTATAGATAGAAGTCATATTGTCCAGCATAATATGTAGCTAACGTATGTGGGAAATATTGATGATAATCAGGTGATAATCCTGATGTGTTCATTATAATAAACCATGTTTCCAATGATGCTTTAATGGTCCAGTTTAATTCTGAATCTGAAAAGTCAAGTTCAAACGCGAGCATATGAGTCGTCATATTCACAACCCGACGATTAGAATAGTTATAGAGATCACTCTGAAGAAATTATGGCGGATAAAATTATGTAATGTATTCGAATCACCTGTCATATGCGAAGACGAAACCTTTTTTGTCTTTGTCTACGGCTACCAAAAGGCGAAGTCAAAGTAGGCGCCATTTTCTACTATTGCTGACAATGTAGTCTCGATTTCATGTAACAAAGGAACTACTTTATCGTAGCGGAGGGTGAAATATCATAAACGGTGAAGCGGTTCAATTTTAAACAAAGCTCTTCCGGGTTTATGTAAGTCTATAGATGAAGTGAAGAAAAGTAAAATCAAGTTCACATATTAAAATACAGAGTCATTTTGTTGTAGTGGGCTCTTTGTAAGTGGGAGTCAATTGTTTCAAAGACTCCTTGGGCGTGATAAGATGTACTTCATCATAGGGTTCAATATAGACGGATCCGCTTGTTGTCCACACGCTTGTGACGAGTCCTTGCTTTTTTGCCATACGTGCGTGATAATAAACTTGACCGTGCGATTTCGTTAGATACTCGTTTATAAAAATGTTTTTGTAACCCTTTTTTCTTAAATCAGTTCTTGCCGCATACAGTTTGCGTTTATCCCAAACACTTTGGCATGTCACCAGTATTGGTCTCGTAGGTATTTCATCATTAACACTTAGCCTGCCCACTCGATAGGCAGAAAATTCACCCATCTTTAAGTTTAGTTTGTCGATAATTTCTTAAGTATTTTGAACTGGATTGTCATTTTCTTCATCGTCCACAACTCCAGATGTCAGCAAATTCTTCAGCTTTCCACTTTGCGTCAAAGCATTAGTTTCCTTTGCCTTTGCTTTCTCTTCTTTTGGGGTCAAAATTTTATGTTTTCATTTAAGAAATGGTCATTTTCCAGAATAACAATACCAAAATTAGTCAGAATGAGCATTTTGTCAACCTTTGCATGAAGAAAATCCAGTAATTTTTCTCACTTTTGAAAAAAGAGGGGTTAATATTCGAATCTGAGTTCATAAAATGGGGGGTCAAAGCTCTACATGTGGTGGATAACAGTGGGTCATTCCCGTGGAGCCTATATACCCACCACTACAGTTGGAGTACATCCCCGGGCCTTGAGGAAACTAATTCGTTGAAAGTAGAAAAGGACTTCAAAGGTACTAAAAGTACTAAGAGAGTGATAAAAAGTGTAACAAAACTTTTTCATGGCTATTTAATTTCTATTGACGCATATATTATTAACTTTGAAAACTACAGCAAAACCGATTTGGACAAGAACTTAATTAGCTCTCGTTGTTTTATGGCTATGTGCGCACTCTTCAGGCCCGTAGCCAGGGGGTTGTCAGGGGTGTAGATCGACACTTCCATCAGCACCAAAAGGTCCAAAAATATACCCTCCTCCCCAATCAAATAAAACAACAACACCAATTAAAACAAAACAAAAACAACAAAAACGGAAAGGAAGAAGGAAGGTGTGTCTTTAATACATGTTTACAATAATAATTAGGCCTATTCTCTTCATAAGGTCCGCACAATGATTCATTCAACCAAGACTAGGCCCACTTTACTTATTAGGGTACCGTCGTAGGCGAGTCCTCTATAGTGATCACAGGTTCCGTCCACTGTATTTAATGAAGGATATTTCAAAGGTTGAGAGGACCGGTTTAAAAGCACCAGTTCCCTCTTGTACGTGAATGCCTGTCTCAAGTAAGGATTGAAATTTGTTTCTCCACATTGGTATTGGAAGATGAATGTTGATGCTTTGGTAGCTCTGGAATCTCTTTGCTGTCATTGTTAGGTTTGATATTCGTGAATATGGGTCATGTCCACATAAGAGTATCATACTAGAGACGTCCGGTGTCCTTCTGCACGATGAGGTATTTGTTACGTCAAATGTAGGCCTATATCTAAATAGATTTTGCGAGGTACTTCAAGCTTGTTGGGTAGGCATAACCCAAGAGGCATATTTCATAAATGTGCTCAAACTTGCATTTTTGGCTACCAGAAGTCTGATACCCAAGAGAAAATTTGGACAAATTTGTCCCAGAATTGTCCAATCATTATTTGTCCAAAGTTTGGCTGCTTAGACTTATTTACCAGGCCACCTATGTAAAAATTTAGTGCAAATGCGTGATGGCGGCCATCCTAATGTACACAATAAAGCCTATGTCTGGACATTGACCAAGTCATGCAGATAAGACTTCTTCCGACAAGATAGCTGTAGACTTCTTGTTTTAGTGGTTTCAGTTTTGTTGAAAACGTAACATATAGAAATGCAATACAAAAGGGGATGCTAGATTTGCTAAATAATGTGGTGCAGACATGGATTGGTGGAACATAATGATCAGTGCATGATGGCAATCTTGATTTACCCAACAAAGCCTGTATGTGGATAAGATTGACCCATTCATGCAAGCGAGGATTCTTCCATCATAGGGTGTATAGGCTTGTTGTGGTGGCTAAACTTTTTTTGGAAAATCTAACATATGGAGATGCATTACAATAGAGGATGTTGGACTTGCTAATTAATGTGATGCAAACATGGAATAATGTCTCATGTCTGAAATGAATTTCGGACGCAAAAACTCAAAAGCTAGGTCTAAGATAATATGGGTAGATGGTATAATCAACGTAGTTTATTTCCAGTATCTTCACTGTAGGCCTATATAGGCCTAGTTTGGGTCTAAAGATCAATTTTGATTTTTCACTGAACCCAAAAAGATACAGCAACATTCAACCTAACTAAGTGAACTAGTTAAACATAAACTGTACCCACCAGGCTTTGACCATGGAGGATTTCCTCCATGTATTGACGTAATTTAATTCTTCACTACATGTTGGCCAACGTTATAGTTAAGTCTGTGTATGAACACAGCCTTTTTTCATTTTTTCTCAAATACCTTATTCTTCACACACAGACTTCTTGTTTTTCTTCAAATTTCTTTCTTTCTTTCTTTCTTTCTTTCTTTCTTTCTTTCTTTCTTTCTTTCTTTCTTTCTTTCTTCCTTTCTTTCTTAATTATGCAAATTAGGGTATATTACTGAAAATTTAAATTTTGCATATCTTCAAAAGTTTTCTAAATACAGCTGCTATTCGAAGCTGTACAAGTGAGACTATTGCTAAAACAAAATCCTATAGCATGCAAACATAGTTGAGTATTTTAATTTCTGCTAAATTCACGGAATTTCTTCACAAAACACATGACATACGCCCACCCACCCACCCAACAGCTGCTGTTTACTGTTTAATACAGTGGTTACACTGTTATGCAACCAGCCATAATTTAACTATGAGGGCCTGGCCTCCATACCTATCAATACAGAGGCTGCATGCCCTGGGCGTATCCAAAAATCCCTAGGGGGACTGGTTGTGTTGGTAGAGTAAGTCTGCATTGCGTAATTGAAATGCGTTTGTATCCTGGTCCCTCTGGCATCTGTGTGTCCATCCGGCATCCATCCTGCGTCCGTCAGTATGTCCCAGCATGGTTTCTGAATGATAACATGAGAAGTCTTTTGAAGTAAGGCTTTCATATTGCACAGGAGTTTAGTCCTCTATTTAGGCTACCTTAAATTTTAAGATTGGTACCCTTGACCCAATTCCCAAGGTCACAGTACCACATAGGTGTATTTGGTGTCTATGATAACTTGAGTAATTTTTGTGCTGAGGTTTTCATACTGCACAATGTTATTATCCTCTGTAAGAGCAAAGCCAGGTTCAAAGATGGATGATCTTGACCCTATTCCCAAGGTTACAGAGCCACATGAATAAATTTGGTGTCATTTCCCCATGATAACTTGAGAAGTTTTTGAGCTGCGGCTTCCATATTGTACAGGATTTTAGTCCTCTATAAGGGCTACCTTATCTTCCAAGATGAGTGACCTTGACTTAATTCCCAAGATTACAGAGCCAACAAATATAATAATGAATAAAAAGAAGAACAAAAAACAGAGAAACTAAACATGTAGAAAGATTAAAAAAAAAAAAAAAGACTGGACATATCAAGAAAAAAGTAAAGCATTCAAATTTTAAAAAGTGTATTTTTTACCTTTTATTATAATTTTTTTTCAAGTAGGTCTATGTACAGATAGCTGCTAGCTTTGCAAAAGGGCCACGCTTGAACTGCACTGTTTATTTAATAACTAGGTAAGAAGAGTTCACAATGTATCTCATTATCATATACCTAATAAAGTAATGAGAGTGTTACGAGCATTTTAGAGCTTTATCACCATAAAGAGTAGCTTCAACTTGGTCGAGCTATACCGGAAAGACTAGTTTTAATGTGATGGAGCTTTGCCCTGGTAAACGAAGTCCGCTATCCCCTGTCTGACTCCATGAAGTTAAAAATGCACATACATAAGCAAAGGATACATTGTTGCAAAGCCCATGACTTACAGATGATAGATAAGATAAAAGTAGGCTATGACCCTTTTCTTTTAATTGGTGACAAAAGTCTGCTTTGACCTGAAATTACGATATGACATCGGTATGCAAAAGTGTGGAAAAAACCTGTTACGGTTCAACCATATTCTGTACTTTTTCGCTGAATTGTTCCTAACATGCGTGCCTAAAAAGCAGCCTACAGGTTTTCTTTATTTGGGTGTGTTTTTGAATTTCAAGACTGAATCTAACAAACTCACAACAGTGACATTAACTTTGAAGCACTATAACGTTAATTTACAGCAACACAAGCAAAGATAAAAATTCTAGAGGACGCATTTTCATCGACAAGTGTAATCCAGTAATTATTTGAAAGCAGTTGACATTTTGATATAACCATTATGATGTTATTTCCACATTTGTATATTATTGTTATATTACATTGTAATTTCTGATCAAAGAAGTTGTTTGTACAATAATTTACACCAAATGGGACTATTTTAGCTTGTTGTATAATCTATTGATCATTTAAACAGAACATACTTTGCTTATGTTCATGTGAATTAGTACTTTTCAGTTCATGCAGCCTGAAACGTGATAGTGTACTTAGTGTACCTGTACATAGCTCGACTACCTTCAGAAATAAAGGCTAATCAAATCTGAAACAAACCTTTTTACTTGATGGACTTTTCCTTATTAAATTGAAACATAGCTACTATTAATATTCTATCTGAACATGGAAATTTGCAGTTTATGCAGTCTTCTTTACTTGGCAAGCACAAGCAACATTTCATATATATATATATATATATATATATATATATATATATATATATATATATATACATATATATGCATACATACATATATATATACATATATATACATATATACACATATATAAATATATATATATATGCATATACCTGATATATGTATATATTAAAAAAGAATATAACATTCAGCTTCAAACAAAAATGTATATGTATCTACCATATCCATATTGTGAAACCTTTTTTAGCATCAGAATGAGAAGGATTTTTAACGCTATGAATATCTTGTTGGTTCATTCGATATAGCATGAGAGCTGTTTATAATATGATAATATTGTATAAAATATAGAGGAGTAAATGGTGATCTTTAAGATATAAAGAACAAACGATTAGCTAAGATGTGAAAAGTCAATATTTCATTCAATTTACAACATAGCATGGAGGATAAAACCCTTGGAGGCCATAGCTGGATCTCAAGCAACTTGGTTCTCTGCAAGGAAGCCCAAGTGAGGCTTCAGAGTCACTTGGCAGTGGTCAGGTGACCATTGGAGTAGGTCATAAGCCAGAGCATGGATCTTGCTTCTCCTAGACCCATAGAAAACAAGTTTTCCACATCCAGTATTTGAGGGAACCCCATTTCCAGTCCCACAGACACTCAAAGGGCCCCTTAAACTTGACTAAAATGAGCAGTAGGTCCTCAGAGGCAGGACCTATTGTGTCACTGGTCTGTCAGTGTAGAAGGATGCGATAAGCACAGACAGATAAGGATCACTGCAGATGCAAACATCCAAGAGGTTGGCAACAGTTGAAGAGATGGCTCATGGGAAACCTCCATTCTCAAGCTCTTGCCTGAGACTTCCAACTGACATAACAGGACATTGGTGATGTCAGTGATGTGCAAAGACCAAGGGTGAATTCCCTTACTGGTGCACCTGTATGAAAACACATTCCATTGAGCCACATAGATAGTTAGAGAAGAAGATTGAAGCCATCCTCTGGCAATTCTATCTGAGACCAATTCCAAGAGGCCTCTGTCAGCGATATGCTCTGAGATAACTGCCAAGCATGGAAGTTGAGCACTAGAGGGTCCCTGTGGAACACGCTTGTCCATGGCTGCACCAGAAGCTTTGGCCTTGCCGGTAAATGCAGCTAAGGCTACATGCTTAGTTCCAGTGGGTCTACCAAGCAATCACTTCAGAGCCGGCCAGGGGCTACCAGGATCAGATTGCAACCATGGGATCGATGCCTCTGCAGTACTCTCATAAGGATCTGGCAGGGTAGAAGGGTGTACACCCACTGATCACTCTGGTCCATGGCTAGAGCATCCAGCACTAGGGACTGGGTGTCTCGGACAGGTGAGACATAAACCTGCAATTTTGCATTCTTGTGAGCCATGAACAAGTCCACATGTGGAGTTCCCCACCTGACCCACATGGCGTGAATGACCTTGGGGGTGGAGCAATCACTCTGTCCCTGGGAATCCAGGTGCCAAAGTGCCCGGATAGGCCAATTGTCAAGATACACATGAATGCACATAGCTAAGTGGTGAAGGTATGCAGCAACTGCCTGCGTGAACCCGGTAAACTCCAGTGGTGCTGTGGCAAGGCCAAACGGCAGCTCTCTGAACTGGTAGACTTGGCCTACAAATGTGAATTGAAGATACTTTCGTGAGGTGCACCGATGTTGTCCACTCCATGGGCTGTAAGGCTGGTGCCACTGACTAGGGGGTCTTTATCCGAAAGGATGGGACTTCCAGGAAGGTGTCCTTCATCAACAGGTCTATGACCAGGCACCATCCTCCATCTCTCTTGTGGACCAGGAAGAGTAAATTGTAAAAGCGGGGTGAATCATGATCCTTGACCGACTCTATGGCACATTTGCTCTGAAGCATTTGAACCACCTTCAGGAGTGCCGATGCTTTGGGTTCCGTGGTGGGTGGTGCAAACTGTGGTTCTCGGCTTAACACAGGCCTGTCTTTGCTAAAGGACAGTGTGTAGCCATGTTTCAGGATGTTTAGGACAAACAAATTATCCGTGATAGACTCCCAGAGCACACAAGTTATGATAAGGCAGCTGCCAACTAGGTGCTGCATGGAGTCTAACAGTGTGGCTGTTGGCAATCTTGAGATGCGTGATCTGGTATACAAGAGTCAGAAACACCAAGGCTTTCCTGTCTTCTTGACCCTGCCAGAAGACTTGCTCTCTCTGGATCACTGTCCACTCTTCCCAGGTCAACACATTCCAGGGGCAGTACAATAGGAAGGACAAGTAGACACAGCCTGGCAAGTACTGTGCTTCAAGCTGAGGCGGCTGAAGATGACAACAACTGGTGGAGTCCGTCAGGGCCATAGAAGGGGCATGGTTGGCAGAGTGGATCTCCAGGTCCTGTGCTTGGTGCAAAACCTCCACCATCTTTCCTTTGAACAGGGTTCTGGAGAAGAGTGGTCCCATGCGAGCTCAACAGTACAGTGGGTAAGGCATCTTCTGACCCTGGCGGTAGGCATCCCTTCACAACAAACGAAGGTTCGCCGCCAGTGAGCAAGTGGTTCACACCTGGTGATCAACAGCTTGTGACAATGAAGTCGTCAGGAGTGCTGGCTGGTCTTACTAGTCTCACACTGCCTCTGTTATCTGTACAGAGCCCTTAAGGTCACCAAGAAGTGACTCCAAAGTGGCTAATGACATGTTGGAGTATGGCACCATGAGTACAGATCCCATGACATCTTCCTCAAACTCTCAAACAGATGCCATGATGGATCTGGGCTGCCAAGCATCAAATTCCTCTCAGTCTAAGTCCACCGGCAGTGGATTAATGGGAAGATCTGCTCAGCACAGAATACCCCCCCCCCCCCAGGTCTGACTTAAGGAGGAGTAACCCCTGTCTCAGGTATCCAGACATTGGAGGATCCACTGGAACGTGTGTACCCCAAGTTTTGGCTGTGAGCTGGTTGTAGAAATAAGCTACAAAGAGAGAAAAATGTATTGGAGTGTGTGCCGCATGTCCTCCAGGGACAAGCCCTGGCAGGAGAACACAACAACATCCAACCTCTCCTCCATTGGTGGGACTGCAGCTTGGTCATCAACCAGGCTCAGAATAAGAGCTTTAAAATGGTCAAAGCCCTTTGAGGGAGCATGCACAGTGTCCATGGCAGCAGGGGTCAAAACGTCTGCACAGAAAAATCCAAAAGCAAAACCTACTCCTCCTCCATGGTGTCCAGGTCCAAAGACTCCGGACTTGCTGAGGGGGAGGGGAGAACAGAGAAAGTCTCATTGAACAACAAGTTATCTGTGGGCAATGGAGCGGCTGCCCATCACAGCAGTGGATCTGTCACCATGCCTTGTATTGGGGTAGCAAGGACTTCCACTGAAGTTGTTGCAGCCACAGATGTTGCCTCAACCAGCTTGGCCCACGAGGGGCTAGACAAGGGAGGCAAGGTACAACCATGTGCTGAGATCTTGGTGCATGGTTCTTCCTTGCACGATCCTCTTCAAGGCCTCAAGGCCAAGCAACAGCTGGCTCAAGGCAGAAGCAGCAAGCTGCCCTGGTGGCAGAGTCTGCTCAGACTTGGCCACAGCAGTGCTGGGCAATGTAGATGAAGAAATAGTCCAAAACCGATGTTCCTCATGTTTGGTGCTCAAGAGAGAAAGGCAGCATGCCTAGCTCAAATGTGGGGACAGGCAGCATTGCCAACTGCTCACTCTGTGGCAAAGCCACCTGAGGTGCAGAAGGGATTGCCATTACAGCTGGTGGGGGAACAGAAGGTGTTGTCCAAACCCTGTACATGCCAACACCACTGTGGCCAAGCCCCACTGATGGCAGAAGGTGCCTACACAGGTCTGGGTGTCTTCTTGCTATTCCCCTATTGCCTTTGTTTACGTACCGAGCTCTTGCAACCGGGTGCTTGGAAAGAAGACCTAGGTGCAGGTTGTTTGCCAGGCAGTCCAGACTGATGATCTGAGAGCTTGGATATGGGCGACTAGGCTGGCCAAGGTGCAACTGCTTTTCTGTACTTCTATAACTTATGATCCAAGTGCTCAGATTGGCCAAGGTTTCCAATCTGGATGCGCCAGTTTGCGGGATCACTGCTTTGAGTGCTCCCACCAGGAAAGCTGAGATCTCAACAGCAGCAATCTTTGCTTGGCTGATTTCTTTGAAGGGGACTCCAAGAAGAAACTGCCTGCCGAGAAGGGACAAGGAATGCACTGAGCATCTTAGCCCTCATCTTCATGCTCTGTTACATAGACTCCAAAGCAAGGGCAAGCTTTGGGTCAAGAGCAGAAGTTGGTGTTGTTTTGGGTGAAGACATGCACCTGTGATGCCCGTGTAGTGATCTCTTGCTTCCCCACGTTTGACTCCCACATTTCTTCACCTTACTCTGCTGTGGTGTTTCTGGTGTAGACACATCTGTCAACAGGGACTGTGGATGAACTGAAGTAAGTCTACACACTTTCCCATAAGCCACATGAAACTGCTGAAGAACTAAAGTAAGTCTATCCTTTTTCTCATGGGGGGGGGGCATAGGTGAGGACTCAAGGGAGTCAGTCATTTTAGCTTGGTGTTAGGCAGCTATGGCCTGCCACCTACACCTCACATGATCTGACTTCCTCCATTCCTGCTTGATGAGCAGTTATTTGTCCTCCCACCAAACCTGACATTACTTGCAAGTTTGCTAGTGAGAGCAGACTTGACCCAACTACAGGCGACAACCATAGCAGTGTGGATAGTCATCTCCCAAGCCACAATGTAGTTGTACTGTCAGTCCAATTTCTGCCCAGGATCCAACAAGGACAAGGATGTAGGCAGGGGGGCTACTGGATCAACAGCTATAGCCTGATTCGAAAAGAAGGCAGTCGCATGGTGTGCACTGCTTTCCCTCTCTCTGTGATCTGTTTGCTAAGACACCATCTTAAAAATCTAGGTTTCAAGCCAATCAACCAGCTTTACTCGGAACTATTTCAGTGGTACTGGAACTTAGCTATCTAGGTCTCCGAGATACTTGGACTGCTGATAAAAGATTTTTTTTAAATCAAGTGAGTGCAACTCAACTCCATTGCATGGGCGTTCAGCCAAGATGCCGAGGTCTTGGCAAATGGTGGTCGAGAGGTAATGGTACTAAGAAATCTGTATGGTCTTTTGCATCTTTGTTCTATTGTGCCATGCCTAACAGCAGATCAAAATGTGGCCACCACTTTGCGTTGGGAACTCCAAAGTTCAGTCCACAGTAGTTGTAATCTGCACATTGATAAAATGTCATTCAAACCTGGAATTGGAACTGTGTAGAATTTAAATCATACAAAACCAACCATAATTTGTAATCATCACTGTGCATTCTCCATAGTAAGAGCATAGTTCATGTACGTATGCAACTGTCAGAGGTTGTGTTTGCAAGATGGGTACAACCCAGAAGTGGGTGTAGCCATCTCATTGCCAAGATCATCTACAGCTTGCCAGGCTGCTTTTGTGGTCTGGCTCATGCGTAATGCTGCAATTGATCTAGCCACAATTATGGGAAGCTGGTGTCGTCGTCATGAAACATGCATCCAGCATGTCCTGTGACATATGTGTGCCTTTGTCATGTTGGATGAATTAAATTTCGCTTAGTGGAAGCACTGATTATCTCTCCAAACGCTTTCCACATTTCTCTGGCAGATTCACATTTAAACAGGTCTCATCTGATGATCAGGCCAAACTGTTGGCCAATTCACCAAAAGACAAGGCCACCAGTCTCGACAACATTCTTGCCAGACAATTGAAAATGGCATTATCAGCCATCTCTGAAAGTCAGCTGGCATATACGTTGTATATGTCTTTGTCACTGGGGACTTTTCTCGATGCGTAGAAAAAGCCCTTACATCAGCTATTCACAGAATTGGTCCTTAAACTGACCCAGGCAAATTTCTTCCAATTTCTATATGACCTCTAATTTTCAAAATCTTAGGGCATATTGTACATAACCAAATACACCGTAACATACACAAAATACTAGCAATCTGACAGTTGGGTTTGAGACCAAAACATTCAACACAGACTTCCCTTCACAACTTCACTGAATTAGTCTTTTATGAAGTTGCCAAGAAAAGACATGTTGGAAGTGTAGCTCTGGACCTAAAAAGGCCTTTTGATGCTGTTGATCAAGGCATTCTTCTATACAAATTATCGCATTATGGTTTTAGATGTTACTTCGCTACAATAGTGCAGGAGCTACCTTACAGATAGACAGCCGATTTCCGGCATGAGTGGTAATCTCTCAAAACTCCAAACTATTATTACTGGTGTGCCCCAACAATCAACTTTAGGTATACTTCTGTTCATTCTCTACATCAACGGCATCAGAACTTATTTTGAACATTCGATACTCAATCCGTATGCTGATGACACCTCCAAACGCTTTCCACCTATGGGAATCAAAATATTGATGTGGTCTAAACTGCATCAATACAGATCTCCAACATGTGCTAAACTGGTTGAGAGCAAACAAACTTAGTCTCTGCATCGGTAAATCTAACAGTATGCTGATTAGTACCAAATTCAAAGAAAGGACTTCGGAAAATCGTGAATTAGATTTAGGTTTGGGCCGGCAATCAATTTATCAAGTAAAATTGTAAATATCTTGGTATTACTCTGGACTCTAGCATGAAATTCTGGACCAATTTTGATGATGTGATTGGTAAACTAAAATGTGCATTTGGTATATTTAAAGAGCTTCTAGATTTGCGTCCCGTCATATAAGGATTATTCATTTTAATACCCCCATTTTACCTCACATTGACCACTGCAGTGTGTTTCGGAATACCAGTTTGCATATACAAAATAGAGGAATAAGAATGATTGAGTGTCACCCAACAGTGCACATCACAGATATGCCTGACACCCTGAAATGGATGAGCCTTAAATAAAAACTTCACTAGAAATTCTGCATATATCTTTGGAAAATAGTCAACAAGAATACCCATGAGTATTTATCTACATGTTTCACCCCGATCTGCACGATACATAATAACAACACAAGGTCAGCCAGCAAGAGCTTGTTTCATACATGTACAAATTGTAACTCATCAAAAACTCTTAATGTGTGCTGGCTCTAAGATTTGAAACTCAATACTGCAGCTTATCCATGATTCGCATTCATATTATAGCTTCAAAAAAAGGTATTTTAAGCTACATTTTAAATAAAATTGAAAGGTTTTAGTTTATGTTTATGTTATAAGCCTCTGTGTGTCAAGTTTAAACTAAATACAGATTGCAGAATAAACTTGCCAAATTTGTCAAACTGGACCTTTGCAACATGGTTTTTTTTTGGACCAACATGGATATTGTGATATATATTGTATTATATATAGCATGTCTTAAAAAACAAGTCAGTACAATATTCTTAGATTTAGTTTTAATTCAAATGTAAGCAATTGATTAATTTTTGATGTGATCTAAGTGGGGCCAAAACTATTGAAGTGCTGAACTGCCGTAAAAAGGCAGGTTTCTGGAACAGTTGGTCTCAGCTGGTACATTTCTGGAAGCTAGCAACCCTATGCGACTATGTGTCATGTTCTTCACAACTTCTTGTTCCTATACTATAAGAACGGGATTCCCCTGATAATATGTAACAGGCCAACCAGTGGGAGCACCCAAACACTCTTACAGAAAGCAAGTGAAATGCCAAAAACAAACTACATCTGTGGTTCAATATGTGGACAAACACATTTACGGCAAGCAATTAATATGAATGGTCATTGTAATTTTGTGAAAAGAACTGTTGCATATGAATGATCATTGTACTTTAGCCCTTTTTCATAGTTTTAATCGAATTTTGCAATTCAGAAGTTACATAATATTTGTGTCACCGGAAAAAAACAGGAAACTTTGGTGTTAAATTTCAACATGTATATTATTAACAGGCTATCATTATCTGGATGTGTACTAGAACAGAAAAAATAGAAGATACCAGACTTGACTGATTTTTCAATATGAAATAAAAGAAAGCTACTTTAATATAATGGGTGCAATACAATTTTTTCATAGCCCTAAATGAATGGCTTTTGAAGTGCATTTTTAATAACCTGAAGAATTGAGACTTGCGTTTTTCAAAAAAATTTACTTTGATATGTAGGCAGATACCTGACTTTTTTCAATGTCAAGTAAACTAACATTGAATGAGTACAAAATAATTTTTATTCCTAAAAATGAATGGCAAAATCTTAGTAACTTGTAGAATTTAGCTGAATATTTTTTATTACACCTGCTTATTTTAGGTTTACTCTCTACTGTGTTGGAAATTTGGGAGAATGACAAGACTGTGTCAGTACTAAATCAACACTTTTATTAATGTATATGTATGCAGTACAATTTTATATATCATGAAGGAAACGGATTGAGGCATTCTTAATTACTTGTAAAATGAGTTTTCCCACCATTTACTTTTTTCAAAGTTTCACTGATAACCGTGACATCAATACACCATTCAACACAAATAGAGTTGAAAAACTGACAACACAAATGGAGTTGAAAAACTGAATTTTCCTCAATATGAAAGAAAGTGAAAGTAGTTGAAAATGACGAAAAAGGTTTAGTTACTAGAAATAGCAATCTATACTCAGTTTAGATATGTGTAAATGTTAATTTTGCTCTATGTTAGTAATTCTGATATTTTTTCCTGTCTCTCTCACTTGGCAGATGAAAGAATGTGAAGAAAAGAAAAACCATCAAACTTAATTAATCTTCAAGTTTGAGACATATCCAAATTAGATGTTACCAACAAATATTAGGTGTTGTAATTTAAACAGGTAAATACCTTTCACATGTTGAAGAAAAAAAATCAAGAATACATTTATGGTTGAATGAAGTGAAGTCACACTGATGCTCTCTGCTATGGGCAGCACAGTCAAGTGTGTGACATGACGAAGTATTGTCTGCTCCAGACTGTTCATTAGGCTACAACCTGAATAGGACTATTATAATGTAATTTGTATCTCTTTGGTCCACACACCTGATCCACTCTCCTTATCAGCCGCATTTTTATGTGCTGTAGTGACGTTTGCCCATCCATCTAACAAATCATGCTGTCATTTTACTGAGGAGGGCATGACCATTATCAATCCTTCAATGAAGGTAGATTGAGTTCCTTGTTGACATTATTGCTCAAGTATCAAGTGCTGCTTTAGCACGCCACCTCGCAGGCACCAATAGGACTTCAGAAGAGACAATGCTGCTCACTCAGCTGTGGTCGCTTGGGACTCAATATCAAGCACAAACGAATGATATTTGTGCAATTGCTCATACGAGATCATTATTGGTGTTGTCTAGGAAACAATTAATGAATAACAGTGGATAAAAATCGTTTGATTTTTTGGGGTGATATCTTTATTTGTATTGGATAAAGGGCGAGATTTTAAGAGCTACCATCTTACGGAGGGGGACATCCAGTTATAAGGGTGTAATTTACAATTTTTGTACTCCTGGGCTTATCAATAACCAAAAATAAGACATGTTAAGTTGGAGGACTTTGTGTGAAAATTCAAGCAAATACTTGACAAGTATACTACACAAAACGCCATATTGGAGAGCTTACAAAAATTTAGAAAAGTACAATTCTCTCTGGTCTCCTTATGACGAGAAATGGCTTATTTTAAAGTTTACATTATTCGATGGTGAACCACACACAGCTTCACAAAATACAAAATATATTAGAGCATACAAAACTTCTCAATAAACCGACACTTGCATGGTAAATGGAAGGTGACAACAGGAAAACTACCATGAATTTTACATGCACCCTTGTCACTTTGTACATTAGCCAGACAAATTTGGATGTCTGACGCTGATCTACAGACACCCTGTCCTATTTTTAGAGATAGACTGCCCTGCAAGCTTAATCCTATCCTCACTATGATTGCATTTTACTAACTGAACGTATTAATTGGGCCTTTCTTAACTCATCAGAATTAAGCAAGGGCAATAATCATTCAACCACCTCCTGGCATACTGACACTCGGCATTTAACTCTTTCAAGTCCCAAAAGTACGTTTTGCTGCAACTTTAATCTTCAACCACTGTACATTTCATATATCAGATTAACTCTTATATAGATACTTCTTACTTATTAATACATAACCTACCCCTCCTCGAAAAAAAAGAAAGTTCATATTAATGAACTTTCAAGAAGTCCAATGACTAATCAATAATGATTTTCAGTCTTTGAATCATTACAGTGCCAATACACAGTTAAACATTTTAAGGTAACTACCCATTAGGCTACCTTGTCATTCTAAAGAGGTGCATACTGAGTTACTGTGGGTGCAAAATAAAAAAAAAAACTCATAGAAGGAGTGTCCACCTTTGCTGTCCCAGGGTGACTGTGAAGCAGTACAAGGACAGTTAAACAACCATTTTTTTCCAAAAGAACAGAGACGCTAACCTATCACAATGGTTTACTCGGCAGTCTTTTAATATGGGTGACCCTGTCAATATATTATGGATCATCACAGTGTCTACTGAGATAATCAGATATGATATTATCTCTTACCCCTGAAACTAAGCTCCCCCTTGTGAGCCTTTCATTGTTGTTCTTGAATCTGCCAATATTTAATGGGGTTATGGTCTGGAAATACCTGCATAAGTTAACAACCTAATGACATATGAGTTCCAAAAAGCTGTACAGAAAAGCCAATGCTTCTCTCTGTACAGTTGAGTAGTTTCTTTGATGTGTGTATTCTGTATCTACGTCCTTTTCACCTGCCATTTATGAACCATCTATTTTCGAACACAAAGCACTGTAGCTTCCCTGTCAAAGTATGGTGTGATCATATTTACATAACAAACCCATTTGCTTCTCTTTCTGTCTGGTGTACTTATTACATAGTTTACAGAATTTAACCTGCCGTGTACAGTGTAAGGCCCTGTTAGCTTTGCTTGTAATGGACTACCAGCGATGGCTAGCAAAACTAACACCTTGTCATCAGGGGGAAATAACCTCTCCCTAGAGTTCCTATCATCCCATGACTTCATGTTCTGTTGTCCATATGACAGGTTTTCTTTGGCCTCCTGACACACCTTCTGCAACCTGTCCTTAGATTCTGACACATACTGCAACATATGTATATCATCTCCATCATCAGGAGCTACACGGCATTCTTTGAAGGTTACGATCACAGTTGTGATTGGCTGGTTGCGCATCCCAACGGAGATAGTCCGTAATTGTGAAAATACTGTGTTTTCAGCATGCTGTAGCTTCTGTTTAAATAAAGTTAGCTAAGTCAGGTTTGCTGCATCGCAGAGTTGCTTCACTGGTGGTCATATAGGTGCACTGTCTTCCAGGCCAGGTGGGAACTTTATGGTGGGGAAGGACAATGATGTGACCCCGGCAAGGGCACAGGTTATACGCCTGTATTAAGCTGACATCCAGGTGTTGTTTCGTATTTCAATTATCACAAATTAACGAGCTGGGAATTGTATGACAAAAATCCGTCCATATTTTTCTGACATTTTTATCTATTAAATGCCGTTCACGGAATTTCAAAATACCAAAATGCTGATTTTTTAGACTGAAAAATGCTAATATGAAAAATAGAAGGATTTATAACTGTGGTCTGTGGTCTATTAGGGCTAACTCTGTATGTATTGGGACTCACATGGTCATGTTGTTAATCTATTATCGTCCATCAAGCAAGTTGAAAATGGGAAGTCAGCACTTTTTGACAGCTGCCTGAACAATTTTGAGTGATCTTAACAACTTTTACATGGATGGAGCATGCAAGATATGGTCCTGGGACTGTAGATCACAAGGCAAATGGTTTGGGCTCTGGTATTGTGTACCTCAGGCCAGCTTATGAAAGGAGAAAAAAAGTTTTACCCCCACAGATTGGCTGTGAATATCAAGTTTAACAGTCTCAATATTCCAAAAATTCATGACGTATCACATTTATGTCACAAATCATTGTGCAAAGACATGTTGCACCTATCAGTGGAACCACACTGCATAAATAACAACAGGATTCGCTGCAAGACATTTAACAAGTGCACAGGCTATGCCTCCTTTGCTGACTGCTTGGTTGATAGATAGCTTCCATAGCCCTTTGGATTTAGCGATACCTCACAGGTACCACACAGGTAATCATATGTGTGTATGAGAAATTAACAATGCTAATATGATATGAATAAATTATGCTAATCCCATTAATGTGAAACTTAGTAACCCTCTGTTTCAAACTTTTAATGTTGTGGCATTGTCATTGTAGGCCTACAGCCTCCATTCATATGCAGAGCTGTTTATACAAAATCATGTCAAAGTGATTTTGGGCATACCAGAAAAAATGCACATTGTCTGTCAGTAGAGCTGTACAAATCTTAGATAAAATGTAAATTTCTTTGTTTTTTGGTTTTGTTTTTGTTTCCCCACCCCAACCCACCCCCTTTTGTTTTTATTATTATTTTTTTTTGCAGACAAAAGCTTGTCATCTGCATGTATGTGTGTCCTTTGACTGCGGTTAATCATTTAAATCAGGCTGACTTTGTTGAGCTGTTGAGTTCATCAGTATATTATTTTCACACAAATGAATCAATTTATATCCATGAATATGGATGACAGCACTTATTAACTGCAGATTTTATAACTTTTACCAAGCTAGTGTACATTGGATTGGATTGGATTGGATGCAATTATATAATTTTCCTCAAAATTTAGATTAATTATTTTATTTGTCATATAAACCGATTTTTTTCAGATTTAAAGGTTGCTTGCAAAAAAAACAAGTTGTGGCTTCAGTTTAACAAGTTTTAAAAATTTTATTAAGTCTATTAGTTTACAGACCACAGTTGTGATTGGCTGGTTGCGCATCCCAACGGAGATAGTCCGTAATTGTGAAAATACTGTGTTTTCAGTATGTTGTAGCTTCTGTTTAAATAAAGTTAGCTTAGTCAGGTTTGCTGCATCGCAGAGTTGCTTCATTGGTGGTCATATAGGTGCACTGTCTTCCAGGCCAGGTGGGAACTTTATGGTGGGGAAGGACAATGATTTGACCCTGGCAAGAGCACAGGTTATACACCTGTATAAAGCTGACGTTAGTGAAAATATTCCAGACAGTTTTTCAAAAGCCGAAACATTTAATGCTTTCTTTCTTGAACAATCTAAAGTTGATTTTTCCTCTGCATCTTTACCTGAAATCACTGATCATCCAGAGTCTACCCTTGAGTCCATAACCATAACGGAAACAGAAGTTCTTGAAACACTCTTAAGTCTTGACACGAGCAAAGCTTCTGGTCCCGATGGAATAAGTGCAAAACTTCTTAAGGAAGCGGCACCTGCTATTTCTCAATCACTCACAAAATTGTTTAATCTTTCACTGTTGACAAAGAAATTCCCTACAGCTTGGAAACAAGCAAGCGTCTCTCCTCTTTATAAAAAAGGCCCTGATAATTTATGCAGCAATTATAGGCCAGTGTCATTACTTAGTTGTACCGGGAGAGTATTTGAACAAATAGTTTTTAAGTATGTTTTCAATTTCTTTCGAGACAATATTGTTATATCTGCCCATCAATCTGGCTTTACCCCGCGAGACTGCACCATTAATCAGTTACTACTACTGTACCACGAATTATGTCTAGCTGTTGATCAGCAAAAAGAAGTTCGTATTATCTTTCTGGAAATCAGTAAGGCATTCGATAAAGTTTGGCATGCTGGTCTGCTCCATAAGCTAAAGAAAGCTGGTATTATGGGAGGTCTTTTTGAATGGTTTTCAGACTATTTGCATAACCGTCACCAACGGGTAGTCATCCAAGGCCAGTCGTCTAGTTGGGGTAAAGTCTGTGCAGGCATTCCGCAAGGCTCAGTTTTAGGACCTTTGATGTTTCTTATTTACATCAATGACATTGTGGACATTGTTCGATCTAACATTAAAATGTTTGCTGATGATACCTCACTCTATCTAACTATTGATAATCCTGTCACTGCGGCTCAAACTATGAATATGGACCTATGTAAAATTGACCAATGGTCCAAAGATAGGCTAGTCACATTCGATGCCTCGAAAACTGGTTCTATGCTTGTTTCCAGAAAAAGTGATCCACCTTCTCACCCCTCAATTCTTTTTCAGGGTCATATTTTGCAAGATGTGGCTCATCATAAACATCTTGGAGTGACAATACGTTCTGATTTAAGATCGTCTGACCATATTACTGATATATCAAACAAATCCTCCAAACTAATCAATATCATGAAGAGTTTGAAATTCACTCTAGATAGGAAAACACTGGAAACCATTTATACTTCTTTCATTAGGCCTATTCTGGAATATGGTAGTCAAGTATGTAGTGGCTGTACGGTCCAAGATGAAGAAAAACTAGAATGTATACAATTAAATGCTGCTCGTATTGTCACTGGAGCAATGCATGGGACCAGCACCGCTAAAATATATGAAGAAACTGGATGGTTAACTTTATCCAAACGCAGGGAAATTTCCAAATTGATTCTTATGTACAAATTGGTCCATAACCTAGTACCGGACGCACTATGCTCTATCCTTTCTACCGCTTCTCCTGATACAGGTAATCATACCACATGTCAGCAATTTGATCTTCCTCATTTCCGAGCTCGGACCGACCTTTTCGACAAATCCTTCTTTCCTTCAACTGTTCGGTTATGGAATCAACTACCTCTAGAAATACGGAATTCTGACTCTATTCAAAAGTTTGAATCAAGTATTACTCAACCGGTGGTCCCACCTATAAAGTTTGATGAATTGTATAACTTTGGTAATAGATTCCTAGCTGTTCAGCATACACGCCTCCGTTTGGATGCCAGTCAGCTAAATTCACATCTCTTCAAGATTGGTGTTAAGAACACTACGAAATGTTCATGTGGCTCACCTAACGAAGATATGTGGCATTTTTTTTCATTGTTCGAAATGCGCAATTCCTCGGTCTAACCTACATACTGCTATATCACAGTATGCTCCCTTTACATTACAAACAGTCCTTTATGGGTCCCCTAACAGTTCTTTTATTGAAAATATCGAAACATTTTCATCCGTTCATGACTTCATCTCCGCCACTCAACGTTTCAACCCCTCTGGTGTTGGCTAATAAATATTTCTATTTTCGTTTTGTTTTTGCTATATGGTACAATCAATTTATCCCCGGTCCAAACTGCAGATAAAATGACATCCAAATATTACCAGTACAATACAACCTTATGCCCCACTGTATGTCTCGTCCGTGCTTGTCCTCTTCTCTCTGTTCCTGTGCGTCTTGTACGTCCTGTAGTGTCCTGTGATCGTCTTCTTCTGCGAGAGGGATTTATATAGGGCCACGCCCTCTTTCCCAATTGCATATAATTTTTATATGTATTATATTGTGTACTTTGTCAAAATGAAATACGTTTAAATCAAGAGGTTTTATGTTGGTCACTAAACCTCTCATATATACAAATTTTAGCCAAACACTATACAAATGTACAAACATGTCAGAGCAATCACCCTCCCCCCCCCCCCCTGAATATTGGTAAAGGCCACCGGTTCTCCACACTGGAACCTTGAGTTATCCACAGCTCAACTTTGAGCACTTCCGGTGTATCTAAGTATCATGGCAGGACTTTTCTCCCAACTTTCACCTTTTGACATAAGACCCTTACACATAAATTCCCCATACAAGTCTTTTACTGGCTCCTCTATGTGTCCTATTTCAGTAATAGGTGCAACATCAAATTCACTGTCCTGCATCAAACAACTGACTTTTGGGCTCCTTAAGATTACAGTTGAGGGTGTAAATTATACCACCTCTCTGTGTCATGTGCCCCTTCACAATAGGCACACTTTACCTTAGGCCTAAGGTTTTGATACAAAATCCAACATTAGTCTGTTGTATGCGACTTCTTACAGTGACCACATCTAACGCTCCTGTTAATACCTTCCTGGCCGCCAGCTTTACAAATACTTTGTTCATTTTCAGAACTTGGGTTTCTAGGCTTCCCTTGACTTTGACCTTGGCTTTGATTTAACCTAAACACACCTTGACCACTATTAGTTTGTTAGTCAAAGAATACACATCAGCTGCTACCAGTGGATCCTTCAGCTTCTCATATTTATGCTGTTCAAGATATGCTTTAATATCATGAGCTACAATATGTTTGGAATCTTCAAGCAACAACTCATGTAATTTATCATGGTCGCCCTGTACATAAAGAGATGTGAGCCACCTATCATACAATGTAATATTCTCCCTTGCAAATTCTACATGAGCAATATTTTGACTTTTCTATAAACTTCTGACCTTCAGCCTGTACGCTTCAGGGACTAGCTCATAAGCTTTCATAATTTCTTGGACTACTTCATAATCTCTTGCCTGTTCTGATGAAAAGGCTGCATATGTACTTAGCGCCTTACCCCTCAGCTTACTCCTAAGAAGAGAAGACCAATGCTCTTTAGGCCATTTCAAATTATTAACTGCTCTATCAAATGCCAACAGATATTTATCCACCTCTCTCCATGATACCAGGCTTTAATTTGACATGAGCTTTACATTAAAATGGTCAGAATCTGTCCTGTTTTGCCTACTGCCTGGACAGAGTTCAAGTTCACGCATGCGATATTCATGATCCCCTCTCTCTCTCTCTCTCTCTCTCTCTCTCTCTCTCTCTCTCTCTCTCTCTCTCTCTCTCTCTCTCTCTCTCTCTCTCTCTCTCTCTCTCTCTCTCTCTCTCTCTCTCTCTCTCTCTCTCTCTCTCTCTCTCTCTCTCTCTCGCTCTCTCTGACTCTAAAGCTAACTTCCTTTTCTTTTCCTTAGATTTCTCTGCTGGAAAAAAATCTAAATAATACAAGCACTCCTTTACTTTCTGTACTAATGCTGATTTCAAAAATAAAGATACAGGAATGACATCTTTAAGTTCTTAATGTTTGAATATTTGCTCTATATCTGCCCTCTATAATATAGAAAAAGATGTTCTTCTCAAAGGCTGTTCTATGAAGTAAACTGGGTTGAAAATTTACATCCTGAATTCGTTAATATACTATATGAGCAATGCATGCACTAAACTGAATGACCTGTATGTCATGCTTGCCCTGTCTGACCTAGTTCATGTTGCATAATGTTGCACTCTTTTGAGCTGTTTTTGCTCAGCACTTCATGACTGGGGATGATAAAGTGTGTGCGCAAAATGAAAGAACCTGTCTTTATTCCACTGTTCATGGATTAACACAGATTTATTTCTCGGCTTGGTCCCCAGTTGCATGTGACAAGGTGGCTTTATGTAGCACATCTTGTGCCAAACAGGTCCTCAATGGCAGAAAAGGAAAAAAAGTTACACTTTATTGCCCTGAATAAAATACAAAGACAGAAACTCTAACTTAAAGATATATCACACTTACATTACACAACAATATCACAGTTATGCAGAAAACAGGGCTTTTCAACTACTCATGTTGACATGGTTGGGATTACACTGGTCTGATTGTGGTTGCAATCGGAATGGTGGGTCCTGTCCTGGTTGACCAGTCAACCCAAGATCTCAGGAAAATACACTTGTCTTTGTGACCTAAAAGGCTTATTTTGAAGCCTACATAAGTCCATGGTGAACCACACACAGCTCCACACAATACAAAATATATTAGAGCATACAAGAATTCTAAAAAAACAATACTCACATGGCAAATGCCAGGTCAGAGCAGGAAAACTACTACAAATTTTACATGCACTTCCGTCACTATTTGCATGGGCCAAACCAATTCGGATGTCATTTTTCTTTTGATGTCCATTGATTTTAATGTGATAGGGCAATTTTTACGTTTTTCAGGTGAGATAAAAATTGCAGAGGTAAAGCAAAAACAATTTCGAGAAAATCGCATTGAAAGAAAAAGTTGCCAATTCTTACGCATTTATGGCTGTAATATGACACATACTCATTTCTTCTGTCCCGTGTTTTAATCATTGTGTGAAAGAAACTTGTAGCTTGACCTCTGTGATGTTGTCATTAAATAATAATAAATTTTGTGGCTTAAATGTAGACTTTTGTAACTTGGGAACATCGTACTTGGCTTGTTTGGGTGGAGGTTCACATGCGGCTTTCCATATTTTCGGGCACAGTAAGTGGATGCTACTAATTTATTTATACATCAATAGAGAATTTCAAAGTAATCAGAACAATAGTAGTGATTAATCTGGACTGGCCCATTCTTCTCTCCATGACTACTGGTTTCATGTTCCATATGAGTGACCCTTGTCAATTGGTTTCCATGTGTCATGGACTAATGACTGTGCAAACAAAGTCCTGCTTCATCATCATGTCCATGCAAACAAAACAAACAAACCCTATGTGCTCGGCACTGCTCAAACTTTTCAGTGTAAACAAAAGTTTTGAGATCAATTTTCTCATAAATTTTATGTTCACACATCTGAGTATTTAGGAGCATGTTGTGTAAGTATCAAACTATCCAAAAATATGAAAAACTCGTTAGAGGTTTTCCAAAGGTGCTGACTTCAGATCTACCACCTTAACTCTTATATGCGCACATATTTCTTATTTATCAATACATAACAAAAGATCTTACCTACAAGAAGCGGGCAAAGCCATTCCATTGCCAATTGTATTTGCACCTCGCCAGGCTTCTTTTGTGGCCTGGCTTGTTGATGCCTTGCAGACGTGCACCGAGCATGCGCCATTATGTATATCAGCTCGTGTCATGTTAGATGAATTGAATTCGATTGGTAGCAGCTCTCACACTTGGCAACATGTCTCGATTGGACCAAAATGCCAGGGAAGATATGTCTGTAGATATTCTAGCATGTCTTCCAAAAACAAGACAGTACAATATTTTTCGATTACGTTTTCATTGAAATGGAAGCAAATGATTGATTTTTGATGTAATGTGTGTGTGTGTGTGGGAAAGGGGGCAATTTAAATTTTGAACTGCGGTTAAAAAAAAAAAAAGAAAAATCATGTTTTTGGAACATTTCTTCTCTGCTGGTGTAGTTTTTCGACGCTCTCAACACAAACTGACTGTCAGTCATGTTCTTCACGAAATGCTCTTAATTAGCACAATTTAAAATGCAACAACTTTCATTTCGTATGCATTAGACGCACAATGGTAAATGACAGATGCAAAACTTGGAAATTTTTATCTTTATCTATCATATTTTGAAGATATTCAAGATTTGAAATTTAAAATACCCCAGCTAGCATAACTGAAAATGCAGCAACTTTCATACTGTATTCATAAGATGCACACTTGTCAATAATATAGCAGTAGCCCTTGGAATCATATCTCTAGTTATAATAGTAATAATTTTGAAGATATTCAACATTTAAAATATTGAATTCACGTCACTAATATGAATAATTTTCAATACACTCAGCCATATTTGTAAAAGTACATTTGTAAAAATACGAGTAAATACACGTACCTTTTATCATACTAAGTTTGGAGTTTCTGATCGTAATAGTGTCCGAGAAAATTGTCAGACAAATTTATTGGTTAAGAAGAAGATGAAAAGAGAGAGAGAGAGAGATATGAGGGAGGGACAGAGAGACAGAGAAAGGAAGAAAGAAAGAAAGAAAGAAAGAAAGAAAGAAAGAAAGAAAGAAAGAAAGAAAGAAAGAAAGAAAGAAAGAAAGAAAGAAAGAATACTGCGTGTGTTGGCACTCGTATATTGATAGTTCCAATGGATCTTTATATTTTCGGAGAAAGATTCTGCCACACTGTGGCATGCTGAGTGCCATTTCACTCACTTGTGGTGTGTGCAAAAAGGGCACACCAGCGTTGTTCTTTAAGCATGAATGAATCTATGGCCTAGAAATGATACCAGCATTTGACCATTTTTCATTGTAATGCGGCACCGTAACACAACGGAAAATGTAACCAGTGCGAAAATGTAAGAAATTGTAACATGTTTCTTTCATTACCGGCGAAAAATCTAACAAGTCCCATTTCTCAGAGATCACGTGCAAAATGTTCTTTTTTTCGCACATGGGGTAATAGTTATGACCTTTTTGTAAGGAGATTGTCCTTTTAAAGGTGATTGTTGTGCCTAATATATTAAGTACTGAGTTACATTTACGTTTAAAAACATGGGACGATAAAGACTTACTGAACCTATTGAGTCAAAAATACTTCTAGAAACGTTGTTATCACGAACTTGCAGCAACAAGTGCAATACAAAAGCCTCAACGCATTGCCAGTTTATGCACCATAAATTTCACTTTCCGTAGGACTAAAGTTGAAGAATTAATGTGAATATAAGGTTTCTTGAGTGATCTATAAAAGCTTCCTTACATAAATGTTTTGAAAAGGAATTAGGGTTATTTCAGAATTTCAGAATTCTTCGTGGATTTTTCAGCCATAAGACAACTATCGATTAAGGTGTGGACATTTGTAAAACATCTTAAATTTGTCACTTTGAATTGCTGTTTCTCACAAAGCTTTTCGCCTGTTTCCAATGTGTTTTGCTTAAAATAGTATCTACAGAATGTGTACTTTCAGGAAATATATCGTCTGTTAACATTTTTGTCAACACTCGAAGACGCAACAGTATGAACAAAACACGCCAGGCTATAAAAACATAGCAACAACACTTCAACAGCATTGAAGTGTTGCTGCTATGTTTTATAAATAAATTTTGATATTTTCTCCAAAATCTATGACAAGAACCGCTTAAACAACTGTCGAAAGTGTGTTCTTTTCAAATCTTTCGAAAAATTCATTAAACTAAACAATATGGCGAGTAGTTTTAACAGTACACAGCAAACCTTTCAATTACCCCCCTCCCCCGCCCCTCCCTCCCTCCCATCTCGATGTGTTTAATGAAACAATCTTTTTATTCAATTTGGTTACACTGCAAGTCATTTATGACAGGTGCAGGTGTATCCTTTGTGCCAGCCCCTGATGATTTCTTTTTTATTATTATTATAACTGACATAAACATTGACTTGAGATCTTATTTTGCCTTCTGTCAGGTAAGCACACTGTATTGGGAGGATGTTTAGGCTTCCACAGAAATATGCTATTATGAAATTTTGCACCATAAGATTCCCGATTTATACTTGTTTGTGCGAGCTGGTGAATGTCATTTTAGATGCAGTATCAAATTATCAATGACAAAATAGGATAACAAAGTAACATCTTAATTTCAAAGTGCAATTATCAACTTTATGTGATGTGAAATGAATTTATATGACTTAATTATGAACACATGCCCACTTTATGCGACCCATTTAGAATGCAATTTGCATATTATATCACTTGCATGAAGATCTTTATCTTCAAATATTATTCTAATATATTCATCAAATGTATTGAACATTAGAAACCTGCAATTATCCATCTAAGCTCTTAGGACACGTAAGGCATACAGATGAATCTAAGTTGATACAACAGTAGTCCTGTGTGTCTGCATCTAGCAGGCCTTTTTGATGGAGACAATGTAGTGAAGGTTAGATCTCTCCGCAAAATTTTAAAAAGCAGCATATCTACAAAATGAAGTTTCCCGTTTTTAAATCGGCCTGATGTTGCCGAGGGCACCTGCTACGTCCCTGTATCCTATATAAGTCCTGACACTTGCATCATGGCGGCACTGTGGTAGCATTTCTCAGCTGTCCGTGTTTGATCTTTTAATAGGCTGTTTGGAAGCCTTTGAGCTGTGGCATGTGTGACCCCTCTCGTAACATTCAGCTTCCATGGCATTTTAAGTGTCCTATGTATATTCTTATAATAAATTTCCCATCGACACACAAGGATGCCATTTCACATTTGACTATGTTCTTGGTCCCTTGGTCAGTATTGTTGGAGCCAGGTCCCTAGAAATATGTATTGGCCCGACTCAAAGACTATGATTATATATTATGGACTAACTTGTTCATACTTGCTGCAAACACAAACCACGTGAGGACCATGTTAGATTGGCATGCGAAAATTGACCCTGCGAATATGGACCATTTTAAGTTATTAAATGATTTAAAATATTTGTAGAGTAGCAATGCCTTGCTAAAACTCACTGTTGATATGTATTTTCATATCCAAAATTATCACGGGACTTAATTTGGGATGCTCTGCTGTGATATTAACATCCAATCGACACAGGAACAGTATTCAGTATTGCATCAATAGTTGTGGATCAGTTGACCCGCCCTTGAGAGGTTACTGGTCCAAGACCTATAGAATCATTTGCTCCAAAAATATGAATTATTGAATTACTTCGTCTGAATAAAGTGGGAGGGGTGGATTATCGAAAAGCTAAAAAGTCAGGTTTAGGATCGATATTCGGGGGATTTGGATTATTTTGTTAATATATACAGATTATTGGATTACTGGTACCCCGTAACAGATCGTCAACATGGTTCTTCGTGTCAGTATCTTGTTACTTTATGGACTTATATTAGGGAAATTTAACCATATAGTAAGAGCAAGCCGTAGAAAACTAGTTTTCTATGTGATCAGGGTAAATGTATTTGTATGGATAAAATTGTCGGTCACAGTAGTCCGGTTCTGTCTTTAGAGACCACCCGTTGGGTATGCCATAAAGGAGTCCCATAAAAAAGCAGTCTCACAATGGAGGTACATTAACATGGAAAACATACAGTAGAACCTCCCTATGAGCCCATCACTGCTAAGGGACCACCTGTGCTTAACGACCAGTCTCAATACCCCATTAGCATAGTTTAGTTTAATTTTACCTGCCTTAAGGTACCACCTATCAGAAAGCACCATTTTTCACAGGTCCTGTATTTGGTCCCTTAAAATAGGTTCCACTGTACATAGAGATATAAAGCCACAAAGACCTAAAAATATGGTCCTCAAAGCAGGTGGTCTCTGAAACCAGGGATCTATATAATGTTTGAGTTACATATATAAACAGGACATATGATACTCCCTTTTACTTCGAAATAGTGCTTATTAAATATTTCAAGAGAAATATTAAACGTCATTGTCATCCACGTGGTAATACTGTATATGTATTTACATCACATTTTCTTCTTGTACACATCGCACAAAAAGTTTTACGCCACACAAGAGTCAAAGCAATATACATGTACACAGTCATGTATCATCAATGATCCAGACTTTGACCTAGTAACCTGGTTTCTGATACGACATGCTCACGGTTGAGCGAATATAACTGCTTCAGTCACAGCCGAGCGGTTGATTAAAGTTCAGATAGTAAGTCATGTTTTAAAAATACTTTAATGACTGTTTGCTGGTGGTAATTCGGAGAACAGACACCTGGAACCTAGCAAAATATTACAATAACGTCATCGAACAACTGTGGCTATGCAGCTATATTACAGCGTTATGTTGTTTCACGGGGCAGTCATGGCTATGCATGCAGCTATCTCGTTTCCCAGCTCAGAGTTAACAAGACAAGTTGAAATAAAATGCTGTGTTTGAGTTGACGTTACTGCAAAATAATGTCACTCAAAGGCAGCTTTCTGGATAAAAACTGTCAGGGTCGATTTATTTTTATCAGGAAAGGGTGGCTTGAAACTTTTTTTTGTGTGTCACAAAATTATTTAGGGTCTGGCCTTTTCAGCAGGGGCGGTCAGATTGAAATGGATGTTCTTTCCACTTTTTCACATTCCCTTCTTTGACAGCAGCTTAATTTGTTACATAGGCACAGCTGGAGGCACTTGTACCTCTAAGAAGACGTCAGGTGTGGACCTCCAAGTGAATCCTTCCATATTTATGCCAGTGCTGAGGTAACGTGATCAGAGCGTGCATATAAAACATGACACATGCGTATGCAAGGTGCTGTATTCTCAATTATTTGCTAACAGAAAGGCAGATTTTGGCTTGATAGTGGAAAACAATGGAAGTTGTAGCTCACGTAAATATGAAGGTATGGATACTGGCACCAGTATGCACGGTGGTTCAGTGGGGAGTTATCACTATGTCTGCGCAATAATATTACGAGTATTACTATGCAGAGCTGGTTGTCATGGCAATTTGCTAAAACATCCCCCATCCATATCCATACCTTATGGCCTTTATGTGGTGCAAAAAATTGAAAGGAACATGTTGATGTATTATACATATGTATTTGTAAGCCTTTTGATGATCTACAAATTGATAAATATTTATTTCCACTTTTACAGGTTTTATTATTATTATTATTTTAATTTATACACTTTCGTCTCTATTGTCCCAAATTTGCTTAGGAAAGAAAGAAGCTTCTCAATATCACTATTCCGTTATTAGCTCCTGGTGTTCATCCCAATTTAATCTTACATGTCGCTAAAGATAGATTTGTTACCATTTAATTTTTATTTGGGAGTAGGGAACTTCCAGATGAACGTAACTCATTAATTTTCACAGCTGTGCAAAATTTCATCGTTGATACAAGTCACTTTGTCTCGTAACCGAGTAATTTATCCCATATTTTACTTACTGTATGAAATCAAGTGTCGCTGAAATGTGCCCAGTGTTGTGTAGCGGGCTTGTCTCATGCAATACGCAGAGTGTTCTTTTCATATACTGCAACTTACTATTGTGTGCAACAAAATATGCGCATTGTGCACGTGGGTTAACATGCTAGTCGGTGGACAGTGACAAGGCGGTGAAGGAACACCCGAGCTGCTGGGCACATTGGTGACTCCACAGTGGCAATGTGCGAATGTCGCCAAGTCGCTTCGGCAGTGCCCAGCAACAGGTAAAAACCATCTATGTGTCGTTTGCCTGCTGAGCGGGCCCCTACCGTCTTAGTCCGCTGGAGTGGAGTGGCGGACCATTTATATCCCAGCACGTACTTCCCCTTCATTCAGCAGCAGTAGTGTATTATGTGGACGCGTATTTTGCGAGTGTCCTCATATGAATTATGAGCATAATTTAGTTGTTCTCGAATTATATTCAAAGTTTTTTATTGTACTGTCATCTGTTATTAGTACATAATCACTTTGTATTTGTCCTGTGAGTCTTGTATATGCATTGTGCGTCTCCGTGTCTAAAGATCCCCCTTAGATTAGTCATCTTATGTGCTATTTGGGCAATCCAGTTTGAAATAAACATGTTCAAACTAAACTGATGGATGGATCTGAGAACCACAATCATGCGGGTTACTTACTAGTTCTGCTTTCTGTGGTGTTTAGTGCCATGATTGTACACGGACATTTGCCTGTTAAATTAAATCTGTGATAAAAGTGATACACCTTTGATCAAAAACAGAGCAAGTGATGTAACCGATCGGGTCAGCTACCGGACTAACGCTTGGGCTACGGCATTGTCCAAGGTGTTAGAGAAAGGACTTTTTAGTCGCTGTGAGCAATATCTGGACACTTCCCATCATCAATTTGGTTTTAAGAGGGATCATGGTATTGACGTGTATCTAAGTTCGAGATAGCTCTGTATTTGCATGTTTCCTAGATGCTAGGAAAATGTTTGAAAGTGTTATCCTTTACCCTCTCTTGCATAAATTACTCGAGAAAGGTGTGCCGTCCGACAAAGTCAAACTCCTCATGATCTGGTTTCAAGTTTAAGTGCTTTGTGTACAGCGGGGCCTTATCAAATCGGATTACTTGACGGTTTCGAATGGAGTGCGTCTAGACGGGGTCATCTCCCCTTTGTTATTTAATGTTTGTTGTATTGATGATTTGAATCATGATATTGTAAATACCGGAATTGGCTGTAATATTGGTTGTAGGCCTATATTTTTCTATAGCTTAAGCTATGCTGGTGGCATGGTGCCGTTGAGCATTTCTATGAAGGGTCTGAGAAAGCTGTTGTTGGCGTGCGAAAGTTTTGCAGTTGAACATGATGTAATATGAAATACTTCCAAAACAGAGTGTATGCAGTTTAAGCCTTCACCATGTCATTTTGACACTGAACCTGTAGTTATGCTCTCTTGTGCCATGCTGAAGTTTGTGGATCGTTTGCAATATCTTGAACATATCACTGTGCCCTCATTTCTGACAATCTGCACATAAGTCAACAATATTGCTGTCTCTGTATGCTAGAACCAATATGCTGAAGCTTAAGTTCTCCTGTAGTGACGATGCAAGATCAAGTTGTTCAATTTTTATTGTACACCCAGATATACGTCCCAGCTATGGGGCTGCTCCAAACAAACAATGCAAAAGTTTAATGTCTGCTACAACAATGCCTTTCGGTGGCCGATGGGTATGCTCGGATATTGTTCAGATGTTTGCAACTAATGTGGTCCTGTCCTTTTGTGAGGTGCAATTGAAGTAATATATAGCTTCATTCAGAGAGTGGTTAAGAGTTGTAACGAACTGATTGTTCAGTTAAGGAATACGGGCGTCTGTTGGCACTTGCCATACTGAAGGTAGTGGCACCAATCATTGTACACTTATTTCATGTAAATCTCCAGTTTTTTTTGTGTTGAAAGGTACTGTTTTAATACTATGTAATTATGACCTTGTTTCAGCACTTTTATGGACCAATGTGTTTGAAATTAAGACATCTGATCTTATCTCTTAATATATCTGTGTGTCCACACAAGCATTGTGTTTGTCAAAAATTTCTTTGTTTTCCATTGATCTTTTCTTTTCTTCCTTCCTTCTGTCTTTTCTTCTTTCCTCATTGCCGAAATTTATCCGGAATTTCTCTCAAACACTGAAATACTAAGAAACTCCAATAGAGACATGAGGGATAAAATTGCGCTTTTCGTGTTGAGAAGTAAAAAAATCTATTAGATTTTACAAATTAGCGGGCATTACAAATCATTAGTCTTGAATTTCTTCAAATTGATAAGTTATGGAGATGGTTTTCGCGCATTCACTGAAGATTGAATAAAACTTGTAGCCTTTTAGATTAGGTTATGAGAGTCAACTAATATGTTCAATGTTTAGTACCCTCAAAAGTATAATACATAGTGTTACCTATTCAAGCATTTTGCATCAAATGAAAATTATGCAGCATTATGCTAATTAGGGGCATTTCAAATTTGCCAGATACCATTCCAAATTCCATTTAGGCTATTGACCAAAGTATGTCCAATGAATGTGGTACAGAAGTTTTAATACTTGATTATACTTGTCATGACTATATCCAATAATTGCATATTTTGAATATTTTTATGAGTATACTAGACAAAGACGCCATCCTAACTTCCATACATGTCATTGGCTACTGCTTATCTTATCGACATCGAACAAAATGTTGTACCAATATTGCATTTTGCCCTTATATTTTTAATATCATTAAAAAGGTATTATGGACATGTAATTTAAACTTCATTAATATTATGCCGGCCTTCTCACATCTAATAAATATTGGACAAATGGTGTTGCACATAATTAGGGAAATCAAAATTTAAATGTTCTCAAATGTATATCTATAGATATCATTCTATCCTAACCTGTACGAAATTTCACTATGTGAACCCCAAATGAACCCCACGTAACGAAACGAGTTTTCCGGGACACAAAATGTGTGTCGTCGGTCGCTGCGATGGCAGGGCTCCGTTTTACCGCTGAATTCTACTAAAGAAAAAAAAAACTTCCATTTGACTTGCGTTTTGCGTTTACCAGTTACTTCTCTAGTTCATTGTTTTGTGGGACTTGCTGAAAGTGCACAAGTCACGCAACCTGATGATGAGATTGCCTTGTGTTACACAGTTGGAATTTAATGGCATCGTCACAAGAGACACGGAAACAAAACTCTCAGAAAGGTGTGGAAAGCCTGCAGTTGTGAGTTTTAGGACTGGACCCCTGCACTCATAGCCTCTTTATATTGCATGCCAACGGGTTCACAGTAAATCCTAAAAGGGTAAATATAATCAACAGAATAAAATAAATAAAATAAAATAAAATAAAATAAAATAAAATAAAATAAATAAAATAAGATAAAATAAAATAAAACTAAATTAAATTAAATTAAATTAAATTAAATTAATAACACAAATTAAATAAAATAAAACTGGTTCAATTGTAGATTCACTGTTAACCTAATTACATTGACCTAAAGACCAAAGCCAAAGTCTGGCTGACCTCCAGGTGGGCAACTGTGCCAACGTGGAAAAAATGATTAACGATAGATATACGTTTCTGAAATAAAATAAGATATTTAATATGGACCATCCGAATATTGTTATTATAATGTATTGTTTGTCTGTCTGTAGAGCCTCCAGATTAGTATCCTGTAATATTTAGCCAATCCAGTTTAAATAAATATGTTTGTAATATAATAATATAGAAAAGAAATCACCCTAAAGATTTGCAGCCATAACCAATAAAACTACCATTCGTGTATGCAAAGCTTTTATTCTCAACATTGCGGAGCACGATGTATAGAATAAAAGACGACATGTCGTAGTGCACTTGGAATCAGAATTAATACCCACGTGGATATGTAACTCGAAGTCATTCTTTCCTTCTGATCGCCAAAGCTTCTGCAAGTGTGGCTTTTTTCATCCGCAGATAAGGAAATCGAAAGAGAAGAAGGAGGCCGGTATGGAGAAGAAAAACTAGAAGACGAAGGAGGAAGGCACGCGTCTTACCTACTGTCAATGCCAAGGGGGAAAAATCAGTTATAACACAACGAAACTAGATGATATTTTGAGCTTGACCTTTATCTGCAACAACCATACAGGAAAGCGATATGGGGCACTCTGCCACTGTAGATTTGGTGCCAACTGTGTTGATGCCATTGACCTACTTGACCTTATCTTTATGTAAAAGTCCATCTACGCGAGCTTACTAAACGTGTTTAAAGTACGAGTACTCTCTCATCTACACATTAACGGACTGCCCCCGGTGTCTGCATCCGACACAGACAGGGACAGCGCTTCCTTCTAAAAGGACTTCGGGAAGGTGAGTACAAATAGTTTCGTTTTTTCAAGCTATAGTACACACATTTATGGTGGGAATGAAATATGTTTCTGTAGGCCTACTCTTTAATTACCGTGAATGCATGCATTATGGCAAGGATGAAGCCGGGGGATGAGGTATCCTTTTATATACAAGTCTTTAATTGCCATGAGTGCATACTTTATGGTATGGACGAGACAAACTTTCATACTTGTTCATCGCCGTGGATACATACGTTATGGCAAGCACGAGATACACTTTTACACTCTTTAATTCTGTCCTGGCTGCATACATTATGATGGTGATGACATATTTCTACATTCTTTAAATGCCGTAGATCCATTTATAATGGCACCGATATAGGGCTATACACTTACTTTTGTACCATTTTAAAAAGAATTTATTGAGTGAACGAAGCCTTCATGCATATTGCTGAAAACCACAATGCTTATTTCAAACACTTGATTTTTCCGATTTACATGAAAGTTAATTTAAACGATTTTGCACGGTTTAAGCTAAAATAGCGTCGACACGTGATAAAACATCAGTGACAACCATGATATGCTTCAACATCTTAGTTTGCCTTATCTCTAATATACTAATTCTACCTGTTAGTTTGTTTTCTTAAGTACAATGAAATAATACAAAAGTTGGTTATGGTGTTACGATTCATTGAAATAAAATGTGAAATAATGGCCGTATGCAAGAAGTTTTTTTTTTCAATAATAAACCGGATGTGACCGATCACTTCAAGTTGCTGTCTGTATGCAAACACTGAGGTGTTTCGACGCATTAAACAATACCACCGCCTTTTATGTAGGGTGTAATGAAACAAAGGACGTGTCATTTTCTGATATTGTAACAAAGTTACTCTTCCTCGTTCATGATTCAATGGCCGTCTGCTCATTCTAACTTGATGGTTCTTTCATTATCACCTTGTGGTCCAAGCAGCAAAACAATAATTTGGTACCGACAGAAACTCAAACAAGCCTTGCGCTACACGACCGACCCCCATTCCCCTTCAGTTTTCTCGGCACGCGGTGGAAAGTCCTATTGACCGTGTCCTGATAGCTGTCCGCGGAAAGTTTATTTCTAAATGTAAAGTGCCAGCGCAGCATCATAGACAGAAGGTTTGCCAAAGAATCCTAATGTGAAGGGTTCTGTATCCACCAACTTACAGCAGGAAGTGCATGACGACAATATGTAATGTGACAGAACGCACTGTGTTATTCTCATGCCTCAACATGTAGCTGGCAGGAAGTCGCGCGTGGTAGTTGCAAAACTTTTTCCACATCCAATGCAATACAAATGTAGTTGAAGATGATCTTGTAGCAGCTGCTGTCAATCATATTAAGAGCTTATTTTGTATTTCAGACATTATTAGCATCTGCCACCTCTTTTGTATTAAGGAATGAATTCTATTGAATTTTGGTGTTCTGGTACTAATTTTTATTTTATTTATATCTATTTTTTGAGTGCCAAATGTTAGAAAAATAGACGGCGGTGCATTTTGAATTTTGAAATTTATAATTCCTGTTAAGAATTGACCACTTCACGTTGTTTTAGTTAAAAGGGCAGTTCTGGTCGTAGAATAGCTAAAGACGCAAACGTTCTACGAAACAAACCGACAAAAATAATGCAAAGTACTATGTCCCCTATTTTCACCCTCCCCCAGCATGTCTCTCTTGTGTAGTTTCCTTCGTTGCATGATGAACGCAAAATATTGAATTTACCGATTTAATTTCCTGGCATACTAAATTCACAAAAAAACAAACAAACAAACAAACAAAAAACACCGACACCAAAACTTTGGTCGCGCTCACGAAAAGCGTTTACACAACATCGCAGAAAGCATGGTGTGCAACGTGACAATGTTATATTGTATAATTATGTCTCCGCCCTTTAGTCACATGGTATGTCACGTCTGGTTTTATCCTGACATCCCCAAATATGGGGCTGCGTGGACTTATGCAAATGCGACCTTTTCGCCTGATCTTGTTTTGAATGTGAATTATGCAGCACGCATTATGGTTTAGTGGCCAACTTATATTGTTGTGTGTTTGTTCGTTTGTTTTGGTTTTAAACGATGAATAAGTACTTGCATTACCGATGTTTTAGCAGAGAGTGTTACAAAACAAACCTCGTTGCTTCGGGCCAGTGACATATACTACGCCTGACGTGGATAACTGCCACGTGAAGGTTCTTCCTACCGATTAACAGTTGCAAGATAATTCAGGTATAAATTAAGACGGTTTTTAGATTTGTGTTTCGACTTTTTTTATTTAAAAATAAGAACCTCCAACGTAAGAATGTGATTGACTCAAGTTAAAATACTACGAAATAAATAATATAATATGTTTACGTTACTTCTTGTCAATGGAATGGGCTGTCATGAGACAAAACAATTACAAAGTCGTTTATAGACGTGGTCATATCATGCGATAGCCTTAATAATGTGAACATGACCTTGACTTCGATTGTTAATCTATACTGCATCCCATTAAGGCATTATACGTAATTAGACATAATGCTTGGTGTATTCAGAAGCTACAGGATTGACGTGGCCAACGATGGGGGGGGGGGGGGGGATTATGCGGTACTTGATCAAATCACGTTGTCAGATATATAACACTTGTACCGTTTGTAATGGCCAGACCCTAAGGCGTACGGCCCACTAACACGTTGTCTGCCATGTGCGCTCATCGATGCATATGACATAAAGACCCATTTTTCAAAATCAGGCACAGAATTATTGCATAGTTTTATTTGAAGCCATTCATCACTAAATAATGGTTATACTGAGAAACATCTGTCACATATTTTATATCAGACCATCCATTACAAACAGGTAAGAATACATGAGAAAGTGGATGGTCTTTTGAAAAGACTTTCTTGCGCTTAGTGTAATTAGACTAAACGGGGCACTCGTTAATTGGGTGCTAACGTCCTGCCACATCGCCATGCTTCTCCCAGAAGTAACGGAAGCTGCTCCCGAGAAAACGACTTTTTTAAAAATTCAACGTGTCAATTTGTATGAAAATCGTTCCCAGTCTGACTCTTTCAGTAGAAAAGTTTTCGTCCATTGGACTCCCATTTCTTTTGAATATTTTGTACAATGCACACAAAATAAATACTACCATGTGACTTGTTTGAAAGCAAAATATGCACTGATATCACAAGGAAACAAACTATTTTCAATAAAAACTGTGAAGCGCTTGTATATGGATGATGTAGAATTTTTAAGAACTTCTTTGGGCTATGTTCTCCAGGCGAAGGCGTTAACATATGCATATGCATTTTTATGAAGTGTACTGACACCTTGACGGATATACCTCACCCAATCACCTTTACCCTATAAATCAACGTCAGCCACCGGTAATTCGTGCAGTTATGTCGAGAAGCTTCCGCAATACAGCCCCATATTTTTCATTTGTTGCCTTACACATTTTTGCTCTCGATTATATGAAATATATATATATATATATATATATATATATATATATATATATATATATATATATATATATATATATATATATATACATACATAACGAGAAAAAATGTCTCTCTTTTTCGTTTTTTTTTTTTTTTTTGGATTTCATTCAAGAAAATATTTTAACCATCTGGAGTCAAGTATACGTCGTTGCTCAAATTATTGAATACTTTTGCTATTCTGACATCTATCGCATGGCTGGTTTTGCAGATATTCTAGATGTACAACTCTGTTTCTATACCCAAAACACACAAACTAAAATGATATTTCCATCACTGATCTTTGAATGTACCCAAAGCACAAACCTATAAATTGAAGTGGAAATGGCACACCATTCCATAATAGTTGGCACCTGTGTGTATATTAGCTTTGAAGATAGTTAAGGTAAAATTATTTTGCATATTTGCCTAATTTAGATAAATTTAAATTTTCAACTTTGGTCAATCGTTCATCGGATGCACCTATGGCACAATAATATGAAGTTGGAATGGCACTTCTATCTGTAACAGATTTAAAAATTACGTATTTAGCTAATTTGCATATATTAAAATGCTAACGCCTTAGTTCATAGTGCATCTGATGCAATTATAGCACAACCTTACAAGTTGAAGTTGGATCGGCGCCCCCATCTTTAATGCTTTTGAAGATGTTCTAGATTTCAAATTCGTATATTTTCCTTGTTTGCATAAATTTATGTGTTACAACTTTGATTCATGGTTCATTGGATGCGCCCAGAGCACGAAGCGAAAAATGGTAGTGGGTTGCCATTTCTGTCGAAAGTAGTTTTGAAGACATTCAGCATTTTACTTTTTTAAATACATATTAAAAAGGGACAAGCTTTTTCTTATAGTTCATTGGATTGACAGGTGTCACCAGGCTATATATGCACAACTTAAATTTTCGTGTTTTGAAGATATAAACTTGTAACATTTTCATTGCCACTAATTTACATAATTTTGAACGTCCTCACTGTTCAAGGTGAGGTTTCTAAGTCCATTCCCTCAAAACAAAATTATCATGCAAAAGAGCTAAACACAACAGGTGGGTTACTGAAAACTTGAAAAAATGTATCCTACATAAAAACACCTTGTGTCAACGCAAATTGGACAACCTTACCGAGCACAACATCTCGACGTACAATCGCTATAGAAACATATTGACAGATACACTGACGAAAGCACAGAAATTACACTACAAAGAACTATTTAACTCAAGAAATAACTTAGTTAAACACCTCTGGGATACCTTTGGTAAAATAATAAACCCAAATAAGCACAAAAGGACTCGGTCGATAGTATTGTAGTAAACTATGAGGAAATCCGCAAACTCAACCCGTATTGCTGAACATTTCAATTGCTATTTTTGCAATGTTGGCCATAAACCAGCACAAATGATACCAGATTATCAAAAAAAGTACAAGATTAAAAAAAAACTCTATCCCCTTTACAATCTATGTGCCCGACTCCCATGAACCAATATGGACTCCGACGAGATATTATGAAGTTAAATACCAAACAAGAGGACTGTGTGAACAGCCCATGCTCAGCTGATCATGACATTCTTCACACCTGCAGCTCTATGAACTTAGGGAAGGATCAAGGACACCATGTTCTGAGTAAGTCTGACCTTTATAGAAGAACACTTACATGTGCAACATTAAAGTTCAAGTAGTTCTCAAGTTATAATGAAGAGTAAAATTCATGTATGTTGCACTGTGACCCCACAAACGAGGTCAAGGTCATTCATGTACTGTCTCAGCATGACCTTCATACAGAATAATTAACATGTGCAGCTAACTCAAGACAGATCTCAAGTTATCAAGTAAACAGTAAATTTCGTGTCAGTTGTCCTGTGAATTAGCATTAGAATGCCCATTGACTTACATAGTAATCAATAGGAAAGCTGCATTGAACAATAAGTACCCGAATTGAAAATTCTGAAAAATCAGGAATCCAAAGCAGTGCCACCTAGTAAACAACTGTTTGACCCTTCCACAACAACATATCCATCACATTTCAGCTTAATCTGAGGGACGGTTCAAAGAACTAGTGAAAACGAGCAAAACCATACAAAAAATTCATTAAAAAAATTGCAGCGCCACCTGGTGGACAAATTGGGAACTAGGTGTCCCCAGGAGTGTCTATGTACGATATCAAAGCAATTGGGTGAGCCGTTTCCGAGGAGAAGAGTTTTTAAGGTTTGCCCCAAAAAAGAACAAAAAAATTCATGAAAAAATCCAAAAATCAATAGAGCGTGACCATTTGAAGAAACTTCGTAGAGATCCACCCAAGGCACATCCCCGCCAAGTTTGAAATAAATCTGGCCAATATTATTTAAGTTATGACCATCACAAGAATTTCCCATGTTAAACTTTCCTATTAAAACTTTTGTAGAGATTTTTGAAAAAAAATCATAAAAAAATCCAAAATTCATTGGAACATGACCATTGGAACAAACCTGGTAGACACCCACCCAAGGTACATCCCCACCAAGTTCGAAGTAAAGCTGGATGACGGTTTTGGAGAAGAAGTCGAAAATGTAAATTAGCATTAGAATGCCCATTGACTTACATGGTAATCAATAGGAAAGGTGCATTTACCGCATAGGAGCAGAATTGAAAAAATCATTCAAAATCAGGAATCTGCCGCATTCCCATATAGTGAACAACTTTGTTTGGCTCTTCCATAAGGAACAGATCCACCATGTTTCAGCTTAATCTGAGTGACGGTTCTGGAGAAGAAGTCGAAAATAGCTATAACACACAAAAATTCATAAAAAAAATAGAAAAAATTGCAGCGCCACCTGGTGAAGAAATTAAGAACTACGAGTCCCAGGGAGTGTTCCTGTGTGATATCAAAGCAATTGGGTGAACGGTTTAGGAGAAGATTTGCCCACAAAAAAGAACCAAAAAATTCATTAAAAATCAAAAAATCACTGGAGCGTGACCATTTGAACCAACTTGGTAGAAATTCACCCAAGGCACATCTCTACCAAGTATGAAGTAGATCTGGCCGACGGTTTTTGAGAAGAAGTCGAAAATGTGAATTGTGGACAGACGGACGACGGACGACGGACCCTCACAAAAGCTCAGCTGACTGACAAGTCAACTGAGCTAAAAATCAGCCGGACCAGAAGAAATCTCTCATAAACTGATTGAGGACACAGTCAGTCAGATAGTTCAACCTCTAACATGAATATTCAGTGAGTCATTTGATAAATCAATTTACCCTGAACAGCTTACACTGGCAAAAGTAATACCACTTTTCAAAAAAGCTGAAAAAAAAGAACTATCAAACTATAGGCCAATAAGTTTACTTAGCTGTTTTGAAATATTATTTGAAAAATGAAGTACAAAAGATTATATACATTTCTTAAAAATCACATCTTACTATGCAAATATCAATTTGGCTTCCAGCATAACCTGCCTACATCTTTGGCTATTCTTGAAATAACAAAGTTCGTGAAAATTTAGACAAAGACCATCATGTTTTGGGTATATACAAGGACTTGGCAAAAGCATTTGGCGCTGTAAATTATGATACACTTTTCACCAAATTAAACCACCATGGAGTGAGAGGAAAAGCCCTGGACTGGTTTAAGAGGTGCCTATTAAACAGAAAAACGTATGTTTGTATTAATGGTTCAAAATCAGACACTTTACCCATTTCCTGCAGTGTCTAGCATCTTAGAAGGTAAACAAATCTATAACACAGCAAAGTCCAAGTATTAAAAGTTACTCATGTCTATGAATTTGCTGCCATAAATTTTGTAGACAAACAGATAAACAATAAACTTCCGTCAATGTGCAGCGACTTTTTTTCTCCTTGTAATGAGGTACACAGCCATGAGATAAGGAATAATGCTGATCCCCCTCCCCTGTACGTGAATAAACAGCATGTACACAACATGACCAGATTCATGGGACCCCATTTTTGAAATCAACTCCCAAGTAATCTAAAACATACAGCTGGCTCACCTGTCTTCAAAAAGCATTTTAGAAATATTTTATTCAAACCTATAATACTAATGACAACTAAATGAATGAAATTCAAGCTTGTACAGACAAGCAGAACAGATCTGTTATTTATTTGTTAATGTTCAGTTCAACTAGCTCAGCAAATCAGCAAATGTATTGATTACTTTAGGTACGCATGTACAGTAAATATCATTGATTTCTTTTTTGATCAAGTGAACTTAACTGGAAATTACACGGGTATTTGTGCATACTTAATGTTTTCATACGTACTATGTATTACTACCTTCAATCTGTGATGGATCAGGCAGTACCTATATAACACGGGCACAAGTAAATATCACACACTTTAAATCATCATTATGCACTGTTTTTTTATGGAGATAGGTGGGTGGGTGGGTGGGTGAGTGGTTGTTCTAGCTGGTTGGACAGGTAGTTTAGTTAATTAGGTGTAGTTGACAGAACAACATTCTTAACATCAATTGCAACGGCACCCAGCCCGATGAATCTTCTCCTTTGGGAGCCCTCTTCGCCTATCTTTTATTCGTCATGCTGTGTATACATTTATGAAAATAAAATTTTAATTCAATTTCATTCATTACAACCGCAGTGTTTCCACCGATATTTAAAGTTTCACTTTTACTGTGTCCGGAAAAAGTGTCGCCCAGCGGAAATAAGGACACAGAGAACTCCAGAAAAAACAGTATGTCTGTAAACAAATGTACTTAGGCTAGATCAACACCAGAGATGTGAACTGTCCCTCATCATCAGTGACAGTCCCTGAAACGAGCTGAAATTTTGACCAATTTACTGTGTTTGTCGCGCGTTGAAACTGAGTATTTTCTTATATATTCTTTGTTGAATATTCTCTGTCCCTGATGTTTTCAGAAGTCCCTCAAATGGCCTTTGGAATGTCAGCATCTTTGCAACACACTTGGAATATTGACAATAAACTGTGAAATTAAAGTCCGTGTAAAAATAAAATTAATTGTAAGTCAATGTTTATAATGTAATCAGATGTATACTGTACAGATACAGACCACAAAAGCGGACTTGAAAAATTGTTTGTAGCCGGCATTTTACCGAGTACGCGAGGGGATGTTGCTAATCAGAAAAACGACAACGGGTGAGCAGGGAAGAGTAGTTCGGGAGAGAAACGACATATTCGCTAGATAATCTGCATTATTACAACATCGAAACCATCATTAAATTTCTAAAATACTAAGTCAAATCCAAGCAAAGGCAGTGCAGATTTTTAAATGTAAAACATCAATCTACTGCAACGTTATGGTGAGGAAAACCCGAACGAATAGGCTACATCTGGGTTAGTTCTAAATTCGCCTAAAGGTGGTGCTGCCTATCCTGTTCATGGTTGACTGCACACATCTTGTGGTCATTTTCTATGACCCTCACTTCTTCTCAATAGATTAACATAGGGAATTCGCACTTATAAATTTAACCTCTATACATGTCGCCAAATAAGCATTTAACTTTCATTTTATCATACCTGGGTGTATTTGAAAGATAATAATATGTACTTCAGGTAGATTAGAAGGTGATAATTCCAAAAATCGTCCTCATATGCAGAGTAAAACTTTTAGGATTACAGTAACGTAATGGGCTTTGCTGACTCACCTGACCTCAAATGGCATGGGTTGCTATGTGTCACAAACATGCATCATGGGAACAAAAGGCTATGTGTCAAGAAATTAAACCAACCCAGATCACCCCAATTAGGTCGGATAAGGGAATCAGTCTAACAGGAGCCCACAGGAAGCTCAAAGGGTCAATCAAATCATGGAACAATAAGAAAATTAACGAGTTTCTCCAACAGAAAGAAAAACTGTGGGTATTTAACCCCCCACGTGCACCCCACATGGGTGGTGTGTATGAACGCCAAATTAAGACGAAACGAAAAAATTTGAGTGGCCTAGTGAAAGAACTAACAGGAGTTGACTGACGAGGGGTTAACTACACTATTATATGAGGTGGAAAGTATAATTAATGGCAGACCATCGACGAAGATACCCAATGATCCTAGAGATAGTGAAGCACTGACACCGAATCATATTTTGATGCTTCGAGCACACAGTCCAATGCCACTAGGCGTCTTAATTTAGCCCTGTTGACAAATACTGTAAAAGACGCTGGAGGTAAGTGCAATATTTGGCCAACATATTCTGGCGTAGATGGACCAGGGAATATCTAGTTGAACAGCAAAAAAAGACAAAAATGGGTAGAGAGGGAAAGAAACCTCAAAGTGAATGATATTGTCTTGATAGTGGATGAAAATTCACCCAGAAATCAGTGACCTTTGGCGATAGTAGTTGACTGTTTCACAGGCAAGGATGGGTGTGTGCGAACGGTGGAGGTGAAATTTCGGAACAAAATACGGGCAAGACCAACACAGAAGCTGTATTTGCTTGAATGTGACATTGAGAGTGCTTGAATTATGGTACATGGAAACAAATAGAAATTTGAATTGTATATTTGTCTGGTTATCGTAAGTATATTGAAAGTTGAACTTGTTTGTAATATTTTGAAAATGATACGCCGAGACTGCTCATTTTAAGGGGCCGGGTTCGCTAAGTGTTGATGTAGAAATGTATCAGCAGAGGGCGCTTAGATCGTATGACAATGACATTTTCCGCTCCTTAAAATACACGTGAGTAAGAAAGCTGGGTAGGAAGCGGGAGAACGGGCAGGCAAGCGTGGTGAGTGGACATGCCGACAGGTTATTCGTGGACAAGATTGTTCAAGAAATAGTTTTTAAGGTGGAGGATCCGAAACCGGCACCTTTGGATAACTTCTAATCACTTTTTTCATATTTTTGGATAGTTTGATACGTAAGCTATATGCTCACAAAAACTCAGGTGTGTGAACATAAAATTTATATGAGGAAATTGATCTCAAAACTTTTGTTTCCACTGCAAAGTTTAAGCACGGCTGGGCACATGGGTTTGTTTTCATGGGCATGATAATGGACCATGTCATTGCTTGCACAGTCATTAGTCCATGACCCCTGAAAACCAATTGAGCCATTGAAAAGGGTCAGTCTGCCCTGGAGACAAGAATGGGCCAGTTCAGACTAATCCCTACCATTGTTATGATTAGTTTGAAATTGTCTATTGATGTAACAACAAATTAGGACAGTCCACTTACTGGTCCCCAAATATGGAGAGACACATGTGAACCCACACCCAACCAAGCCAAGTGTGGTGTTCCCAAGTTAAAAAAAGTGGAGATTTGAGCCACAAAATATACTTGTTTTTAATGACAACATCACAGAGGTAAAGCTACAAGTTTATATCACACAATAATTAAAACACAGGACAGAAAAAAATGAGTATGTGCCATATTACAGCCATAAATGCGTAAGAATTGGCAACATTTTCTTTCAATGCGATTTCTAAGAACTTTTTTTTTGGCTCAACCTCTGAAGTTTGTATCTCACCTTACAAACGCACGAATTTCCCTATCACATTAAAATTAGCGGACATAAAAAGAAACATATCACATCCAGGAGCGTTTCGCAGGATTTTATTTTCTGACAACTCCTCAGTGACTTTTGGAGCAATTTATAGAAACAAAATGAACAAGCTGTCAGGACTAAATTAAAACTTTTTATAACTTTTTATTTATGCTATTTCAGGACTAACCATTGCATTCGATCCTGGACATGGATATATATTTTAAATTTCTTCTGATTTCAACTTGAACACAACAATTTTGTGCGACTTTTGTGCGAAAAGTGTGAAAATCCTACCAAGTCAGAAAGAATACTATAAAATCTCAAAAAATTCCAATCCTGCAAAGAAACCCTATGGATACAAATCTATGGATATGTAGTAATCAGAAAATATATAGGTTTAATGTACTCCTGAAAAAAAATTAAATGGATAATATCGATCCAAATTGCCAGTCTCACTGCGCACTAGCTCCACAGCTTCCACTTAAGGCCACACAAATGTAATAATTTATTGGTCGAAAGTTTGAAATTCTGATTATTATGCTTGCTTTTCATTTCTGTTGTAATTTCTGAAATTTTATTTGTTCACTGTAATATGGCGGCGTGGATTCATAGAGTTGTATGGTAAATTACGTTCTGGGTTGCATTGCAGATTGAACATATATTAGGCTTTTCTCGCCTAGACTAAGGCCATACTATATTGTACTGCTACAGGACCTATGTGATTTAGTACTGACCGAGTATTCAGTGTTAATACTGCATGGGATTTGAACCAGTGACTGTCAAATTATGGAAAATAAAACACGCGAATTGTCTTGAACTTTAAACCTCTCTTGTTGAACTTATTTGCTACGGCTATATATGTATACCAGCTACAGTCAAGAGATGGCTAACGCGTGTTATTCAAGATAACACTATTCTTTAAAACAATGGTTCAATGGAGGTGGGTATGCGTGAGAGCCATAATCGACCCGACCCTGTTCATTATTTTTGCCAGTACAAGTACTGCATTCGGAGTTGTCCTATATATATATTAGTGAAACACAACGTCATGAAATTCATAATATGTAAACAAGTCTTTATTGTAGCGGGTCTATGGTGCACTGGGCTCGGGGCTTGCATGCAAAAATATGAAGCGTTTTTATTACTTCCCTGGTCCTAAGGGTGGTGGCTTCAGGTTCTGTTTTCAAACTGGGGGATAGCCTCCTCTGCAGACTTTTCACAGACACTTCTGTAAAAGGCATAACGTTGCATGTGTTTTAAAAATATTCGAGGCAAAAACTAGTGAAATGATCAAACACAATGTAGCACAAATCGTTCATACTGACGTTAACCGTAAACCTCTTGACGCATACCATTCTTATTTAACTATTGTACATGTATTTCCAGAAACATCAATCGCAAGCATGCAATATGACGACATATTAAAGATGGTCAATGACTTTGGCCCATACCAGAAGCTTGTGTTCTTAATGGTCAACTTGGTATCAATGCTATCAGCGTTCCATGCCTTCAATACAGTGTTCACAGGCGCCATTCCTGGCCACCGTTGCAAAGTACCTCCAGCAGAAACGAACCACCACACAATGAATCATGCCCTTGTGGCTGGATATATCGCACCGAATATATCAGACCCGTTGGACAGATATGATGTGAATTTTAACGTGAGAAGTCAGTGCAATATGCCTAACTTGACAGAATTGGTGTGGATAAAAGAAAATAATGGAACTATAGCCAATATTTCTGTACATGGTTGCACTTACGGATGGGAATATGACAGGACATACTTTGAGTCAACGTTTGTATCGAGGGTAAGGTCGTATTCAGTGCAAAAGCTAGCAATAGGATTTTTTTTAATGTAGAATGGTTTAAACTAAAAGAGAAAGTAGATCAGGTCATCGCAACCTGAATTACACGCTGTGTCATTTATAGGAAAGGCAGGTCAAACTCTCAGAAAATGGCTCATGGAGAAAGTATAAAAGGTCATTATGCTGGGCTGCCACACAGAGCATCTTCAACAGTGGAAGTGGAGGCTCAGTTTTTACAGATCACGGATAAATCTCAAAAATAAGTGAGAGGATGTTACGTCAAAAAATGATGAATATATTGTGATTTAGTATCTCTATACAAGGATACGCTCTGTTTAAATATTTGCAAAATAAATCATAATCTTCGATATACAATATGCCCAGCCAATCCGTTGTCCACCTCGTGCACTAGCTCTCACATTTGGTAGTATTTGCATGTGTACACGATTACTAATCGTGAATGACCATTGGATCTTGTTGCTGATACAGTGGGACATGGTCTGTGATCAGCAGTGGCAGAGAACAGTTGCCTCCGTTCTATTTTTCGCAGGGCGCCTGGTAGGCGCGCTTGTCTTCGGCAGATTATCCGACAGGTAAGAAAATGACATGTACTTCCTGAAATAGCACTGGGTTAATCTTCTCATAAATATTGAAACACATTTGTTCAATATTGCAATCTAGAAGTTTATCGCAGACAAGGCAGCAATTCAACGTATCTTACTTTGAGACCGCAAATGTGTGTTTCGGAGCGCAAAACCGTCATTTTTTCTTCCAAATTGAGGTTAAGATCACATATCTCAAAGATATTGTAGCATCAGGCGTATCCAACTTAAAGAACATAAAACAGATGGAAAGAACAGCCCTCGCACGCATTTTATATTTGATCAGGTCCTTACGAGAAAGATATTGAAAGTTGAAGACATACCACATAACATCCATAGATTCAGCCGTACATTAGTCATCGTCTTAATTAGAGTGTCTGCGTTACATTTATTTGCAATGACACATGCTTCATTTTGTTAATGGCACTGTCTGCTTTATATATTTTTACTGCGACACATACTTCCCTCCCGGACAGTGTATTGACCGGGTACCCACCCGCGAGTCTTTATTTTCGGGTACCCAGGTAATCAACTAGTACCCAAGTACCCGCAAATTTATATTGTAGTCAAGCCAGGTACGTCCCAACATTTCCAGTTTTTCTTTTTGAAATTTTAGTCAATCCAGATACATGCACCACTTCTGGTTTTGTAAGTATTGAGTGTTTTCCCAAAACTGTGAAAAAATGCAAACATAGCTCAATCACCGGGCCACCAGCATGATCAAGGTGAACGTGGGTTCGCCATGTACTCCCGAGCATGCTTTATGGTCAGAATGGAAACATTTTTCCGTGGTTGGAAAAAAACAAAATGTTGTGAATACAACAATTCTATGGTGGATTCAGGAAAGTCGGCAAGCAACCTTAATGATTAAAGTATATAACAGAGTTGCGCACTATATATATATATATATATATATATATATATATATATATATAACCTACATTCGGCTTTTTTTGTTAAAAAATTGAATACTGCATTTAAACATGGACTTATTAACGACGTATAAATAGGTCCATGATTTATTACACAATTGACGTGTGAAGGTTGAAGGTTCTTGATCTTTGTTAGTTGAGAGGGTACCCTGGTAATAATAATTTTCAGCTAAAGGGTACCATAGTAGTATATTTCTATACCCGTCAATACACTACGGTCTGCATAACATTTGCATACAGCGATACATACTTCATTGACGTATCTACCCTGCCTCTTTGCATTTACCTACAGTAATGCATGCTTCATAGCCTTAATTACGCTTTCTGCTTTGCATTCACCTATTGTAAGGCTTATTTTTGCCTAAAGTAAATTGTCTGCTTTATTTCACCGTCAGGTATACATACTTCACTAATGGCTCACTCTGAAATAGAATATTACTCTGAAAGGGCTACTAGGGGTAAAGGAATGAATGAATGAATGAATGAATGAATGAATGAATGAATGAATGAATATATGAATGGGTGGATGAGGGAATTATTTGCTTTAATGTCACTGTCTGCTTTAAATTTGCCTACTGCCTTAATTACACTGCCTGTTTGACATTTAGCTGAAGCCATACATACGTCATTGCTGGGTCCTTTTTTAAGAACAAATTTACTTTAAAAGGGCTATCTGGGGTAAAGGAATGGATGAACTGCCTTGATTACATTTCCTATTTCAGCTTTACCTGCAGCCGTACATACTTCACTGGCGTAATTACAATGCATACTTTACATTTACCTGCAGATTAGGAAGGAAGCCAGTGCTTTTGTCGGCAATAATGTTGCAAGTTCTGGTGGGCTGTGCAGTGGGACTTTCTCCAAATCGCCCTATGTTCTTCCTTTTCTACTTTTTACAAGGCTTTTTCCAAGTTGGAGTGTACCTGTTATCATTTATAATAGGTAAGCTACAAATGAGGCATTTGCATTATATCTTATTCGTCTATTTATTTATTATTCATGCTTTCATTTCATCATTCATTTTGATTTATTTTGATTTGATTTGATTGTAGAAATATTGTAACGATGCATCTTACTTTTCCAGCACAAATCAATACATATACATCAGATTTAGGGCATAAGGAAAAGGAGATTGATAGGAACAGGGAATTTTGATCTCTACCAGTGACATTGCCTTATGATTTTGGGGGAACAGGGAACATTGGGCCCTTCACATGTGGTACAGGACACTCCCTGTAGGTGCACTGTACAGATCATGATGTTGATATTAGAAATTAAGATCCGAAAGTCAAGTTTCGCTAGTTTGATGTGCTGTTTTCCTCCGATAAATTCTTTAGTTCACGACGTGTATTTTTGAAAGCTATATATTTTCAGACTTATTAGCGAGGTCTTGAAATTTAAGACATTTATTACTCTTACATGTATCTGTTCTCCGCCAAATGAATTTTGGGACATTACATTAATAAATTCTGCTTTAAGTCCCAAACTTTATGAATACGATCGCAAGTGTTTATCGAGGACCGGTTTTTTTTTGTATTCATCTTTTGACAAAGGGATCCGGGCTGAAGTTTGAAATGTAATATTAAACATTAGATCTGTCAAAATGTGAATATCCAAGGGCCATAAAATCAAAATATTTCGAAACCTTATCACAGAAAGACAGCCAGATGTGATAGTGCATCTCTTCATGTATTTCTAAGATTTTCTTGACTCAAATGGAAAAAGTGCAGTCAGCCAATTGTTTGTTGCCTGCAACTTCGCATTCTCAACATGTGGTAAGTCCCAGCAAATCAACAAAAATAGAGCTTGATTCTAATAATCAGCTACATAAGCTTTTCGCAATTAGTTTTGTTTCATGCATTAATTTCGCAATGTATTTTTCCAGCAACTGAAATTATGTTGCCTTCCAAGCGGAAATTAGCAGGGATGGTCAACAAATATTTTTACACACTGGGACAAATTCTGTTGGCTTGGATAGCTTATATGCTCAGAGATTGGACCTACATTGAATTGGTGATAAGTTTACCGGGTGTGCTGTTTATAACATATTGGTGGTAAATATACTTTCAGCTTATCACCTCCCCAAATGCCGCGTTTTATGCCGTATTGTCTCTTAAAACTCGAAGTTTTTATTGTTGTTATAATAGGAGCACAACCTACCAACGTTTGTAAAACAGCTTTTTTTAATTTTAAGGGGAAATAAAACGCCCAGGTAGATCATATTGGTTGTTGCCTATTTTACTCACATAATCTGATAATGAACGAAAGGGTGGCTCTAAGTGTTTAAAACCTGTTCGGCTTGCACGTCACTTTAGCGTACCGGTGTTTTGTCCGGACCGATCTTTGTAAATATAATACGAGATTTTCGAACTTAGTAGTTGCTAAAAGCAAAGTCACAATAAAATGTTCCGATAAAGTCGCAAAGTCGTCAATATACAACAAGCAGTATTAAAGCGTACGCGCATTAAAATGACTCTTTGATGACAGGGTACTACCGGAGTCCGCCAGGTGGCTCATAGCACACGGATACACCAACGAGGCTCGGGAGTTCCTTAAGAAAGTTGCCCGCTTCAATAAAGTGGATGTATCTGAAAAAGTATTTGAGCAGTTGGATGCAGAGAAGGTATCAACACACGAAAAGACCCCTCATTTACTGGATCTTTTGAAAATGGGATTTATGGTCAAGATATCTGTAGTAATATGGCTTTGTTGGTGAGCACATTGTCAATCAATTTTATGCACATTGTTATCGTAGGCATGCACATTTTGTGGAAGTATTAACTGAACCAGAGGGCTCTGCGGACAGCCCATCTTCACGTGACGTTTATATTCAACTTATAGACCTTATAAGTCCCCATTTGGTCCAGAGGGTGAGGATTTTGGAGAGGAAGTAAAATTAAAACAAACAAACAAACAAAAAGTGGGTTTCTATCGCAATCCCCATTGATTTGCATGCTGATGAATAAGAATGCATGCATTAACTGACAGGTTCCAGACTTGAAAAAAATGTTAGATATCAGGGGTCCAGAGTACCATTACTTAGTGAACAGCTTGTTTCATTGAACTAACAGAGCGGAATGACGATTTTGGAGCAGAAATCGAACATAGGGAAAACACACACACACACACACACACACACACACACACACACACACACACACAAATCGCAGGAAATAGAAAAAAAATCGCAATGCCACCCTCTGAACAAATTGCAGTCTGGAGCTCCCCAAAAGTGTCCCTATGTGACTTCAGAGCAATTGGCCAAGCAGGTTTGGAGCAGAAGAGTTTTTAAGATTTTGCCACATAATAAAAAAAAATAATAACAAAAATAAACAAATAAATAAATAAATGTTGACGGTTTTGGAGAAGAAGTCGAATATATGAATTTCCATTGCAATCCCCTTTAACTTGTATTGTTATCAATATGAATACAGGTGTACATGCATTAATGACAGGTACCCGAATTGAAAAAAAATGTTAAAAATCAGGAATCCAGAGTATCACCACTTGGTGAACACTTTAAATCCTTCCGCAAGCTACTTTTTCCAAGGTTCAAAACAATCGAATGAAAATAACGGGTTGTCGAGCAAACCCCGGAAATTTACAACTGAAATCATTGAAGTTTGTTGATAGTCTAGGGTCGACGTCATTTTTGAGAAAAAGGTAAATGATGGAAATTTTTCATTTTGTACACATTATGTGTCCAATGTACAATTTTGCTGGTTTGCAGACCAGTTTCAAGAAAGGAAAGAGAATCCCATAGTATATGAGTGTTAATGTCTGGGTGATCTTAAAGTAAGAAAGCCGTGAAGGATCTGCTTCTGGCAGAAAATGCCATTTACGTTTTTTTTTTTTCTTCTTCAACAGGTTCATTAATTCAGTGACATATGTAGGGCTTGCTCTCAATACCAACAAGCTGGGAGGCTGTCCATATTTTAACTTCCTTGTTTCCGCTCTTGTGGAATTTCCTGGTTTAACTCTGGCTTTCCTGCTGGTGGACAGAATTGGCAGGCGACGCTGCATGTGTTTATTTATGCTAATTGCCGGGGTGGCCTCCACCATGGCGGGCTTCCTCTCTATAAACCGTGGTGAGCTCACATATTTCTTTTGTTTCCTTCAACCTTTTAGAAAATTTCACAGACTTCACAAGCAGGTTATCTTTCATTTTGTGTCTGATGAATCTAAAGAATATATATACATGTGTGTGTGTGTGTGTGTGTGTGTGTGTGTTATGCATATGTTTGTGCCTTAAATTTCCCATTGCCAAAGTACCAGCAGATATCCATATGCGAAAGAGTGCTTTTAGAATAAAGTAAACTTACATTTTGTCATTGCAATGTCGAATATGAAAATTAATGCTTCATCTTGTCTCTCTGATAGTTCGTTTAATGAATATTTATGAGGTACATGTTGCTAACAAGTAAGGCATAATCTCCGTTTTCAGCCCATTAGTGATTGTGATGGCTTGTAATGCACATACAGATATGCTAACACTACTTTAGTTTCCGTGCAAAACAACTGATTTTTTTTTTATTTTTCACATTCAGATTTACACTGGGTGAAGGTATGCTTTGCAATGTTTGGAAAATTTGGGATCACAGCATCTTTTGCCACACTGTTTCTTGCGTCAGCAGAACTTTTTCCTACTGTTCTCAGGTAAAAAAATACACAAAGGTACTAAAAAATTCTTATCCAACAGGCAAGTTCAATAATTTGGCGCTGCTGTTGTTCCAAGTTAAGTACTTCAGAACAAGCACTGGTTCATATACTTGGGGCAGATTTGCCCTGTAATTAGAAGTTGAATTTAAGTGACTGTAACTGCTTTTTGAAGCTGCGCCAAAAGTTGCAAGGAACTCAACTTTACTTCCGCATTTTTTCATTTAAAGTGAAGTTATGTTCTGGATAAATGTTTATTGTTTCTCAGTGCTTTGAAAAACGTACTTTTATAAATTACGACTTCAAGTAATGTTGAATTATGGTTTCAATAGCACAACGCTTAACTTATTTAAACAATATGGTGTTTCAGAAACAGTGCTATGGGTGTGTCGGCCATGATGGGTCACGTGGGTAGTATGCTGGCTCCAATTGTTCTGAATCTGGATGCTGTTTACATGGCTTTACCTATGCTAGTTTTTGGTACCTTGGCCACCTGTGGCGGCTTTTTAGTTCTTCTGCTGCCAGAAACGCTTGGAACTACATTGCCAAACACACTTCAAGATCTAACGCAGTTTAAAAATGGCCGGTATGTGAAGTTTGTATTGCCAAAAAAATGTTGTTTTTTTTATTATTTTTTTTTATCACGGACAAGAATATCTATGAATATAAGACGTCGTGAAAATAGCTTAGTTTTATTTATTTAATTATTTATTTATTTATTTGTTTGTTTGCTTGTTTGTTTGTTTGTTTGTTTGTTTATTTATTTATTCATTCCAGGACAATATTATTGTTGATTAACAGTTTGTGGAAATAAACGATTTTTACTTTTTGTCCTGCTGAGTATATACGGCCAGGATAATTATGGATATAACAGGTTGTAAAAACTCACTTGTTTTCATTTGATTATGTCGCATTGGTGGTCGAGGACAGGGATAATGTTAGAACTGTTTTTACACGAAAAATAATATGTTTTAGCCACTGTTGTTTGTTTATTTTCACGCACACCTATGTGACTGAGTCGTAGGTGCACCGGCCATTTGTGTTAATCAGTAAGTGCGCAGCCTACTCTTTCTGTGTTTCCTGCGAAACATGTTTTACAAGCACTTTGATGCAAATTCGGCTATTTCTTACCATGCATTTTTTTATACAACTAGCACGACAGTTTATTTTGATTGAAAATCAATCGACACTAACGCAACTGTGCACTTTGCTTTTCATTCAAATATTAAAAGGTGCCGGACAAAATACACAGACCTGTCCGAGCTGGAACGCAAAGCACATCTGGAAGCCACCTGCAGCATGGCAGACAGCTGGGTGGTACCGGATACTAGGGATGTAGACGACACCAGAGTACTTGTTATAGTAATAGACACGCCAACATCATCCCCACTGGCAAGCGGAGACTTACATTTTACAGGTTGAGGTCTCTGGTGCAAAAGCTTACACCGATATGTACGGTAACGCGAGAAACACGGGCTATGCGTGGGACTGGAGGCAGAAAAATGGCATTCATGTTCTATTTGGGATGGTAAAGGAAAACGGCCTAATGTGACGGTAGGGTTCAAACGACATTGAGTAAGCTGGAGTGACGACAACAGCAGCTTTACTCGGGGAGTATGGTGATTGCACTGGTACAAGAGGCACGAGTTTTTTTCTGACAGGAAATGTATGTCTGGATACCTTAGTATCAGGACAGTTAATATAAAACGCAAAAAGACATCGCCAAGATACGTGGACGTGTGTTAAGTTTGGAATAATAATTGTCTGGTATGGGAACATATAAAGTTTATAAGGAGTACGAAAAAGTGCTTGTAAGAAGACTGACAGGAGCATACCTTTGTGCGTGAAAGTATTCTGAGCAAGGGTGATAGGACATATGCTTGCCTGCAAGATGATAATGGTGCTTTCATTTATTTATGTATTTATATATTTATTGTGATTACATGATACATGCATTGGAGGTAAGGACGTGAGTGATAAGAGCCAATTAGAAATTGGCCCTTGAGTTTTAATTCACCTTTTCTGTAACTTACAAATATATGGTTGCTATAGCCTGTGATTATGAGATAGACGCACAAATCTAGTATAATATATTCTCAATACGATAACAGGCAATTGGTTGTTGCCCCTTTGGTACAGTCCCATACTCTGTTCACAGCTGCACATTAGGCCTCATAAAATGCTAGTGTTGTCAAAGTTGCTTCGGCAAAAAACTTACCCGTTTCCTGCAAAATCAAAGACAAAGCTGCGACATAATTATCAACAGTTGAGCGGTTTGGATCGGCAGCAGAAGACACTGAGAGAGTGTGCGGTACTCCAACTCAGGGCAGTATCACCCAGGGGCACCACCTGATACAGCTAAGTACAGCTTCAGTGACTACAACATGGGATACTGTACTAAATGTACAAATAGGGTGCACCATCATTGTGAAAAATTAAGAAGAGAAAGAGTGTGTAAAATAAAGTAACATTTATTGGCTTTTCTTAAATGGTTATGTGCAGCTTGCGTTTTTATAACATCGCACAGTGCCAATCACGTCTAAAGTCGATCAACTAAAGTCAAACTAGTCTGATTATCATTGGGATAGTAGATTCGTTCATTCAAGTATCAGCATGCCTATAGTTCCAGAGAAAATATCCCAAGTCAAGAGCTTTTCTCGGCGCGCATTGGGCGCTGTTGATTCAGTCCAAAATTTGGCACGTAAAAAATTAAATGAAATATCCTGATAGAATCTGCTGCATGTAAGATGCGTCCCGGCACACCGCGTGCATCCAGACTTCTTCATGGCTGCCTTTAACGGCACGATATATGTATCCTGCGGATGTTATTGGAACGCCTCCATCAATGATGAGCGGGCCACTGCTTTAGGGAACCTTGCGGAAGACGTCCGGCCGTAAGGAAAAGTAGTTGTATAACTAAACAGCTAACATGCGTGGAATGTTTACATAGACCCATTTAGAGGGAGCTATGAAACCTATGAAGTAGATCCAATTAAAAACTAGGAAAGAAGATTTGCTTTGAGGCAGATCTGCCAGTGCGTCTTCAAAAGTTGTAAATAATATATTCTACAATTTTTGTCCTTTGGCACTTCACATTCCATTAAGCTTATGGCTAGATGAAAATTTTAAAGTCTAAATGACCTTGACCTTTGGCCTTTAAAGGTCACATGTAAATTACAAAAATGTGCAGTGTTGCAATATCTACAATTTGAGCCCAACATGACTGAAATTGGATGAAAATTGACAAAGTTATGGCTGCATGAAAATTCAAAGGCGCTAGTGACCTTGACTTTTGACCTTTAGAGGTCACATATAAAATACAAAAATGTAAAGTGTTACAATATCTACAATTTGAGCCCAACATGCACCAAGTCAGATGAAAATTGAAAAATGTGCAGCATTGCAATACCTACAATTTGAGTCCAACATGATTGAAATTGGATGGAAATTGGATGAGTTATAGCAGGATGAAATTTCAAAGGTCCAAAGGACCTTGACCTTTGACCTTTAAAGGTCACATGTAAATTGCAAGAGTGTACCGTGTTACAATATTACTTTTTTAAGCCTAACATGAACCAAATCAGATGAATATTAACCAAGTTATGGCCAGATGAAAGTTTCGAAGGGCCAAATAATCTTCACCTTTGACCTTTAGCGGTCACATGTACATTACAAAATAGTGCAGCGTTACAAAAATATTAATTGAAGTTGGATTAGTTACTTGTACCTGTAATAATTTTCGAGATATATAAGATTTAAATTCAAAAGGCCCTAATTTGCATAATTTTCAAAACCGTTGAACTTCTTTTCCAAAACTCCAGACTTCATGTTAAGCTATATATATCTGTTACTACAGATATCTCTTACAGCCGATATTCCAAACGTTTGTACAAGCCAGTGTTAGCAATATTTTCTTTGATGAGGCTGTAGACATCTTCCGCACGACTGGTTCAAACCGTGCCAAAATCCGTCCCGAACCTATACCTTTAAAAGCCTTTGAGCGGTCTTTAAGGAGGCATGTGAAAGAGGTCCGGGAGATATCATGGCCGCAGAGGAAGCAAGGTTGGGACGTGTCTTTTACTCGGCAAATGTTTATGTATAAAGACATCCAATTGACTGGAAAACAGGTCTAAATAGGGAGTGATCTGACACTACTGAAAGACAGCTTTAACGGAAGAACAGTTTCTTCATGGATAGGTTAAAACTGGGACAGCCTACTTTTTCTGAAACAAAAAAATTGTCGTTCTTTGCAAGTAATATGTGGCTGACGAATTCTACCATTCTGTATAAAGATAATGTGTTCAATAACGGTGAGTGTCTGTATCACATGTGGTATTTTATTTTCTAAGCGGGTGCGTTGTGATCAAGATTTATCCGAGTTTGAGACTCGGCACGTTACCATGTGAACTGGTTGGTTGTACTTTGCATTTAGTTTTCTGCCATTCACTCAACCAGTGTTGTAAAAGGTCTATCGCACAAGAACATATTATGACTGGTTATTACAGTATAATAATACAGGATTCATTGAAGAAATTGTAATATTTTCATTAATAAAGACGAAGGAAAAGACGTTTCCTGCATTATTACAACTCTACCCATTTATACATTGATTCCCGGTGTTGGAGTAAAGTATGTATCATCGTTGCGATGGTCCCTTTATCTCGTGCTTTGATCTAACGTTGATATTTTCATGACGATTTTAGTCCATGCTATCATGCTTTGGGAAGTTTCCAGTTCTCTGCTGGTTTGAATTCATAATGCAAATAAGAATTGCGAAGACAATAGATCAGCACGTGATATTATAGGATATTACTACTTGAAACAAGTTTTAGCAATTGAACCATCTGATGTTTCATAGTGCAAATTTATACAAAATTAACCAGTGTGTAATACCATGGCCTGAGATAATGGTTCTCACTCGGAGTAAAGTAGCATCAGGCTTGAAGACAGACACACACACGCACAAGCACACCTGTTCGTGTTTTCATCCATGAATTAATCCTTCATGACTGTTGTGATGAGGCATGCTAGATTTTAGCAATGAAGGCACAAGTGTGACAAAGAATCCTTAAAAATATTTCTGTGTTAAATTGGCAGTGAATAGGATATGAGAGAGTGGATTCACGATTGACAAGGTTGGAAGCACTGCTGTAGAAAACCAAACTAATTGATGTGTACTTTGATTATGTTCAGCGGTAAATATGAAGGCAAAAACAGTAATGACATACTATAACAAAGACCTTGAAAAGTATGAGGTTGGAAAAAGATGCCATGCTGGTGTCTCTGCGACCTGTACGTTCCCTGCTTTTGTAAACACTAAGAATACAAGTCACATGACATGAAGTCATTATACAAACAGATATAAACAAGTATATTAGCAGTATCCAGACTGACTGAGGTAAGCAGTTAACATTTATTCCACGGAAGGCGCAATTAAGGCATAATGTTGTACCTTGCGTGCAATGTTGATGGTTATGCAAAATGTCTGGGATTGTCAGTACCACAAAAACACCTATCACTAGCCAACCTACTGCAACAATGAGCCACCGCGTGGTAGTACTCCAACGCCTTGCTCTGAGGACGAGCACAATGGCAATGAAACGATCAATGGTTATCGCAGTGTTGAAGTAAAACGTCATCTTAATAGAAATAAAAGATGTGACAGCTGCGAACCGGCACATAAAACTGCGTTATTGTACAAAGTAAAGTCATTCTTGATTTAATGTCAGAAACACCGATAATTGACAAATACAGGAAGTGAAATATATCCGCAATAGCAAGGGAGTACTTCATGCACCATGTGGAACCTTGTTTCTTCAAAGATGCGGAAATAATGATGACCACAAGTGAATTAAGCAGTAGACCGAATAAGGTGACAGAAAAGGTGAAAAGCCGAATGACATATGTCGGTAATATACGCTTACTGTCACATACGCGTCCCGAACAATATCGAAGATACTGACTTGGAATAAGGCAGCATATTTATTTGACATCTCTATATAAAATAGCTGTAGGGACCGTAAAGAATTTAACGCGTTCTCTTCGAGGTAAAGTATGACATTGCAGGATAAATTGAGAAGTATCAGTTGGCTTGTATCTGAAAACATAGCGATATTAATATTATTTATGTGATTTGCTAGATATATCAAGTAACTCTAAACCAAACAAGGACGAGAAACTTAGGTGTTCTGTGTGTGTGTGTTATTGTTGTTGTTTTTTTTGTTTTTGTTTTTTTTTTGTTCTTGTAAAGCGATAAACGTTTCAAGTTCTTCATGCCAAAAAGGTCCGTGAAGGAATGAATTGAACACAGGTGTTGGTCACGTAAAGTGATTGTAGATTAGCGTGAGAAAAGAATACCCCTTGGTGTAAAGTTACAACAAAATTATAACTAATATGTAACTTTCTTAAGAAAATAAATCCAGCAAAAGCGCCTGGGTGTATTTTTCTTATTTTGTTTTGTGGTATTGATGAATGATACAGATAGTTGTTACAACACAAGATATTTTGTGTCCAGAGTGCGTAAAATGTATGTTCTATTATTATAAGATGCCGTTGCAGAACAATCCACTCGAACTTTGGTTTATACCACCAAAACAAACGATGGCAAATCCGCGACATTCACAGTTACTTGGGCAATCTAAAATGGCAATCCGCGACATTCACAGCTACTTGGGCAATCTAAAATGCCACAGATCGCTTCGTCATCAAAGGACAAACAATTCATGACATCGTCGCGCACCTCGGATTGATGCACACAGGTTGAAGTGCCTTTACAATGAAAAAGAAAGGGGCAACTGATCATGGCACAGGAATGCTCGTCTTCTCCACCAATGCAGTCCCAGTTACCGTCGCAAATTTTGCGAATAGGCACACAGTATGAATACGGACACTAAAAAGTCCTTGAGCATTTAAAATGTATGCAATTTTGAAGGTGATGACCATTACAGCACTATTTCAATTTTTTCTGAAAGTCAAGGTCTAAGTGACATGCCAGATATTTTGGAAAGCATGACGTCATAACACCCAATTCTACTGTGCATGGAATCATGGAATGATCATGGCAAGACCCGCCTGTTGAGATGTCCTTTCCCTGCTTGTGCTCTATAAAAAAGAGTTTATCGAAAAAATGTAAGATACGTCTTTGTTGAGAAGCACAAAAGCAGTCACTCTCGTCTGAGTTATCGTGACAATCCTGCATATTGTCACATAGTGTTGCTATAGGAGTACAACCTCCAGCTTTACAAAGGTAATAAAAGATTTCACAGGAACATAGTGGATATCTACATACATTCCGACAATAATCAGCATCGCGGTTTTTTTTTTTTTTCTTTCCTGTACGTAGGTTTCTAAAGGGAAGAAATGACCGATATAGTTTACGCTGATATCACTTGTATGATCACATCCTGTCTCGTCTGTTTTATCTCTGCAATGGGCTATTCCATCGCATTTGTGATGCTGAAGAATACATTCCTGACTTTGACACGTGAATTGACCACCTGCATATTTTTCTGGGCGTTTGAACATTGGCCTGTGACAGAAGGCTGATTCAGCACGCGCCGTAAGATCTATTTTGCGATGGAAAAATTTAGTTTGTAGGAATATCCATTTCGGACAAATTGGCATTCTTCTTGAGTGCATAATCGTCGATGCACCAAGCGATGGTATAGTAGGTATGAGTAAGACATACGATCCATTGTTTGACTTTACAAGTATTTTACCTTTATACTGGGCCAAACACCACAGCTCAATGAAATAAAGGATACCTGAGAAATGGGGTTCAGTGAAGGTGAAAGTGCACCAGTTTTGCAGAGCGTTGTACATGCTGTACTCATTATACGAGATGCTCCAAATTTTCCCTCCTAAGAGTATTGCGCTGACAGGGAGTGTTACTAATATACTAGAAACGGTATTGCAGTAATCTTCAATATACAAACCGGTATGCATACCAATATCATAGTGTCGAAAGCATTTGTTCCGAAGTTGTGTCCAACCAATATGGCATTCAAAAGGATTCGTTAAGACGAGCTGTATGTCAGCGAACTTTAAAGTTTCTAAAGGTGAGGACAAGTTAAGTGCATGCAGCCATGAGTCTGCCATTACTTGCGTTCTAAATCCCAATGGGACATTCAGCTCTAGCTCACAGATGAACGTAGAATTCGTAAATGGCATAAGGCAAGGGACCGTGATCCAATGCGAACTATTATGAGCATCTAGGAATACCATTGCAACACACTCTCCATTTTTCCAGTTCGGCTGACCGGATGCTAAAGAGAGCCTCAGGTAACTAAAATTGCTCTTATCAACCCACGAGGAACTGTTGAAAAACAACATGTGTACTGAGATATCTTGCGCATGTGGTTTGTGCCAGTCAGAAAACGTCACGGGGTCTTTCTGTCTTAACAGAAGTGTTTCAATGCAGAACTTTGCAACTGCAAATATACAGCAATCATAAACGGCTACGAGTCGTCAATTAATGTGTTGACATGTGGTTACGTATCAATTAGCAGCCAAAATGCATTGTATTGTCAATCAACGCGCTAACTTGTACTTACGTACAACAGAAGAGGATACAAGTGGCCGAAGAGGTAAATGAGTGATAACAGACAGACAAACATCACCGGTATTATATGATCAGTGAGAACCTTCTTTCGTGTCCATGGTAACTTAACATTGGTGTAAGATTTGATACCCATACTCTCAGCCTTATCTTGGTTCTGGGCATGGAGTTTTATGTAAGCTGACTTGGTTTGTTTAAGAGATCATGTTTCCCTTGCTGGATCCTTTATTATTATTATTATTATTGTTATTGTTATTGTTATTGTTATTGTTATTGTTATTGTTATTGTTATTATTATTATTATTATTATTATTATTATTATTATTATTATTATTATTATTATTATTGTTATCATTATCATTATCATTATTATTATTATTCATCATTCTGCGAGAAATTAAATAAGAAATATTCTGCAAAACAGCTTGGCTGATTCCTCTAAACTTAAACACGATTACCTATGGATACCCCAAACCTCGATTTGTTAGCCACCTGGCAATGCCATTTTTCCTGACTATTTGATAAAATGCTTGTGTGTTATCGTAATTTTAAACTTCAAAATCGTCCGAAAGATTCTCTTTAAACATGGCAGGAATGTTTTTTTGACTGTGCTGATACTTTTCGCCAGGGAGTGCTCCTGTCTGTCTATCCATCTATCTATCTATCTATCTATCTATCTATCTATCTATCTATCTATCTATCTATCTATCTATCTATCTATCTATCTATCTATCTATCTATCTATCTATCTATCTATCTATCTATCTATCTATCTATCTATCTATCTATCTATCTATCTATCTCTCTATCTATCTATCTATCTGTCTATCTGTCTGTCTGTCTGTCTGTCTGTCTCTCTGCCTGTCTGTCTGTCTGACGGTCGGTCGATGTGTCTGTCTGTCTGTCTATCTATCTATCTATCTATCTGGTTGTCTGTCTCTATTTGTTTGGCTGTCTGTTAAGTTGTGCCATCTACCTATCTATCTATCTATCTATCTATCTATCTATCTATCTATCTATCTATCTGTCTGTCTGTCTGTCTGTCTGTCTGTCTATCTATCTATCACCGACCTGATCCGTGTGTGCCTCTTTCAACTTATTTAGGAGGTCGTGTTTCGATGAATTCGTATTAGTAAGTACTTGTTTGGTTACCTTGCGACAAAAAAAAAAAAAAAAAAAACAACCAAAACAAAAAAACAAAAACAAAAAAAACCTCATAAATATAACTCGCTCGTTCAATTGTTTTGAAATTTAATAGGGACGCAGGTGGATACTCCTTGCCTTAGATATGGTGGTGCTGCATTTTTTCCAAATTAGTTTTGCACCGGAACGCTGAAATGTGTTTACCATTACCTCCTTTATAGTTTTTACGAAAAAAACCTTGAAATAACAGCTTGCTTTTCACCGGACGATTTCAAATTGGTACTTTTTTCATCACTGCAGCCATGTGATTTTTGCTTTTCGTCAGATGATTTGCACATTTGTTTCACGTTAGAATCCACAGAGGTGACAGCCAGTTCTTCTTGACTTCGCATTGAGAAAGGACCACGGGAATTTGATAACACGCAGCTATTTTTTTTCAGTCTCAAATAACAATTTGACATTTTGGGGGCAACCTCGTTTGTAACACAGGCATCTATCATTGATGATGCCGGTATCAAAATATGTCCCGATTCCCCCCTTTCTGTCTGTAAAGAATTTGTGACTGTTATGATCAACACACTTGCCTTTCTGGTAGAAACGGATCCTCTTTTTCTTAAGCACCCATCCAGAAGCAGATGCTTATCTTCTTATCACGTAGTTTTCTTTTGTAGTTTTATGCTTTTCAAAATTAAAGAGACCCAGATTTCTGTAGATCTCTGGCTTTGATTTGTATAATGACTCCCCCTGCTGGAATGCTTAAAAATATCCCGAGACTTTATTTGGCATCTGCTTTTGAGCAATTATTAGGGCCAAAAATAATCTCAATTTGACTGAATACGCAACACCTTCATAAACAGTTTGGTAAGTATTCTTTTAATATTGGGGATGTTTGTATCCTTTGAAATGTAATTGCAAGCTGAACACTAAGGATTCATACAGTTAAGTTATTTTGACCACACGTGAAAGGACATATGATTCAAATGTTTTATAGGCACTTTGAGGGTATCAGTGCGTATTTATGAAAACGCCTGCAATGTATACCCTTATTGTAAGACCCCCTTTTAAAAGATATAATGATTTACCTCATTTCTCTGCAATCCAATAAAAATAACAGATGCCTGGTAGAGATATAAAACACTCTCAGAATCCAGCAGATGCTGTTCACCAAAAGAGAATAACTTGATTAATTCGGAGTAGTGATACTGGATGGAATATTGAAGTGATCTCATTTCTGCAATATTCTCAATAGAAACTAAGTGTGCACCAATGTTTAAACAGCTGCGACAACTTATCTGCCAGCTACTTCTTTCTCACTTCATTCCCGAGTATACAGGTCTGGCCTGTGACAAAGCATAGATTACTTTTTGTATATCTATGTATTCTTTGAAGAGCAAATTCCGTAAACACACCTCCTGGGTGTTTGATATTTTATCGAATGTGTGCATAGACAAAAATGGTGAACAACCTGCAAGTAGACTGTGGACTTTTATCTCTATAATCAGAAAGGGTACGTGTTTATAACTGGTAGAAATATCTGTAACCCACAGAAATTCGGAATTTCTGTGGTGCCTTGTTTCACAGGTTATCTTATACTTTGATGTCGATGTATTAGCGCCGTGCACATGTGTACCTTTAGAATCAATTAAAGGTTTTCTTTTTTAAACGCCGGTGGATATGCGCATCAGCGTACTGGCAAACCTTGACTGAAAACATAGTCATACAGCTTGTTGGATTTGAATACATGCGAATCATTATTGGTACAAAATATGAAACTGTCGCCCGACCAGGTAACGCTGGCATATTAATTCGTACAAATTTAGTGTTTTTGTGATAACTGACTTGTAAGCAAGACAGAATGTTGGAAAGTTGTAACTCTATTGTATGCTCGTGTGAAGGTTGAATGACCCTGCATGTGAGGACATCTGCGACTTGAACTATCCACGTTGCCATCAGAAGCTGGACAGAACCCGGTATCTGTGAAATTTGAAATTCGGTCAAATTTCCAATTTCGACGAGTTCCGCAAAATCGCCAGCTGATGATTTAAGTTCAGACGGAAAATCAGTCAACGAATCCTGCATATCCAGGTTTGTGCGGGAAGTGAACACCACATATCTAGTTGCTGATAAAAACTTCAACATCACAATGCCCTAACGTAAAGGTATATCTGATGAATAGAGATAGAAAGTGGTGCATCGTGTGTTGTTGATCAGAATGTCCATATCATGGACAAACATAGACATGTTTTGTGTAAGTTTTTACCTTTAATGGGCATCTCTATATTTTAAGGATATCCATAATTTGAAAGTCACTTTTACATTTTGAAGAGTCTACACGCGAAAAGAAACCAAGTTGGGCCGTTTCTTCCAGCATATAGAAGACTATATGTAGCTGTGCAGTCGAAGATGTTAAATTTACAACATTTGCTTTGTACAGAGTATACCGATCACTTCGTTTACAAAAAGGTCCCACAGTGTTTGGCGGATAATTGTCATCCTTGCTGTAAAATATTAATCCACAGGATAAACAGTTATCAACATTAGACCCACTGAGAGATATGTTAATGGCACTTAATTGTACAAATGAGAACCTTTTGACCTTGAAAATTATGGAACGAACCATGAGGTCTGACGTGGTTATATTGTATTGGAGCTTTCCTGTGTCTGATATACAGAAAATCTATGTTGTCAGTGGTACACTGATAAAAGCAACTTCAGCTGCGCTGAATACGAAATTGCCCTATACACACGATACATGTGTAGGCCATACACTAGAACATGGGCAAAGGTCACTAACGTCTTCGGCCAACTATACACACGGTCATTTTATGTACGCAACGTAATGTCAGCGTTTTGTTCCGAGAGAGATCTGCTCCATATTTCACTGAAATATAGGTTGTAAACGACCAAAGCACTCCGGAGGCATGACATTTGTATCGCATTCCTGGGTCTGCGCGGAGGACCCATGTATAATATGCTTCAATACTTTCATCAAGGGGTTTTACGGGCGGAGTGAGGTGTAGCTGCCCCCGTTTTTTACACTATCGTTGTTGTCTTATGAATGTTGTGTGCTACCATAAACTGATAAAGCAGGCTCACTTTAGATAAAGTTGACGACTGAAAATTTGGTAAATTCCATAAATAGACAAATGCAACATTCGCTGTTGAAAACAGGTTTATTATTCGTTGCTTTTCACAAAACCGTTTGGCGTCTGATGTGGAGTCTCTGATTTCTAAATAACGAAACGGACAACTCTTTCCAGTGTATTTGAATTCCGTTTTGATGCACTCAAACTTAATTTGCTTGAAATTCATCGCTACCAAGTACTACCAAATAACTCACTGCTGAGGAGCAAGTGTTTTTTTAATTTTGTCACAAGCAGAAAATAAAAATGGATGTGTTGGAGCACGATTAACTGTAGAGGATGACTTGATCTGAAAATGACCCTTCAGCCAAAGCCATCCGCCAAATGAATATAATTCTCTCAGATAATGAAGTAGATTACTTGACTTTTCTGCATTCGAAATATGCCAAAATCTTTTGTTTATAGCGTTTTGCAGTCCACCACTATGCTTATTCCGTGATCCAGGATACTGAATTGAAATTGTTTCGTAAATCATCCGAGCACCCCATGGACCATCTAAACTTTGCTTTTGAAATTGTATGATATTGTAAAGTACACATATGATATCATGTAGCGATGTAAAACTGCTAGACGTTAATAACCCACAAATCTTTATCATGACAGTGCCTGCCTTAGGTTTTCCATTAATAATTTGAAATACATTCGTACAAGGCAGGACGGAGTGCCTGTATATGGATAGCCTGGTGTATAACACATGCAGCTTGACTTGAAGACCCGGGGCTGTTTGACAGCAAGTGGTCAAAACTGCCTTCTATCGTTTACTTCTCTGAATCAAAACAGGACATTTTACTAAAAAGTGTCTAAGAGGTCTGGTAGCTGTAAACATTATGACGCTACCCTTTATCTCCAAACTTTGAACAGCACTAACTCTGGAAGCCAAAGTAAACTTGGTGCAAAGCATAAGTAATTGACTTTTTCTATCGAACATGGCACTGGTAATTATGTGCAATAAACAGAACTGAACATGATAATTTACATAGCAGTGCCATCCAGGAGGTTTCAGACAAACTTCGGATTGATTCCATGAGCCTGCAGGCCCTGTTGAATTGTTTCGTTCTTCAAACGAAAACACACACAGAACAAAAGAATAAGCTAATAATAAATGTTGTGCAATCGTTGCTTTCTGCAATTTAAGCCAGCAAATGCACATGCTGTGACACGCATCTAAAACTTTGAATTAAAACTGTTTTATTGCAATTTTAAATCCATAGAGGACCCTTATATCATGGGTAAATAGTTACACTAAATAAGGTGTTAATTATCGGACTCCAACTGCAAAATACCTTCTATTGGTGCACCAGGTATATAATAGCATCTGAAAGGCCCCAACTGAGACAAGTTTTCCTTTAAAAGAAATGGTCGTACAGGTCATGCAAAGGGTATTACTTGTATATTATGGTTTGATATAAGCGCAAAACCGGATTGCAGATCAGAAGCATTTCACACTAAATAAATAAACTATAAAAGATAAATTTGCAAGCACAAGTTCGTCACAGGTCCAATGTTTCCACAAATTTTCACAAAAGTCGTTCTTGCAGTGTCAGAAAAAAAACACTCTGGACAGTATGCAATAAAATTAGTACAGTACAATCTGAAAAAAAACATGAAATGAAAATCACGTCAGATATTGAAAAGGTAGGAGGGGTAAAGGGTATTTTCGTGCAGTGTATAGGCTAACTTTAATGTTTTCTTACTCTGTACAAAGTAAAATTAAGTTACCGAATATCGTATTGAAGCAATATAAACTTTATATAGTCGGGTTACGCAGATATATATCTTTGTAGCATGCCCCTGGGTTAAACTGAAATAATAATAATTCTAAGGGGATATTACCGGACGATATTCGTCATAATTTAAAAAAGATAAATAGATAAATAAATAAAAAAAAACCCTAAAAGACAAGAATAAAGTAATTTACAACAAATTAAGTCACAGGCACATTGTTTTGGTTTTACTGAACATTTCAGTTTTCATATTATGAATCCTGCCTCAAATTTTGTATGCCCGCATGGTGTGGTTCCTGTCAAGACCATGCACACCGTCTTACCGTCAAAAGGCGCTACTGACACAAGACTAACCTTCATGTACAGCATCGGTGTACCATATGAGAAGGAAGAGTGACCTCATAATGACATGGTGAGATACATAAGCTGTCAAAACAAGATCGTACAATTTATTATAAACCTGGACTCTAAAATTCATACTGGTACAGCTGAATTCAGACAGGTGGCTATGTTGGATGTTAACTCGACAACATCACAGTGGGCTGGAAATCAAGTCAGTGTATTTTTATGGTCAATGTCTAATATACCTTACCCACAATTTTAGCGAGTTTTAGATCTTCATAATTATAAAACTTTTAGCTGTGTTCTGGATTTTGCTTGGCAATTCCAAGTCTGGTTGGAATATGAATAATACTTTGTATTATCAGACTCACTAAGAAGTGGAACGATTTACCACACGTAATCAAACTGAAGGAAATAAAGTGAAATCTTAAATATGAAGTCCGTTAGTTTTTAAATATGAAGATGGGAGAGTATGAGGTTGTGTGTCCCTCTCTGTGATTCCCGGATCTCTGGCAGGGATGCACTCAGCCTATGTTCTTCCGTCCTACATTGTGATAGCCTTACTCTTATATTTGGGGTGGGTTAATTTCAGTGCCAAACCTTGCAACTTCTACATATCTTTTTACTATATGGAGTAAGCTGTAATATTTTTAGTTTCTATGTCAATGTTATCTTATTCATTCTATGTATTATGAGTGCATTATTTTACAGGATCCCAATGGACATACGTCTTCAGACTTTCGTGGGTCATCCTAGCACCTGTTGTCTCTCCTTTATTTGTGATATTTTATATTTGGTGCTGACAAAAATCATATCATACCATCATTAAATGATGATATGTTATGACGTTTATTCCACATTCCTATCCAAAGAACCTACTGAAAGTAAGCAGATATGCCTATATACCTACACATGTGAACAAGAGGTAGCTGCAATACCTTGGGTGAAAGTCTAGACTTAAAAAACAAAAATGTTTGTAAGTCATTTTGTTTCATACTTAAACCGCATATAATCATTTTTCACCTCGGTTATGTTTCCAAATCTTATTAATGTCGGGCTAATTTCTCGATCGGGAAACGTTTCAATTTTTACATATAAACTTATGAAAATAATGAATAACCTCATGAATTGCACTTTAAGGATTATGTAGATATGCATAGTGGGTGAGCAAGATGTTTCCATCCATCAATTAAGCAGAGGGACTGTCTTAATACACTTGGAAAGCAAATCTTTCCATGTGCTGCTGATATCATGTCTTGGTTTTTTACATTTTTTTTATGTGATCATTATATAAGACTACTTGTTAGCAAGGTTAGAATATTGACGCCGGCAATAATTACAAGATGCATCCATAAATACTCTTGTCCATCACCCTTGATAAGACCATCTTTAAACATGATGGGGATGTACCATGGTTTTAGAGAATTTTAAATATACACACATAACAATTGTACCTTAGTGAAACGCACGATATCATACAGCTATCCTGAGCATCAAATGAATGAAGAGATTAAGTCGGGTACATATATAAGAGTAGTGCCTTAGTACGAAGACTCCCAACATACAGCTATATTGATCGTCACATGAACGAAGAGATTGAAGTCAGGTACACACATAAGAGTGGTACCTTAGTACGAAGCATGCTATCATACAGCTATATTGATCGTCACATGAATGAAGAGATTAAAGTCAGGTGCATATATAACACTAGCACCTTAGTAAGAAGCGTGCTACCATACAGCCATATTGATCATCACATGAATGAAGAGATTAAGTCAGGTACATATATAAGAGTAGTGCCTTAGTACGAAGACTCCATACATACAGCTATATTGATCGTCACATGAATGAAGAGATTAAAGTCAGGTACACACATAAGAGTGGTACCTTAGTACGAAGCATGCTATCATACAGCTATATTGATCATCACATGAATGGAGAGATTAAAGTCAGGTGCATATATAACACTAGCACCTTAGTAAGAAGCGTGCTACCATACAGCCATATTGATCATCACATGAATGAAGAGATTAAGTCACGCATTTACATAACACTAATACCTAAGTACGAAGCATGCTACCATGCGGTTATATTGATCATTACATGAATTAAGAGACTTGAGTCAGGTACATATATATCACTAGTACCTTAGAACGATACAAATATATCAGTGAATTATAAATCCTTGCTGCGTTCCAAATGTGAAGAATATTCACTTTATTTAATGGGGTATGTGGATGTGTGCTAATGGTGAAAGTCATATTTGAAATATGATTGTGTGTGTGCTTCTTTTGAAGTGTTGTTCTCACAAAGATGTGGCTCATCTCTAGAAATGTCTGCCTAACGTTCATGGCGCTTTGCCTGTATTTACTTTATCTATGAATTGACTTCCAAAAAGTTAATTTCATATCATCTACTGAAGTATGAAAATAATTTGAAGTGAACAATAGGAGACCATGTGCTGTTACAGTAACTGATCATGATTAGATGAAAGTAATGAATGGCCTCAAGTATGTGTACTTTAGGGATCATATATTAAAATACACAGCAGTCTAGACATTTTCATCCATAACATACGTGAAATGTGAGCTTCATGAGGCAAACTAGGAAAGCAAACCGGGAATTAAAGTAAACCCTTTAATTTGATACCTGTATTGTAGCAATATTGTTCTCTTCACACGCATTTGGTTGGATTGCAGTTCCCTGTGATATAATGTATCACTACCTATCATTTACTTTGATTCAAATAAACGGTCAATCACATGGGAAGTTGCTATTCAATTATCATTCAAACTTCTACAAGTGGGACCAGAGTGTAATTGTGTGACGCACCTCCAATTTAGAGGTCACGGAGGTTGTATCATTCAAACACAATGCGTGTTATGCTTTTAAGGGCTAAACAGAAACTGTTTAATTTGATTACGTCAGCATCCAGAAAAGATTCTGCATTTCATAACAACCTCGAAGGTATTTTACAGAAATGTTGAAATATTTCAAAGGGGTTTCAGGTTTACTTTCTCGAATGCTTGTTGTCCTGATACATATATATATATATATATATATATATAGAGCATTGAGTCTTTAAAATATCATCATTCACATAATGTAAGAACAGACAAGCAAGAAATAGTCGAACACATGATCCTCAAAAATGTATGTCCAATTTTCATGAATGGCATGTATATTATATTTAAGTCCCTGGTTATCATAAAGTTGGCAACAAAGGTCATGATACTGGTCCATAGGGATATCTGTTCTACCACTTTCTACTAAAATGCTGGGCGGTTCCAGCGAAAGGGTCACCTTTGGCAACTGCGGTTCTATGTGAACTCAACCGAAATCAAATGTGCGTAATTTGTGCAACTGAACCGTTTAGAGTACAAATGGCCTTGGCCAATGTATAGCAGAACATCATTATTGTGGCAGAAATGTAGATTGTCTCGACGGTTCTGATGAGCTACACTGCTTGTCCTTGGCACTCTTGAAAAAAAAGCGCTAGAAAGATTTTAAACCATTTTGTACACACATTACATTGTTTTACCAATATATGAAATAATAATCCTGTGGCACCCCACCTATTTGCCGTGGTTGTGCTTTAATACCTATGTACGTAGTGTGACATGAAGCAAGATTGCTCTATTGCTCAGATAAGCTGCATTGTCTTCACAACTGATTGTTGGCCATTCAGCCATCCTCCCGATAAATACCAGCCACAACCAGCTGTAGCAGTTGGGACCATCATAAGGTAAGCACGGGTAGAGAGCGTCCCCACAGCCGTCTTGTATCCAATTAGATTTCCAGTGCTAATGACGGGAGTTATCTGCTTTCCCTGGGTCAAAGATTTATGTGTATGAATTAACACCATCTGCAGACCTGTACTGGTGTGAAACTGCGCTGTCGGTACTGCCACAAAAGATGATGCCGAGGCCCTCAGCGCCACTCAATGTCACAGGTAGCTATAAATGTGTTCTGTATCACTCGATTCTCTTGGGGTCTATGTTATGAAAACGGGGACTGCATTGACTATCCGGATGAATAGTTATTGATATATGTAGTACGTTTGCTCTATAAATTTTCCATTTCGTTGTATGATGAGACTGTATTTATCCAACTGAAGCATGTAACAGAACAGTGTAGTACGCTAAACGATCTAATAATGAAGATTTGTGCCTTTTCAAGATATTCCCCCTCCCCCAATGTTTGTGCAAAGGATCTGTGACATGTTTGAACTGATATCAGTTTAATATTAATTTTACGCCCAATAAAAGGTGTGTCGTGTAGTCATTGTGCTAAATTTGAAAGAACCAGAGTCAGAGTCAGAATATTTTATTTGACATTTGCTGGAAAAGATAATACATAACAATCAAACAGTGATGTAACGAAAGCTAAAGCTCTCTTTCAGATGCCATATTTGTGTAGGAAAACACAACAGTGTCAGGATGACCCCAGCTAAGTACAATATGTCCGCAATCACTAACGCCACCTAGGAGAGAAGAGACTACATTTACAACATCTTGCCACGGAATTCCGAAAATTAAAACACAAGATTCATAGTCAACAATTGGAACTATGAAAACTGTATAAACTAGGAAAATTATATCAGCTGTCATATATAAAACACGTTGGCATTGTATAAAATCTTGATACTGGTGGATAAAATAGGTTTTTCAGTGATTCGAACCCCTGAAATACCAGTTTGTATGTATCTTGTCTGTGAAACAAGAAGGAAGGACCTTAATTAGGAAGGGGATGTAATACCTGATACATTGTTCTGAAGAAGTTTTAGTGGCCTTTCGGAGAGGCACATTTTGTCTACCTCTACTTTTGTACTAGTGAATATGCAAAGCAATTTCAAAAATTTATTCGATGAAAAAAGAAATCCGTGGAAAAGTGTAGGAGGAGTTGCGCACACACGATTGTGTCAACAGACGGGACCTGCATACAATGAAGATTGCCTTGCCATTGGAGATATCAAGTTGCATCTTAAGTTCAGGTCCTCACACACACACACACACACACACACACACACACACACACACACACACACACACACACACACACACACATACATACATACATGCATACATACATACATACATACATACATACATACAAACATACATACATACATAAAAACATTTATATATATATATACGGACAGACAAACAAGTTGTTTCCAGAAACCCGCCACATTTCGATTGCGGACGTATATCAACATAACAGAGTATTTACAGTTGACCTAAGTACTAAAGCATGACTACGTACAACAGGCTGTTCGCTGCTCCTCAGATACAGCGTTCATTGTACGTTCTCCTTGTATCAGGTTTTTTCTACATAGTTGCTTTGAACATATCTATTTTTTTAAGCGATTAGAAACTCATATAGGGCTCCGCCCTCTTTCTTTAAAGTTAAAAAAATTATGTGCTGTAGAGGTATTAACGTTCTGTTAATTTTTCGCAGAGCAATTGCTCGTACAATTCTAATGTATTGAAGGTAATCTCTCCGAGGTTCCACAAATATAAGGACGGGTATTGTTGGATCATCACTATCCCGCCAATCGCTGATTCATTAATGTATGCACGTAACCGAACTGTTTTGATTCAACTCCAGGAGGGCGCAAGTTCACCATATTTTTCGTTCAGCCTCAGGAGAGTATACGTTATCCATCTTTGTTTTTCTCTCATTCAGCCCATCATATCAGGCATAGTAACATTCATGCCGGCTTGCTGACTCAGCGCTGTCACTTGAGGTATTGTATCAGCGGTTCCATTAGCCGGTTGGGGTTTCGTGAAACATTAAGTTTATTGCTCCATGAACCTATTAATTTATTGAGAAAAGCAGTCGTTTCCTTTTACAACAACAGTTACAGTTATATTACCCATTTAGAGAAGTTTTGTGCTTGACATGGACCATCAAGCACGTTAGTAAATCGACAAATCAAGTCAAAATGTCATGAAGATGCCCTAGGGCTAAGTGGTTTCAGAAGCGCATTAGCTTTTCTTTCATTGGACCAAGAGGGCGCTATTATTACGTGCTGCCTGTACATCATTATGTTTAAGTGGAATTGCATGTGAAACACAATCGAATAAACTGGTTCCCATGTGAAAAGTGGCTCCATCTGTGAGTCAAGCCAGAATGTGATAAGACATCGGCATTTCAATTCTCTACGACTGTACTTCCCGTACTTTGTGGTGGGCGGTAAAGTAAAGTTAAAAATCTTTCTACTGTTCATTTGGCGGTTTTAAGTTTGAACAATTTCCAAATTACACTTTTAAAAAATTATCTCTAAGCATTTAGCAGGTTAAAATGTGACAAAACCACAAACGAATATTTTTTTCTGCTTTGAACATTTCAATGTCTTCAATAATTGAAACGCATAAGATCACCTGGATGTTAAATTTATATGGGCGTATGAATTGTACTCTGGTCAAGGTCACATTATGGTTCTTCCTCAGCATATGGTTCTGAAGTGACCTGCCAGACATACGCCTGCATGACCCCCGTTGGAACAACTCTGTCTCGCAAGAGGCCTAACGTGGCCAACTTTATTCAGACAGGAGCTACTGCATGTTTAAGAGAGAGTGTCCATCTCAATTACGGACTATGCTTCCTGCGATGAGCGATTTGCCTATCACAGCTGCAGTCTGATGCCTGCATGCGGACATGTAAACCTTGTGTAGTTTATATTTTTCGTGATACAAGGTACAATAAGCATACTTGTAGTATTTTAGTGGGCGGGAGATACACGTACGTTGTCTTGTCTACTACTGACCTCTCCATCATATTGAAAATCTATGTTCAAATCAAGCGCTCATGTTGACCTACCAATTAAACTGATACCCCTTGCAAGGCCTTTCAGGTAAAATATATGCTGACATCTGATAAAAGATTTTCACATTCATCATAAATGGAAGTTTCTAATTTTTATCGTATCAGATGAACGTTTGACGATTATGATGCCCAAAGTCACATTTCAAATAGATAAAACAATTTGATTGCATTGCTTGTCAGAAAAGTGATTTTGAGTTGAAGTTACAAACCAAAATTTTGGATTGACCCGTGCAAGTGTTCATGCTACTGGAAATGTGTATGAACATTCAGGGTATGTATACCTTGATATTGCAATGCTCACAATTTGCACTGTCCCAAAAAATTGGGGTTATTGTCATTGCGTATTTAGACTTGAATGACTGTTATTCAGACCATTAACACCTATCCTATATATTGCTTGCTTTTGATATGAATATTAATTCAATTCATAGTCGATGAGAGGTACGGAACGCAATGCAGTAACACACACACACACACATATATATATATATATATATATATATATATATATATATATATATATATATATATATATGTATATATATATATATATATATATATATATATATATAGATATATATATATATATATATATATATATGTGTGTTGTGTGTGTGTATGTGTGTGTGTGTTACATATAACAATTATGTTGTTCATGACGTTTCGGGTGTAGCTGCGTTCTATATTGATATGTATGTTCATTGCACACACTATATATATATATACATATATATATTTATATATATATATTTATAATATATATATACTTATAATATATATATATATATATATATATGTATATATATACAACAGACAGGGGATGGAGAGAGAGAGAGAGAGAGAGAGAGAGAGAGAGAGAGAGAGAGAGAGAGAGAGAGAGAGAGAGAGAGAGAGAGAGAGAGAGAGAGAGAGAGAGAGAGAGAGAGAGAGAGAGAGAGAGAGAGAGAGAGAGAGAGAGAGAGAGAGAGAGAGAGAGAGATGTATTCAGTGTAACGTTCAGGACATGAGATACTGGAAAGGATCACGTTGATAATATGATGAACAAATAACAGCAAATATAAGGAATGTCACAACACAACATTAGAGACAGTATGCATATGTGTCCCGTGATGTTGAGCATGCATACCTTACTCCATGCTGTGATTTTATTTACGGCCTCTCTAACTTTCGGGAACTCTGTTAACAATACGGTTGCTTAAACAAAGGAATGTCGTTTATCGAAAAACGTACTTACCTTCATATACGGGAAATGCTTGATGAATGCGTCAATAAGGTAAGGGCTAACATCACATCTATGATGCGCCAATGACCTGACCTTTTCTGGGGCGGTGGTGTAAATATCTGGGAGGGTACAACTGGATGGCCAAAGCAAGTTGTACTTTAGATTGCATATATCCATGGCTTTTCTAATGCCTATACATTCACACTGTTACAAAGAATCAAACGAATATTAACCTTCAGGAGACGGAGTTAACATCTTTCCTATCAGTGATTTGTCAAGAGCTTTTCTGCACATTCTGGTCAAATTGTATAAAGGAAGCTACTCGCCTGTGTGGCCTGGGTCATCATGATGAAGAACGAAAGCAGCGACATTCACTGCACCGAATCAGTTCTGCTAATTTTAATGGGGACATTTTGCATGCCGATGCAGCGTTTTTATGTATCTCAGAGTTAAAATTAAATTTCCAATATGACCCCAGACTTGTCAAGCGCTACTCGTACAAGTCTGTATTGAAATCCCAATGAGCACATACTAAATTTTTTAAATACTTTGTTATTGTCTTAGGATTGTATATATATATATATATATATATATATATATATATATATATATATATATATATATATATATATATATATATATATATATATGTGTGTGTGTGTATATATATATATATATATATATATATATATATATATATATATATGTGTGTGTGTGTGTGTGTGTATATATATATATATATATATATTCCGAATCTAAATTACGACAAAGGGGCAAAAACTATTTCAAACAATATGAACTAAGTTGCATAGAGTCAAGAACAGCTCGGTGTTCTTTATCAGATAAAGTAAATGACGCAATTTAACTGTTGATTGATTGGGCATGCATAAACAGGTATAAGCAGAAGTAGTGGGGGTTGATGTTCATATACATATATTCTTGGGGGAGAAGTCGCACGCTAACATTTAGTGTTATGATATTCGAGGCAAGTTGGTTAGATTTAAGCGACAAACCCTCCGAACCGGTCAGGCATCTCGTAGTTCCAAATTTATATTTCAACAGTCAACAAGAACTGCTCCTCATTTATCTATGAACATCAACCTCCACTACTTCTGCTTATACCTGTTTATGCATGCCCAATCAATCAACAGTTAAATTGCGTCATTTACTTTTCATGTCAGAAGTCCGCTGTAATCTTGAATGGGAAACTAATATTTAGCATACCTCTGGTAAACAATGGAACACTTGCTTTTGACTTACTGCTCTAATAGAAGTAAACGTCGCAAGCGCCAAAATGTTCAATACAAGATACGACAGTGTGTATAATAAATGCAGCCAGGGTGAGTCCATGGTGACCTCTGAGTGCAACACTGTAGATAGATGAGCCAGATCCTCAGAATGGCTAATTTTACACTTGTGTGCCAAAACTTTATAAAAGCTTTAAGCATATGCCAACAATAATGAACTTACAAAAGGGAAGAGAAATATCACAATACAATGCGAATGCGTTTATTCCCATGAGATGCTGTTCCAATGACAAAATACTTACAATACACTTACTTTTAAAAGTCATACAGTGGCGTTGCCCGATCTGCCCGCTTCATATTTCTTTTTGTGAGTCGATTAGAATTTCCTTTCAGGGATTTCACGAGCCCCTGTTCGCTGAATCAAATGTTCATTTCTCCGTTCAATAGTGTTTTCCAAGTTTTTTCTTTCGACCGTTGTACCTAGCATGTACTAATAATTACCCTACACTTTTTCCGCGACTCTAAGTAAATTGCACAATTTTGCATGATTTCGGAAGAGAAACCCAATATTTTTTAAAGACAAAGTACAACGCATAATTCAATCAATGTCCAATGAAAATGTCTTTGAGAGGTTCACATTACACAAAATATGGTCTGTTTGTAAAAATACCCCCCAAGCCGACGCAGTGCGTATGATTTATAAATATCCGGCTTGACTCTTCCTTCAATCAACTATGCAATATATCCAAATTAAGGTGGTAAAGTAGTGAAGATAAATAATTAAATATGTCGCTAGCTTTTAATTCATCATTTAGTTTTTCAAAAACATCTATAAAACCCCTCAAACCAAAGAATCAAATTTCCTGACAAACTGTATATTATGGGAAAGCAGACAACATATGGAGTGTTTCAGAATTATTAAATTTAAATGACGTGCGATTTGGTCTCTTTTGCCGAATTAAGTTGAAATTGAAATTTTCTACGGGCTAATTTTGGATTGAAAACGCCAGTACGTATGGTTTGGAAAATCCAAACACCTCTACCAAAACCAGAAACTATGGTTTCCAAAAACACATGTTTACCATGATTGAACAGTCTTCGTCAATTCGAATCAAATTTATTTTTAGTTATAAAGTTTTTCTATCTTATAAGTGCTGATTTCTAGAGTTTGTCCCCACCTTTCTTGACGGATCTCGGGTTAGCCTAGGGAAGCTATTGCCTAATACGCTACCGTTTGTGTGCTGGGAACGGACAAATTTAGACTGGGCACGTGGTTGAATGAGAGACATTTGCGTGTACAACTTGAAGACGGAACCTTTATAACAATTCAGACAAGTAATTGAGGCTATTGTCGTGACCAGCCTGAGCACTCAAATAATTAAAGTTACATAGCTTACATTGACCAGCAAATTAAAAACATAAAAGATCAGGAAATCCCCATGTCTTAGAAACTTCGAAGATTGTCTTCACTACAAATAATAATAATAATAATAATAATAATAATAATAATAATAATAATAATAATAATAATAATAATAATAATAATAATAATAATAATAACAACAATAATAATAATAATAATAATAATAATAATAATGATAATAATAATAACTTAGCATCATATTGAAAACTTTTCAAACAAAAATACAAGTGTTAAAATGTAAACAATTTTAGATACAATATACACGCATAAAATTGCTAATTCGTGTATCTCTGCCTGTTGTTTTCTTTCAGAATGTATATTGTTTATAAAGTTTAACGCATTGTTCTCCCCCCCCCCCAACAAAAAACAAAAGTATATAAAAAGTACGAAGATATGACCATATATCTTTCCTCATCACATTGCCAATTCAAAGATAGCTCCAAATCGCAAAGTCCGTCAAATATAATGAGAATCCTTGCTGTCTTCAGTGAAAAATGATCGTTTTATATATACTTTTAAAGCCCATATCACACACGTAAAAACATATTTTTTGCAGTATTTTAGTGAATGTATGTTCTTTACACACCGGTAACAACGTGAAACGAGACCAGCTTTCCTGAGGATACCTGAGCACAGAGGCTGGCTTGTAGGTATCGTGCATTTTCTTCTTGATAATTCACTGCAGAGTCTTCTGTCGACAGGAGCCATTGATGAACATTCTTGATGGCAACGTGGTGAAGACGAGGCCAGGCATGCACGTCATCAGGTGACGTATGATGACAGTTTGATGACAGCGCCTGTCTTACCAAATGGAGTCGTTTGCCACTGAAGATTTATGCCCCGCATCCAGCTAGGTTTGTAGCTGCAGGCCACACACGATAAATCACGCCGTCCATACCAAAATTAATTACCCCTCCCTTGACATGTGCTCGTGAACGAATAAATAGATACCTACTGCGGGTGTTCTTGGGGAAGGAAGACAGCAACCTTGATATATCAAACTTTCCCCGAGTGTGCCTTGACCAAGTCATGAGCTCAACAGCAACCATTGTGTGTGTCTCGTGAAGTTCCCAGGTGCAGCTAATTCAAAACAGTTCTCTTGCATACAACTCACGATTTAAAAATTCGTGACGACCATACTCCAACCATGGACGTATAATATGACTACTATACGTTATACGCCCGTGCTTCAACTACATCAACAACTGTGTTTTTATGCTACGTGTTTTGCACATGATTGATACCTACTCCTGCTCCTCTCCAAAAAGTTATTGCCATACCATGCAACATGCTAAGCTGACGGTGGGCCACAACTTTATTTTACAGTTCATCCCTTAAGGTTCCCATTGTGAAATTCATGCCTGTATAAGTAAAGATGAAATACGTGCAGTCGGAAAAGCTTCTCGACTCGTCCTGTGTTGATACCAGGATATATTTTGCCATCTCCCTTCCTGACAAGGGCTTAATGTACATGATGAATCCTTTTAATGACCGGACTTTTGAAATATAGTGTAATGTTTACACAATACCTAAATGTAAACTTGGAAGTCAGACAAACAGTTATCGCCACTTTTGGCCAAGAAATTGATGGTATTCCCTATCGGAGAGAGTCAACTGATATGCGCTCTCTAAATGGTTGAAGTCATTTTAGTTTCAAAATCGTGAACATATCTGAAACAAACGCTTTCTTGCAAACAATCCTTGCTTTATAGAGCATATTTCCATTTGTTGTGAAATTACAAACGTTCGATGCCACTACACGTTGAAAGATTCAAACATTTGCATTAAAAAGCTACCCTATTTCTCAGATTATGATTTTGTAAGATGCACATCGGACATTTTGTCGTCCCTAAAATCTTGTAATTATGGCAATCTGAAAGTGTAAAAAAATAATTACTTTAAGAGTTAAAAGTGCCTGGCGACGCGTACCTTACAGTACATTTGAAGGTTGTGTTCACCAGGCCAGGCACCTGTCCCTGTACAACATGGATAGCCTCATGGCAAACAGGCTACAAGGTCTCAGACACATACAGAATGATTGTGTTTTGCTGGTGATAAGTAGGTTTTGAGGCTCCATCAATATATAGAGCTCACATTTCGGTAGTATTAAGCACCTCAAGAAGCAGTGAGCATGCATGTTTGTGGGTGTAGGTGGGCCACGAACCTTGTTCGCTAAGCACATATTGACCTGGTATTTTGCTTGTTAAAAGCACGTCATCTGGCCTGTGCACTGTGTCTGCGTCGAATTCCGGCCTTTGGCTGAGAAAAAAACATGTCTGTGTCCTGCAGGTGCACACACCTGAGAAGCTGTGTTACTCAGTCACTGACTTATAAAGCTTTGATTGAATGTACTCACTGTAAGCATCTACATTTTATAATAGCCTGTCGGTGGGCATGTCATGGGCCTACAAGTGCTGCTTGCAAAAATCATATCTGCTCAAAGGTGAAAAAGCCATGGAAGTGCACAAGCACAGCGGCTTCTGGTGGTCTTTTAGACCCTCATGAGGCTCCGCATGAGTTTTGATGAACTTGTCCTGTGGAGCACAGAACTCTTTTGCCTGTTGAACACGTCATACAGGTGTGGCTTGTGTTTGTATATACGCAGTCTTTGCGGCCAGTGGTATTTCAATACCGCCCGTCCAGGCATCGTAGCTGGTACACGAAGCCGAAGACTGCAGTAAATAGGTTTCTTCAACAGACAAACTTTCATACGCAATATATACTGCAATGTTCATTGTATCAATGTCGCCCTGTTGATTGTAAAAAAAAAAAGATTCTAAAATGTCACAAATATTTATTGAAATCATAAAATGTTTAGTGCATCGCAGACCACTATTATTACGCTATATTTGAGCATAAATTGGAAAATTAATTTCATGCTTGAGAATTTTTCAATTGAAGATTTAGCGATGAATGTAATTTTGTGCTGCACGAAAAATGTTAATTCTGTGGATTTGTTGCAGTGAATATATGTATGTCTCATCACTGTCTGTTTACCACTTTCTCCACTGTCACGAGACGACCCAACATGATGATTTTCTTCTGTAAAAAAGCATGACTGTTCCATACTAGTTTAATACAATGATACATGCGTATGACGACCAGATCTTGAAGGACCCAATGAAAATCTCCTAGAGGTCAAGCTGCCATCATCTGCCATCTCTCCACTTAATCAGTTTACCTTGAGTAGAGTCTCAATGACTTTAAGTGCTCGTTCCATGTTCAGACACTTTTTCTTGTCAAATAGTTGACATTCCGCACAAGGGATTGACATGTTATTGTAGATTCAGGTGTCACTGTTGTGACGAATGTGGCCATTTACGAGGCTCTTGTTGCCTGCTCACAAAGGTCTAGCAGTGTGTTGGTTGCGGAGAGCACCCGGGCTCCAGCGCTTGCATTCTTCTGCGTCATAAACTGCAAGTCAACAGAGACAGGAGAGCTCTCAGTGTTATGTTTCTCACAGGGCCTTATGCTTCAAATTATGCCCCGTTCCCATTGAGTTTTCTAATTACACGCGTCATGCCAGGTGTTGTATCGCGGGGTGCATTGACCGTGGACATGGTATTTCAATCACCTGTACACCGTATTATTCACAGTCATTTACGTGGTATGTGCCAATCGTGAACACCGGCTGGCAGGTGTGCCAAATCTTTCTTTTTCTTACCATGCATACACAGTCGTCATTTTTGGGGGGCAAACTTGACATGCAGGATTGGCAATGTTTTTTATCCTTTGGTAGTAGTCAGAACTACAAACATCTCACAGATTTGTCACTCCATTTTTTTTCATGATTTAGGACCTCACACATTATTTTGTTCTCTAAGTAACACATGGGTTGTAGAGTGGTGTGATAGGTGTGTAAACAATGTGAACATTTGTAACAATATCGTGAATTTTTGGCACGAGCTACAATGTATCCATTACTTCTCTGACGTTTCAGAAATTTATGTACAGCACTGTCTACACACATTTCAATGTATTTGAAATTATGCTGAAAGTAGTTTGCCGCCGGCTTTTTTTTCTAAAACGATTAATCACATAACTTCAATTGTTCAAAACCCATTAATTCTAATAGCTATGAAAATCGGAGACAGAATCAGAAAACTTAAGATAATATGTATGTATTTCTTTTTCAATTATATCATTTACTTTGCTTTGTTTTCGTTTGTTTACATATAAACTATAATACTATAAATTTATTCTTGTAAACGTTTTATGTAAAGCGTTTTATTTCGTAAACATGCTTTCCTCTTTCTCGTTTTAGGCATGAAGACCTGGAAATCATCACCAATTCCCATATCTTAACGCCCGCCAGAGGAAGCACATGAAAACGAAACATGCAGAATAAAATATCCAAGCAAGAGTTGATTTTACCGACAAAAATGCCATGGGTATGTTTGCGCCAAGACACTTGAATCCGTGAGCCTCAATTTGAGCTAGCATTTCCAAAGTGGTTTTGGTGTGACTTGTATCATAAATTGAACCATAAAATGACAGGAAAATGCAAGCTATGAGAACCAACCAATTAAGCCCCGTATGAGGTTTTGGTCTGGGGTGTCAAAGGTTCAATGATTCGAATCCTTTCTCTATTTGTGCCATCAGCAAGATTTTTGGCATCATAACAAATATTATTTAAACATGACAAGTCTCACCATTGTCGTTATAGATACCGCTTACCGCATGCCTGACACTGTCCCTTCCATCTCTTGCTGGTTTTAGTGCATGTTTGAGCAAACTATTCCAGCTTTTGCGTTTTTTTGATCACCAATAAATAAAAATTAATGTGCTGTTGTGTTATTATTTATTTGTTCATTATTTAATTATTTTATTAATTAATTTATTTATTTATTTTATTTATTTATTCTATTTATTTCCTGCTGAATAGACTATATTCCATGTATGGTTCACTTTGCTACACTACCAAATAAAATGATACAACAAATGCGCAGTTAAGTCTGTTCATGGGGCACTTTGTTTTGGTTTTTGATTTCTATTCCTATTTCCTTTTTTTGTTGTTGTTGTTGTTGATATATATATATATATATATATATATATATATATATATATATATATATATATATATTTCATTTGTTTTGTATTTTTCTTTTTGAAGAGTCAAAATATGTAACAATATCACCAACAAAGGGAATAATGTTTGGCTTGTGTTTTTTGAATTATTAGAAATCTGATCTTGTCCAAATATGCATAGTTTTGAATATTTGACTTGGATCAATGTCTTTCATATTAACATAGTCTTAATAAGATACGACACAGAGGTACCGCAATTGCAACTTTGACATAAGTTTGTGTATATCTATTGGTTGCACTAGCGGCTTGCAATCACCGTGAATATGAAGTTACAAGAATGCATCTAGTTGAGTTTTTTGATGATATGAAACCTCAAAATCTCAATCAACGTAATTTCTATGTAAGAAAACAATGGTACAACTTCAGTTATATTTTATCCAGAGGATACATATCAGCAAAACTCCCATAAAATAAAGTTACTAAAAGTATCAAGTTAGATGGCGAAATAAATTACCAGGAAAAAAGAACCAGGAAATATAAGACAAAAATCTAAGGCAGATATTGTTGAAGAGTCACAATGAATGAATGAACAAACTAGTAGGTAGACATACGGACAGAAACATAGAAAATACAGACGGTGCATCAACCGTCTTGTGACTTCTATTGTGTCTTTGGTATGGAATAAACTAAGTATTCAATTAAAAAAATTTTCTTCAAGTCTTCCAGTATATACATTTATGCCCAAGATGGTCAGCATGTCTATGCTTATAGTTTCACAGTGATGTTCAAGGATTTTGTTGCAGAATCTAAACCACTCAAGCAGCTTTGACCTGGGTTCGAAAGCAAAGATTTGTGTTTTCAGAGTTTTAAATTCATTTTAGGTTTCATGGATGCTTAAACGGTCTATATTTTACCACACAACCAAATAGTAAACACTTTGCCACATAATCCTATAAGAGTCACTTCAAACCATATTATGAAATGTTAGAAATACCAGCCATTTCTTTCCCGTTACATAAAATTCCAATTAAATAAATAGATAAACAATCAACTTTATTTCATTCTACTTGAAGGTCATGAAGGTTAGTACTGTGCAGGTCGCTGTAACAAAAGTGTTAGAGCGGAAAATGAAATAACATGAAATCAAACACAATAAAATTTATAATGCGCATTTGATGCAGCTGCACACATCATTGGCTGAAATACCAGATGATGTCATTCCATTTAAAACATCTTGCTGATGAACCGTCTCTTACTGTGTCTGGCAAGTTGTTCCAATTTTTGGCAGCTGAAAATGCAAACCTATCAATAAAAATTTTGAGATGTCATGATGCCGGCCAGCTTGTTCAAAATCGCCAGCCTTCTACGAAAAGCTTTGTCGTCGCCTGTACCTTTTCGACAACATGAAACGCATAACGCTTGGCTCCGAAAGCTCCAGAACAGCGAGGTGGAGTCAATCCATCTAAAGAAGTCATGTGACGTGATTCCTTGGAGTTCACTGGCTGCTGCTCCTGAATCACTTATAACTTTTTCAATTGTTTGATTAAACAATATGAACAGTTATTTTCAGACCGAGATGTGAATGACATTACATTTTGCTCTGAAGTTACAAATGATAAAATTAGTCATGGTGAACTTTATTTTGCCTCAAGCTTAGCTCTTCAGATGACTTCATTGAACATGATGAGTACCAACCATTTCAAGTATCATCTGTTTTTTTTTTTTTTTAAATATCCCTGATCATTTAGATATTAAGGACCCCCAAGCTTGCTACATAATTTTATTCGTTGATAATCGTAAGTGAAAATAGTGAGTTCAAGGAAAAATAGATGACTGATGTATGCGCAGCTTAAAACCCGTACATAGACTTGTACCTTATTGAGAGTCCCACTATAGCTTTGTTATGTCTGTGTGCAAACACAGATATTCTGTTTTCTCAAAACTTTCTTTCTTTCTTTCCGCCTACATCTTGTCCGCAGAGTAAAGACCACTACAGCTAGAACTCAAAACTGTTACATGGCCATAGCCCTACTATTGAAATTTAGAATAGTCAACATGTCGAAAATTCTGTACATTAGGGCCATTTGAAATTTTAAATGTTTAATACCTTCAAAACTATTAACAGGTAGAGGTGGTACCTTTCTAATTTTAATTCGTGTGTTTGTACTATTGGCCTATCCAATAAATCATACCAAAAAGTTATAGAATTTTACTTAACGCAAGTTATGCGCAATTGAAGAGTTTAAATGTTAAATATCTTCTAAACTGTTAAAGGTAGAAGTACCATCCCAGATGATTTATTGGTTTATGCTACAGGCCTATCCAATGTGCCAAAAACAAAAATTGTCGAATTTGATTTATGCAAATAAGGGACACTTGAAAAGTTAAAATGCTGAATATCTTCAAAACTATTGAAGGTACAGATAAAATTCCAAGTTACAAAATTCAGGGATTTGTGTCATAGACGAACCGAATGAACCACGGCCAAAAGCTGTAAAGTTTTAATTGATGCAAATAAGAACACTTCAAAAGTTAAGATATTGAATGTCTTTAAAACTATTAAAGGTTAAAGTGCCATTCAAAACTTAATTCATAGCTCAATGCTATAGACGCATCACAATGGACCACAAACAAAAGTCGTAGCAATGGAAATTATTAAGTTAGGAGAATACATGAAATTAAGATCTGTAATAACTTCAAACCTACCACAGATAGAGTTACTATCAATACTTTAGTTGATAGGTTGGTAACATAGCCGTATCCAATGAAATGCCAAACAAAGTTGTAGCAATGAAATTAAGGCATATTGTAAAATTTTTAATCTGGAATAACTTCAAAACTATTTTGGGTAGAGGTGCCATTTGAACTTCAATTGATAGGTTTGCGAGATTGCTACATCCAGTGAACTATGAATCAAATTTGTAGTAGTTTGATCAATGCAAATTAGACAAATTCACAAAAGTTAAATCTTGAATAACTTCAAAACTATTATAGATAGAGGTGCCATTCCATCTACAGTTTAAAGGTTTGTGACACAGCTGAATTGTTTTCCTCTTTTGAGCGGTTCAATAAAAATTATCATTTTGCAGCACTTAAAGAAATCTTGAATAGGTTATAGGCCTATTTCAAAGTATGCTAGGCACTCAGACTGATTTGCTGATGAGCAAATCAATTTTTCTTGCTTTAATTTGTTTTTTGCAAGAGTATGTACTAACTAGAAAGGATCCAGGAATTCAGAGCAAAGATCTAGCGGGCAACCTATTGAAGTGTGTTCTATCGCAGGAGTAGGTGTGGGCGGTCCTTCCCCAGAAACATTTTGAAAATTTTGAAATCAATGTGAAAATTCTGATACATTTTCAGCCCAGTACATGGGAAATACGTGAACGATTCTGTGGAAAGACAAAATAAAAATTACTTAGAGAAAATATTTTTTCAGATATCGGTGTTATGACCCCCCTCCCCCCCCCAACAAAAAATAACAAAACAAAATACAAAACACAAAAAAAAAACAAAACAAAAAACAAAAAAACAAAATAAAACAAAAAAAAAAAAAAAAACAACAACAAAAAAATGCCCCTGAGAATACATGGAGATCTACCCGAGGAAGCATAAGATGCACATACACAATGCTTTTGCGAGATCATACTTGTGTATTTTTGATGTTCGGAACGAGCGGGACTCGAACCTGCAACCTTTGACACCAGTCGCCCAGCTGAAATGGGAAAGTATGAAATATCAAGATGAATGTGAGAATGTTGTTTTGCATCCTGAAGCATGATGTTAATTTTCCGAGTTGACAGCAGCCGTCTAAAATAATCAAAACATCACCATCGCAGATGTGACACCTGCATTTGATTTTTTCGGACCTATTTAATTTACCAAATCATTATTCCCGCGGCCCTATAACAAGTTTTTTTGTTGTAGCAGGACAATGATAATTCGCTTAATTGTTTCGAGCATAGCAGACTTTTATGCAGGAAAATAATCATTAAAAATAAATCGGCCCAATATTTATGTTTTTGATATAGATTTGCCTTCAGTTGTAAAATTACAAATGCAACACGCCATCTTATATGACTATACTGTGTCCGGTAAATAGAATGACTTTTTTTAGTTTTGTTTTTGCAAAACGTTACATGTACACGCCATAAATTGGACATGACGGTACTTGTCATGCTTGAATCACATACAATGTTTGTGCCTGCAGTCACAGTTGCAATGTGAACTTGTGTGGTCCCTTTTGCTTTTGATTGATAATTTTTAAAGGAAGCCACTTATACAGCTTCATTTAAATATGGTCAACAACAAGAAGCTGCGTGTAAAACTTGTTAACACTAGAAAACAACTATTTGCTTGGAAGCAAATAGATATATATATATATGTGAAAAGTCTGTATGTATTGATTACAATAATGTTCCAGTTTAACTTTCAGATGCTTATGGCTTGCACATATCTGTCTCTGTTGATTATGTGCATATTTTGATAGAGACAATTGTTTGAAATATGATTTGTCAAATATCCAGTATCCTCATCGCACTGGAAATTCCACCCTATCTCCAGCCACTTTCACATCTGGTTGTGAAAAGTAAAGAGCTTCTGAGGGTACCATGGGGTGTTTTTAGAGGAGTGTAAAGGGATATCACAAGTGGCATACTGGGGCATTTATTTTCCATACCATTAGACTGGAAGCCCTCTCCTTTTCTGTACTTTGTAGTGATCATTATTTTGGAACAACCTTATTGTTTGTATGCTGTTCTGGTGCAAAGTTATTTCCTGTACCAGCGTAATGCTCGTCCCCCTTCTCAATCCCAACTGGAACTAGAAAAGAAGATTTGCTTCAAAGCACTTCTGTTTGGTTGCCTTCAAAAAGAGAACAGTTTTGAAGCTCCTCAAGATTTATTTTTGTGTATTCACCTAGTGTGCATAACTTACAATGCTACAATTTTGGTTTTTGGCTCATTGGATGCAGCTATGTCACAAACCTGTGAATTGAAATTGGAATGGCACCTCTTTCTATATAATTTTGTTGATATTCAAGAATTAATTTTGCGTATTCACCTGGTTTGCATAAATTGAAATGCTAGGCTTCATCTCACTGGTTACAAGAAAACAAAGACATATAAGTGTCCACTGAGATGACACAAATCCACACACTTTAGCAAAATTCACAAAGTTGTGAAAACAGTCATTGAGGACTCAAAGACCATACTTTGATGGGTCTAGCCAACTCAGCAATTTATGTAGCCTATTAATAGAAGGTGCACATAGCAGGCTTATTCTGCCCAGAAGTTGCAGTCCATTTGGGATTGATAAGCCAGCAGACTCATGATAGCCTCAGGCAAGCACAGACCAGCTAGGATACCAGTCTTAGTCACGGTGCACTGACAGCTCTGTCCAGCAATAGCACGAACTATAGCCTGCTTGGTACATATACCAACAAGGAGCAGATCTGTTCTTGCATGAACAAAAAGAAATTCTCTGTATTTTTATTCAGAGCCCCATTACACAGCTGTTGGGAGCTCCTCCTCCCTTTGCTGCAAGACCCAAACCTTCCAAACCATACACCTAGTATGCATGGATAGAAGGCTGCCTATGAGACAAGTTCCAGCTAATTTATTATAATGCAAAATGGTTGCCTAGCACTATGGAGGCCCATACAGCTTGTAACAATCAGTAGAAGGGGGAGGGAATGTGTATTCTGGGGAAACTCAGTGAATTAAAGGGAAAGCTCATCCTGCTTTCCATCAGATGGCTATAGCTCATCCTGCTTTCCACCAGATGGCCATAGCTCATCCTGCTTTCCACCAGATGGCCATAGCTCATCCTGCTTTCCACCAGATGGCCATAGCTCATCCTGTTTTCTACCAGATGGCCATTGCCTGTCATTTGCATTGTGGTGGCACAGTGTAAACAATCCCTTATAACCCCAGGAAGTGGACAACAGCTCAGCCAATTAAAACCTATCAGAACTGGGTCTCACAGAGAGATGAAAGGAAAACATGGTCACTGTAGTATGACCTCGCAGCTAATGGGTCCGCCTACTATCCCAAAAGTGGGCCACTTTTTCATCAGACTTCTCTTTACCTTTAAGCATGCATCAAAGCTCCCCAACTTTTGTTTGGATGCTATTGGATTTGCCAGATGTCTCAAACCTTAATGTGTAAGTTAGAGCTTTGTGCTTACCTATAATATGTTTGAAGATATAAAGCTTTTAAAATTTTAGTTGCCCCTGATTTGCATAATTTTAAACACCATGACGATATGCACAATTTCACTGGTGGGTCAGTTACCATGGCAAGTTTGGTCGTTTTCGGAATAATAGTCTCCAAGAAAAACTCCGGACTAATTTGGTCGTAAAGAAGAAAGAAAGGAAATAGGCATTCTTGGAAAAAAAGAATGTCTGGGTTTACACTTTCGATCACATGTTCATCAGTGAATCACAACACCAATTGTACCTAAAATATCAACAATCTTTTCTTCCAGCTTTAATCTTACGGAAGGTTGAAAATTCCAAATGCTGCCAATCAGTGAAACTGACTGAAATGTGTCAGCTTAAAGTGATCATAAGATGCAATACTCTAACCAATGTACTTGCACACCTGGTGCATATGGTCACTACTTTGAACAACCACACTGCATGTTGCTGTCACGTTTGTTGAAGAGAGGAATTGGGTTCTTTGTATGGTCACTTTTTCTGGACCAGAGGGGAGGCCAAATACAGCAGGTACCACTGTATATTAATATACGGCAGTCTCGCATTGGAAAGATAAGTCCTAGGACTAGCCCATAGTGATCACATGTAGCAGGTGATTTCTCAATATACGTGTATATAAAATCACAAATATGGCACTAGGAACCTCATGATCATCAGCGTTAATAGGCAGGTAGTCTGGAATTAGATATTGTGAAGACACTAGTTGTTCAACCAAAGTAAATAAAAAAGTGCCCATGCGCTACAGGCCGGTGCCCATTCCAGAGAGAGTCAGCCTCTTCGGGTAGTATGCCTAAGTATGTGCATTAACATGTACAACATTATTCAAACAAACATATTTACACCCTCATAACTTGATGGTACTTGAATTACATATACTGCCTTCTACTCAGAGGTCCAATACACGGTCTGATGGGATTAAGGGCAAGCTGACATAGCTCCAGGCACTGAGGCACAATGCCTGATACGGTACGATACGATAAGATACTTAATTGCCTTATTCCACACAAAGTGAACATAGCAAACAGTGACAAATACATACATGTAACGAGAAAATTTACCTCCACAGTAGACCCAAGCTGCGTATTTTGTCTGCTCCGTTAGTGTTGCAATACTGAACTTGGTCTGCTTTGCAGGCAACGGGAAAATTAAATGAAGCAAATGATCACTATAACTAATAACAACGATACAAGAATATGTACAAATGCTAGACAGTAACCATAACACAAACTTTGACAGTATCAACGCCCAGAACTGCAATGAAACAGGACATACATATACATATACAGTGGTCCCACCTTATAAGACCACATTTACAAAAGGTCATCTCTATTAAAAGACCACTATTCCAAAGCTCAAAGTCTGACATTCTTATTTAGGCCACCCATCTAAAAAGGCCACATTTGGGCTGCATTTTGGGTGGCCTTACAAGAGGCCTTTCAAAGCAGACAGTTAAATCATACCACGGAGGTATTATACAACCTCCATGGCCATACTATGGGGTAAGTTGCCTGGAAGACAGGTTCTGATAGTCTGGGCTACTTTATTTTGCATGCAAAATGGTTGTATAAGAGCATGGAGGTAAATAACAATAACCTGCTGGTTCGTGTTGTGGTAGAAGTGGGGATATGTATTGTAGGGAAGTTCAATTAATTTAGCATGAATTGAATCTATAATAGTTTTGAAGATATTCAACTTCTTAATTCTAATGTGTACCCAATTTGCGTACATTTATATTTTACAAGTTTTGTTTGTGGTTGACTGGATGTGCCTAGAGCACAAATCTATGAATTGAAGTTGAAATGGCACCTGTATTTATAATAGTTTTGAAGATATTCAACTTAAGAGTTTTGAAGTCTCCATAACTGGTACAAATTTAAATTCTATAGCTGTTGTAATGTGTTCAATAGATGCACAGTGTCTCAACACATGTACCAGCAAAACTTCACCGTGGGAGCTATACCCATGCCAAAGTAAAATTTCTGGCTGGAATGCTATCTGGGTTTAAGCCTACACAAACATAAAGTGGACAGATGGCAAAAAAAAAACTATTGGGAAAAACAAGATCCCTCTGGTGATTACAGTGTTTCAGACCCCTTTCACTTGTACACCGTTTCAAAATGAAAATTTGTATCATGTAAAAGCAGACGATAGCATTCATCTTTCCGCTTGTCAATATTGCCGTTGCTTTGTTTATATTTCTTCAAATATTTTGCTAATTAGGAAAGAAACACATCACAATCCATTAATGTATTTAAACCAAATCTGTCAACTTTGAAAACGGTAGACCCGTCATATTCATAAATATTTTATTTACTGTTGATTTAAACGTATTTTATTTTGACAAAGTACACAATATAATACATATTTAAATTATATGCAATTGGGAAAGAGGGCGTGGCCCTATATAAATCCCTCTCGCAGAAGACGACGATCACAGGACACTACAGGACGTACAAGACGCACGGGAACAGAGAGAAGAGGACAAGCACGGACGAGACATACAGTGGGGCATAAGGTTGTATTGTACTGGTAGTATTAGGATGTCATTTTATCTGCAGTTTGGACCGGGGATAAATTGATTGTACCGTATAGCAAAAACAAAACGAAAATAGAAAAATGTATTAGCCAACACCAGAGGGGTTGAAACGTTGAGTGGCGGAGATGAAGTCATGAACGGATGAAAATATTTCAATATTTTCAATAAAAGAACAGTTAGGGGACCCATAAAGAACTGTTTGTAATGTAAAGGGAGCATACTGTGATATAGCAGTATGTAGGTTGGACCGAGGAATTGTGTATTTAGAACAATGAAAAAAATAATGCCACGTATCTTCGTTAGGTGAGCCACATGAACATTTCGCAGTGTTCTTAACACCAATCTTAAAGAGATGTGAATTCAACTGACTGGCATCCAAACGGAGGCGTGTATGCTGAACAGCCAGGAATCTATTACCAAAGTTATACAATTCATCAAACTTTATAGGTCGGACCACCGGTTGAGTTATACTTGATTTAAACTTTTGAATAGAGTCGGAATTCCGTATTTCTAGAGGTAGTTGATTCCATAACCGAACAGTTGAAGGAAAGAAAGATCGAACAATGTCCACAATGTCATTGATGTAAATAAGAAACACCAAAGGTCCTAAAACTGAGCCTTGCGGAACGCCTGCACAGACTTTACCCCAACTAGACGACTGGCCTTGGATGACTACCCGTTGGTGACGGTTATGCAAATAGTCTGAAAACCATTCAAAAAGAGCTCCCATAATACCAGCTTTCCTTAGCTTATGGAGCAGACCAGCATGCCAAACTTTATCGAATGCCTTACTGATGTCCAGAAAGATAACACGAACCTCTTTTTGCTGATCCACAGCTAGACATAACTCGTGGTACAGTAGTAGTAATTGATTAATGGTGCAGTCTCCCGGCATAAAGCCAGATTGATGGGCAGATATAACAATATTGTCTCGAAAGAAATTGAAAACATACTTAAAAACTATTTTCTCAAATACTTTTCCGGTACAACTAAGTAATGACACTGGCCTATAATTGTTGCATAAATTATCAGGGCCTTTTTTATAAAGAGGAGAGACATTTGCTTGTTTCCAAGCTGTAGGGAATTTCTTTGTCAACAGCGAAAGATTAAACAATTTTGTGAGTGATGGAGAAATAGCAGGTGCCGCTTCCTTAAGAAGTTTTGCACTTATTCCATTGGGACCAGAAGCTTTGCTCGTGTCAAGACTTAAGAGTGTTTCAAGAACTTCTGTTTCCGTTATGGTTATGGACTCAAGGGTAGACTCTGGATGATCAGTGATTTCAGGTAAAGATGCAGAGGAAAAATCAACTTTAGATTGTTCAAGAAAGAAAGCATTAAATATTTCGGCTTTTGACAAACTGTCTGGAATATTTTCACTATTGTGAAGAAGAGAAGGTATGGATTGTGACTGGTTTCTATTCATGAAGTGTTTCACTGTGCGCCACCAACATTTACTCGATCGACTAGAACTATTTAAATCTGCGCGCAATTTATTATTATAATTTTCCTCAGCAAGTTTCAGTTGGTCTTGATAATGATTACGTAATTGGCAGAAGACATTCCATAAAGCAGGTTCGAAATTTTGACTCTTTGCCTTGTCATATCCTCTTTTGACACGACGCTTGAGTGCCCGAAGACGGGAATTGTACCATGGTAAGTCGGATGGTCTAACTTCAATATCTTTATTGGGAATACAACGTGTAGCAGCTTCCATGAATAATTTAGACCAGGCATCACAACATACATCGATATCATTAAACACGAAACAAGAAGTCCAGTCGACCTCTGTAAGATAGGTATTAAAATGATTAAAGTCTGCTTTGCTATAGTTCCATATACGACGTTTGAAACATGGATCTTTCTTTTTACGGAATAATAGATTAGCTGTTAACACATCTAAACATTTCCAAATTTTGGGGTTATATGAAACAAATGTGGGCCTTCGTTCTTTGTAAACCTTGGTTAGTCCGTTTCAATATTCAAATGACCCTAGAACTGGTCGCAGATATTGCTGGGTTGGGATACTCGTAGCAGCAATCCTGTAGAAGATGGATCCTTCAATGAACGTTTATTGGAACAGATTGCATGATTTGGGACACGTATACTTGCCATTTAACTGCTTTCCTGCACATTTATCAGCATTCCTTTGTTATGACTCTACGCTGTGTGCAGCATTCAGTCTGCATGTCAGACAAACGGCTAACATGAAAATGTATTATTCTGTTGCCAATTGAAGAAGGCGATGTGGCTTTTGTCTGTGTACCAGCGCTGGTTACTGATGCAATATTTGTATACCCTTAAAATAATTCCCCATGCACTGAAGTCCACTACAGTAAATGGGGAACGTCTTTCTGTATTTGTAATGGGTTTTTCTTGGTTCTCTTCTTGCTGAAATCGTGTTTGCAACATTGAGAAAGCTTTAAATAGGACAAGAGGGCCGCCATTATGCATGTACATACATGTATATGCCAATTTAGAACAGATTAGTACATTTGTGTGTCAATGTATGATAGCTGTGATAATCTGCCAGTCAGCTGTGACAACGTTCTTTAAAACTGAAGGCACTGATTGCCACCTTGATCCTCGAGAATTAACACGCTGTATGAGTGAAGTGTCCAATTTCATAAGTTGAGAATCAGCTTTATCCAATCTTATTCACTTCACGGTTGATATGTACATCTTGTATATTTCGTGCAGATACTGTCTACTACAAAAAACTCGCTCTGTACGAAAAACACACTGTTCAAAAATATGCTTTTTGGTTACCATTGTGTCCAGAAGCGAGTGATCTGGAGAATTAAATCACGTTAACGAAATAAAAAGATCAGAGGAAAAACCCACTAATTTAACATGCATGTTGGCCAACAAGTTGACTTTTTAAGTTCCACTTTATCGTTGCAAGATCTCAAACTTGATCCATAGAATCTTTAATGTGTAACACTTTCTCTAAGTATCAATTTAGAAATGTTCTGTGACATACGTGTACTATATGTGCTGATGTTGTCCTTGACCCTCTCACACCCGTTCCAAATGGTATCAGCCACCGAATACAACTGAAAAAGATTTGCTAAAACGCCCGTGTAATCATTATACACTTTCACCTGTTTTAGAAAGATCTACATACAAAAATTACAACATAGGATGTATTTTGGATGTCGTATGGAATGTTATTATGGTTGTCTGCTATACAGATCAATTTCCACTTTCAACAGGCTTCACTCGATACGATACCGAACTTGATTCCTTATGAAAGCAAAGGTTATGGCCCTTTGGGGGAAAAGGGGGTTAATTCAATTTGTCAGCTACTGGAGCGCAAACACAGTGTATATTATCAGCTGAATGGTATAATACATGCATAATTTAAGTATATGTCTGCACGCTATTCTTTTTCAGATTTGTCAGTAATCAGCCAAATGTTATTGACAGACACGTGAAACATTGTTCAGGGCCCTGTGAAATTTTACACTTTTACATTGAAAAAAACAGGTGCTAACAGATCAAAGGGAAAAAAATCCACTGACAGTAAAGACTGTCTTTGCAAGGCCTGGTTTTGACGGCAAGATCAAAGCACAAACAAAACTTGCGCCACCCTGAACTCCAATGGGTTTAGCATACCCAGAGCAGCACATTGGACACATTTTCCTCATAACCTTACCTTCTACTTACATTCCATGGAGGTGTGCCATGTTTTCTTCCAATATGCGATTAATGAATGTGAGTTATGCTTCTTAACAGTAGCTAAAGTTTAGCCTAAAGCGTGAGGTGCTCCCAGCCAGGTCATGAAACTGCCACCGCGGGATGACGTGACTTATACCCCCGCATAGCAATACTTGACCCCCCAAGTACATAATCCAATCACTATACCACATTTGTATATATTTTGACTTTCATCTTCGATTGCCCCATCGCTGTCTATTGCCGAAGGCAACGAGCAAAAAGACATTTTCAGATTGCGCTTGGATTAATCAGCTACATTCAGACCTCATGTACTCTGACTTCACTCGGACCCTATTCAAGTTCAAGTGTCTCCATTATCCATTGTGACCTTCCACTTCTCATTGCTACCGGAACCAAATCACACCACTTTGAAATGGTATACATTTGTTTGTACCGCCAGCATGATCTATATGAATGCAAATTGTGTTCTGTTATTGTGATCTTTTAAGACTCTAAATTTCTTCAGCAAATGAACACGCCTATTATTCTCGTCCCTTTAATGTTTGTGTGACTAATATCGTCTGACTTATGTTCATTTTTTCAGAAAGAAGGGTGTTACTGTGTTAACAGTGAGGTACATATGGGTCCCTTATCTTTTAAACATCAACCTGAGGTTCCACATGGGGTCATGCCCTTTCCGATCTTGCAGCAAGATGGATTCAACGATTTTCCCTGGCAGGATTGCATGACAACTTGCACCAACAAAAGCTTATGACCAAGAGCGTATCAACAGGTCTGACCAAGCGTGCTTATTAAAATTGTTGAAATAATGACAAAGGGCAAAACGCAATGATACAGACGACATTTGGAGTCTCATGGCTTTTGGTCATTTTACACGAGGAAAAGACTTGTTCTGTTCATACCGGCAACACCAATCTATTTGATGTTGCGCCTCAAACGTTTGATGTATCATCATATTACTCATTTGTGTTCCTGTTTGTGCTCAAAGCAACAGGCAAATATTCTTATTGTCTTTTTAGCCTGGGTATTCCACAGATAAACATTGCTTTAATGGCACAAACTCGTCGGTGCAGTTAGGTACACGCAAACAAGTCTTTCGTCCATGAACCTACTTAGCAGTTCCAAGTACTTTCAATATACCACTTAATCCAGCACCATAAACGGTCAGTTCAATTAGAGTATAAAATTTAATGTTTTCTCTACAGGAAAATGGACAAATAGTCAAAGCCCTACAAAAGCAGATGATCTTACTTGTTTGGGAGCTTTGCACAAAATAATCCACCATGCACCTCTGTAAGGGTGTAAAATATCGACAACAACAAAAAAGACATTGAACGTTTTATGTATAAATATATATATATATATATATATATATATATATATATATATATATATATATATATATATATGTCTATAAGATTATCAGCTGATATATATTTTAAATCTGCCACACATTCTTCATTATAAATACAAATATTAAAGATCGAATACCGGTATTTTGCTCTACAGGGTCATATAACGATTTATTGTCTCGGTTTACAACATGGAAAATAACAATGCCTCCAACGACGGTAAATAAAACACAGAATGTTTTATTATCATATTGAAAAGTGTTAATAAAGCAGACGGCGTTGATACTTCAGCCAGCCGCCCACCGTTTCATTATTAAAATTGCTCTCCTGCTCATACAATTCATATATATGTTTTGTGACCACGGAACGGCCGGATTTCGAACCAGCAACCTTGCACATGCACCAATCACCTGGCCGGAAATAGGAAACGCACATACCCACTGCACCAAACCCCCATCCCTATGAAAGAAAGGTTCAATGGAAGTATAGGTATGCGCGAATGTCATAATCGCCACGGCTCAGTTTATTGTATTTATTCCAGTACAATGAAGTTCTGTGTACGGAGTTATTACAGATTAGGAACTGTTCACATGCAAGTCCACCAGCATCAAAGGAGCAGCGAAAATATATATATTTTGTGACCACGGAACGAGCGGGTCTCGAATCAGCAACCTTTGGCACCAATCACCCATAGCCGAAAATGGGAAACGCACATACCCACTGCACCAAATCCCACATAAGAACAGTTACAGCACACATCCCAGATCAGTGTAATAATCATCTAAAAATGTATCAATGGATACTGCTAGTAAAACCTGTGTTGTACTTGCCTGCGTGGACAAACCCCCTTCCGGTATTTTTTCTCATGGCGCTTCACCCTCTCCTTAGGAAAGGAGTAGAGTCTGTCTACGCAGGCAAGTGTGGTATTTCTATAACAACGATTTTCATGGGGTTCTTACACAATGTTCAATCACTCTTTTGGAAAAGCACAGAAATGCCAGGTATATATCCCTGTTATACAACATAGAATAAGATTTCTTATGCGTATTTACGAAAATAGTTTTCGTGAGCTTTCTATTTTCACCATTTAGTTTAGTTTAAACATATTTATTATACTGGATTGCCCTAAAGCACAAAAGTTTCTAATAACAATGAGTTCTCCAGACACGAATAGACACACTATATGTATACAATACACACAAAACATTACAAACTATTGAACCATACAAATTGTATACATGGGAAAATATTGGTATCATCAAATACAAATACAAATACAAATACAAATACAAATACAAATACTCAAAAGGGCATTGAAAAATCAGATTGAGATTATAGTAAAATGTAATGACAGTAGGTATACTATCCATTATTAACAGCAGATTCTAAAAGTAATTATGGCAAGTAGGTCAAACAAATATTTGTATTTAATTTTGGTGAACTTATAGCTATACATCATAAGATAAACAGCATAGAGAGTGTTTTTCTTATATAATTTAGTCAGTAGGTCACACTGACTTAAAAGTGAAGGGAGAATAATACTGCATGATTATGGGAGGGGTTAGAAAATACGTCCTCTACTTTTAACTACATAATTTCGTACTGCGTCAGATAACTGTATGTGAAGAAGATCTGGTAGTTCTTTGCTGCCAAAGAGGAAAAATATGAATCAATCTTTCGCTAGCGCTATGTGGATTGTCAGGTAGGGATGAACCCCCGGAGCTACGAGAGGGACTGTATTATCGAAAAGCTTCTTTCTAGGGAAGGCATATATGGGACAAAAAAAGAGAGAAATGAATAACATCTTCAGTCGGGAAAGAGCATGAGCACCGTGACTCGATTCTTGGAGCTATGCTGTGGAACATCCTACATTGAAAGATAACGCAAACAAAAGTATCGACAAAATATGATGCGGCCTGACATATCCCCAGCTTTGCCCATCGATAACATACAATACCCCCTTTCTTACGCAGGCATGTAAACGTTACAATAATGACACGTCGAATTCAGTCCAGAAGGGAGTAAATTTTACAGAAGAGAGAAAAGCAGTGTCTAATTTGAAGTCAGTACCGTGGCTATAATGAACTTTGATTTAAGGACCTAATCTGAGTGTAAAAATATTTCAATAATGCGCATGTTTTTTGGTTCGCATTTTACATATGGGACGCATACTGGATCCTGCCCGGCTCGCTGTGAAGGGATAGTTTAACGTAAATAACCGAGCAAGCAAGAAAGAAAGTTGGTTACTAAGTTAACAACCTCGGTGCTTATGTTCCGTCTATATAATCAACAAATGCTTAGTTATTACACTCGATTCGTATTATTTTATTTATCTATTGAGAAAAGAGTGGTTTTGTTTGAGAGAAATTAATGATAAACAGCTGGTGATAAAAAGAACATTGTAACCCACTCTACAGAACATTTAAAAGATTTTTCCAGAATCATAAAATCATTTGCAGACTGTTTTGTGTGAAAAGAATAATGTAAGTCATTACCAAATCATGGCATGCCTTCACATTGTGAAAAAAAGTTATGATAAATCTGATTAAAGGCAATAACGCTGCAAGCTTAACCGTGTAAACAACCAATCTCGCATCATCAATCCATTCAGCATCAGCATGAATAACACGTGCTTGTCAGTTTCAATAACAAGCCCCATCCCAAAATCCATAGTTGCTAACAAAGATCAAGAGATGTAGAGTTGGATGGTTTTACTTGCACTCCTGTACATCATTTCGGTGTTCAGGCTTTGGCCTGTGTGTTCCCGTCACTTAAGATTCATATACAGCACAAAGAGTGATTTGGGGAGATCCAGCAAGCTCTGTGGCTAATTCTAGGACATTGGTCGAAAAGCTGCTGTCATTATGAGTGCCCAAACTGCAAACTTAGCCGGTTTGTTAAGTGTTTCATTGACATGCAATCCCATGGGAATACTTACCTGTGGCCCATCGGAATGATTGTGTATTGGGCTGTGTATTCAAGTGAATGTACGCGTTATTAAGTCTGTGTGTGAACACAGACTTCTTGTTTTTCCTCAAATAATTTATTTATTTATTTATTTATTTACTTATTTTTTTTTTTTTTTTTTTTATTTATTTATTTATTCATTTATTTATTTAGTTTGTTTGTTTGTTTATTTATTTATTTATTTACTCATTTATTTATTTACTTACTTACTTACTTACTTACTTCCTTACTTATTTTCATGGGCCAGTTTTGTGGTCATTTTTTCACGGGCCCTATTGTTCCGAAAAGTACCAAACTTGGCATGATCATAGACCTACTAGTGAAACTGTGCATATTGTTTGGAATTGTCATGATGTTAAAAATTATGCAAATAAGAGGCATATTTGTGGAAATTTTAAATCTTACATATCTTCAAAACTTATGTAGATATGCCATTCAAAGCTTAACATGAGAGTCTATTGCTGAAGCAAAATCCTATAGCATGCAAGCAAAGTTGAGAGGTTTAATTTATGTTAAATCAACTGAATTTCCTTGGAATACACTTAACTTCCTCCCCACCACAAGCTGGTGACTGTTTCCCTTGCCAGGCTGTTATGCAACTAGAGATAACTGAAGTGTGAAAGGCTGGCCTGCATACCTATCAGTACACAGACAATGGTGCCAGAGCCCAGTGCTGTGAGCTTACCCTCCAATCCCTAGGGAGACTGGCTGTGCTGGTTCAGTAAATTTGTCTGCACTGTGTCACTAAGCAGGGAGGGTAAGGGTTTTCCATAATGGCACAATGTGCATTTTTATCTGCTGTACTTATGTACAGGAAGCTTTTTAAAATTTCCGTGCTTAGTACCAAGCATTACTCGTACATTTTCTTATTTTCCGTACCTTGTACTAGAGCAAAATTATTACTTGTACCAGCTTACCAGGGACCCCATTACCCCCCTCCCCCAGGCAGGCTGTATAGTCTGAAGCCTACTCTGTGTTTAATACTCCATCACAATACGCTTGTCCTTACTGCAGAAGGGCATCTTTACATATTATAATCATAATCATCATCATCATCATCGAGGGGTGCCATTACAACTACAATTGATATGTAAGTGACATTGCAGCATCCAGTGAAATATGAACCAAAGTTTAGCATGTCTTTGTAAAGGGGGATTCAGATCAACTACCAGATATCACCCAAACACAGATCCATGCACCCTATAATGACAAACTGCAATATGGAAGGATTTTGGTCAGGGCAGAGGGTGCATTGGGGCAGGCAGAGCTCCTATAGCCTAGGCATAGCTGTTGTTTTTCTGAACCCAGCAGTGACAATTACTCATCAGTTAAATCTATAACATTGTATCATAACTTTTGAAAACACTGCTCCCTTCCAACAAAGATTCATCTTATGTATTTCATCCCTGTTGAGCCTGTGCAAACTTGATACTTAAGTTTGTTTGTCCACACCTTCAGCAGGTTGGGGAACCTCGACAGTCACACATGTACATGTACCATAGTATAGCAGCTATACGAAATTGGATGTTGCCTGTCCAAACGTGCAACTTAAGTTTGCTTTCACATTCAGGCTGGTGAATAGTTAAACAAGTAGACTTCTGTTATAGCTGTGTGAAGTTGAATGTTGTGTATGACAGTGGATCAGGTGAGCCAAATAGTTAATATTAGTAGAGATTGCCACGGAAATGTTTTCATGTTCCTGCAAATAATGAAACTCAAATACATGTAGTGATAAATACATGTACGCATGACTCCCATTTTGCAGTCATTTTTTGCCCCAGATTTACAAAGCATGGGAATCTAGTGTTGCTGTAGTTATGTTTACTTCATAGCATAAATGGGTTAAGCATCATATTAAAATGTCACGTTAAAATTATGCAAATTAGGGGCAGTTAAAATTTTAAAAGCTCTGTATCTTGAAACCTATTACAAATAGACACAAAATTTAAAGTAGTACATACAGATTTGTGATACCTGTCAATCAAATGGACAGTGAACAAAAACTGTAGCATTTGAAATTATGAACATTTAAAAGTTGAATATCTCGAAAACTATTATAAATATAAGTATCAGTCCAACTTTTAAATTTGTAGGTTTGTGACATAGCCGCACCCATTGAAACATAAACCAAAGTTGCAGCATTCTAATTTATGCAAGTGAGGCAAATACACAAAAATTTAAATCTTTGAATAACTTCAAAACAAATATGGACTAAGGTGTCACTCAAACTTCAGTTGATAGATTTGTAGGATACTTGCATCCAATGAACCATGAATCAAAGTTGTAGCAGTTTAATTTATGCAAATTAAGCAAATACACAAAATTTAAATCTTTGAATAACTTCAAAACTATAATAAATTGAGGTGCCTCTCCAACTTTAATTTTAACTCCAATTTCAATTCATGGGTTTTTTATATAGCCGCATGAAAAAATATTGTTGCAGGATAAATACTGAATAAGCAATGTATAAAAAAAATTGGTGCACCGGCTGATTTGCTGACAAGCAAATCAATTTTTTCTGGCGGCTAGCTGTAATCTGTCTAATTGCAAACCCAAAAAATGTAATTCTTCTACATCTTCGAAAACACTTGACAGACCAGGTGTTCATGGACTATCATTCGACAAAATCAATAACATTGATGCTGTCACTTTATGTACTATTTAACCCTCAAAACTTTACATCGAGTAACTGCACACAAATTTTGCCCCTAAAAACAGAAATGGTGCAGTGTCATATATGTTGTCTCCTTTCTCCTTTCTCGTTTTTTGGTTTTTCTTTTTTAAAACAATTATTCTGACAATAAGTAAACGGCTTTTCAAAGCACGCCCTGTGCGTATCACCCTTGTGATTTGGTACGGCTTGTCCGTAAACCGTCAACCCCGGGCGCGCCCTGCACGCATCACCTCTGTGAATTTGGTACGGCTCGTCGGTAAACCGTCAATTTCATAACAGTTATAAAACTGGTAAATTTTTTCTCTTATTCAAACCTATCTGTGGGTAAATAAGAGTTATGTGCGACATATATAAAAGGGCTTGTGTAACTAAATTTAGTCACAAGAATGACTGCGAATGTATTATGGCGGTATATTGTATTTTTTTGGGAAGCCCAGTTATAAATTATAGTTTCAAAGGTGTAATTTAAATCTACAACAATCTGTTAAAACTGTTTTATGCCAGACAAACAGGAAAGGTAGTAGTCAAGTTGCAAAGGCTATTAATTCTTTCAGCGTCTTATATCAAATCAGTTGGTTCAAACTGTTACGTCCTTACACGAGGGGTACAGCAACTGGAAACTGATGCAAAATGCAAAGCATAACAAATATCCTCTTTTAAAAAAAAAACTGCGATAATCGTCCATAGCATGACAGACACAAAAGAAGAATATAAATAACAAATATGCTTCAAAGCCAATCTTCCTGTGTGCTTACAAAGGAAAGTTGTTGCCTTGCACATTCGAATCAAAATTGGAAAAGCAACATGGGAGAAAACGAAATTTAACGCCCCCCCCCCCCCCGGAAAAAAATGTAAAATGAGAGTTTGGGCATTAAAAAAAACCTGCAGGTGAAAAGGGAATGCCGGACCAAAAGAAAAAAATTCTTGATAAAACAGAATGTGATGTATCAGCAAATAAACAAGATTTGATCACGTAGTGTGAAACTCTAGCTAATTCTAGCACTCTTTTTTCAACTTTGATTCATTAATGGATCACTATTGACACTACAAATGACAGCATGGACTGATGACAAAAGGATCAACATGTGGTAGCATAGAAGTTTCTTGTCTGACGTCAGTGTAAACAACAAATCCTGTTGTGTACATATGCATGCGTACCCAACATGATTTGTTGCTTACACTCACGTCAAACTGATGATGCCAGATCATGGCCTGTTGTATGTCTGGTCTATCAGAAATATTTACTACAATTGTTGCTGCTAATTTGCATTATTTCACCTTCACTGAAAGGGCCACACACCGTTCAGAGATTGTAGCTATTGTGGCATCTGAAAGCTTCGTTCCTGGACAAAATAGACGATGGACAAACCTAGGATGTGAAGTCGGAATGGCACATCTACGTATATCATAGTTTTTAAGATTTTTATTCAACATTCTAATTTTTCAAGTTCCCCTAATAGGTATCAATAAAAATTCTACAACTTTTGTTTGTAGTTCAATGGATGCACCTGCAGCACAAACCTGGGTCTTGAAGTTAGAATGACACCCGTACCCATAATAAGTTTGGAGCCATTCGACATTTACACGTTTCAAGGGCCTCTAATTTGCATAAATTAAAATTCAACAAGTTTTGTTTGTGGTTCATTGGATGCCCTTACAGCACAAACTTACGAGTTGAAGTTGGAATGGCACCTCTGTCTGTAATAGTTTTGAAGATATATGCGAATTCAAGGTTTTATTTAAAAAAATCCAGACTTTATGTATGGAACTATAATCATGCTACGTTTCTACAAATAACAGGCTTGAAATAGCATGTCGGATGCTTTTGCTGGAAAAGAAAGTCAGAAGGAAAGAATCCACATTAAACAGAGTGTCTGTCGCATTTCGAATCTGTACATGTACTGCACTTGTGCCTACCAAACGTTTGACTAAAAGTTCAATACTTTCCAAGATATAAGTCAATGTGTCAGTTTGACTTTTCAAGGTCACTAACGATCAAACTTAACAACACCGAAAGAAGAAAAAGTCGAAAATAGCCCTAACACACATATGGTCATACTTTTAAAACTTCAGTAACATTTATAACATTAAAACTTTGTTCAATGACGGTCAAATGTTCATTGAACACAATCCTTGAATTGAAGGTGATCGGCCGCTTCATCTGTAATACTTTTGAAACAAGTCAAGCATTAAAATCTTCCAAGTGTGCCTAGTTAGCATGAATTGAAATGTTACTTTTATTTTCATTCCATTGGATTGGATGTGCCTGCATCACGGACAAAAGAATCAAATTGTAATTGACACGTCCATCGATAATACCTTTGAAAACAATTTAATACTTATTAACGTAAATCTCAGATGAAGTTAATCACAACATTTATAATTCCAAAGTACGCCCATTTGCATAAATTCAAATTGTATAACTTCACTTCCATTTCATTGAATGCGCCTAAGGAAAACAGCTTTACATCCAAATCGCATTTTAAAAATGCAAATTTAAACAAGAGAAGTTTTATTTGCTTGTCAGAAAACCAGTTTGTGTGCCTGGAAAGCTTTTAAAGATTTCGTATTCAGTATTTATGCATCTCTTGCAACACTAATTGTAATTGAAGTGTGTAAAAGATACATACACAGTTGAGCTGGGTTACAGACCTACAAATTGAAGTTAGAATGGTTCCTCTAACTATAATAGTTCGGGAGTTATTCAAGATTTAGAGTTTGTGTATTTGCCTAATTTACATTTATAACTCAAACTGGTACAACTTTAATTCGTTGTGCATTGGATGCAGCGATCACAACAACCTGTCAATTGAAGTTAGAAGCAGACATCTATCTGCAATGGTTGTCAAGTTGATCAAAACTTAAATTTGGTGTATTCTCCTAATTTGCATAAATTAAAATTCTACAACTTTTGATTGTGATCAATTAGATGTGCCTCTAGTAAAAACCTGCGAAGATCCTCAAAGCGTTAATCGTACCTCTCATTTTAACAGTTTTGAAGATATTTAACATCAAACTTTTCAAGTGCCCCAATTTGCATAAATTAAACTTTAATACTATTGTTTGTGGTTCACTGGGTGTGCCTATTGCACAAACCTATATTTTAAAGTTGATATGGCACTTTTACCTATGATAAGTTTAAAGATACTCAACATTTAAACTTTCCACCTTTTGTTTGTGGTTCATTGGATAAACCTACAGCACAATGTCAAATCATGTATTTAAGCTGATATGGCACTTCTACCTAATACAGTTTTGAATATATCCAACATTTAAACTTGTCAGTGCTAAATTAGCATAAATATAACAAGTTTGTTTGTAGTTCATTGGATGCGCCTGTGGTATAAACCTATGAATCAAAGTTGGAATGGTACTTCTACCTTTAATAGTTTTGAATATATTCAACATTTATAATTTCAAATGGCCCTCATTTGCGTAATTTTTAACATGCTGACTACAGTAGTACCTACTGTATGTGGCCACCCCTTCTTCCAAGAAAAAGTGACAACATACAGCAGGTGACCTGTCACCACAGGTTAATTTTACAAAGAAATTGACTTCTATGTCTGAGCCTAGTGACCACAAAAAGCAATGTGGCTGCTCACAGCAGTGATTGCATACAGCAGGTACCACTGTATTCCAAACCAGGTTCGTAATTTGACCACTAGGTCAATCACCATGCCACGTTTGGTACTTTCACAAAAATGCAGGCAGATGATAACTTGGGGATATCCCAGTCAGGCATCACATGACAGTTCGCCAGGCTGTTGAAATGTATGAATACTGCAGGTGCCAGAAATACAACCCCCCCCCCCAAAAAAACTATGCCTATAGGAGCTCTGCCTGTCCCAATGTGCCTACTGACCCTGACCAAAAATCTTTCCATACTACACTTTGTCATTACAGGGAGTTTGGATATGTGTTTGACTGATTTCTGGTAGTTGATCTGAATCTCCTGTTACAAAAATATGCTAAACTTTAGTTCATATTTCATTGGATACTGCTGTGTCTCTAACCTATCAATGGTAGTTGAAGTGGCACCTCTCAGTCACCACCAGCTTATTGGTGATGGGAAGTCACACCAAGGAGGCGTCAGGCTATGTAGCCTCATTGGTCACACAATGCAGACTAACTCTAACAATACAGCCAGTCCCCCTAGGGATTGAGGGGTCAGCCCACAGCACTGGCACCACTGCCTATGTACTGATATGTATGGAGTCCATGGTGAGTGTGACAACAGTTTTAGTTACCAGCTTGTGGAGGGAGGGGGGAGAGAGAGAGATGTTAGATGTATATTGTTAGGAAATCCAGTGAATTTAACATAAATTACAATTCTCAACTTTGTTTGCGTACCATAGGATTTTGCTTAAACAATAAACCCACATAATACGCTTTGAATGACAACTGTGTCTAGAGAAGTTATAAAGATACAGAAGATTTAAAATCTCCACAAATATGCCTCTGCATAATTTTGAACACCATGACCATTCCAAACAATATGCAAAAACTTCAATACTAGGTCTATCACCATACCAATTTTGGTACGTTTCAGAACAATAGTGTCCGAGAAAAACTGGCCTCAAAATGGGATAAATAAATAAATAAATAAATAAATAAATAAATAAATAAATAAACAAACAAACAAACAAACAAACAAACAAACAAACAAACAAACAAACAAACAAACAAAAACAAAATAAATAAATAAATAAATAAATAAATAAATAAATAAATAAATAAATAAACAAACAAACAAACAAACAAATAAATAAATAGAGGATAAAGTATTTGAAGAAAAACAAGAAGTTATTGTTCACACACTTACTTAATTATGGGTTGTCAACTAGTTTGTTTGGGAAAACTTGGATATCGTTTATCAAGTGGAACCACATTAGTGTATCAACACTACACAGGTTTTATGTTTTTATCGCACCAAATATTCGCAGCAAACACCAAAGAATTACATGTTAGAAAAATTTGTTTTTCAGCTGATGTGTTAGGATGGCCAGTCGTTAGTTGTCAGTGTTGACATCATCATCATCATCATCATCATCATCATCATCATCATCATCATCATCATCATCATCATCATCATCATCATCATCATCATCATCATCATCATCATCATCATTACTATTATTACTATTATTACTATTATTAATATTATTATTCTCCAAAAGCGTCGGTCAGATTACTTCAAATTTGGTGGGGACGTAACTTGGGTGGGTCTGTACCAGGTTTGTTCTGCGGGTGGCTGTCCCGTAGTTATTGTATTTGTATGATTCTTTGGGTTTGTTTTTTTTAATCTTCTCGGCGGAAACCGCTTTACCAATGACTTTAAGATTGCAGAGGGACACGTTTGGACACCCATAGACCTTAATTTACCCAACAAGCGACACGGTGTTTCCAATTTTTTAATGAACCTTTGTGTGCTTTGCAATTAATGACGAGCTTTCCAAATTCCTATGCTGTATTCGTTTCAAACTTTGTGGGAGTGTAGCTTAACACAATATGCACCAGATACAAGCGTAAGGAATCGCCACTATAGTTTCTTTGTTTTTTAACAAATGTTCAAAATTTGGTAATAACGGATAAGAACACTTGTTGGTAGGTGCCTATCAGAATACTCCTACACATGTCTGTTTATGTCATTTTCTCCAAATCCATATACCAGATCCCACTTCAAATTTAGTGGGCAGATATCTCAACAGGAGCTCGGTAAAGCTCGCCATCGGTCAGTAAGCTGAGCCCTAACTATTTGGGCCGCTTATGTCCATATACCATCATCTCAAAGATAAACTAGGCTCAACTCTGCTTATCTTAGCTCAATTCATGTTGCAGCTGAAGCTTTTCAGTAAGGTCCTATTGCTTCAATATTAGCCTATCACTATCGATATAACAGATTACACTCCTTATGTCAGTAATTTCTCTGTTGCAACAGGCCATCACATTCACCACAAGCTTTTCATGCACGATTAAGCCGTTTAAATGACAGGCTCTGTCAAGCTATTTGAACTGAAATTGGACAGGAGTGCAAAAGCAAAACAAAAACAAAAACAAAAACAAAAACAAAAACAAAAAAAAATACAAAAAAAAACAAACAAAAAAACCAAGAAGAACAAGAACAACTGAAAACTAGAAAAGAAGATTTGCTTCAAAGCAATCTGTCTGTGTGCCTTCAAAAGTTGTAAATATTAAATGCTACAACTTTTATCCTTTTGTACTTCACATTACATTAACCTTATGGCTGCATGCAAATTTCAAATGCCAAATAACCTTGACCTTTAACCTTTACAGGTCAAATGTAAATTCCGCAGTATTACAATACCAACAATTTAAGCCCAACAGGAACCAAATCGGATGAAAATTGACCAAGTTATGGCAAGATGAAACTTTCAAAGTGCCGAATGACCTTGGCCTTTGCCCTTTTGAGGTTACATGTTCTTATAAAAATGTGCAGCGTTGCAATACCTACAATTTGAGTCCAACATGATTAAAATTGGATGGAAATTGGCCTAGTTATGACTGGATGAAACATTCAAAGGTCCAAATGACCTTGACCTTTGAGCTTTAGAGGTCAAATATAAATTTTAAAATGTGTAGTGTTACAATAGCTACAATTTGAGCCCAACATGATGAATATTGGATAAAAAGTGACCAAGTTATGGCTAGAAGAAAGCCACTATCGAAAGTGGCCTTTGATCTTGAAATAAAGTGAACCTTGACCTCAAAAATTACATTTTGGCTTAAAGTTGACCTTTGACCTTGATATGACCTTGACATTTGATATGACCTTCACCTTGCGATGATCGAACTCCTACACACTCGGAACCACATCTTCTATAATAACACACTCGGAACCACATCTTCTATAGTATATAAGATATTGAAGATTTAAAACTTTAATTGGCCCTCATTTGCATGATTTTGAAAAGCATGACCTCTCATTGTAGAAAGGCCAGACTTTATCCATAGAAGTATAATTGTGCCACGTTTGGAGTTTCTACATGTAATACTTTTCAAATGAAATGTCGGACAAATTTGCCTATAAAGAAAGAAAGAAAGAAAGAAAGAATTCCTAGAAAAACAATATGTCTGTGTTGGCACACAGACATAAAAATGCAAACAAGACAAAAAAGCCCCCCCCCAAAAAAAAAAAACAGAAAAAACAAAAAAACAACAACAAAAACAACAACATTTAAAAAAAACAACAACAACAGAACCCCGCTCCCCCCCCCCCCAAAAAAAAATCCCCCCCAAAATACTTTTCCAATGCAGTAAGGTAAATCAATTGCAAAGGAGCACTGCTGGTTGTGAAATTACCAAGGGTTGTGTGACTCAGTATACAATTATTCGATGAATTATTTATATCAGAGAAAAAGGGTAACTTCTTTGGTTTGGGGCCAACTTGAGAAAATATCCTGGTTGCCCGTTGGCAACTTGGGGAAAAAAGTAAACTTTTACCCGTGCTCACTATCTTGAAACAGACTTGTCCATATACAATGAATTATTGTACACGGTACTTCCACAATGTGTACCGCTTAATGAGTCAATGAATGAATGAAATTCATTGGCTACATCAAAACAACACATGACGGCCTGCCAAACATACAATCTTTCACAATCATTATCATGTACAATGCAATACAGTACAAACGATCAAATACACTACAAACGATATAAAATAATATTAACTGCCTGAGAAGTTAAAGTTAGAAGTTGGAAAAACCGTTGTATCAGTCCCCTTGCCCCGTATCTCCTTTCTCCAGGAGTCCCTCCTAATATGGGCATGTAACAGGTAATGAGTTTTGCATGAGAGAGTTAGGGTGTTTCAGTCACCTTGACCTCTGTCTTTAAGTCCTTCCTCGGAGGCTCGAATCTAATACAGCCATATGAGTGTTAATGAGTTTTACACAACCGATTTAGGTTGTAGCTCCTCCCTTGACCACTGTCTTTAACTCTTTCCTCACTAACCGCAATCCAATCTTATTTATTTGTTTATTTATCTATAAATTTTATACCCTTGGTAACTCTTTCAAGGGTAATGTCCTGTTCCTCAAAGGGGCCCAGAATACACCTCAGACAAATAAACACAAAAGTACATAAGCCATTGATAAATAACTAAAAGATATCTACAATAAAATAAAAATGCATTTAAAAGCGAGCACAGCCGTATTGCAGTTAATGTGTTTTGGACAGCAAAGTTACCTTGTAAAGTAACAACAGTGTATACTCGTCATTATATTTCTCCGTATGGTGCGTTCAGTCTAAGGTCAAAAATATTTTAAAATTCAGATATCAATGTTTGGATATCACTTACTATTACGTGTAAAATGTCATTGTGGCGGAGATTTTGATTTTTACAGCTGACTCTTTGAATCAGCTGTAATGAAGCAGGGAAAGCACTGCAAAGTTTGGTATTAAAATGTGGTTTTGCAAAAAATAGTCTTGCTGATGTACATTTTCAGACAATGCTTTTGTTCTGTTGGTTTTCATATACCTTCCTGTCCTATGATTTTGTTTTACAAGAGAGGCTGTTATAGGGCATCGTATCTAGTATTTATTTTCGTGGGTTTGTTTCTTTTATTTGGGTTTTTTTTTTTTTTTTTTTTTTTTGTTTGTTTGTTTTTTTTTTTGTTGTTGTTTCATTTTTTCGGTTTTGATAACGCAGATTTCAACAAAGCATTTCTACACATTTATATAATAAATTGAATGTTAAATGCTCAGTACATCATATGCCTGTTTGAAAGTAAATGATGCTGAACGTAAGTGAATACCGTAACCTGTATAAGCCCTATATCCGATACACACACACACACACACACACACGTACACACACACGTACACACACATACACATGCACATACACACACACATGCACACACACACACATATATATATATATATATATATATATATATATATATATATATATATATATATATATATATATATATATATATATATATATATATATATATATATATACTTTTCCGGTTCAAAAAGACGTTCGTGTCGCCACAGCATTTTGATTCTCGTTCATTTTTTCCCCTTCATTTTGTATACACGTTTGGTTTGTTTCCGGGCGTGTTTGTGTGCCTCGAGAACTTCCTGTACCGAGAAATCACTTTCACGCTTTTATATATATATATATATATATATATATATATATATATATATATATATATATATATATATATATATATATATATATATATATATATATATATATATACATACATATATATATGTATATATATATATATACATACATACACGTATATGTTCGATTCATTTTTTTTTTCAAATAACCGTATGCTGTCCCTAACTAGCATGCAATAATGCTTAAACCTCCGTTGATCGAATTTTGTTGATAGAAGCACTTTATCTTCTTGACTACAGAATGAAAATACTTTTGTGATGCCAATCCACAGACTGTATAAGTGCATTGATGCACTTAGTCCTAATGATCGACTGGCTTTCTGAGAAACAATCGCATAGATCCTGTTTGTCGAAAAGCCAATGTCATAAAACTCTGACAGATTGAATCTTCCATTTGTCATGTATCTGGTTGCATCACCGGAATGCCGGTTTATTTCGCTTGATAAACGATACACATTTGCTACCAAATGACGCGAAGAGCAGATGTAGATCTGCACACTTGATACCATGCCACAGCGCATTCCTTCCTTTCTTTTCTGCATTTAATGACCAAAGAAAACAGCATATTTCGACTGAAATTCCGTTTCCACCTTTCTTGGTTTTAGTTTCTATTTTTTATATGCTAGCTGGCATGACTGATAGGGTTAAAATAACCTAAGATTCTAACATTTTCAATCCCGAGATATTAGAATTATCCCGTATATTAACCACATCAATGATAAGTTTGTGGACGAGTCCACAGCTGTGGTCGGTGTCATTGCCCTGCCTCACTCCTGGACCACTCTGCTTCTCTGTGGAAATATGGGAACACTGATGCTTGGATAAAATTTTTACTGGCTAGAAATATCAATCTAGAATTACCATAATACTTCCTAAGAACACAACTTTTGTTGTAATTGGCAAACGTGATTTTGAAATAGTAAATTTACGCCGGCTCCGAGGGCAACAGGAAGCACACAATCTCATTATTTGACTGAGTTCTTGGCTGCGGCAACCACTTTTTATGTAATGTTTCCAGTTTTGCTAAAGTGAAGCACACTGTATACGCCACTGTTACAAGAATGTTATTGACACTTTTTTTATTGGGTTTCAACTGCATGTACAAGTTACACGTACTTCGTAGATTATAGGGTGTAAAAGAACGCATTAGCGGCCTTAACTGTTTGGCCTGTCGGTTTTGCTATCATAATATTTACCGCGTTAGCTTATCGTCCCAACGTGTGCGGTAAACCTTCACACACAAATAATTGAAATTTACATAAATTGTCTGGCGTGCTGTGTGCATATGACTGATATACAAAACCAATACATAGCAGGCTCACCTGGCATGTAGGTACACTTCTCCTCTCTTTTTCAATATTTCTTGACACAGAATGACAGCAGGTACTTCAGAGCTGTATGTACACAACAGGTTGCTGTCTTTCTGCAAAACTAATCAAACCGCCACACGTTCGTACCTTGTGAAGATATTACAACTCCTGTTTTCCCTCATCAGTGTCAACCAATTTGGATTTGGCCAGTAAATTAATCCTTGAAAGAGAGCCGAAAATGATACTATTCTTTAATGTCTATTTCTGTTTGATCTCTTCTCTGTAACGAGATGTTTGCTGTTTTGGGCATTTTTATCGCTTTGTACCGGTAACTGGCTGTTTTTAAAATAGTTGATTTATACCCCCTTGTCTTCGCACATTGAATAAAAAAATCACTTTTCTGCTTGTGTTCAACCCATAGTTTGAGTATTAGTAGTAGTAGTTGTTGTTGTTGTAATAGTAGCAGTATAGTAGTAGTAATAGTCGTAGTAGTAGTATAACATCAATGGCAATTTTGATGAAGGTTAGAAAAATATTAGCTGAGTGTACACGTAGTCTGGTAAAACCCAATTCATCATTTTTTGAGGGGGGGGGCTGTTTTGTTTTTTTTGGTTTGTTTTTGTTTTGTTTTGTTTTGTTTTTTGTTTGTTTGTTTTTTTTTGAAGGGGGGGCTTTAATTAAACATTGCTCAGCGCTAATGCAGATCCTGGGAAAAATAATATATGGTATGTTGAACTCAAAATAAACACAGATTAGGAAGGAGTGTGTGATTACAAACGCTAAGACTCCTTTTACAGTCGGTATAAAGTATGCAAACATTATTAGATTTAATATAGAGTTGGTACTTTCTTACACACTGAAAACATTTTTTTCAACTTACTTACATCGGTTAATAAAAGCAGTCATGTGGTTTACTATAATATATTTCGTTCATTTAATACAATTTGAACTTATTGAGACAGATAAAACGGAAGTAAGTATGGGAGAGTTGCCTGTTCTTGCACCAACGTTCTGCTGACGATGTGGCGCATTCTTGGCTAAGTGTTCCCAGCGCAGCAATCGTTATCCTTCTTTGAGTTGCAATGGTCTGTGGACGTGGCCGACAAACCTAAAGAGATTTTTGAATGTTGAAAGTTTTATTCTCACTCTGAGACACAGTCTTCATGAGATTTGCACAAAATTCACACACACACACAAAAAATAGTTGGGTTAGTTTCTACGGAAATTTCTGCCGTCGCAATCTTCGCCTGGCCGAGGAGAGTCTACAATGAAGCACAGAACTTCTGCCCAACTCGAGGATTCTTTTCCAGTGAAAATTAATATGATCTGCTGTTCTCGATTCAGTGTCTCCACAGACCTCAAAATTAGCTATATATGAATTTGTAACGACTTAATCATATCTCACAGCATCCTAGTGGGGGCTGCAGGTCCTGGAGGCGAGCTAATTAAGACGATTACACAAGATAAGTAGATGATGGCTGTCATGACCGAAGCAGCGGGCTCCATGCAGGAGATGCTGCGCTCCTTACTGCCAACAACATAGGTTATTACTCGCTGACAGGTCCCCAGCGTTGCTTCTCCTCCTCAACGTGTGTGGTCTAGGGATTAGGCCCCACACATGCAATGCCATTCAACTACGGTGGCGTTTTCAAGGTGCACCCAGCCCCGATAAATTATCCAAAATAGCCTCACTTTGTCGATATGCAACTCAAGTGGTCCATGCGTACGTATAGAAATATTTTCAATGCACGAGTGAACAGTTCTTCATTGGTAATCGCGCGTTTTTCATTGTACTTTTTATCTTTTTACAAACCGGTGGACCCCATTAAGGACAAAATCAAATATTTGCCCGAGGAGTCCATCTGCCAAATTCTCTCTGAAATTATTTTCAAATTTGTCATAAAAATATAAGAGCTGTATAAGGGGTGGTGTCAGGGGGCGCGGATCGACAGTACACTTGGTCGGAGTTTGACGGGGCGCGCAACGAGAGCACGAGGGGTGCGAATTTCTGTGCTCACACGTGGGAGGTCTAGTCCCAGCGGATACTGACAGTGCAGTAAATATTTGGACAACTGCGAGGGAGAAGAGTCTGTTAGCTATATGCCAAGCATATAAAACCACGAAGGGCTCAGCATCATCTCCCTAGTCACAGGCTTCACAATACTCATCACTATTCATAGCCCACATGAAAAAAGTCGTGTCGATGTCAAAAGTGTATTTACGGTATTGTTTTACCTAACATCGTGGCTTACGTGGAAAGAAAACCAGGAAAACTACCGAACAACCGCAGGAATTTTGCTTTCCGGGCGTAAGGTGTTTGGTGTTGTGTCACGGAGGAAGAAGGTGGACCTGGGAGAACTCTGCGGCAGTCTCAGGGCACATCATGAGACTTGTCACCGGCATCGTACTTGCCCTGCACCTCCTTGCGACCCACGCCCGCAGGAAGAGAGCCCACAAGCAACTCAAATTTTCCGACTGTAGTAAGTAAAACGCACATACTTTACTTTTCTTTTTCTTTTTTTTTTTCTTTTTTTTTTTCTTTTTCTTTTCTTTTTTTTTTCAATTTTTCAAGATGAATTCCATGTTTTAGTGATTAGGTTTTCGCGTCACGTACTAATTTATGAGACATGTTAAACGAAAGGTGAATCCTTTCTTATTACAACTTTATCTTCAAACAATTGTATTAATTTGTCCAATTTACATCGTGAACGCCTTCAGATGAAACTTATTTTTTGATAAATTAACATAGTTTTAATTGTTTCGATCAAGAAAATAGACTTACATAATTGGTATTCTTTTAAATGTAATACTTTAAAATTTTCTCTTTGTTTTATAGAGATGACTTAAGTTAAGATTTCAACAGAAAATAGTGCAAGATTTTCCGTTTGAAACAACTTTGTAACAAAACAAAGGTTGAATGCAACGTAATGAGTAAAACATTTAGCTTCAAAAAGGCCAAGACGAGGATAATTTGATTTACCTTTACTTTTAAGGCCATGGTATACTTTATGTCTTTTATTTCTAAATGTTTAATTTCTGTCCTTGGTTACCATCTAATACCCTAAAAAGTACATATTTTGTGAAAGAAAACATTCTATTAAATTTGACTCTGGCATTGAATATAAAATTTTAGTGTGGCTATTGATGTTATTAAATCTAGATTAGAATTCTTAGATTTTGAATAAGTTTTAAAATAGCATTTAAAAATAAAAAATCAGATTTAGTTTGTAGTGTCAATAAAAGAACACATAACGCTCTCATAAAGTGTATTTCATTTTTTAAAGGGATTGGTTCTAATTTTATGGCTTTTTAATATTCCTAAACATTTAAAAATTAATTTAAACTAAATTTTGGACCTAGACTATTGTCCAAAATCTAAAATACACTTTTACTGGTAGAAGTGTTCCTTTTCATTTCACATAAGAAAATGATGTTTCCCATCTTGGGCGTTTGTGCTATTTTTTCATGCAAACAGGTAAAATTTAAGTTTTATATTAAGCACTTAAATTTCAATTGCTCAACACCTACAGAGATTTCGTTAATTATTTGTAGTAGCTTAATGCAATGTATATTCTTGGGAAATGTATAGTTTATATGATCTCATGTACGAAGTCTGGTGTATGCAAGGACATGTCTGGAGCAAAGTCGTGTTTTCTGTGTAAAGAGCTCTAAAAGCGTACCAGGCAGTTAATTCACGGGAACAAGAGCTGTTAATTATGCGAGGGATCGCTTTTGGTGGGTTACAGAGTTATGAGCTCCTCCGATTATATCTTGCCTTTTTCAGTGGTGTGTGTGTGTGTGTGTGTGTGTGTGTGTGTGTGTGTGTGTGTGTGTGTTGGTTTTTTGTTTGTCTTTTGTAAACGTTTAACTTGACTATCAATCGGCCTTCAAAGTTCAAAAATCAGAAAGCTAGTCTGCTTTCGAGTAATCATTTTCTCGTGTGTCCGCGTATTCTGTTGATTCTATTACTTCTGTATCTAATATATATATATATGTATATATATATATATATATATATATATATATATATATATTTATAAATTGCTTTAATTTCGCTGTATTCTTATTTTCGCTTATTTCGCTGATGACACAAAACCTTAAAAAATAAAAACACAGTGAAGTAGTACTTTAGCATTGTTTAAATAGGAATTATGCCCAAAATAGTGAAACTAAAACTACAGTGAAATGTCAAAAATAGAAAAACCGTGAAAATTTAAACACGCGAAAATAAAGCAATATATATATATATGTGTGTGTGTGTGTGTGTGTATATATATATATATATATATATATATATATATATATATATATATATATATATATATATATATATATATATATATATATATATATATGTACAACTCGGTGTGGGATAACTTTCATGCTGAGATCCAAATCTGTCATGTTGCAGATGTCACCGTGTACTTTAACAAACACACCATTCAGTATAGGATGCAACATAAATACATACATGTCCCGCTCTTAAAAAAAAAAGAAAAGAAAAAGAAAAAAAAGCAACAACCTTGGCGCACCAATATATTTGGATATTTGAAGATACAGACATTTTGTATTTAATCCAATATTTCAGTGTTGGTTTAGAAAAAGTAAGTACCAATATGTATATATGACAAACACAGGCTTGTATCCTTGTTCAAAACTTATGTTAAAGAAATATAACACCATAGGATAAGGGTGGCGTTTGACAACCTTGGTGACGACTACAGAGAAGTCTCGTACGTTTTAAGGGGCAAAAGTAATTCGTTTTATTTTAAAATTCAGACTTTATTGACCGGGAAAATGTATCTTACAATGAAATACTCCTTATATATGATACGTACGTGCCGCTAATGGGATACTCGATAGCCTTTTAGTCCCATAAAGAAAATCGCCGGACCTTACATTTGATTGCCAATGTTGGTGTAAGATGTACCGTAAAAGCGTCAGGGGTAGGATAAGATGACTCGACAGTTAACGCATGACAATTCCAGAGTATACTGAGAACTTGAGCTTGGTCTTGTCAGGGCGTAACTCGAGGCAATTATCACAGGCAGTATACCAAACATAAAAAGATAATAATTGGGGAGGGTTGGCAAATAAAATGCACGGTTTAGCCCATCAGAACGACGACAAGGTTGATTTGTGGCTGGCCCGGCGGCAATGAGTGGGTCTTGTCGGATACAACAGTGACAGGCCATCAGCCCGGCTCCACCCGTCAAGGTTATCGCGTGCACATGATTAAAGACAGCAGAATAAGATTAATCATTATTTCCTAGTACACAGAGTTTGCAAGGGTTTGGTCTGAGCAACAGGCTGAGTCACGAACTATAGGTATTCATTGTAAAATGAAAACTCAGATTGGATGGCCACAAGATGCTGCAAAAACTGGCACCTTTTAAGAGCCTTTGCTTTTGGCAACGTCAGTTGCGGCTTGTCTGTTATAAGTTGTAGAGACAAGATAAAAGGGAACTGAAAAAAGGCAATGAGTTCCAGCATGTTTCAATGGTTTTCGTATTACAGTGAACTCATCCTCAAAGTACAAGTTACTATCTTCATTTGTTAATCATCGCACATACGGAACCATATAAAACAAATGTCATTTCAGAAGGAACGTGACGTTTAGCCAAAAAATACATAATGCTTTTTAAAATCTTCAATGAGAATGTGGGCCTGTAATTTCGAAAATCGCCTGCATGATTGATAAGTTATATTCTTTAGAACATTCCTAAAATTGGAATCAACATGAGAGGTGAATCATACTGGATAACGCTATGACATCGTCCCATGCATCAACTTTCCGCTGGGTCAACGTGTTCCCACCAGTTGACTTCAGTTCTGATTTGGAATTTGCCTGCACGCATAGGGTGACTTGGGGGTGTTTAGGCCTGCTTAGCCAAAGTTACCGTGCGTAGAGCGACTTCAGGCGCTAAATTTGGCTAAGCGAATTTGGCCACAGTTGCCTGCACAGACAGACTGTTCTACTTATGTTTTCTGTCGCACAGCGTCAGAGGGCGCTGCACTGACACAGTGGGGAAAAGCTCTCTTCGCAGGCAACCTGCCAAGCCGATTTATACTTTTGTCTTCTCTTTTGAATGCATGGGACTTAACGTCAAAGATGGTCTCTCAAACATACATCAGACCCAAAAGGCTGTTAAGCAAGTAAAATGTTATTGGGATTACGTTTAGTCGTGGCATGATGGGGAACAGTAGTGTGAACTGCCTGTCTTCACAATTTATGCTTGAAACAGTTTTTTTCCTTCTGTCAACCCATCACCTGTCTACTTATCTGCCTGTTTACACCTACTGCCCACCTAGTCATACCCACTGCCAGATACCTACCTACCTACTTACATATACCTTTTATGTCCACAAGCTCCGGGAATCAATAATAATAATAATAATAATAATAATAATAATAATAATAATAATAATAATAATAATAATAATAATAATAATAATAATAATAATAATAATAATAATTCATTTATTAACCAAATAAATGAATTGGCCAAGCAATTATAATTCCATAGCAATTACAAATAGATCACCAATATTTGATAAATGCACAAACATGTAAGTTCCGTGTTATCTGCATGCAAGTAGTTTGGAGACTTTCACAGGTGGAATGAGTGAAGATATGAGTGAAACGATAGGAAGAAATCGAAAGAAGTTCCAAGGTCTACCAATGTTACGGTTTATTATAACATTTGCTTCTGCTTTTTCAGGCACGGATGCAGACCGGGCGGTCAAGGTGTTGTCTATGGACGCTCATCCCATGCCAGTGGCTTCTCCGGGAAGTGTCCGCCTAGCAGCGGCTATCAACATCACCCGTACTCTCCCAAAAACACTGTCCCTGGATATTACTCTTAGTAAATTCTTCTTCGGCTACCCCTTCAAACTGCCGTGCTTCGCCAATCAGATAGGCACATGGTAAGTGTTGCAACACGTTCTACATTGCTCCACAAATGTTCCGTATCGTTAATGGCATTGGGGGGGAAGGGAGGGCGGAGAGAGGGTGAGATGGAATGAACAATACGAGAAATGCATATTAATTTCCCGCCACAACTGCATACCCGATTGCCTAGTCTCGCTTGGCGAGATATGGCGAGAAAAGGGTCGGTACCTGTGTGGACAAATGGGATATTACTAATATTTTGGAAATAAAGAATAGGCCTACTCATTAAAGGCGGATGATTTTTTTCCCCTCTATATGTCTCAAGAAGTACTAAATGAATACCAGCTTGGCATTTATGAACTTAAATTTCTCAGAAAACGCTAGCTTTGTGAGAAATCAGCACATGGCCCTGTCTGCACAGTGATGTGACCCGCACGTCCCCGTGATCGCCAGGCGTCAAACGCGTGCTTTGTGGCATTAAATTAATGTGCATGCGGCGTATTTGAGACTTAAGTAATGCTCCAATAAGTGGCATAAAAAAGGTTGACATAGTGACATCGGCAGCAAGGGTCGGTAAAAATTACTCATAGTACTTTTGATCACGTAATCAATTATGGCTACATTTGCCTGCTAAACTTGATATTGAATTGCATGCAATTTCATTGGAAGACGGAGCCATTGACATGGAGCCATATGTTGATAATCATCAAGGGTGAATTTAGAAGCCGAATGCACGGTCTGTTGCAGAGAATCAGCAGCAAGGAGAAAAAATTTACAACATGAAGTGCAAAAGTATCAAACATGCCTGCAGCAAGCTTAAACGTTGAATTGTTCAGGTACAACTATTTGTTGGGAACCAAAACCACAACAGTGGAACGGCTTTCCTCTCGTAATCGATTGTTATCCGCAGTTAGAAGGCAGTGGTGTGCGTTCTCCCTCCTCCTTCGTCGTGTGGTCTCCTTGTGGTTGGCAGATCTATGAAGGGGCGTGGCAATCATTATGACTATCAGATTTGGGATCTACCGCAGAGCAGCGGGTTGTCATTATTCGCTCATTTGCAATTATTCCTTGACCCTACAGCTTGGCCAAATAATCCACACAAGATCTTTCTCCCGCGCTAATTGCTGTGCTATTTGTTGATATCTGCTGAATGGCAAGTTTACAAATTCAGAGGTTGATAAACGTATGTTGTTTTAATGATTATAGCCTGGATGGAATGGCTTGCATGACTGTAGTTGTACGGTTGTGGTGAACGTGGTCTGGGGCATCTCAAGCTAATATAGGGCCTGTGGAACAGGTGTCCTTACACACATACCTCTCCGTTGGAGAGCAACCAGTGTATAAACTAAAGGATGCTCAATAAGCCCGTTGATATTCTGAAAATCGGCCATATACTTACGCCACATTCTCCTATCGTATGACCCAAAGACAGTTGTCACAAAACTCTCTCGTTATATATATATATATATAAATTTGACAACAGGGTGTGTGCTATATTCATCTGGATTTGTGGTTCTGTTGCCAGTGGTAATGATATCAATTCTTGTCACCGCATCACGCTGTACAATCTCGCGGATACTCGTGCACGCACGAGGTATCACCATGACGCGGCGGGGGTGAGGGGGAGGGTGGTGGTTTTTTTTTTGTTTGTTTGTTTTGTTTTGTTTTTAAATTTTGTTTTTTCTTTTTTTTGGGGGGGGGGGGCAGGGTTGTTTTTGTTTATAACAAACTACAATAGGGCTGTTCTGTGCTGTGCTGGATGCTTTCTTGAAAGGGATTACACTCTGTGGGTGCCAGCTCAGGGTTTGTTGGTTTGTTTCAAATTAGAAACACCACTCATAGTGGTCTGTTCATGCTGATATTGTATTGCGTGCATAAACAACTTTCCATATTTGTACATTATGCTCTATGTGAATGAACTACAAGCAGTTGTATACAATTTACCATTGTGACTTGAAATTATCTCATGCTCATACCCAAGAGACAATTTGTTAAACACAGTATGCACAGCTCTTTTATTGTTTTGAAAATTGCATGTTCACGGCAGTGCTCTCAGATTTAACACGGTCATCTGATCATGCATGTTCACAGATCGCTCAGATTTAACACAGTCATCTGATCATGCATGTTCATAGTTCGCTCAGATTTAACACGGTCATCTGATCATGCTTGTTTTTCAGTTTCGGCGAGATACCTTAAGTAATAATTTCCTCGCTCCTGAATAAATTTATCAGATTCGCAACACCGATTGCGCTATGTTAAAACTATGTTATCGGGGATGAACTACATGATTACCCTTATCGTGGATAAGCACTCTTCAGCATACCATAACAGAATAAATAGTTGATTTGCGTAGAAGAATTATACGTCACGGTAGGTGCAAAGTCTGAAAGCTTTAGCTATGCCTCCTTGCTGTGACGTTTGACAAGCAGCAATAGGCACCATACGACGTCGGTAATGTTCGATAATGACGTCAAGTGTCACGTGATTGACAGGTAAAGACACGTAACTGTCAACGTTTGGTTTAGATCACGGACAGTGCCACAGTAAGATTGTAAATCTAATCAATTGGGAACCTTCGGTGGTGTCTGACAAGTGGAACTCGATTTGTATTGTATGAATACCTGTGTTATGCGATGGCTATTGTGAGCAGAGACGGGATGCGGTGACAGCTATTGGAATCCATTGACTACTTGACAGTGTTTGACACTGGCCACCATTCCTTACGAATGAATGTCTGCTTCCTGTATTGTTGTGCTAAAATAACTGTGTTTACTTAAGATCTACTCATGCAGTTTCTTTATTCGTTTTACAGAATTAAATGGATCATCAATGAGAGTGTTTAAAGTATGGGCTGTTGTGAAAGTCGTGGTCCACATTTATTACAGGCGTCCACATACCCGGCTTCATGCAATCATACTGATTAGCTAAACGATGCATGAGGAGTGCCACTCCAAGAGATTTGGTGCATGATTGTAATACAACGTAGTTTAATTTATAATTTGATAATTTGACACAATGTAATTTAATGCAATTTTGATTTGATCTGGCGCATGACATTGCAACTAAATCAATTTCTGTATTTTTTTCATCTAAACGAAACAAGCCAGATCATCCACCCCCTACTCCTTGGAAACACACCGATACCTGAGGCTGCTCAACATACACATCTTGGTGTTACACTATCTAGCAATCTGTCATGGCACCATCATGTAACACGCATTGTTAATACTGTGTGCTTTTATGTGTACTGGAGAACCTCCAGACTAGTTTACTGTAACTATTAGGCAATCCAGTTGAAATAAATATATTTGTGACATGATAATCATTTTCGTGTCATGTAACTGTGATAACATTCCAGCACATCTTGATATGTCCTATGTAAATTCAATGCTCTGTTTCACTATCAATGTATAGCCAGATGCCGAGTAAGCACAGGTAATTCACATTGTTGAGGGCAATTGCTAATTTGGGCGTCAAGGCAAACCAACAGATATTCACAGCTCTGCAGAGCTTTATTGCTAAAAGCAGGAAATTTGTAACACGGTGCAGTTTAATTCTTTATGATTTAAAACTCCGTAACATGTAATCTCTTGTTTGTTCTGTGTGTTTAGTGCATACTATGCAGTGTGTTTTGTACATTTGCTTACGTGTCTGAATACGCTCGACATCAGTTTTGTAACTATCCGGCAATCCAGCTGAAATAAATACATTTAAAATAAAACAAAAACAAGCTTCGATGGTATTTCTTATTCTGAAGATTGTGTCAATATGCCTTCAACATTTCAAAACTGTGCAAATTTTGAAATTTATTATGCCCTGCGAATAACTGGTAAAGCAATACTTAAATTCGGAACTCGGAATTCCAGTATGGATCCCTAAATGCTCCATTTCAAAGACAAAAAAGATTAAACTTGAATAAATGCCATCACTGTTGACCAGCATATCTTTTGCTTTTATGTTGCACTCTTGTTCAACCTTGGAAAAATTGAAGTCTCTGAAAAGAGATGTCCTGCGTGCGACCGACCCTTCAGTGATTGCACCCAGCAAGTATTTTGTGCACGTCTTGCGTGGCTCAGTTCGTGTGTGCCAGTATTTAGTATTAATGTCTCAATAAATGTGTGGCTCAGTTACTGTGTGGCAGTATTAAGTATCTGCGTCTTAATAAATGTATATAGCTTTGTTTGTGTGAGTGACAGTAGTTATAGTATTTATGTTTTAATAATGCGTGGTTTAGTGTGTAGCAGTGTTTAGATCAGTTGTATCACCCCACTCTTGTAATGTCTCACTTTTCCTGCATGCTTTGATTTGTTTTTGCACCTCGGCCAAATATAATACTATCTACATTTTAATACCTATTCGCAATTATGAAAACAAAATCTGCATCAATTTGTTATATGTACGCAAATTTATTACAACAGTCTATAATACCGAAGCAAATTATACAAAATATGTATTGATTTGTCATACCTACCCAATTTGAAGACAAAATCTGCATCAGCTTGTAATTGCTACACAAAAACACACAATTTCTATCAACTTTTCGTGACTTCGCAATTTTACTGCAAAGTATGCATCAAGTTGTAAATATATGCAGTTTAATACAGAATCTGTATCATTTTGCATTATCCACACAATTAATGCAAAATATGTATAAATTTTGTAACACCTGCGAATTTTAACATATTATTCGCACCATTTTGTTATACCTACGCAAATTTTACACAAAATCTGTACCAATTTTGTAGTACCTATATAATTTAAACATAAAATCTGCATCAATTTTAATACTTTTGTAATTATTTTACCAACTCTGCATCAACTTTTAATACCTACTCAACTTTAATACAAAATCTGTTTAAATTTTTAACACCTGTACAATTTAAATGTCAAAAAAAACCCCTTCGGTAATTAGTTGCAAAAAGTTTCATCAAAGTGTAATGGTCAATGTCTGTGCATTTCGTAATAACAGTCTGTCGCAAAATTTAATGTCATAAAAAGTTAAAAATTATGTTTGGCTGTCTTTGAACTTTATCAAATATATGTATGCTGTTTAGTGATTACATTAAAATAAATAATGGCTTCTGCAGATGAAAATACTTTATTCCTAAATGTGCAATTGTGTGATTACAAGCACGTTAAGATGAAGTTTATCTTTCTTTTCATCCTTTCATTTTCCCTTCCTTTTTTTCCTTTTTGAACGACCTACGTGTTTATGTTTTTACTTCATAAAAGTAAGGTTGATAGAAGAGATGCACTAAAAGCACTTTAGTAGCTACATAGGCCTAGTGTGTAAAAAGCATTATAGATCACCAAGAATCAAACCAAACACTTTCAAAGTAGGCCCATATGATTTGTAAAAGGACATGCTTCAAAAATTTCATATGACAATATTTTTGGGCAAACTTTTCATAATTTTTATCTTTGTGACAAGCACATAAAATGGCATACATAGATGTGCAAAAATACATGTGGAAATCAGTTTTCACAGGTGTAATCAAATTCTAAAACTTTTTCACATACATGTAAATAATGTGTACCCGTATGACTGACAACATTTTCCGCTGATTTTGTGTGTGTGTGTGTGTGTGTGTGTGTGTGTGTGTGTGTGTGTGTGTGTTTTCACTACATTTTGCCAAAATTTGATGGAGTCCCAATTTCGGGGAGACCCCAAAATAAGTGTACACCAGTTTCAGCTTTACGTATTGTATTGGACAAATTTTTATTTTAAAATAGGGTTGCCCAATAGATATCGAATAGCTAATCGACGGGGTCTGCAGATTTTACAAACATACCATGCAAGGTTCCAAAAACAAGTCCCATCGGACACCACAAGATATCCTGTGCAACATGAGTGAAAGACAAATATAACTAGAAAAGAAGATTTGCTTCACAGCAAATCTGTCTGGGTGCCTTCAAAATGAGAACAGTTTGAAATGTTACACTGTGCCATTGTTCAACATAATCTAAATTTCGTGATTAGCCTATTTTTTTTATAAAGTAAAATTCTACAACTTTGGTTCTTGATTCATTGGATGTGGCCATGCCACAAACTTAGAAAAGGAAGTTTGAATGAAACTATCTATAATAGTTTTGAAGCTATTCAACATCTTAATTTTGTGTATTTGCCTGAATTGCATAAATTGAAGGCCATCAACTTTGATTTATGGTTCACTGGATGGGGCTTTGCCACAAACCCATAAATTGAAGTAGGAATGGCACCTCTATCTATAACAGTTTGAAGCCATTCAAGATTTACATTTTGCATGTTTACCTTATTTGCATAAGTTAAAATCCTACAACTTTGGTTCATGGTTCATTGGATGCGGCTTTGCCACAAACCTGTAAATTGGAGTTGAAATGGCATGTCTATGTATAATAGTTTTGGAAATATTCAACTTTTAAATTTTTCAAAGCCCCTTATTAGCATAATTTGAAATTCTACTTAAGTTATACTGTCCATTATATTAACAGGTGTCACAAATCTATATATGCACATTGGAATTTTGAGTATCTGCAATATTTTGGAAGACATGGAGATTTTGAAATTTTGATTGCCCCTTAGTTTGCATACTTTTAAACATCATGACTATCCCAAATGAGATGCACAATTTCACAGGTTAGGTCAGTCACCATAGCAGTTGGGTTGAGTTTTCGGAAAAACGGTGCTTGAGAAAATCTCCAGACCAACTTGGTCGTGAAGAAGAAAGAGAATGAAGAAAGAAAGAAGGGAGGATGGAAGGAAGGAAGGAAAGAGGGAGAGAGAGAAAAAGAAAAAAAAGAAAATTCCAGTGTTTACTAATACAGTGAAACCTCTCTACAGTGGGCACCCTTGGGACCAGAGAAAAGTCATCCATGGGACCAGAGAAAAGTTCCCAGTCCTGAGGGGGTCAGACCTTCTGGGGAGTATGGATGAGTATGTGTGCATGTACATGTACATTTTTCATAAATGCACATATACATGTACAGTGTATGCAAATTTAATTGAAGGGGATGTGTATACATGTAATACAAACTGTCTTTCTTCCTTTATTACATAAACAGATTTTAACGGAAGCTGTCAAGAAACTACATGTACATGTACCTGTGAACCAAGACCAAGACAAGCACTATACTCTCTCAGTATGAAGAACATGCTTCATCTCACTGGTTACAAGAAAACAAAGAAGGGAAAGTGTCCAATGAGATGACATAAGTTCTACCCTCCTTGGTCTGGCCAACTCAGTTCTGTATGTCGTATATTTTTAACAGAGGGTACACTCAGGCTTGTTCTATCTAGAATTCTGGAACCTGTGTTCCCTTAGGACTGATAAGTTCAGCAGACTGACATTGCCTCAGGCAAAAACAGGCTAGTTAGGACACCAGTTTCACTCATGGTGTACTGATAGGTCGATGCAGCTCTAGTGGAAACTATAGCCTGCCTGGCACATAAGGCAGTATGGAATGGATCTGTTCTTGCATGAACAGAAAGAGATTCTCTGTATTTTATTGAGAGCCTCATAACACAGTTGTTGGGAGTCTCCCCCGCCCTCGCCCCCATTTTTTTTTTTTTTTTTTTTGCTGCAAGACCCAAACCTTCCACAGCATACACCTAGCATGCATGGATAGAAAGCTGACTGTGCATAAGCATAATTTAAATTCCCCAAGTTGTCTCAAACCTATATTTGTCTCAAACCTCTTTATGTAAGTTAGAACTTTGTGTCTATCTGCAATGATTTGGAAGATATGGAGCTTTAAAATTTTAATTATTTGCATAATTTTAAACATCATGACTATTCCAACCCAGGTGCTTAATTTCACTGGTAGGTGAGTCACCATGGCAAGTTTGGTGATTGTCGGAATAATAGTGTCCGAGAAAAACTCCGGACATAGCTGGTTAGAAAGAAGGAAGGAAAGAAAGAAAGAAAGAAAGAAAGAAAGAAAGAAAGAAAGAAAGAAAGAAAGAAAGAAAACTTTTCAAAAACAAGTCTGGGTTGGCACCTAGACATAACAATGATCAGTCCTACATTTAACTTGTCTAAGTAGAAGGGTATTTCTGTGAGGTCTGGTGGTGTTAGTACGTAACTTGGAATAGCCACAAAATTAAGGAGAAGTAAGCTATTTGGTATTTTATACAAGAAGACTAGTTTAAAAAACGTCTTGCTATCGTGTGGCGACTCCCAGTCGATTACTGCAAGCAATCAGCATATAGCTTGACGTAAAATTCATGGCTCCATTGCAGATTCTGGCCCTGCATAAGATATAATCTTTCCAAAAGATCAGACTGCTCTAGCCTGCAATTGTCAAACAAGAAACATCCATATTACAGGATTGAGTAAACGATGGACAGGAATAGTTTTCTAATTGTTTTCTTGAAAATGTTCAATTTTAGCCTTTTCAAGAGGGACAAACATTCGATTGTATTTGTGACGATGCAATTTATGCATAGGTGCCAAGTTAGATCATGGGAAAAGTGATACTTAAGTGGTTGTGGTTTCAAAACAGATTAATAGTGTCGTCAGCAAAATGTCTGATGTTTCATGTGATATCATTAAGAGTGTCATTACTGTAATTTAAGAACAAGAGAGGCCTGCGGATAGAGTCCTGTGCCACACCAGCTTCTATGAGTAAAAACTAGGAGCATTGGCGATCGCTGAGATACGTTGTGAACCATCCGATGACGCATGGGATTATGCCTTTAGCTGACGCATTTTACAGAAGACACCAACATACCATACACGGATGTACGCTTCACATATATCAAGGAAAACCATCCTGGCTTCTTTGCTCAGTTTCAGGCCTGTGTAGACAAAATGTACAACGCTAATTACTGGGGTTATTGTGGAATCGTTTCAAACAAAGCAGCAATTTGGCCTGGTCAAGAGGTTATTGTCCATCAAATACTCATACAGTTTATTGCACACCAATCTTTCTAAGACTTTCGAAATGAGACATAATAAGAAACTGGGCAGTACTACGATTTCCACCGCATAGCACATTTCTTGCGCACAGGACAAATATTTGACTCTTTCCATGGCATAGGCAAACACCAAGAGACTATAGTCAGAAACGCAGAGATGCCGGGGCCAGTTTGTTTCAGTGGACAGTTACTCAGGCTACCGGACCTTGTGCAGAGCCAGTTTTAAAAGAGAGAAGGGTTTTGTAAACCTCATTTTCATTGAATCCGAAAGGTTCCAACCTGGCATTTTAACGGTGTACTGAATAGCAGGTGAAAGGAGTGGGTTATCTTCGGGGATTCTTCGCTGATTGGCAAAAGATGGTAGAAGACTTCAGCTTTCTTATTGTTACAAATGACAGTGTCGTTTTCGACAAGATGGGAATATGTGGGTGCACTTTGCATCCCCGAACATATTTTGACAGGTTCCGACACCTTTTACATTCATTTCTGTACTAATCTGGTTCTGCGTGGTGTCTGCAGAAAGAGATCAGGATTGCCTTCTTGTTAGCCGAAACTGGAACGTAACGATACCGCTTATGAAGCTGGTAGAATCTATCCGTGACAGAAGGTGGTTTATTATTGTCTTCTTTGTTCATTTTTTTTGTATGTTTTCCAGGCGCTATTTCGTTTTGTTATAAGGCGTTTACTATTACTATTAATCGAAGATTTATCTTTAGGTCCAGTAAGAACTTCTTTACAGAATAAATTCTGAAACAGTATCACGGAAAAGTTGAAAGGAATGGTCACAGATAGCTATTGGAGGGAGCAACCCCAAAATTGAGAATAAATCTAGGTGAGTCGGTTATGCAACCAATATCCAAATACAAACAACACAGATAAATCAAGTCCCCAGTATGATTTTTTCCCTTTAAACAATATGAATTACATGCCCACATTTTAGAATTTGATAAAACCACAAAACGTTTTTCTTCTAATTTATGTAGGCATCAAATATGCTACAAATCCAAGCGTTTATTCAATAATCAGCTTACGAAGTTGACATTCTAGTCAGAGCGTTGTATCCCGCCCTGCTGCAGACACGTGCACGTTACCCTGGAATATGCATGACGGCAAGGAATGACTGGGTCAAGCGGTTGCTGCGATCGAACTGTCTTTATTCAAGCAGTAGCTGGGTGATAACGGGTGCCATTCATCAGCATGATGATATATCATTACACGAGTTTGTCTTTCTTTTTTGAGGGAGGGGAGTAGGAGCCAGTCATGATATGGTTTGCTAACGTTGTATGCTTGATCAAATCCGTTCCGTTCCCGTGTGCTACACGCCCTTCTACAACGCGTACTTTTTGCATGCGTCCATCGATGAGTTTCAATTTACGATCCTCAGGTACCCACACGACGATTTGGTGTTAAATCTTGTCACTAGTTGATTTCAAAATACATACATCTTTGTGTTATCTCTTGTCATTGGTTGACTCACACGCATATAGGCTTATATCTTTGACTTTGCAACATTATAGTTACGAGTCCGAACTGTTTTGTATCTTATGCACGGACAGAACCAGGTATCCTTTATAAATGGTATAGGGTTAGTGTTTCATTGAAAACAAAAATATTAAAACTTTTCACTTATCCTAACCTGTTTTTTTAAACAACCTCATGGAATTAATTTGTTTTTATTGCGAAGCAGGGTATTTGAACTAGCCCAGAAGAAAGGGAAATATTTTGAAATATCCGTTTTATCGATTGTCTCATGTGCATGGCAAAGGCTTCAACAAAGCCCCGTTGTGTTTCTCTCCTTTAATGTATTATTTCTATGACTTTTGGTATGGTTATTTGGTTAGCAAATCATTTAAACATGGCATGGCGAGTCAGTCATTACTGTCAAATTCGGACAAATTGACACAAATGAAATGGGTGAAAATTAGTTTTGAATGGTTTTCGCCGTAAAAATGTAACCCAAAAAAGTCGATTTATTCAATTTTTAAATTAAAATTTTGAGATGCTTTGAAGCATTAAAAATTATTGTGACCTTGACATAAGCCATTAACTCAGATTTGCATATAGGTCTTCGGCTCAATAAACATCTTATTAGAGTGTTGTACAAGGCTTTCATCCGATGTTTGTTGGTGAACATTGTAAGCTACGGTACGGTTTGATTTTGCTTTTTAAAAATGCCAGAGCGTCTTAAGGATAGAATTACTTTTAAATGTGCTGACCTGGTCATTTGGGTAGAAACATGCACATACATATAGAAGGTCGCACCAAAGAAGGTACCGTAGTGGGATTTTGCTTTGTGTGAAATTCCATCACACTTTACGACAAACCTTTACGATAAAACGCACAGAAACTGAGTTATATATTTTTGAGGCAAGGTTGGTTTAAACATATTTTATTGAGGCAACGTTTCATACAAATTGTGCAATGTAGGCATAAAAACATTAACCTCATCATAATTTTACTACAATTTGGGTAAAGAACTACAAATTGATACAGTATTTCATTTTGCTGCAGTGTAGTTCTGTAAATAGAAGGAAACAGTTCTTTCAGTTGACCTCAAAACAGTTGACGTTGTTTATTTTACACATCATTGCTGATACCCATTCATACTTTGAAAGTGTCGTTTTTAAATTAAAAAAACAAGAACAGGGACCACTATAGGTAGGCTGGTGATTTTTCATCACGTTTGGTTCACGTGACTACACTTACTAAAGTAGTCAATTAAAATGGAAATTGTTATCCCGAAATAGCTCCGTTTTTGATGGCCAATATTTTGCATTCAAACAAGCCGCCATACTTTCTGATTTGATATGCATGCTCATGTAAACAGTAAACGTCATCATCTGAGTCTAGCCACGCTTTGTTGCAACTTTCTTGGGACATGGTGGGATTTTCTGTGTTTTGTAACGCGGCAAAACCGGACAAAACGTTTTGATCCCTCCCTCCCTCCCCCACCCAAATAAAAAGCACAAAACACCCCCCCTCTAAAAACAGACAAAACAAAACAAACGCCCCCCCCCCCAAAAAAAAACAACAACAACAACACACACACAACACACACAAAACGATTTTGCTGGTGTTCTTTGATGCTGTTTACTTGTTTTAGGTTTCTTTAATTATTGACTTCTATGTTTTTGTTCAAAGTAAAAACTGAGTGACTTGCCATGCAGGTTTTGAGTCAGTACAATATTGGCTGATTTCTGTCATACAGTTTATCTTTAAGTTACGTGATCGTAATTTGAGGGAATATTGTAATTCCTGACATATTATAATGCAGATTCCCTGCATGGAGATATTCACGATAGCATCAAACTTTACGAATGGAATTATAAAAATCCAATTTACCAGCTGAGGGAACTGGCAGATGAATAGAGACAGAAAAGTTTTTTTGATGCCATGAATCCCTAACGGACTGTGCACTGAAAAGGTGTGTGGTGTGTATGTGGTCTGGTGCTGGGAGTCACGAGTTACATATGGCGTAAAAATCAATTTAATTTAATACACAGTAAGCGTGAAAGTTATACGGATACATTCTTGTCGAAGAGCTTTGTCGTGCACTGCAAGGTTCCTCATTATAGCTGATTTAAACTAAAATGTTTCCAAATGGTTCACTCACCTCGCTTCAATATGATATCTCATTTAACCTAATGCTCATCAAAATGGTTCACTCATACTTGATAATTATATCTAATTTAACCTAAGGCTACTCAATATAGTTCACTCACTCCGCTTGATTATTCGCTCGTGCCACAGTTCAGTCGACTCTGATCACCATACGGATTCATGATTCCAAGTCCCAACGACCTTGTAGGGGCGTGAACAGTTTGGTACACTGCTATAACTCTTTCAGTGTCAAGTTTTGACTGAGCCAAAAACTTTCCTTGTAGCGTCCAAGGTGTGCCGACGAAAGTTGTTGACGGGTCATTTTAATGGTTTTTACAACTGTAGGCATACTGGTATGTGCAAGAAAGGTCTCGGACAAAGAATACGAACCTGGTATCCTTATGTCAATTCACATCACATTGACTTTTGTCCAAATTGGCATTGAAAGGGCTAAAGAGATCAACATAGCAATGGGTGTCAAACAGTCAACATTTTCATTTTATATTTCTGATAAACGCATAACTCACTTTATTACAAATGTGAACTTGTTGGTCTAGTGTCCTTGCAAGCATTTTGATCCATGTTGTACCTGAATTTACACATATAGGCCAAATATATAAACCAAAGTGCAAACATCCAAGCGTTGCATCTATCAGTTGCAAGGGTGGGGGAGCAAATATTTTACACTTAAATAGTTCTACTCAAATTAACTCTCAAAGAAAATCAATCAAGTTTATTAAATTCAGTTTCACTCCGAGCTTTCGTCTCTAAATGGTTGATTGCAGGAACAGATTTTCCGTATATCCAATCAAAAGGCTGCAGGCACCTATGAACATCGCATTTTCGCATTATTCCGTATCAATTGAAAAATACATTTACAAAATAGTTTGAAAAGTAACATGTTGTTTTGGTTTTAGGGTAAATGAGTAACTATATAGAATTTTACATTCCGTGGCATGCATATACTCTGAGTGCATTTTTTATTCACATCTTTGTTGTCCTGAAATTAAAAATGCTTGTAAAATGTTATTCTGAAGAAAGAGTTTATGACAATGTTTCAAGTATTCCAAAACTAGCATTGAAAAATGATGAATGACGATCTCAATGCGATATAAATAGACAGCGAATTATACTAAGTGGTAAGGAAATACTTCGTTTTCGTGCGATTAGTGCTGTATTAGACACATGCTTTAACGTAAAAAGCTTGTGCATTCAATATCTTAATTATTAGATCCTTTCCACTTCAAGCTTTACGGGATCTTTGAACAGTGTCATTTCTCTCAAGGAACACAGGAAGATGCGACGTCGAGTCCTTTGTAATGTTTTCTTGCTCCGGCTGTTTTATGTCGCCTGGCATCTTACACTCTGGTGGTGATAAAGCTGAAAAAAAATGTACCGACGTGGATCATACAACTTATAGTTTGACCTCAAGCAGAGTCTTGACAGATTGCTCAAGGGAGACAAGTGTGCCGATGCCTCAAAACCTATCTTTGCGGCTCTGAAAATAGTTATCGGTCAATCGCAGGGAAAAAAGTGACCAATTTTGGAGGCCTTATGGAAGAAAATATGCTACAGTAGTTTTTCCCTGCACCACCAGTTATTGCTATCAGCAACCTGTAATCCAAGTGTGACTGGCGCGCCGTTAAGCAAAGTTCAACGAGGTGATCACCGGAATCAGGAATTCCAAACCCCAGGTATTAACTGTGCGTCAGCATGGCGTGACACGGCCAGGATCGTTGGTGGGGGGGGGGGGGGGGGGGGGGGGGGCGGGGGGGGGGGGGGGGGGGGGGGGGGGGGGGGGTTCGTCATGAGAAATGCGGGGTCACCGCGGGCATTCAAAACAACAACCTCATGTAGTCGATCAGACATCAGACGGCCGAAATTAATTGGAGGTACAATCTTAATCAATCGAGAGTTAATGAAGAAAAGCCTCTCTTTCTCCTCGAAATAGTTCGGTCATAAACAGGACGCATTCTTTTCCGCGCGGATGTAGTTCAGCGCGTCAATTATATTCGTACGCCTGGACGCGCGCGTCATCAAACATCAAAAAAATATTTGGTACAGGCAACACTGTATCAAGAGACAATGGTGAATCCCACATTGCAGTAAAAAACTCATTTTTCGCTCCATTACTTCGCAAATGAGGCGAGCTGTCAGTTCGCGATAGGCCTTTGAATTGCTGTTGGTGCATACAGGAGCGGGTGTTACCGGCACCGTTACCTAGTCTGTAAAGTACTTTCCTGGAGTGTCGGAGAAGAACTGCCAGACGAACCATACTCAGCCGTTATGTTTGCCACACACACATAGGCGTACAGTTGGCCACAATTAGTACAAGAGTCTAATTTCCAGCATGTTCTCTCCCTGCAGATTGCTCCGCGAGTATAAACAGCACGGCTTGTCTGTTATTCCAACATGCTTGTACTCTGCCAATCTCCGGTGTCAGTTTCCGTTTCACATTTCTCGCTACCTGGGCAGGGACTTTCTGACGGAGAATTGTGAATATGATAGCTTCAGGACGAGAACACAAATGCAGCACTATCTTGTTCACAGAGAACATAAAGGTGTAAGAGGGATAGGCACGGCCAGCTGTGCGCTGCAAGTTATGTCTGCCTGTGTGGTCAACTACCTCCTGCTCCGCGTTTCTCCACTTTTTGCTTGTTTTGTCCGAGCACGTGTCAAGTTTGATGTACTGGTTCTCACAAAATAGACAAACGAACCGAGTTCGATCCCTTGCAACTTTCTGTTTATGTGGCTTGAAGCTAACCCTTCGAAAGAAACGAGACCCTGCATGTAAAGGGGCATGAAGCCTCATTTACAGCCTAATGTATTTATCAAAGAACCGTATCCAAAAGATCCGTTTCACTCTGAAAATATGGCATGACAGTTCTAAAGTTTTCGATATCCTGGATTCTTTGAATAGCTCAACCGAGATTGGAGTGGAGGCGTAAGATCACAACACTCTACAGAACATATTTATGGGCGAGTAAACCTTTAATGAACCGCTGAGTACAAACGATGAGGCCAACGTGTGGCGCTGGAGCCAAACCGGCTCCGCTAGATTAAAGGAACACCCGCTCAGAAAACAAATTCTGCTAATTACAAGGCCAGTTTGTCAAATTGCTTGGTGTTTTGGTGTTCCTCGCATTCTTAGCGTCTTGTGGTGCGTTTTGGATGAAAGCTTCCAGAAGACTATAGAATTACGAATGTTGGGGATATGCATACAGAAATGCGATATATATATATATATATATATATATATATATATATATATATATATATATATATATATATATATATATATATATATATATATATCGCGTTTCTATGATTGAACAACTTGTGCCGAGGAGGCTGGAGTGTACTTAACAAATAACCAAACCTGAAATGAATGAAGTTTAACTTTATAGCCTGTATAACAGGGAAGACAATAAACATGACATGAAAAAAGAAAAACAAACTAGAAAAGAAGATTTGCTTCACAGCAAATCTGGGTGAAGCTATTAAAGATTTACATTTTGCATATTCACCTAATTTAAATTAAATTCCTACAACTTTGGTTCATGGTTCATCGGATGCGGCTTTGCCACAAACCTATGAATTGAAGTCGGAATGGCATTTTAAATTTTTCAGTGCCCCTTATTAGCATAATTTGAAATTTTACAACTATACTGTCCAGTATAGTGGCAAGTATCACAAAGGTATATATGCACATTGAAATTGTGAGTCCATCTGCAATAGTTTGGAAGATACAGCGCTTTTAAAATTTTTGTTGCCTCTAAAATTTGCATAATTTTAAACATCACGACTATTCCAAATGAAATGCACAATTTCACTAGTTATGTTAGTCACCATGGCAAGTTTGGTGGTTTTCGGAAAAACAGTGTCCGAAGAAAACTCTGGACCAACGTGGTCGGAGAGAAATAAAGAAATAAAGAGAGAGAGAGAGAGAGAGAGAGAGAGAGAGAGAGAGAGAGAGAGAGAGAGAGAGATACATTGACCTTTTATTTCTTTGTTAATTTATCTGAGATGAAAGACCACCTGTCCTATGTGACCACTTTTGTCTGGCATTAGGAGTGGCCTTAAATTGCAGGTACCACTATACAGTGAAACCTCTCTACAGTGAGCACCCTCGCGACCAGAGAAAAGTGCCCACTCCTGAGAGGGTCAGCCCTTCGGGGGAGTAATGATGGGTATATGTGCATGTACAGTGTACACACATTTTGATTAAGAGGGATGTGTACACATGCAGTACAAAACTGTCTTTGTTCCTTGATTACATAAATAAATTTAAACAGATGCTGTCACAAAACCAAATGTACATGTCAAGTGGATATGTGCGTTTCCCATTTCAGCTAGGCGACTGGTGCCAAAGGTTGTAGGTTCGAGTCCCGCGCGCTCGTTCCGAAAATAAAATATATATTTTCGGCATTTCCTTAATGCTGGTGATTTAAGTCCCCGATTCTGGAAATAAATGCCGACTCGGTAAATATACTGCATAACCGTGTTGATATGGCACTCGCACATAACTACCTCCATTGAACCATTCTTTTTAGGAATGGGGATTTGGTCAAGTGGATATGTGCGTTTCCCATTTCAGCTAGGCGACTGGTGCCAAAGGTTGTAGGTTCGAGTCCCGCTCGTTCCGAAAATAAAATATATATTTTCGGCATTTCCTTAATGCTGGTGGATTTAAGTCCCCGATTCTGGAAATAAATGCCGACTCGGTAAATATACTGCATAACCGTGTTGATATGGCACTCGCACATAACTACCTCCATTGAACCATTCTTTTTAGGAATGGGGATTTGGTCAAGTGGATATGTGCGTTTCCCATTTCAGCTAGGCGACTGGTGCCAAAGGTTGTAGGTTCGAGTCCCGCTCGTTCCGAAAATAAAATGTACCTGTGAACTGAGACATGCACTATACTGACTCAGTATTGGCTATGAGGAACAGGCTTCATCTCACTGGTTACAAGAAAAACAAAGACATGAAAGTGTCCAGTGAGATGACACAAATCCACACACTTTTTCAAAATTCATCAAGTTGCGAAACAGTCATTGAGGACTGTAAGCTCTGTATGTAGTCTATTTTTAACAGGGGGTACACTCTGCCAGGCTTGTTCTGCCTAGAAGTCCAGCTCCTCTGACCCCTTGGGACTGATGGGACTGATAAGCCCAGCACACTCCTAGCATCAGGCTAAATCAGACCAGCGACCAGGACACCCCGACTGGTCAGTCTCAGTCATGGTGTACTTACAGCTCTGTCCAGCATTAGTGTGAATATGCAGATATGTTTCTTGCATGAACAGCAAGAGATCCTCTGTATTTTATTGAGAACCTCATTACACAGTTGTTCAACAGTTGGGAGTTCTCCCCATCTCCCATTTGCCATAAGACCCAAACCTTTCAAGCCATACACCTAGCCGGCATGGCAAGAAGGCTGCCTATGAGACAGGTTCAAGTATCACGAATGCAAAATGGTTGCCTAGCACCATGGAGGCTTAATATGCAGTACAGCAAAAGCCTTAGTCAAAATGTGGATTGTTGGGAAATTCACTGAATTTAGCATACATTAAAATTCCCCAACTTTTGTTTGCATGCTATTGGAATTGCCAGATGTCTCAAACCTATATGTGTAAGTTAGAACTTTGTGTCTATCTATAATATTTTTGAAGATATAAAGCTTTTAAAATTTTAATTGCCATAATTTGCATAATTTTAAACATCATGACTATTCCAAGTCAGGTGCCTAGTTTCACCGGTGGGTCAGTCATAATGGCAAGTTTGGTGGTTTTCTGAATAATAGTGTCCGAGAAAAACTCCGGACAAATTCGGTCATAAAGAAGAAAGAAAGAAAGAAAGAAAGAAAGAAAGAAAGAAAGAAAGAAAGAAAGAAAGAAAGAGAAACAAAGAAAGAAAGAAAGACAAAAAAGAGTTCTTGGAAAAACAAAATGGCTCGGTTGGCACCCAGACATAAAAAAAAAATAAAAAATAAAACCCATTTTATTTCATATATTGTCGCACCAGAAACGAACAGCTTATTGTCAACACTCTCTCCCCCCCCCCCCGCCAAAAAAGCGCTATCTAAAAAAGGACACAAACACAGACTTTTTGCACACATATTCATCATATAAAATTTAGTTCACCAGGAGGACACTTCACTGCGGAACAAGTACGCTTTAAGTGACCAGAATGACGAGGAAAATGATGGAAAACGGTGGGCCATGCAGATTATAGGAAAAAAATGCTACAACTTTGGTTCTTGGTTAATTGGATGTGGGCGTGTCACAAACTTATAAAATAAAGTTTGAATGAAGCTAGTATCTATAATAGTTTTGAAGGTATTCCACATTTCAATTTTGAGTATTTGCCTAATTTGCATAAACTGAAAGCCTACACTTTTTATTTATGGTTCATTGGATAGGGCTGTGCCACAAACCCATAAATTGTAGTAAGAATGGCACCTGTATCCATAATAGTTTTGAAGCTATACATTTTGCATGTTTACCTAATTTGCATAAATTAAAATCCTACAACTTTGGTTCATGGTTTATGGTTCATTGGATGCGGCTTTGCCACAAACCTGTAAGATGAAGGTGAAATGGCATGTTTATGCATAAAAGTTTTGGAGATGTTCAACTTTGAAACTTTTCAAACCCCCTTATTGGAATTTGAAATTCTACTTAACTTATACTGTCCATTATATTGGCAGGTGTCACAAACCTGTATAAGCACATTGAAATTTTGAGTATCTGCAATATTTTGAAAGATTTTGAGCTTTTAAAATTTTAATTGCCCGTAAGTTTGCAAACGTTTAAACACCATGATGATTCCAAATGAGATGCCCAGTTTCACTGGTTAGGTTAGTCACCATAGCAAGTTTGGTGGTTTTAGGAAAAATAGTGCTTGAGTGAATATCCAAACCAACTTGGTTGTGAAGAAGAAAGGAAGGAAAGAAAGGAAGGAAGGAAGGAAGGAAACAGGGAGAGAGAGAGAAAAAGAAAGTAAGAAATTTCCAGTGTTTACTAATACAGTGAAACGTCTCTAAAGTGGGCACCTTTGGGACCAGAGAAAAGTCACCCATGGGATCAGAGAAAAGTGCCCACTGCTGAGGGGTCAGCCCTTCTGGGCTGTATGGATAGGTTTGTGTGCATGTATATGTACATTTTTCATACATGCATATATATATATATATATATATATATATATATATATATATATATATATATATATATATATATATGTATGTATATATATATATACATATATATATATGTACAGTGTATACATATTGTAATTCGAGCGGATGTGTATACACGCAATACAAAACTGTCTTTCTTCCTTTATTACATGAACAATTTTCAACAAAAGCTGTCAAGAAACTACATAAACATGTACCTGTGAACCAAGACAAAACTATAGTGTCTCAGTATTGGCTATGAAGAACAGGCATTATATCACTGGTTACAAGAAAACAAAGACATGAATGTGTCAACTTAGATGACACAAATTCTACCCTCCTTGGTCAGGCCGACTCAGCTCTGTATGCAGTCTATTTTTAACAGAGGGTACACTCAGGCTTGTTCTGCCTAGAATTCTGGAGCCTGTTCCCTTAGGACTGATAAGCTCAGCAGACTGACATTGCCTCAGGCAAAAACAGGCCAGCTAGGACACCAGTTTCAGTCATGGTGCATTGACAGGTCTCTTCTGCACATGTCTAAACTATAGCCTGCCTGGTACATATGGCAGCATGGAGTCAATCTGTTCCTACATGAACAGAAAGAAATACTCTGTATTTTATTGAGAGCCTCATAACACAGTTGTTGGGAGTCCCCCCCCCCCCTCTCAATTTGATACAAGACCCAAACCTTCCAAAGCATACAGAAACTGCTCTGCATGAGCAAGCAGCAGACTCCTTTATACTCTGTGACTGTGTGCCTGTATCTATAAAATATTTTTGGGGGAGTTCAGCTTTTATCTAGAAGGAACCAAAGCAAAGCGAAAAAGTCTTCTGTATTTGGAAGAAACCACAATGAAATAAACTGTCAGACCTTTACTTTGTTAAGTAAGGCATCGTGGATAGGTGAGACGCTGAGTGCAGAGCAGTGTTTGGATTGCATGATCTCACTAATGCAACATCCTCAGACCAAATTGATCTATTTAAAAACTGTCTAATGTGTACCTCTCTTCTGAAAAGAATTAACAATATTGGAAAAATTATAGCGTATATAACAAAAGAAACAGCGTTAAGTATGTTTCGTCTTCTGTCTACTAATATGTCATTGAGAGATTTCCGATGACTGTCAATGTGTATCGTTTAATGTGGCTTCAATTGTTTGTCACTTTGTCCGAAATGATATTATATTTCCTTTTCAGAAGCAAAACCACACACACACACACACACACACACACACACACACACACACACACACACACACACACACACAGATGTGTATATATATATATATATATATATATATATATATATATATATATATATATATATATATATATATATATATATATATATATATTCTGCATTAGTTTATTAGTAGCCAATCAGCTGTCTCTATTGTGTCCTGTAAATGTTATATTGGATCGTTATATTGGACAGCTCGTGGGAATCCCCATGCGCCCGTGACGTCATAACGCAAATGACGCTCACTGGGGCTTTTCCCTAGCTGCAGGCAAAATGTGTAGAATTTCAATGGAAAATAAATTTTGTGATTTAACTGTAGAGTCTTTCAGTCTTCTATATTTATACAAGGAAAATCATACAATTTGCAGAATATAACAGATGTTGGATGGGAGGTCGTCCAACTCTGAAGCGTGATATTGGGTTCGGCTTTGCCTCACCCAATATTACGTTTCATCGTCCCGTAAACTTCATATCAGACTCCCTGCCATCCAATATCTGTATAATATATGCGCATTTGATTTCAAACTTGTTTCCTTTACATTTGCATAAGATTATGAGAAAAGCACAAATTTTCTCAGAGATCATGCCTTGCTCTTTCAGTTGAACTTCATTGCAAAGGTGTAAGCGGTCCATAATTGTCATCGCTTTTCACAATTAAAAAAAAAAAAAGAAAAAAAAAAAAAAAAAAAAACAATTCATGACTTTTTGACCTGATCTCTCACATCATTTTACAATGCAAAGCACACCATCAAAGCCTAGCTTGAAATTGGTTCATGCTTCATCTGGGATATTGTTTATAGGTATAACGTGATGATAACACGTGCATGGATCATGTAAAAGCAGCATTTTATTAAATAAAAAAAATATCATGCATGGGCATTTTTCACACATATGGTGTGGCTATGGGTGCCTGTTAGTGGTGATAAATTTGACTTTGTCCTAATTTCTTAATGTTCGCGGGCTGAATATTTTGACTTTTTTCACTGATTAAAAATAAATCATTTATGACCAAAAACTCATCATTTAATTCTTACCCCTCCCCTTACGAATGTTTTGTTCATAAGTGAAAATGATGAAAATTATGGACGGCCCCTAAGCTGGTAACATATGCAAATTACAAAAATAATGAATAAATATTGTAATTATGTTATGTTATGTTATGTTATGTTATGTTATGTTATGTTATGTTATGTTATGTTATGTTATGTTATGTTATGTTCTGTTATGTTATGTTGTCGATGATGCCCTATTGCAGGACCAACACATTGATTAGGCTATCCAGTATAAAGATGTTCAATTATTATTATTATTGATTTCTGCTGAAAATTTCCAAATTTAACTGTAATTGATGTAAAACGGTGTACACCATATTATCACAGAACATCATACTTTGTGCTGGTACAGCCATCATATCTTATGCTGTCACAGTTGATAATACCTTGCGCTGTGTTAGCTCATAACAGCTTTTGTTGTTATTGCTTATAATAGCTTGTGCTGGTACAGGTCATCATCTCTTGTGTTGTTATAGATCTTATTACCTTGTGCCATCACAGCTCATCATCCCTTGTGCTGGTACCACAGCTCATCATCCCTTGTGCTGGTAGTACAGCTCATCACCCCTTATGTTGTTATAGATCATATTACCTTGTGCCATCACAGCTCATCATCCCTGTGCTGGTAGTACAGCTCATCATCCCTTGTGCTGATAAAGCTCATCATCCCTTGTGCTGTTGCAGCTCATCATCCCTTGTGTTGGTACAGCTCATCATTCTCGTTTCATCAAGAACATCGTGGGCATGCGTGTGCGCTTCTTTTATCCATTTTCACATCAACTTACAACGTTTATATAACGCAGTGAATCTTGTACTTCTGATATCACAGTATAAAATTTCCATTGTCATTGACAATAGATCAATTTCACGTCTTTATCTATGTTTTATGGACATTCAAGTACGGGTCAAACTATTTGGAAACTTGCTTGCTAACTGTCCTTGTCGTTACATAAATGAGGAACCAGGTCATCTTGCCTGCAAAACAGACCAAGTTCCGTGTTACAACAATTTAACAGCGGAGTAGACAAAATACGCAGCTTGGGTCTGTTTTGGAGGCAACAGGTTATCAAGTCACGGCAAAACATATTCGATGTGTCACAGCCCCCTATTTATATATGTTGTTTAATATATGTCTGAAATATGTGCTCATATTTTGCAGTTCCTACAAGGACATCTGTAGTTACCTGAGTCATTACGAGGTTGAGGGCTGTCCGCACCTGTTAAATCAGCATTGCCTGCCATGCACATGCCCTTTCAAAGCTGGAATATATTCCTTTCACCACCTCCATTTTAGGGTACCCAAACTGGATGGCTTGGTAGCAGTCCTAGCTAAGGTTAGTTCAGCGTATCCTGGCCATGGCACATGTATGACCACACAGGTTTAATGCACATTTCTGAAACAATTTTTAAAGGCAAACACGTTTTCCTGGTCTGTCATGTCATCATTCTTAACATTACATCTGCATTTTGAACCATTCAAAGGCTTAAAAATGTAACATTTTTATGTTCTCAAATTGAGTTTGAAAGTTCAAGGGAAGTACAGTGTAATGTATGCTTTATTGGCTTTTGCCGCTTTTACAAATCCTTCAAACCTGGACATTGCATGAATCACTGACATAGTTATTGTGCATATGTATTCAACATTCTAGGACGAAAAGTAGCTTTGCTTTGTATGGGTGAGGTTTGAAGGGGGAAAAGGCGTTGGTATTGAAGAGACACAATTATGTGATGAATGTACAAGTTGAACATATTTATTTCTAGGGAGACTATGAAGGTGTTATCAGGCTTACCGATGACAGAACAAGAAAAGAAATAATGTGTGTCAAGCTGGCATTCTCGATGCGAAGGAGACGACGCCACAAGGGATGGTTTTTCAAGTAACAAATAGCTCGAACTCGTTAAACCACGTGACCAGAAATGCAGAAACAGGAAGCTCATGTGGCTTAATAAATTGATTATAGTTTAGCTTTTTACGATGACTTTTGTGATGAATTAACACACCTGACGAAACTGTTACAGCGTATTATTGTCAAATGATATTGGAAATATTTATCATAAACAGAGGAACCAGGGCGTGTTTTTCGTACACAGATTAACAAGCCACATCAGAATGTTTTCATGGCATGCCATCAAACGCCGACGATAAACTCTGACTTGACAAACATTGTGGATGCCTAGAGACAATTGTACATATTGCATAGGTCATTGCATAATGCCATGTTTAGCAAAAACATCAGTTCGAGGCTTGATGTGAACTTGTCTTTCCAGATACAGAGAAACGAGAACCCCACCTGCACCAAATAATACCCCCCTCCCCCATGAAAATATAGTGAGAAAAAGATGGGCTGTAACTATTCGTAAATCATATATAAGTGTACACAGTGTCATTAGGCACAGACTGTCACAATATCATCCACTTATATTCGCGGTGATAGTGCGACACAAGGACCATTATATAGAGTTGATTCATGGAATGAGCTATATTGCGCACGCGCCCTCACGCTATTATCCCACGAGAATACCTTGGCAATGGCATTATGAATGGAATGAACTTTTTTCCTTCATTTACATGAAGACAATCATCATATTGAAAAATTAACATTTTTATTGAAAAAGTAATAAAAAAAAAAAATAAATAGACAAAGCGTAAAAATTACCACACGGTGTTCCAGAAAAAAGGAAAGATAAAAGGAGTGAAACTTTCGTATTTTCTGATACATGGATACATTGTCCGTGGAGTGTAATTATTTTCCTAGTGCCAAATGAGTGATTTTTTATAGCGATGTAGCAAGTATGTACTGTCAGTCTAGAGCCTTAAGTCCAAAGAATACACGGATAAAATTAGAATTTGAGACGATGTGTTTGTTGGCCGTAATGCTTTTGACAATAGGGACGCAGCATGCTTGCACACGATGGATAACAAAAATGTATTCTTATATTATATAGCCACTTAATATAATGGATAGATATCGTTGCCATCTGCTCAGTTTTCTGCCGCTCGTGGTACATATTCTAGAAAGCAGAACATTTGCAGAACAAATTAGAGCCTTTATTTATTCACGAGAGAGAGAGAGAGAGAGAGAGAGAGAGAGACAGAGAGAGAAAGAGAGAATATTAGTGTATAAACGTAATTGAATGGCGAAAAAAATTGTGTTTTAATTAGCGTCAATATATTTCTACAATACCAAATAGAAGGACAAGCGGAGAAAACCAAACTTTCTAAAAAGTAGAATCAACATGGACGAGATTTCGTACACAGTGGGCCTCTATCAGCAGCAGGGGAAATTCACAGTGCTGGATATCATAATCTGATATCAGCTCGTGTGTCGAGTGCATGGCTATTCGATACTTCACATGCACTAATATATGGGTGCAGAATAACTGCATTAACGATTGTTCAACCCATCTACTTCTATAATTTAAAAATACCATATTGGAGTCATTCTTTATAATGGCACCAACAACTGGTGTCATGCGAGTGAGAGTACCAGTTACTGATTTAGTTGTTTGCATCCTCTGTGTTTTCCACGATAAATCAGAATTTATTTCCGGGGCGCATGGATATAGGTCCCCAAGTATCGGATATTGGGTATATAACTGCTACAGCGCAGTGACGTTTTTGTTTTTAAAGTTTTTAAAATTCTTCTGGAAAAAGAAAACACGAGCGAAACACCACTTAACTCTCTGTTTATATAATAGAATTATAATTTGTGACTTACTTTTAAAACTGAACAGAATCATTTAATAAAACCAAAACTACATTCTCAATTTGAAACAACGACGAGCAAGTTCTCATTGGATGAATGCGAAAGCAAATAAAAGGGTTATTATTGCACAGATATTACTACAATACAATTTTTATTAGGATGTAGATGCAAAAGTATTGAGCCAATTATCTGCATATCCCGTGCTTTATTAACGTGTCTACTCTCGACACGGACAGGAAAAAGGCATAAGAATCTGTGAATGATTGTACCTTCATGTGGGACTATAGGTCTTCCCACTGTATGTCTGGATGGACATATTGGCACTCTGTCCAGACACAACTACTTCGTGTCTTTTTCCTGAATTTTGGAAATTTAAGATAACAAGATTTTCATTATATTATAAATGAATAAGTGTAACCATGTTGCAAATGAAAAAAAAAATCAAAGATACAGACAGGTCGCGATTAGCGTCTTCGTATGGCATGAAAGAAAGAGACTTGGTGCATTAACAGGAGTGATGATAATACTGTGATGACATCTCGAAGTTAAAAGGAAGTTAGACATGCACTTTAAATTTACATATGTATCATAGAAAGTTTGGAACCCAGACACATTTTTGTCACGTGAAATGCCAAACAACTCCTTGAATTGGGTCTGCAAGTTTTACTTTAACCGAGGAAAAATACCCAGTGTATAAAATAAAGTACTATCGGTGTGATGGTAACGCGGTAATTTTTGGTCAGAAGCCGGAGGTATATCAAAAAGTATGTACTGAGACTGCATGTACATGTCGAAAGACGGATTTTTTTTATACATATTACCAAAATGTTAGAATCTTTGTCTGAAATGTTCATGCATCTTTTGTAAGACTATTGTACAGATAGGTTGAATAAAACAGTTGTGTAGATATCATTGCATGGGCTTTTAACGTAATTTGTCACCTATCTGTGCTGAAGGTCACTGTCAGTATAGTTGCCTTGTGTATGTCACTCTTTCCGTAAAATGCTATGTCTGGGGTAAAGTAAGATAACAGTATGGGATTCGGGACTGACTAGCACAAAATTAATATTTCCTTGCTCGTCTTGTTTATTGGAAATGAGCCTATGGGTTCCTTTCCGATGTCATATTGTATTGTATGTCATCTTTACAGAACACATGATAAACAGCCGCATCACATTGTGTATGCATGGATTTAGCATTTTAAACAAGTTCCTGTTGAAGAGGAAATAGTCGCTCGGGCGTTATCTACCTTATTGTGTGGTCTTCGCAACAGAGAGAAGGACAGTACAAGATAACTCTCAGGTTAAACAAGAGGAATGTGACAGTTCTGTGCTCAGCTGACCTTACATACACAGACTGTTAATTTCCATTACAACCCACGCTGACTTACACAGCAATCAATAGGAATGCATGAATAAACCGACAGGCACCCAAATTGAGAAATTTGTTTAAAATCACAGATTCTGAATATCACTGCCGGGTGAATGTTTCTGTTTAACCCTCTTACAAGCTACCCTTTTTTCAAAAGTTTCAAAACATACTCAGACTCAGACTCAGACATATAAACGATTTATTTGACTTGTAACAAAGCAATAGTATTATAGCACGACTGTTGTATCATAGTAGATGAAAAAAAATCAAACCAAATAAATAGGTATCGAAACCAGTGACAGTAACAAGTAAATACAAGGAAGTCAGGATACCCCCCAACTAAGGATTTAAAATCTGCTAACCCGAGGCTACCGATGGTATAGTGTCAAAATAACGTAGACCATGGCTATAAAAATAAATTTCTGAAATTTCATGATATTCAAGAAAACGAAGTCTTGCATAAAATTTAACTATTGAAGACATAATAATTTGTGATAATACAAGTTTATGAATATTTACCAATAAGAAATAATTTAACGTATTGGGGAAAACCAGAGTAGGAATATGTACTTATCTTTTCTGTAATGTTCAGAGGCATTTGGTTTCAACGTATTTAATGAAAAGCAATTGGGGAAAAAAGGCTGAGATCTATATAAATCCCCCTTGTACACGAAAAAGGGAGGAGAAGTAGCCGCAAGACATAAAGACAAAGACGCAAAGGAAACGTTACAATCTACAAAGACAGATAGACTGGCAACCCCACACAAGTTTGAGGATTTATAATAACACATGACACCAGAGACAGAATCAAGTCGAAGTACACCTTCATCAAATTTTACAAACACAGTCTGCATCATAACCTACGTAACTGCTCCTAATCTGCCTGTCGCTTTAATGTAACTTTGTACTGCATCGAATATCATTTCATTTTGTTGGACAGTACACGTTTCAGAGCCATGAAGCAATGTTGCTACTGTAAACGACGCGAAGGGAATAATTTTGCTATGCAACGTATTGCGTTCCGTTAAGAAGAGAGAGCACTCACAAAAATAGTGAAAGCATCCGCAATACCATTGCCCCAGGCACACTTAGATGATGCCATAAGGTCCATCTTAAACAGATCGGAATTGAGTTTTCTGCATCCCATGCGCAAGCGCGCATGGGATACAATAAGCCCTCTCTCGTCTCTATAAAATAATTTACTGACACTTACCCCAGTTTAGCTTTTTCTTGAATTCGACATAATCTTCAGAATTTCAAATGTTGTGCAGGAATTTATTCCACAGTGGCAATGTAGATGGAAAAAATGAAGAGTCAAATAAATTCGTTCGCGATCGGAAAAGTGCCAAGTTCGTTCTAGATCTAACATTATATCTGTTTCTTGCGTCAACAGAATCAGGAAGAAGTTAGCTTTAATATTGTGGAAAATCGCCATACATGATTGTGAAGAAGAGAACTAGTTTGCTTTTTTTTCGACGTGCTGATAATTTTTCAAAACCAGTTTTATCATGTAGTAAATCATGATTAGTCCCTGAGGTAGCTCCTGTAATAATTCTGCTTGCAGCTAATTGGACATTTTCCAATTGCTGAGATTCTTGTAAATTACAGATGTCCCAGACAGCAGATCCATATGCGGTCACAAGAATGATCCCATAAAAGAATACAGTGATTTAAATAAGGCAAAAACAATTAATCGTATTGGTGTAAGACAAGAGAGCTTACCTGGGTATTGATTTTTGTAGCCTCTTCAGCATATCAACAAAACCAGGATGTTTGTTTTCTACTTTGTTGATATTGGTATTCCAATTTCCGTTCTCATCAATTACGAGTCCCAGGAAGTCAAACTCTTCTGCTCTTCCAATTATCATCTATTTTTAAAATTACGTTAAAATTCAAAGAGATTTTACGTTGAGGAAAATGAAATTATTTATTTGCTGTAAGCCAATTATGTATTTTTTTAAATTCAAGATTAATGTTTTGACACAGGAAGGCAGTCTCAGAGGCGTGAGGAGCGTTATAAGGAAAAGATATAGAGAATTAACCAGCGATGTGTCGTCAGCATAGAGAAGAGCATTTAACTTTTTGGAAGCTAGTTGTATATCATTCATTTCAATTATGAAAAGAAGGGGGCCGATAATTGACACTTGAGGAACGCCCGTGGTATTAACTACAGATTGAGAACAATCTGAGCAATGTTTACAAGAGAAAGTCCAAAACAGCAAAAAAAAAAGAAAAAAAAAAAAAAAAACAACTAAAATTTGTAAACAAATTGGAAAAAAACTGCCGCGCAACCTGTTGGACACATTATGGTTTATGGATCCAAAGAAGTCTCCGAGGTAATTTCGAAGCAATTGGCTGGGCAGTTTGGAGAATATTTTTTCTAAGATTTTGCAAAAAATGAATACAAAAAATATACAAAATCTGAAAATCACTAGAGCATGGCTGTTTGAACAAACTTGGTAGAGATCCACCCAAGGTACATCCCCACTAAGTTTGAAGTGAATGTGACTGACGGTTTTGGAGAAGTAGTCAAAAATGTGACTTACCATTGCAATCCATATTGACGTGCGTTCGAATCAATGGGAATATATCCATTACCCAATAAGTACCCAAACTGTATAAAATCGTTAAAATTCAAGAGGTGCTTCCACAAGCAACCTTTCGAAGCAATTGGCTGAGCAGTTTTTGGAGAAGAGTATTTTAGATTTTAACAAAAAAATGAACAAAAAACTATTTAAAAACAAAAATCATTGGAGCTTGACCATTTCAATAAATGTGGTAGACACCCACCCAAGATACATCTCCACCAAGTTTGAAGCAGATGTGGTGGCTAACGGCTCCGAAGAAGTCGAAATGTGAATTGTGGACGGACGATGGACCATCACATGAGCTCAGGTGACTAACAAGTCAGCTGAGCTAAAAGCAATGAGACCCAGTCAGGCTGAAGAACCATACGACACTCTAACGCTGAAAAACGATGCGACACACTCAGGGTGAAGAATCATACAGACTGTGTTTACGTTTTTCTCCAATGACATATGCAGACAAATAAAAAATGAGAAGTTATAAATTGAGCAATTGCAAATGGGCCTTCATTGAAACAAATAATGAATAACGTACAATTTAACGTGCTATGAAAAGCATTTTTTACCGTAACAAAATTGTGTAAACGTGAAAGACATTGTTTTGCAAAAGAGCAACGCGAGCGCAGAGAGGAAAGACTCCGAAAGTTCAAATGTATATCTATATATATATAAATTATAAAGGTGCATGAAGGGTTCTTTGAAGAACCTCCACATTCCTTCAGGAAATCCTCAGATTTTAGGAGCTTAAAGAGTACTTCACCAGAGATAGATGTCTTCACGCTCGGGACCGGTTTTTCATCGCAGAGAACGATTCTTCGGCCATTTACCCTCTATCGCACACAAAGTCATAACGGCACACGCATAAATATATATATATATATATATATATATATATATATATATATATATATATATATATATATATATATATATATATATATATATATATATATATACATATTTGCACACATACACAAAAGCGGTTGAGATCGGAATGACTTCTCTACGCACTTTATGGGTAATTTTGACTTTATTTTCAAGTTTTAAAACTATTTTATTATACTGAAAATTTTGTTTGTAGTGTAGATTGCCTAGTTACCTAAACCAATCAAAGTTGCAAAAATAATTGACCAAAACTTGTGAATGCAACTGCGCTTATTCTTACAGAAAATTGTCAAAGTGTTAGCCCTTCAATTTGTATTTTGTCTCCTGGGCGCTCGCTAGCTACATTTCGTGATATTATTTTGCTGAAGAACCCTTCAGGGTACCTTGGAAACCTTCGGAATAGGTTTGTAGAAAACTTAAAGGTTTTTTTGAAACCAAAGAGGTACTCTGAAAACCTTAATCCAGGGTTCCTTGAAGAACCGTACTATGGGGTAGCTCCAGGTACACTAAAATGATTATAATCACAAATTACTGGCACAACTGGTATAGGTTTACTTTCAACACGTTTTGCGGTCATACATTCATTATCCAAAGTAACTTCTCCTGCGGAGTGAAACAGAAAGGCATGGGTAACCTTTCCATTGTGTGACTGGATCATACGCACCCGCTGTACCAGTGTGACATCGTGACACGAGAAGATGTCATGGAGTTACAAGAACTAGAGAGTGACAGGAACCTGAAACTACGAATCCTTTGAAACATTAGAGGAAAAATGATATCAATATTATCAATATTAGTTGCCATATTTTCCCAAAAATTATACTATGTCTCTGATGAATAACGTCTTTGAAAGTCAACTATTATTATTTACATGCTTACGAGAAAGACGTATATGGCAAGCCAACAGGGCCATAACGCATTGGTCTTACGCGTTGCCGAACCTCCACTACGCGTTGCCGAGAATATGTTTTCCACTACGCGTAGTCGAGCTTCGGCTACGCGTAGTGGAGTAACTTATGGCACCTTTTGGCTGAAGAAAAGCAAACCAATCATTTACGTCCTTACAATCATTACTGATATTAAAGCCAGTAATTTCCAACGTGTAGTCAAACAGGTCTAATACAGTTTACAAGAGCATCAGTGATTGGATAGTTTGGCTACACGCTATGGGAGGCATAGTTTCTCCACTACGCGTCGCCAAGGCTTGGCGACGCGTTGTAGAAGAACATTTTCTGGGCAACGCGTAGTGGAGACTGTAATCTTATTGGTTCGCTCGACTACGCGTTGCCGAGCCTCGACTACGCGTAGTGGAGACTGTGATCTTATTGGTTTACTCGACTACGCGTTGCCGAGACTCTACTACGCGTAGTGGAAACTGTAATTTTATTTGTTGTCTCGACTACGCGTTGCTGAGCGTCGACTACACGTAGTAGAGACTGCAATCTGATTGGTTTACTCGACTACGCGTTGCGGAGCCTCGACTACGTGTAGTGGAGGCTCGGCTACGCGTAAGACCTATGCGTTATGGCCCTGTTGGCTTGCCATAGACGTACGTAACAAGCCGAACGAGAAAATGTACGTAACAAGCCGAACGATAGACGTTTTATCATTGGTACTCACAGGAAAGAAACACTTGCAAAAAATTAGAGACGTTGCATACCACGCCATGCTGTTACAGGCCAATAATAAAAAGATCACTCCATTCTATTTTGATATGTTCCTGAAGATGAGGAAACGATAGAAGTGATATCATCACCCATCCTGTCTCCCAGCAAAATGTAAAATGTTTCATCACGACAGGTCACGAAATAATTCTTTAGAAATACAGTTCTTCCCTATAGAACCGAGTTGACGCCGGTAGAGCTATTATAAATACATATTTCACCATGCTAAATCATCTGTATATTCAACAGTCATACATGATGTCTCGCCATCTCTCTCCGACAGCGTAGCTCAGAGACAGCCTCAAGAAAAACTAAACAGACGGGCGCCACAGACATCATCAAATTCAACTGCCTTGCACGTATTACTCTCTACTTAAAATGTTGAAGCGTAATCAACCACTCATCCCATCTCATTCGCCGTAAACACGCCGTCAAATACTGCCAAAGTCAAAGATCCAACCTCTTATTTGTCACTACAATTGGATCAGACAATGTAAGGGTGACAGATAATACAAGGCGAACACGTACGTTAACCGAGGCATGGAAAGAGACCACCCAGGGTATATATACATATATGTATAAAGCCTGAGCTGTAATCTGTTCCTTTTACTTTCTTCCATATTTATACATCCATCTGCCGTATCAGTCCCAGATAACCTTGCCATTATTGGGTCATGTATCCACCATATCAGTTCAGATAACCTATACATTATTGGGTCATATACCCAAGAAGATTATACCGTGTGAACGTATGTATGTATTTTCATTCCTCAAGCGTTTATAAATCGTGTGTCATGACGATACTGCCTGCAGCGGTTAGCTTGTGTTTCTGTCACGTGATTTCAATTGCACAACTTTTGCATCATTCAAGGGCACTGTTCTCGGAGGTTTTTGAAGAAAACGTAGATCCGTTTAAACATATATATATATATATATATATATATATATATATATATATATATATATATATATATATATATATATATATATATATATATATATGCTTAGCAGTATTCCTTACTCACCAGTTTTACTGGCAAATATTTGTCACGACATTCATAAAAATGGCAACCGTGAAGTATTTTCATCAAACGCAATTCAGATGCCATGCCTTTACACTGTACATGCATGGCGCACATGAGTTTGAAAATATGCGGCAAGCTTATACAACCTGCCACACGCCAGCCAAAGGCGAGTATAAACTTTAAACTTTCAGGTCAGATAAATCAGTGTCTGAACAGGTTGATACAATCATATAAAATAAGGTCTGTATTGTTGAAACTCTAATGATTGTTTTATATGTATCTGCACCAATTGTGATACACGTCCCATACCTATAAGAAATATATTGTATAATATGTGATGAAACATCAAAAATACAATTATCTAAGTGTAGCACCTGTTTTGCATGCTTAGCAGACCTAGGGCCTTTCATATTTGCCTGGCACCCTAGACCACCAGCCATATCTAAAATGGCTTGAGACTAAGCTAAGCAGGCAACACTTGTACACCTAGTAATCAAATTCTGAGATTACATAGAATTGGAACTGTCATTAGTTGTTTGTGATTATATTTTTAGTGGTTGTGTTTTGATCAATTGCCTGTAAAGAGAATCTCTTCAATTACTCCTTTTATGCAAAACATTACACTGCCAATAAGTACATTCAGCATAGCTGTATGAAATGATTATTAAAACAAATTAACAACAACAACAACAACAACAACAACAACAACAACAACAACAACAACAACAACATCAGAGGCCTGTACGTGCACATACCACACCAAGAAGGTAGACTCAGCAATAAAATAGTTATAGGGCTTATACTTTTGTAAAGTGCACCTAGTCCTGCATTGAAAGAGCACCTCTTGCCCTGAGGTTTGGCACGACCAAATACAGTAGATAATGCCGTGGACCAGTGTGATGCATGTTGACGTTTTGGCATATCATTCTACACGATCAAATGGTCTAAGGCCAATTTCTTTGTTTTCAACTGAGAAACCTGTCACAGGTACTCTTTTTTTATATTCAAAATGTTTTTTCGTTTTTGTTTTTTGTTTTGTTTTGTTTTTTTTTTTCGTTTTTTGTTTTTGTTTTTTTTATGTCAAGAATTCGATTTTCTATATAAACAAATCTTTCTGATGTCAAAAATAGGTTTTTATAGCAAAAATGATTTTCTGATATTCATAAATGACTTTTGATTTCAACAAAAGAATTTTTTGATGTAAAAAATTCAGGTTTAAAGGTTAAAATGACTTGCCATCCAAAAGCGAATTCGGTGACTAGCCCAAGCATGCACATACATATATAAGCATTGCTCAAACGGTGGGAGTGGAGGTATACTCATATAAATAATACTTTGGTACAGGCTAATATATTTGACAAACATCTCTGAAGGCATCTTGATTTGTCGGACACGTGTCGCCTGCTCTGCATGCTTGCCATTGCCAAAGTAATGAAAGTGTGTCCCTCTTGGCACGTTGGATGAACTGAAGCAACAATGGCAGGCCAGTTAGAGGGTGCTATTTGTGCTCATTCTGTAGATTTTTTTTAGCTACACATGAAGGCAAAAGGTATAAAGTGTAGAATTCGTATCGTAAGTTAAGAAAGTTTTTGTAGCCCATCTTTGGAAATAATGGTATTTTCTCATTTGGACTTAAAAATGACATAACACAGACATCATGTAATCGATACTGGTCATGTTACAGCTAATTCAGGTCGCAAATGACTGTCAGTAATGCTGGAAAAGAAATTAAGTCCCATGTGGCAGCTGCGTGGGCCCAGCTAGCCTACGTGGCCATTACCATTCTGTGCTTTAGACCAGGATCTAAACAACGGATAAGCCCCCAGACAGTTGGGCCCCCGGGGCCTTTCTAATCCGCGAACAGATGGGCTTTGGGTGCAACTGTCCTGGAATATTTGGACCCCGGAAGGTCAACGGTTCTTAAGTATTTAAACCCCTTCCGAATACCCCCCCCCCTTTCAAATTATAGATTGAGTGCATGAGCATTTAAACTCATTGTGGGTACACTGGTTAATTAGAATTACTTATATGTTATTATAATTAGTAGCAGTAGTAGTATTTTATTATGTTGAACATAAATATATATATATATATATATATATATATATATATATATATATATATATATATATATATATATATATATATATATATATATATATATATATATGATATGCGTATGTATAAGTGTTCTGATGAGAGTCAGAGCCTGGTTTCGAACTTGTCCGCACAGTTATACGTTGAACTTCGATAATCAAAATATTTTGAAGTGCTCCTTTTCAACTATCATCATATTACATGTTGGGCTGGGACAAAATACCCCACTCATTATTTACAGATCTAAATACAGATGCCATGATTTGCTACACATCACCATAGACTTTTGATACAGATCACTTTACTGTGGTTGCGTGTTATCATAGATTGAACATTGTACAAAAATTGTTATAGGTCTTATAACCAAACATGTTGTTGTAAAATGAATTATGATAATGAAACTCTACAAATAGAATAGGAGAGGTCAGAATTATCAGCTTTATGCGTATTGAGCTGAATACACAACACAATACACAAAATTCATGCGGGCTACAGGTGTGCATTTCCATTACATTCTATGTAAAAGTAATATTCAATAAGTTGGTTAGTGTTGCATCTGAGGTGACAACAATTTGCACAATTATTTTAATTATGCTTCAAAATTTACCATCAGAATTTCTGTGTTTCTAAATACAGCGGTTTTAAAGCTATTTGGGTGTAAATTATAATGGTAAGTAATGGGAATACATAGACCAAGCCCTCCTGCCTACAGAGCCATCAAGTGGGAACCCACCTGAACCAACTGATCTTGACCATAGCTATCAGAAAAGGCAGAGCAGCTTTTGGTGCTGGAATATTTTAGACCCTGATCAGTATGTATATAGCTGGAGATGGCTTTTGGGTGTGGCAAATCTTGGTATCAGATAAATTTAATCCAGAACACGTGCAAATGGAACTTGGAAGGGAAGGGGTTAGTTTTGGTTCTGAAACATTTAGGTTCTCTATTTGGTCATTCATCCAGTGCAGTCAAGGGAGGTCACGTATTGATAGAATGGGGATCTTTTTGGATCTGGAATATTTGGGCTGTCCGTCATGCTCACTTTGTTAAGTATGTGTATAACTGGAAGAGGGGTTTTATTGCCAGAATGTTTGAGCCTCCCATCACATGCATTCAGTCAGTGTAGAACAAGTATACATGGGAAAGGAAGGGGCTTTTGGTTTTGTAAAACTTGTCCATTTTTATGTCAGTTCAGTTTATTGCATGTAGAATATGCATAAATGCCATTTAGACGGAGAGGAGATTGGTTCCTGAACATTTTGTTCCGTACGTAATCATAATTAGTTCATTTTACCGCAGAATATGCATCACCCAGAAATGAATGAAATACTGCACGCCTAAGAAACATTTTCGCCAATGTCATACGTGAAGATAAATTTATATTCCCGACACGGTGACAATGGTAATAATTATATACGCAAAAAAAATCATCATAAATTATGTAAATATTTCGTTCACTAACCCGAAATAACATGCTATATGCGAGTATAAATTGAGACTGTCCCAGGTGAGGCATATGAAGTATATGGGGGCAACAACTACATTACTGTAATTATTGTTGGGGGGGGGGTCTTCTTGGAGGGGCCCGGGGAATAAATGGGTCCCCAGCGGCCATCTGTCTGGGAGGGCCCAAATATTCTTTGACACTGGGTCGGCTTGCACAGCTACACATGGGACGCAAATTCCTAATCCTGAAACAGAAAGTGCGTGGTGACAGGGATTTATCGGATGAGATACCTATATCAGTTGTAGAAGAAGCATGGTTAGGTATCTTACTTTTTTAGGTTCTGTGTCACCTTGACCTGCTGGACTTTCTGTTGAATCAGATGGTGATACTTGTTCGGACGGGTGAATGTATGCCTCTAAATTCTAAGATTCTGACACAGCTGCATTAAACTCTCAATGAGACTGCCCATCCTGTAGTCTATTCAACCCTATAATGTGAGGTGTGGGAAAGCAAGGAGATGGGAGGTTATGCCCTATTCCACCCTCTGATTTGTTGTGTGGGATGGCAAGCAGATGATATGCTGTTCCCTATCCCACCCTCTGATATGCGGTGTGGGATGGCAGGGAGATGGGGTGGGAGTTGGTTTGACAATAGGAACCAAGTTTTTCCTCTCTCTGGACATGGACATATCAAGAATCTGTCATCCAGGTCCATATCATCCACAAACTATGGGTTCCAACTGCAATTATGATCAGCATTGCCTGTCAGCAACAATATTCTTGCCCAGCTTAAGACCTGCAGTTGTTCGTCCTACAACTAGGCCTTTTGTTCGTCCTACAACTAGGCCATGCAAGAGACTGAGAATGTCCATTTCTGTGCGGTCATTCTTGGTGGAGTAGAGAACACAAGACAGGAGAGACATTCGTTTTGGCTTTAAGACTGTAGCAATGAACAAAATAATACAAATTTTCAATAATCATCATCTGGCTAAGAAAGGGTGTTACACATTTTTGCATAGTGCTTTCTCCCCTGTCAGACTCACTTTCTTTGGTTTGACAGCACGGTCCCTTGACGTCTCAGACATGCATGTACAGCCGGCAGAGGTGGCAAGCATTTGTGTTGTGGAGCCTGTCGGAGGTGATGACTGCAGCAGAAAACTATAGATAAAACCACAGTGGTGCATGGAGAGCGCTCCTCCCTTTAAATTTACCATTTAAATTAATACTTTGTAAAACTTGTTGGATTCCTGCATGTAAAAGCAACCATTGTACACGAAACGAACGTACATAACAATAACCAAAAGTCGATTTGACACCATTTTAGGTGTCATGATTGAGTGAATGAACGAATCATTGAATGAATGAACCTGTATTGGCTGCACCTCAGTTACAAAGGATGAGGCATTTGCCCTGAACAACACAAAAACAAGTACAATACAACACAATTACGCAGCATACAATGCATGTAAATTAAAGAATTGAAATGCGGTAACAAGCTAAAAAATAAAAACTGTCAAGAATTATGGAAATTAAGTGCAGCAGGGTATACATACATTCATACACATATTTATAAATTACCTCTTACTTGTTCAGTTTTGCGAATGAATCTGAATCTCTAAAGATGTTTCGGGATCCTCAGAAGTCATTAACATTATGACTTTATCTTGAGAACCTAATGTTCAAAATTGACGAAAATTTTGATATTTCTTAAAACAATTTTCCGTGATTGAAAAATAACATTCAATTACCTGGTTATATTCATTTTCAATTGCTTACACGTGTCACAGATCCGTTCCTGTTCAGGTGTTTTCTTTGGTCCTCTATGTCTACCATACTTCGGGATCCTCAGAAGTCATTAACATTATGACTTTATCTTGAGAACCTAATGTTCAAAATTGACGAAAATTTTGATATTTCTTAAAACAATTTTCCGTGATTAAAAAATAACATTCAATTACGTAGTTATATTCATTTTCAATTGCTTACACGTGTCACAGATCCGTTCCTGTTCAGGTATTTTCTTTGGTCCTCTATGTGTACCAACTTCAATGGTTAAATTATGAGCTCTGATTCTTAATTTCATGATTTTTTTTCTTAAATTTACGTCTTTTACCACAATAAAATATTTTCTAATTGAAATTTTGACTTGAATTTAGAATAAGTTCTTACTTTTGTATCTGGATGAGATTGTGATGAATCGTTATTGTTAATGTAATTCCCAGGTTATAAAAGCACCATTAAGTCTCCATGACTTATTCTTTCTTAAATTCAGTCTCTCTCAGATGTGCCACAGCTTGCCTTCTAGAATTTTGCCACTGTTGTGCATGCTTGATTTCACTTTAGTCTTGATATTCCAAACATGATCTTGACTTTTGAATTCCTTGCAAGGCCAAGAACTAGGCCTAATAACAACTGAAATTTCATATTTCCATGTGTCCTTCCGCGGAGGGAACTTAGCAGGAGTCTTCATGTTTCTGTTAATCTGTTACTCCAATCCATTTTTTCCGCCCTTCCATGTAGTCATTCTTGTTACCAGACTATATGAAAATGCCCTAAGAGATTTTGCACACTTTTATACACAGGTATGTCACAAGCACAGATAAGCTTATTAAATGCATGAGTAAAGTGATCCATTTGTCCCGCACTGTGACCCATTTATCCAACACTGTGACCTGTTTAGGTATGAGACTGTCAAGTTTCCGGAGTGCTTGGTCAAAATGCACTTACAATAAGGAAAAGTAGTGATGTTGTACACCCAAAATTCAATAAACATCCGTTGGCTACTTTTGTTGGATCATAACTAGTGTATCTGAATACCTGTTTTTCTTGGTAGGTATCCGTTTTATCCCTGAATATTGAATGCCACGATAATACCGTTTTCATGTCATGACATATTTACTTAACAACTCAGTTTTACTGCTAAGTCAAACACTTTCCTCTGATTTGAATGAAATGAAGTTCGATTAATAGCTTATGGGGATGTAGAGTTTTGATAATCCGCATCATCTGCAAATATTGAACGAGGTTATATGGTCGTCTAAAAACGGGGATTTTTTGCATTTTCAGCTAATTTTGTGTATGCAAAGATTCAGAAGCATTGTAGCCCTCCAAGATATCCATACATCATAATAATGCACTCCTACTAATAACGTACATCATGATCTGCCAATTACACAATTAGACTTGCTAGTGGGGAGGGACATCTGTGAATGAGGGCGTTCACAATTTCTGTAGATTGAACAAAGAATATGTTCATCTCATCAGACCAAGATCCCCTTTTATCAAGGCACACGTTTATCTATGTCCTGCCCCTTTGAGTTAAAAGTCGGGAGTCAAGTGTTTCCCCAACCAAAGCATTATTTTCATGGTAACTAAAAGATGTATAAAGTGAACAGTTCTGAAGGTTTCCTCAGTTAGCATAATATCATGGCAGACGTTCAAGGCATTATTTCTATTAAGTAATTGGAGAGTAAGGCTTAATTTTTTCAGTCTCAATCTCTTTTACAATATTTTCGATTTTCTGTGGCGCTGCCAAATGATTGGGAATTATCGGGACAGGGGTGGCAGATTCCAGCCGCATATCAGTACTTTTGACAATGTAAAAATTTTTGGCAGCCGCCTGTGGCCAGCTTTGGTCCTCCTCCTCTTCCTCCTCCTTATCATCATTACTTGTTCTGACATCATTATTGACACATTTTAGCAAATGCATATGACTACCTTTGGTTGTTACCTAGGACTAGTTTAGTTTCTACTGAATTTGAAAATTGCGTGCGTAAATTGCTGATGTCACCTTGCGATGCCATGAGTAAATTTAGCTCGTTAGGTCTTTTGGTCCTATTTCATGTGATAATGATATAGGTGGCCCTTAAAAATAATGAGGCTGAGAAACCATCGAGCTTCTGCTGCCATGTTTATGGGGCCAGAGACTAGGCATAAGGACTACTACATGCCCTCTCACTGCAGCCGTGGGCCCTTGGTTTGGGTTATCTCCCCAAAACATACATTACTAATACTGTCACTTTTTCGTATAATAAAACTCGCACCTGAGGCTCAGGCCTTTCCCATGTCCTGTACACACAGTCATGGCAGCCCCTTTAAGTACTACCTCCTTTCCCTTTCCTTCCCCAGCACCTGTCACTCTAGTTAACTCTGTTCCCTTCTGATTGTAACAATTCATTTCTTTTCTCCCAACACTCTACCACAATGTTCTGTACAGTTCTGACACCTTTCTTTCCTCCCAGCAAATCCTCTGTAAAACATAGTATCAATGCCACACGTTCACCTTCTGCCGAACTTCCTCTAAATCCTTACAGTTATGATTCTCATTATTGTATTTCCGAAACACCTTTTTCCCTTATGTCTTTATATGCATCACACCATACCAACCAATGGTCTGCCTACTCATCTGCCTCCTGGGAACGAACTCTATACTTATCATTGCTAACTGCAGTCAATTTCTGCCTCCTGTTTTCTGAATTGATAACTCCTGCCCTGCTTGGAAACAAAAGTTTGAATCCCTTCCCCCCATCCCAGCATGTTCATTTCTTTGGGTTCACTGATATCTTGTATGCCGTTAGCATACCTTTTTCCCAGAGTGTTTTCCCCAGTCCTCTTCCATCCTTCTGTCACTACATTTTCTATATATGCTTTCCAATTCTCCATTTAACCATAACCTTTTATTTAATACTTTTCTGCTAACTTATCTATGTCTTTGACCCATATTGTCCGTTCTTTAATAACTTGATTATATATTTCCCTGCACCACCTGTCTTTGCTTAATGATTGCAAATATCCATGGTATGTTCAACGGTGCTTTAGCAATCTGTCTCATGTGCTATTCCATCCTAACTCCCGTATGGTCTGGTTCCATTTTCAGATAAAGTGATATTATTAGGCATTTTTGGGCAGGGCTCATATCCAACGGTTTTAACACAGTTTGGACATGCTCGTTCTAAAAACACTGTATACAAAGCTAAAAAAAAATAAAGCATATTTGACCTTTTAACTGACGAAAAACAACATGGCTGCCATTTTTACACATATCATCAAATTATGAAGAGAGATATGATGGAAATGGAAAATTGGAACATTTTAAAGCTCAGAATTAAAGAAACATAGACAACCCACATGGGTTATGTCAGAAAGGTCAATGTCATTCACATATTTTGAGGTGCCCATCTATCTATACATGAGGTCTTATAGTGAACCTTCAGTTTGGCCATAACCCTGAAGTGGTGTTTATCTGGAAATCACTGCAATGATGTTGCCACAGCCTGAAAAGAATGTTCGTTCCCAGGGTAACATTGACACGAGTAGGTTTGACTGGTCATGTGTCACAATTGTACCCAGTAAATCTTTGAATCCCCTCTGTCAATTTCAATGTCCCTGGTACATGGGGAGTAGGGAGAAAGGTGATGTTAGGGACCATGTCTACATATAATTTTCTGGAAGAAGGCTACTGTTGTCCCCTTTCACTTGAACTAGAAATGTCACATTTCCATACAGAATGATGTAATCATTTCCAGTGACAGGTGCAGTTTGTTCAGAGCTCAGATTGGTGCTTGAACAGTGAAGGTGGTTTTCAAGAGCTGTGAAAAACGTTTCTTTTTTGTCAGTTGACTTGATTTGTCTTTTTTTGTATATCTGCTAACACACCACGAACTGTTCTCTAGTTGTTATCATTATTACCATTCTGTTAGATTTGGCCTTTTGGGGGGGGGGGGGTTCTATGTTTTAGGTAAGTCTACCAGGTTATGCGCTATGGCTTCCTAAATTTACGTTGGGCACTTGATCCTTCATGTGTTTATTTTGGTTTCCATTGGTCCTGTTTCTTTTACATTTTCAGTGTCCTCTTATTCTTCCTGTTTATTCTTTTCGCTTTGGTTCCCTTTATTCCGTTTTCTACGCAAAAAATACTGGTACCTTGTCCAAATGCTGAGGTGAAGCATTTTCTAATGGAAGCTAATTGGCAGTAAATAGAATACATTCAATCTATGATGGAAATTGTTTCCAGTCTCAAAAGACCAACATGTCCAGTGTTTTCAATGTGCATATTATGTCAAGAAAGCACAAAAGAAAAACTGGTCAGTGGGGGTCCACAGGGAGTGAAAAAATTGCAGGATTGTGCGTGCTGCAAGAAGGAACAAGCTCTGTGATGTAAAACACAGAGATGTAATTGGCAGGATCTTATCAGAAACTGTTGCATCACATGCCTCCCTCATCTGGCACAAACAATGTTATAGCTGTTTATAGATTGAGATTTTGAGACATGGAGATTTGAACTTCTTGGCAACAGTCAAAGACAGAATTGTTGCATACTCTAGCTTCATATGACACTGACAAGAAGATCAAAGGAGCAGAAAATTTGACATACAACTGAGCATTGCTTTAGCAGACTAATGATTGGCAGCCAAATGCAAATATTATTTGTGCTGTTATACATCATTTATGATAAAGTCAGCCAAAGGAGTAGAAAGAGCAGGAAAAGTGACATTGCAATGGTGCAACTCTGTAGGGAGCTTCAGCAAGCAGCAGAAACAGGCCACATCTTTGAATCAAATGAAGTGTGTAGGTACTGTGCACTTATAAATGAGACAGGGGAACCTTGACTCCCTCATTTGTAAGCAGAAGGTCATCTTTCAAAGAAAAACAAGAATCCAATGTGGGGACAGTCTATTAGTTTCATGTTCTACAAAAGTCCTGTGATGCAAACAAACAAACTATCATGGTCCCAAAAAGGTTTCCTCATGTACCAGTTGCCCACTTGTTGGGATCTTCAGTGGACTCTGAGAACAGTGAAGATATCATTCCCATATATAGAGCAAAGGGTGATAATTTCATGTCTATTGTACATGCTGCTCTAAAGCTCAGAGCAGATATACATAATCACACACTTTACAGAGGTGTCGGTGTCACGAGAGATAATGCATTAGCTTCTGTCCCTGGAAGTCTGCACACGTTCCTTACTCTGCTATATGGTAGCCAGCCTGTTTCTGATAAAATGGGTGAGAGCGACTCTGCTAATGACATCGCTGTAACTGACAGAACCTTGAGTGTTGGCCAGGATATTGTCTTTGGTGTGTCTGGGGGCAATCAGTGGACACCAAAGCATGTCAGTTTAGGAGGGTCTCTACATCAAGCAATGCTGTCCCATGAACTTGTAGACTTGTTCCATAAAGTTAGTCACACCATCAGCTACAAACATATCCTCCGCATTGATGTGTCCTTAGCACCTCTAGTTTTACCTTCTATGGACCCTACAAATGGAGGTATGGTTCCACCTAACCTAGTTTCGGGTCATTTTGTCCACTTTCCTGCTGATCACATATATATTTTGGATTGTAGTCTAGATGGAAAGGATAGTCTCCATGCCACCCAGATAACTGCTTGGCAGTGTGGGGTTGCATCTGACACCAGGGTTTTTAAAGGCCTACAGCAAGTGCAGGAAGACACACTGTGTGTGCCTAATATCATGAATCTCTTAGCACCTCCAAACAATGTAGGAATTGCAGAACCTATATTCAATGAACAGATTATGGTGGATTGGTTTTGTGAACCATCACAGGTAACATCAGTGACTGGAGCTGGGTCCATGGATTGATTGATTGATTGATTGATTGATTTATTGATTGATTGATTGATTGATTGATTGATTTTGGCAATGAAGAGAAACAACAAAAGGTCAAAGAAGGGATGGAATCAATCTAACCAAGAGGCTAGTAAAGTAGATCCCATACAAACTACGATATGCTTTATGATCTGTGATCGTGAGGTTACACACATTGATTGACAGGTGTTACATATAAATTGTGACATATCTTTCATATTTTACCCTTAAAGCCCAGTTCAACTTCTCAAGTTGATCATTTCATGATTTGGAATGGTACACTAGCTGTTGTGCTGAAGGATGATGTTGGTGACATCTCATTTTTCTTCTTGTTTTCTTTGACTTCAGTTGTATGTGGTTACATGATAAATTATTTGCAGTAAATATTCACTCAAAGCATCCTCATCCTTCACGTAAATAGATATATTAATCACCTATTGCAAAGTAAAATTAGATCTGTTCTTGTAGTTACAAATTGGATTGGCAATATCACAGATTTCATTCAGGTTGTGTTGTGTCGATATTGAAAATTACAGTAAGTCCCTGAGTTATTGTCACACACATGCATTTCAACATATATTGAGTGGATTCGAAGGCACCAATATCTGCTGTAACCAGTTTTGAGGATTACATCGCATAAGCTTCGAAATTAGTATGATATCTACATATGGTAGCCCTTTCTTCATTTTGAAGGTCAAGAAGCAAATTTGGAGTTAATATACAGCATTTTCAGAATGACCATGTCCTCTTTTTCTGCCAGCGCATACATAATTTGTTATCAGCTTTGAGAGGAAAGATAATTTGAGGCATTCTTTTGAGGGGACAATGCAACCATATTCGGTTCATTTTGATGATCTTGGCCTGATTATTGGTCGATTAAAGCATGAAGACTAATAGATTGTATTTGTTTAATTATAGCCTGCCAATCTGAGACCTTCCGAAATACAAAAACACAGGTTATTTGCAATAAGTACAAAAGTACTTCTTTCTCCAACTTTCTTTCACTTTTTCGACATTTGCATTTCTTTCATAATTTCATTCAATCTGCAAATTCCTCTGTCATGTATATTGACATAAGCTACCTTTCTTTCAAGGTATACAAAACAGAGCATGGAGAAAGGTGATTTGGTTCCAGAGTGACAGTATTTGGGAATTATTAATGACCTTGGCCTGATTACGGGTCAGCCAAAGCATACTGATCGATAGCCTGTAATATATTTCATATGCATATTAAATTTGAGAGGGCTGCGGACAAAAGTGGCAAAGTTATTCCAAGCTGTATATCACCTGTTTTTTTAAATTTTCTTTGTTTGTGACCGTTGACCGCACTTTTTTTCGTGTTACAACCCAAATTTCACCTTGGCATATGGCAGTTTGGGAAATGGCATATGATAATGCTCTTAAAACCACTGTATCCCAAGTTCTACCCAAAAATTCCGAACAAACCCTTATCCACAGCTCCTTTTTAGGTCCTGACTAGTAAGACTGCTTCTGTCGATATATAAGGTGCTGCTCCAAGAATCCATTTTCAAGATTTCATTCCGTGCCCTTGATATCCCCCTCATTTACTGCGCTAACATCTAAACCATAATGGCATTCCTAGAATTGTTACTCTGTCTCGCAACAGGCAAGCTCTGACTGTCCTATTAAAACTGTTTATTGCTGTAGCTTTTATGGTTACCCCTATGGTTAACCTGCGGTTGCTACCCCCCCCCCCCACTTGCCTCCAAATGCTATCTCGCTAAGTTCATATAGAGCATCTCCCTATACCCCATTAGATGAATTGTCACATCCAAGAAATCCATAAAAACTTTTTCCCGCTTTTTCCTCACCTCTTCAGAGTAAATATATGATCACCTACCCGTCTGGTCTGAAACCATTTTGAATTTCTCACAGAACCCCAGGTATTTGAGCATTGCTGCTAAGCCTCAGGTACTTTACCCCAGTAAATATTATGTAAATGAAACAACAATACCCCCACACTTGTCCAGTTGGTCTCCTAGGCCCTTTTTCAGAATATATTGTATCCTAAGGATATTTCACTCCCTTGGTACTTGTTTCTTTTCAGGAATTCCATTGGAAAGCAACTGCAAGCCGTCTTTAATTTCCTGTGGCCCCTTCTTTATAAACTCACTGAAAATATCATCTGGCCTTTGTGAACCACACTGGAAGAAAACTGTACCTCTGTAGAATTTGGACCAGACTATTTAGCACCTACCATAGGACTTGGAACTGTGGGACAGACAGTACCTGTGGAGAATCTCTCGCCAGGGATAAGGATATACCTACAGACTGTTTTACTATTTGGGGTATCAGCATAGCTAAGTGTATAATTTCATTTACCTACTTTGTACTGATTTTTTATTTTTAATATATTGTAATTGTTAAAGTTATATCATTGTTGTCATTCTTTGTTTGAGTTGTGGTACGATCTAGAATATTCCGAAGGTGGGCATCGTAACACTTGCACATAATAAAAGAGCTTACTTAATATCCTTTGTCATCTTTATTACCTGTCTCCTTTTTTATTGTTCTCACATAAATTCAAATTATATCCATATGTTTCACCTTCTGTGTTCGACCAGCGAGCAATCATTCTTTTGTAATTCACACTAACAGAAGTCGCATCCATATTATTTCCTGTCTTTGTTATCCCACAATTATTTATTAACTTGATTGACATTATAATACTACATACTTCCATATCATATAAATTCTTTATTGTCCCAGATAAATCATTTATCCATAATTTGTACATCATAATACAAGATAAATCCATATCATTCCAAGCGTTAATTATCCCAGCCATTAATCAGTTATTTATAATTCAATGATTCTAATAACATATTTCGATGCAACTACATTCCTCCATATCCTTCGTAGTTTATTTTTTCTATATATAAATAATTTATGTGTTATTCTTACTTAATACAAAACTCACTACGTATCGTTTGTAGTCATTATTATAATTTTTTTAATCGTTATCATATCATGATACAACTCACTTCCATATCATATGCAGTATCTATTTTTAGAGCTGTTTATCAGATATTATATGTCTCATATTATAAAACATGTACAACTTACTTCCATATAATGAAGTCTTTATCCCCCCCTCACTATTATCATTTATTTATAGTTCTTACTTCATTTTACAACCAACTTCCATATTTTTTGCAATATCTATTTTGTTTTACATTGAATGATCAGCATGTAGAAGTACTAGTATGTACACTGAGATATTGCTTCGTTTGTAATAATTTATGCATTCAAATAATAGTGTATATACTGTGTAATAAAACAACGGTTTTAAGTTTCTTTTGTAACTTTATATATCTTACATACTACATGGTAAACGCACAAAAGGCACTCTGATTGATCGAATCATTGAATGCGGCTATTCGCCAACCGACATTCTGCTCAATGGGCACAGTAATGTTGGTCGACAGCGCCATCTTCACGAAAATGGCGTTGTCGATTCGCTCCGCTATCTTTATATATACGTGCCCCTGTCAGCGTTACCGTTGTTTGCCTTGTCACATTGCTGCAGTATAACAGGTATTTTCAGGTTGCCCAAGCGATAACAAATTCCATTTTTTTCCCGCTGGGGTCATCCTAACATCAATATTTTTGCTATGTAATGCATTTTCCCACAGCTCTGTATTCTTGCTGTAAATTTATGTGCATACTTATTTCATTATGGTGTGTAATAAATCAATTCTGAGTTCTGAGTTTCAAATTTTCAACATCTTTTTAGCTGTCTAAACGGTTGGTAGAAATCGTGTGTAGTAATGAAGATTTTAATTCAAAGGTGGACAGAACGCAGTCGATCCACATTTGACCTTTATAGGTTGACACGTGTCAAATCTGTGATTTAAATTAAATTCCTCCAGTATAGTATTTGATTTAGACATGCTCATTTATTCCCCACCACCTTCTAGTTAACAATACTAATCGACAGGATCTGCAGTACACAAATTGATACACCAAGTAGACACAAGGCACACTATACATACAAATAATATATGGATAATAACTGTAAACTATCATAGTTCTTACTCATGAATATACACGAAAGTACATAGAAAATGTAAGTTTGTGCATACACTCAAGTAATGAAATACAAATACAGACATCAATTTTTATAGTCGATTATCACCATATATTACAAGACAGAAATAGATGAATGATGAATAGATAATTGACCAAAAAAAACCCATGGAGTAGTGAATTGGTATCTGAGTTTCCTTTTAAAATATTTAGACTGCATAAAAATCTTTATATTAATTTCGTTGGGCAAGTCTGAGTTTCCTGAGAAGAAGTATGAAAGTAGATATCACTGGCCAAATGAGTGATAAAGGAAGGTTTTACACATGAAGAATATACGAGTAATAAGGAAGGGTTTACACGTGGAGACATAAGAGTAATAGGGGAAGGGCTTACACATGGAGGATATACGAGTAATAAGGGAAGGGTTTACACATGGATAACATCAGAGTAATAAAGGAAGGGTTTACACATGGAGGACATATGAGTAATAGGGAAGGGTTTACACACAGAGAACATGAGAGTAATAAGGGAAGAGTTTACACATGGAGGACATACGAGTGATAAGAAAGGATTTACACATAGAGAACATACAAGTAATAAGGAAAGGGTTTACATATAGAGAACATACGAGCAACAAGAAAATTGTTTACACATAGGGAATATACGAGCTATAAGGAAAGGGTTTACACATGGAGAACATAAGAGTAAGAAGGGAAGGATTCACACAGGAGAGCATACGAACAGTAAGGGAAGGGTTTGCACATTAAAAAGACATATGCAATGGTTTGAGGGAAGTTTGGTTTGCATTGGACCAAAATATATTGAAAGGGAAAAGCTCTGTTTTAATCCAAAAACTCTCCTTATGAAAGTAATGCAAACAATTAATGGTCTAAATGCACTACACATATAATAAATATGGTGTTTTGTTAAGCATTATGCTTCAGCTAACTCCAAAATTTAAAAAAGCCATGAAAATATATAACTAAACTAGAAAAGAAGATTTGCTTCACAGAGAATCTGTCTGGTGCCTTCAAAATGGGAAGGGGTTGAAATGCTACACTTTGACACTTATTTTTGTGTGTTTGCCTAATTTGCATAAATTAGAAGCCTACAACTTTGGTTCATTGGATGCGGTTATGTCACAAACCTACAAATTGAAGTTGCAGTGGCACCTCCATGTATAATTGTTTTGACGTTATTCAACGATTAAATTTTGTGTCTTCACCTTATTTGCATAAATTAAAATTTTACAATTTTGTTCCACAGTTTATTGGATGCGGCTATGTCTTAAACCCATAAATTGAAGTTGAAATGGCACCCCTATCTATTATAGTTTTGAAACTATTGGAGATTAAAATTTTGCATGTTCACCTAATATGCATAATTAACAAAGGCAAGACCCCGGAGGAGGGCAATTTTTTACATGCATATACTGTAAATTGACTTATTTTCATGTGTATGAATTTTCACAGTTTTCTTATTTGAAGTATTTCATTCAAGGTTTAAATTCACTGTTTTGGAGAAAAATGTCGATTAAACCTAAGTTAAATTTTTCTTTTCACAGCCGTTTCCTTTTTACGGATTTATTTCACGAGCAAAGCAAGCAGAAAAACATGTAGCATTACAGCGATATAAAGTCAATTTGGAGAATATGTCAAATTCTGTGCTGTGTTGCAAGGTTAAAGGATCAATGCACTAACTACAATATTTTCCAGAACCTTATCTAAAGAACAAACAATAATGACATTTGCTAAAAATGTTCATAAATTGTTCCTCAGGCTAAAACTGTCACAATCTTAATATTTTGCACATATACATATAAACATGAGAGAGAGAGAGAGAGAGAGAGAGAGAGAGAGAGAGAGAGAGAGAGAGAGAGAGAGAGAGAGAGAGAGAGAGAGAGAGAGAACAGTCATCACCTCTTTCCAATTTTATAGCAGAATGATTCATCACATGTAGGTCCCTGTTCAAGGTGCTGTTGTTGCGTATTTAGGAGATCTAAGGCCCATATGTAGGCCTATGTATTTATCTGTGTATGTCGCCTTTATCAATGTGTCAGGTCACCAGGTTGCCTCTGAAGGCCTCCCAGGTATCAAGTTGCCGAGTACCCATCTGGGGCCCCATATCTTTAACATTGGAACAGGGAGACACTGTGGACCAAAAATTCAATGCCGCTCATGTTTTAATTGCAAAGTGGGAGAAGATGAACAGCACATACAGAAGGAGAAAACTGTTTTCGTTCATCGTGAATTGGGCGTTTTAATTAGGCGTGACGTGTGGTTTAGTTGTTGTAATCAAACGATACTTGTGATTTGATAAATAATAGTGATACGTGAAAGCTTCTTTTAATTCCATGTGATGCGTGAAATTAATTGCTTAATTTCCATGAAACGTAAACCATGAACGACCACCAGAAGATGCTTTTTCTTTCTTTTTTTAATAACGAACTGAAAGTCCGTTTTACAGGTGCACACGTGCCCAGTTGTAGCGCTTGTCGGTTCGGAGAGCATACGCCAGTTGTAACTGGTATAAGCGTCAGACAGGGGTAGTGTGTATATTTTACCTGAAAACGGGACAAATTGCATGTAATTTGTATCGTCTGCTACACGGTTGGTTTGCACGTGAACTGGTGATGGAAGGTTAACGTAATTTTATTATGGTTACCTTGAAGGCCAGCATCAACCGACCCACAAGGAAAAAATCTCTGGGAAGATATAGACGTCAAAATGGAGCTAAACCAGGTAAGTACAATGGGCCATGGCCAGGGCGATTGTCCAGAACATGTCAGAAGTTTGAACATTCAATATTTAGCCATTTTCATTGAGTAGCTCTAAGTTGGAGCTACTCAATGAATGGCCTTATGATCCATCATATGATCATAGTGACCATGTTACGTTAGACTAGTTTTAGTGATGGGTCTTCCGACAAGTCAGGGTTTCTGCCAAAGGATCAGGCTTTAGTTGGTAAAACTCCGTACCCTTCAAATTTTTTAGATGACCCCAAAGTTAAAACCAGTACGTTCATTTTCCTTATTAGGAATATGAACAGTACAAACATTTGTTTGAAATTCTGAGTTACGTGGTAACGAAATTGAAACTAGGCTTTGAGTCTAGAATGTGCATGTGCATAGATGTGCACAACGTGGCAACGCAATTGTTACCCCTCATTATAAATATGGTAGCATTTTCAAATCACTGACAGTGCCTGATGAGACCTATCCAAGGTCGAAACGCGTCGAACATTTGCTGTTACTGCCTTTGCTACTTGCCTTGTCATATTTGCTCATTATAAACATTATGAAGGATATAGACAAGTTGATTAATGGTGGAGTCGTAAGTCTTGAAACCAGAATTTTTTAGAGTTAGGAGATTGTTTTCAAAGAAGTATTCATAAAGAGCATCGAAAACCAATCTTTCAAAAACTTTGGAAACATTATACAATAAGGAGATAGGGCGGTAATTAACCTTTAAGTTGCCCTCAAAGCATCCCCCATGACTTGCTTTTGCGTTCACTGATGTGGACGCTCCACTGTCTGTTGGACTTTTTGGATACAGGACATGTGTTGGATTTCTTCTACGAATCTGGGAATTCAGGAAGACTGGGTGAAAGTGCAAAGATTTTGGTTAGTAGCTTACAGATAGAAGACGCAGCATACTTATGTAATGTGTTTCCTGTGTTGTCTGGACCAGAGGCAGAGGTAAGCCTTAGGGAGGAAGGGACTTTGTAGACGCTGTTTTCTTTCATCAAAGGTAACAAGGTCTTATTCATGATACAGAGAGTATGTGAAAAGGCGAAACATAGCCACAAAGAAGTTGAGAACCATCAAGAGACACTATGAAAAAGAGGTACGTAAAAAAAGTAAGAATAATCCAAAAGCATTCAACATGTATGTAAATAGCAAAAATAAAACACGGTCTACAATTTCTGGTCTTCGTAAGGAAGAATGGTTCGACAATCACAGATGATTTAGAAACAGCCATGGAACTAAATAATTTTTCCAGTCAGTTTAAGTAAAAGAGGGTGACAGATATTTAATTTGGTTAAATGGCTTTGTACACCAACACTTCGACAAGGATGCACCTGACCCATTTAACTATGTTGGTATTACCCAAGACCAGGTGTTGGATAACATTTATTTTACACCTTTAGAGGTGAGAGACTTTCTATTCATAATTAACCCAAATAGGGCCAAGGGCCCAGGTGAAATTCACCCTTGGGTTCTGAGAGAATGTGCTGACAATGTGTACTTTCCTTTTTACTGTGTGATGAGGCAATCACTAGATCAAGGCAAATTGCCAGACATATGGAACAAAGCCAATGTCACAACGATTTTTAAAAAGGGAGATAAATCTGTGATTGGCAATTACAGACCTGTAAGCCTAACTTCTGAGGTGTGTAAACGTACTGAGAAAATCATTAGACAAGCACTAGTTCAACATCTTGAGGATCATGACTTATTATATGATGAACAACATGGGTTCCGTAAAGGAAGATCTTGTCTAATAAACTTGTTAAACACATTAGAGGATTGGACATCCATGTATGATAAAGGAAAGACTTTTGGTGCAATTTATTTAGATTTTAAAAAGGCATTTGATACTGTCCCACATGGCAGACTTATTTATAAGATACATAAATATGGTATCAGAGGTAACATAAGTGCTTGGATTGAAGATTTTCTGAGAGACCGGGAACAGTGTGTATCAGTACATAGGAGTAAATCAACATGGTTGAAGTTGTGAAGTGGTGTTCCCCAAGGTTCAGTCCTAGGACCTGTGTTATTTTTACTATTTATAAATGGCTTACCTGCTGTAATTTCATCTCCCTGCAAGATTCTTGCTGACGACACCAAAATATATCGCCAAGTATTATCATTGATTGACCATGATATACTTGAAGGAGATTTAGAAAATTTAGCTAAGTGGTCCAAGGAATGGTTACTTGGATTTAATGAAGGTAAGTGCAGGGTACTACATGTTGGAAAGAAAAATTTAAATTATAACTATACTATGAACAACAAATCCCTCGTTAAAGTCACAGAGGAGAAAGATTTGGGAGCAAATAATAGTAACTGATTCCTTGACTTTCTCCAGATACTTTGGGAAAGTTGCAGCAAAAGCCAATAGCATATTAGGTATGATCAAACGAACTTTTTCATATTTTTCAAATGAATCTCTTCGTACCTTGTATAAAACGTATATTAGGCCACACTTAGAATTTTGTGTGCAGGCCTGGTCTCCATTCTTGAAGAAAGATATAATTATTCTAGAGAAGGTCCAGAGGAGAGCTACAAAGCTGCTTGCTTTAATAACAAACTTAAGTTATGAAGAAAGGTTAAGAATATTACTGTTAACCACCCTAGAAGATCGTAGATTGAGAGGCGACTTAATTGAAGTTTATTAAATTTTGAAAGGCTTGGATTCTTTGCATTTCGAAACTTTTTTCATCAGAAGGGAGTACCAAGGACCGAGAGGTCATTCTTACATGCTTGAAGTTAAGGGTATATATCAGGTTACGCGTGAGTCTTACAAATGACTTAATAAAAGTCTGAAAATACGTTAAAAGTACCATAAACTATATATTTCCTGAAAGCTAATAAATCTGGGAATAAGTTGATAGCATTTTCATTTTTACAAGTTCTTCTGTGTTGACACAACAATCAGGTAAAGTGATCATAAAAAAATCACACAATTATTAAATCTACTTTTTTATTTTGAGCTTGAGCATGTGCATTTCTGTTGCAAAAGCTAGCAGACATGATTTTCTACACAAACGTGTCTCATTTTTGTCATTGTTTGCGCTATTGTGGAGATACTCCCGTTTAAAGTTGAAAAGATGACATTCCATTCTTACATCAAAGGTTTTGACGTTTGGCTCGCTGTGGAGGGAAAACCACTCAAGATAGAAAAAATCTGAGACACGTTTTTAAAGATTACATTCTTGTGAACAGTTTGCCACAAACCCCAGGTCTTTATGAGCAAAACTGACGAAGTTGATGTCACAAGAAGTTGAGAAACAAAGGCCAGGAATGATGCCGAGAAAAACGCTTTCAAAGCAAATGCCGACTTCAATAGGACTTACGCTATTCTTTGGGCCTTTGATCGCAATGACACCTTGGTATTCCGTTACACACTCCTACCTGTTGAGTAAATGGACAAGTTTGGAGCATCAAACTTCAAAGAATGCTTTATTTTAGAGGTTTTACATCCAAAAATGTTATAATCATGCTCATCTGTCACTTTGGATTCCATGTTGGGGTTTCTCAAGTTTAACCTGATTGGCCGACAAATGACTGACAGGTGGTTACGGGGCAACCGGGTTCTACGATGTTTGCCGTCTTGCGTGGGGCCCAGTAATGGCAGTATAGGTGTCAGTAAATCGGAACTTCAGTCTCAGTTCAGAAAGTTTCTATCAAGTTCACAGGATCGTTGCTTACATTTGTGTGATTAGAAAGTGCTATTGCAAAGATGCCGAGAAAGAAAAAACCTAGGGGCAGACCGATGCCCGCGTCAGTTGCAAGTGAACTCAAAGCGTCTGATCTAGGATCATACTACAATCAGTTCCCTCCAGTGGAGACGACCCTGCAACCCGACGTGAGCCTCACGGAGACCCCGGGCGAGTCTGGCATTGCATGGTCAGGGTCGAACGAAGTCGCGGCCAAGGTCACGGATACTGATTCGGTGAACACCACAACATCCACAAGCCAACCCGGTCTGGACAAACGCTTCTGCAGTGCTAGTTCCCAGAAACTCGGAGACTTTGTGGTCCACGAGGCTAGATCTACAGATTGTTGTGAACAAGGAGATGTGAATGAACAGGCAGAGGGATACCGATTATGGGACTGTTCTCAGTTGCAGGCTTGTATTGATGCCGCTGCTGTGTGTGCAACTTGTAAAGTTGGAACTCTGAAACTGAGCGAAAGAGCAAGTATTGGAGCAACAAGAGGATGGAAGTCTGAGTTCATATGGATATGTTCAAACGAGAGTTGTACACAAAGCGATAATGCGGTTTGCCTGCCCAGCTGATCGTAGTCTGCTTGTGCGGAGCGTGCGCAGAAGCGCTCACACCTGCTGTATGTAAATGAGGCTCCTGTTGGATTCCTGCAGGGTGGAGCTTAGAAGCTTAGCTTGTCCCCAGCCGAAGCCACACCAAACAGTGAGAACCAGGCCCAATACTTTTGCCAAAATTCACAATTTTCCTTTACACAACCTGAAATCTCATTCCGGCATACAAAACTTAAAGGAAAAGTGCATAACATGTGTGAAAATAGCAAAAATGATGGTTTAACCCATTGTAACCTGATATATATCCTTAACAGGTGTAATTACAATGTACGTATATATTTCTTAGCAACAGAGTCATTTGTATGTGGAATAGGCTACCAAATCACATTGTATCAGCACCTAGTGTAAATTGCTCTAAGAATTACTATGATAATTATTATTTTGTATACTAGTGTTTACAGTTTATGTGCTAGGCAGGTGCCACAGGTATATGCAATACATACAAACTAGGATGTGTGCATTATGTATATTTTCTAAGCACATCTATTTTTCACACAATAAATGATTGATTGGTTGATCTTGTAATCTGGCGTCAGTGCGATAAGTGAAATGGGAACAGATGGAGCATCTGCATCGGGTTTGGTTTGTCTCTGGATTGGATTATCATTTCCTTAAATGGGATGAATTCTTTGGCTGTATTTGCAAGCAGATTGGACCAGTAAGATAGAATATCGTCCACAGAATCAAATGTATCATGGGCAGTACCCCAAGGAGCGTGAGAGAGGGCCGCATTCAGATCAAGAAAATTAGCCTTTTTAAAGTTCCATACGTGTCTTTTGAAAGATTTGTCTTTAAGAGCAGAAAGGGAATCTTCACTGTGTAAAGATCCGACTGAAAATAAAGCTTACTTGAACGTGGAAAAGGAACAGAAGACTACCGAGTGATTGGAATTTGATACGGGAGCCAAAGTGCCACTATTTAATAAAAGTCCCGGTGCGTCAGTGATCGTGAGATCAAGTAAACTACAGTGGTACCTGCTATTTAAGACCACCCCTACAGCCAACAAAATGTGGTCTCATACTGCAGGTGGTCTTAAATTGAAGGTATATTTAACATGTAAATACAACAGAGGGTCTTGAAAGAGTGGTCTTAAAAAGACATGCGGTCTTAAATTGGAGGTGGTCTTTAGAGCAGGTACCACTGTATAAGAATATTCACTTATTCGCGTTAGTTCGTCTGAAAATGGTTATGTTGTGATATCAGATTAACAAGAGAGAGGCCGAGTTAACTTTCAGCGTGGGGGAGTCCCAGGAAGAACATCTGTCGTTGAACTCACCCCCCACTCCCCCTGACGATCAAAGCATATGCAGGGGAAAGCAGCAGAATGGTTGCTCTCATATATTCTGCTCGATACGAACCCATCCATAGTGACAACCATTCTTCTGGTTGCCCCTGTGTGCTGTAAGGGGAGTAAACGATCGAGCGCAACTCGACGTAACAAAGACCTGGTATTATGATGTATGATCTCTTCTGTAGAAGAGAAATTAAGTGCTCATAACATACGTGAGTATATTGATGTACGGTGTCGTTTTGACTGGGCGGACTCCTTGGTATTTTACTCGTGTTCATTCTCTTTCACGGTGTTGCATCACCACTCGTGGTTATGTACCATTCATCTATTGGCTGTGATTTACTGTACTGGCCTCCAATGTACGCTATGTACTTTATACTTGGTCCTTTTGGATATTTTGTACAAGTATATAACACACACACACACACACACGTTTATTTATTTATTTATTTATTTATTTAAGATAGACAGACAAGCAAACAGACATACAGACATGGTATGAGATTGAGGTCATGCGCAAATTCTAATACATGTACTTCAACTATAGGAATGCTTATAAATAGTACGAAAGGTGCAATAAGTGTGGTCTGAATGAATTTCGATTATTTTTTTGTCTCCTTAACTTCTTTTAGATTTTATAAATGTCCGTATATCCGTTAACAATTAAAAGGATGTATCTCCCTCTCCCTACGAAAAGGTAGTCAGACCTGTGTATCACGTGATGACTCTATTTTGTGATATCGTAGCCTACATTGTAGTTTTATTGCAGCACTAATTACTGCACGTCTATTGAAATTCGGTGGAGTATTGACGGATGTCAGGGCCTGAAGGGTATCGCCTGGGAGACAAATATCCATGATAAGTAAAAAAAATATTTTTCTCAGAAAAAAATATAGCTGCAGGGGGATTCGAACCCCCGACCTACGGCTTATGGGGCAATCACAGTTCGAAGTAGCGGGCTGTTGGAGCGCATGGTCGACATGCGATTGCTACGCCCGCACTAGTGTGTCGTCGCTCTACCAACTGAGCTATGCAGCAGTATGGAACATAGTGGTGCTGGTTGAAGTCTTGATATGCTGCCAAAATTGATGTGGCTTGTGCAGGTCCACGTGATTGTTCAATCATGTGTAACTGGGGAAATGAATGGATTGAGTTATCTCACGAAAGGAATTCATATAGGCATGGTGCCTGTTTTCCAATCGTTTTTTTTTTTAAATAAAAATATGTTTAAACCAATGATCTACTTAATTAATGTGGAAGTGAGTAAATAAACAAACAAACAATTTAGTCATTGGTCATCGAAGGTTGGCTGTGGGACGTAAGCTTCTCACCAATGATAGTTCACGTTCGAGATCACCCATTCGCTTCTGCAAAATCTTAGTTCTTGCTTTCGTCACTAGATGACACTACCATCTTATTTTGAGCTCTTGCATTACGATGTGTGCGTCTCGTGATATTTTTCTGTGTTGGTTGAGCAATAATCCAATGTATTAAATGCTTATTGGTACTTGATTTAAACGTATTTTATTCCATGACAAATCGATGGTTCCACAGAGCGGCTAAGTTGTTTACAAAGCAGCCTGCCATGGAAGGAAATCGGGGAGGAGGGCTTGGCCCCACATTAACCCCTCTTGCTGAGAACAGATAAGGACACAGGACAGTCAAGACACCACACAGCCCGGTGCTTTCCTCCACTACGTGATCCCGTCTTGATTGGAGCAGAGTGTTGACTTGCACCGAGCCAACAAATTTAAGGAAGACGCTACAGTTCGACAAGACAGACAGAAAGGCTGGTTGCAAGTGACTAAACCGCTGATCATCCATGTCATGGGACTCCGACCACACAGCGATGGGCGGGGTCCCGTGGCAACGGTTGTAACTAAAATCACACAAAACCTATAGTCACTGTGGCACTTTACCTATAAACACAATTGATGGCACGGCAGCTTGCTGGAAACGTTTAGTTTTTGCTATATATTCTTGAACTGAGAGAACATAATTTTGTTGTCCTCAAAGCAGCAATTTGGTGCTTCAAATAAAATTGTTTCTGGAGTAATCGGAGCAAAATCTGAATGGATGCATGTAAGCTATATCTCTTTGGATTGTATAAAATGGACAAATGAAAAAATAATGCCAAGTATCTTCTACACCTTGCCCACAGCGACAATTTGGGGATTCACATAAACCAATAGCATTTCAGTGAGCATTTAATCGACTGCGGCCCACCCTGAGCCTTGCTTGAATGACAACCGGATATCTCCAACATACTATAATGTCGTCTCTTTAACTGAGTGAGGGACTTTCGAATCTATGTGCTTCTTGAATTCATTTAAAGAGTGAGAGTTTCGAATGTTAAGCGGTAGCTGGTTCCAGAGTCTCGTGGTGCAGGGGAAAATGTATTGTTAAATAGATCTGTTCTAGCCCTAAAATGAAGAAGGTTTTCAGCTTGTCTTGTATTGTCTGATCTGGTTTTGATTGGAGTAAATAATCTCACGTAAATATTCATGGGCTAAATTATGAGTAATTTTATACATTTGGATTAGCTTGTTAATTTCTCTGCGTTTTGTCAATGTTTGAAAACCTGTTTCTTCGTATAATTTATCATCAGGGGTAGTTAGCATAGCACCGGAGATGACATGTGCGGCAACCAGTTGAATGCTTTCTAATCTTTGTGAGTGGCTAGTGTGCAGCCATCCCAAACCACGCTACCGTACTCCATTAGTAGTCGAATGAATGCTTTGTATTTTGCTACTTTACTGAACAACTAACATGCTTGTGTATACTGGTTCGCGTTCAATATTTTACCTCTTGCTAGAGAGGGCGCTCTCGGTAGAATCGCAATGAGACAGCACACAAGCCTTAAATCGCGCATTAACGATTATCTTATGATCAAGAAACTCTTTGAAGATTGCTGTGATCCTATTGGTTACGATGGTGCATGTGGTAAAGCAATTATGGACTTTTGCTGAGGTCACTGGTTAGTTTTGTGGTCCTGAAAGAATACTGACCGAGTGAACGAAGCAAAAGTCCACAACTGTTTTATTTTATGAGCAGGTAACTCTTTCAAGATTACTGTTTACATTGTCAAGTAAAATAGTACAAAGGTCCAGTTTCAAGATTTTTTTATTTTCAACAAACAAAAAAGAATAAATAACTGACTGCCAATAAGTGACTTCGGCCTCGGTCAGTTTTCTGCTTTCAGGTCCATAAAGCTAACTAGTGACTTCAGCTCAAGTCCATAATAGTATAATATTTAACAGAAGATACAGTTTATGGATTTAGGCCAGTAAAAAAATCATGTAATGAACTCTGACCGTCGTACAAGATCAAGTCAGTTTGTAGAAGTTAAAGATAAGAAAAACATACAAATGAACAGATAAATACAGATGAAAACATCTGTACAAGTCCAGTTTCTTGTCATGGTACCATTTTTCAGCTTTTTGGAGAATATGTATTGTTATAAACATATTTATTTCAACAGGATTGCCTGATAGTTACAGTAAACTAATCTGGAGGCTCTCCAGTACATATGAATACACGCAGTAGTATATACAATACACACTGGACAAAACAGACGGCTAATTTCACAGCTTGTGCAGGAGTTATACAACTGATGCCAAATAAAGAAAACTTACAAGTAGATCGTATACCAAATTAGACGATGTAACGTCAAGACTTTGCCATATGAATGTTTGAACTGCCTCTAAGATGTACTCATTGCCAGTGTCCGACAAATCATTGGTTATTTTCAAGAGTTCTATTTAATAAAATATCACTTTAACACTGAATTATTAGCGTTGGGTTTATACTTGGAGTGAGTAAGTGGCACACATTGTTCAGCAGACAGACCATCTGCACCATGAGCTTACAGCAGAACAAAAGATAGTATTTTGTATCTTCAGAAAGATGAGGGCATGCACACTTTGAGGCTAGAAGGATATTGACATGGTGTAGATGAGCGTTTAAAACGACGAAGTTAAGACGTAGCTGCGTATAGCATATCATGCATATGTTTAAGAAACAACAAGTGCCTTCAGCTGTGCCCAGGTGACAAATTAAACTGACGTCAAAGGAGGTAAGGTCTAGAAAGGTAAAGAACATCCATTTTAAACATGTTTTAACAGATGTCCAAGTTACCTAAGGCCTAACAAAAATATTGTGTGGTTCCAATAAGACGACTGACCCCCACTGAAAAGGCCCGAGTCACGACCCTTAATAATTTTTATGAAACACATAGTAATAATAATAATAATAACAATAATAATAATAATAATAATAATAATAATAATAATAATAATAATAATAATAATAATAATTCAAGCTGCCCTTCCCTAATGAAAACTGATCGACCTTTCTGAAAGATTTTATCGAGAAAGCTGCCGATGTGTGCCGCTATTTTGCATTAAAATCAACTGAAACACAGCATTTTTTTCAACTTGTCTAGAACTGGAGTAGATGGTTAGATTTAGCTTGGGCCGTAAAAAGAGCATAGCTGCATATAGCCATGGTTGTTCGGTGAAAAAGCATAATCATAGCCCCGGTTGAAAGATTTTACCAAGAAAGTGGCCATCACGTGCCGTTATTTTGCAGTAAAGTCAACTCAAACACAGCATTTTGTTTTAACTTGTCTGGAGGGTCAACTTGGGCAGGGGAAACAGCATAGCTGCATAGCCACGGTGGTTCAGTGAAACAGCATAGCTCTGTTCTGTGATCGTTATCGTAATGGGACTTTTCCAGTGTGAGCATCACCTAAAAATGTAAATACAACGCATTGAAATTACCATTTTGTTGTCGGACGTGGGCCCGAGAATAGGGATATTGTATCAGACACTGAAGTCGCCCCAGGGCTATGAATTAAGTAGCCCCATTAGGCACTGCAGTCAAGAGCCCCACCGAGTCAAAGATGGAGCTTAGCAGAGAAGGTTGTCCCGATAGTGGATACAAAGAGTTAGGGTGAATGATCAGGCTTGTTTCATTTAGATGAAAAGATTACAGAAATTGATTTAATTGCATTAAATGTCATCTACTGGAGCTTGACCCAAAGATGGATTTGTACAAGGTTAGAATGAAGGCTTTCAGCTTTGGCAATTGGCTGATGTACGATTCAAAACTAGTATCATCCGCGAGTAATCGGATGTTAAAGGTGATATTATCAGTGATGTCGTTTCGGTAAACGAGGAAAAGTAGGGGCAAGGATGGAACCTTGGTACACTCCAGCCTCTATGGGGAGCCAACAGGAGGTCTGTCCTCCAAGAGTAACGCGTTGAAGTCGGTTTGAGGGGTAACTTTCTATCAATCGTAACACAGGATCTTCAAAGCTCAACTCTTTCAGTTCAAAAAGCAGACCATCGTGCCAAACTCTATCAAAGGCCTTGGACATCATGATATGTCCAGGAAAATCATACGAGCCCCATGGCCCAACTCAATCCACTGTAAATAGTATGAAATATGTTAACAAGTTGATTTATAGTGGAATCATTTTTCTTGAAGTTTTTGGCAGATAGTAAATTTTTTTAGGTTAGATACTCATAGAAGATGTTACAGACTCGATGCTCAAGTACTTTAGAGACATTACAGAGGAGTGAAATTGGCCTATAGTTTTCCTTGGACTGTTCGTCACCTTTTTTGAGAACGGGACACACGGACCTCTTCCAAGGTTCTGGGAAATATGAGTTGGATAAACAGCAATTAAATAGATCAGTAAGAGACCGTGAGATTGTAGGGGCACAATATTTAAGAAAGGTGTTACCTATGCCGTCATACAGTCATATTATTATGTCCCTTGTGATGTCCTGTTCAATAAAACCAACTCAACTCAAATCGAATGACTAGAAGTGGAGTAACAACTGAAAATTTGTTTCAGTCGAGATAACGACTAACATATATCAGGTCAGTGTCATTCAGTGGGGGTTTTTTTTGTTTTTTTTGTTTTTTTTTTGTTTTTGTTTTTTTTGTTTTTGTTTTTGTTTTTGATTTGTTTTTTGTTTTTTGTACTTTTCTTTTGGGGTGGTGGTGGTGGTGGTAGTGATGGTGGTGTGGATACACACAAAAGCATCTTCAACTGCGGGTCAGATGAGAATAGTGTATACGTGGGGTGACCTTGACCTAGATTTAAATAGGACTGACGCGATATAAAAATCCAGACAACCCAAAATTCTATTTCTGTGTGATGAATTAGAACCACGTTTCGATTTTACAAAAATAAAATCAGACATTTTTTCTCCACTTGTTCAAAGGTGGCAAGTGTTGCAAGTTTGTCGATTTTTTAATGGATTTTGGTGTGGTTTTGTATTTTTCGACATCTCCATAACCAGTGACTCGATTCTCTTTAAACTTAACGGAAATGCAGCTTGAACCGGCCTGCATCAAATTTGTTTACCAGGTGTCATTGTTGTCATTTCTTCAGTTTTAACAAGTTTGGCCAAAATTACAGAATGAGCGGTGAGTGTACTAAAACTTTCAATCAACCCACAACAAAATTACAAGGGAATACTTCTGATAGCCCCTAGATGTTAATTTGGTTAAAAGGAGGCGCCTCAATTTTCTCCCATCTTTTAAATGACTTCTCCTCTTTTGTAATTTTGGATTTCTCCAAAAACTCATGCACTGGATTCTCGTAAACCTTGATGGCAATGTAACTTGACTTGTTCTCCATACATATTCGTGCACCACGTGGCACTACAACTCTTTCTTTCTTTCTTTCTTTCTTTCTTTCTTTCTTTCTTTCTTTCTTTCTTTCTTTCTTTCTTTCTTTCTTTCTTTCTTTCTTTCTTTCTTTCTTTCTTTCTCTCTCTCTCTCTCTCTCTCTCTCTCTCTCTCTCTCTCTCTCTCTCTCTCTCTCTCTCTCTCTCTCTCTCTCTCTCACACCGATGTGAATGTATTTATGTAGTGTTCTCCAATGGTTGTGGGATCACACTTGAACAGAGACCTTGGATGTAACTTTGATTTATATTCTGGCATTTTTGAAGCGACAGGGTAATTAATAAGCTACATGTTATAGCATAGCAGTAAAGCAGTGCCATTATCAATGTCTGTATCTGTTATACTGAAAAGGAAACATAGGCCCTACTTAGATTGTGTGAAAAATTTCAAGTACATGTGTAGAAAAGCAGTATCAAAACTCCGTTTGAGTAACTGCCTGTTGGGAAAAGAAATGGGCATATATCGGAAAGAACCAGTTGAGGAACGAATTGAATTACGTGCAAGAAGAAAAAACGTTTCCTTCTTGACTGCCAATTGTATAAAGAGGAGAGGACGAACCTGATGAAAGCACTCTTCCTTCACAGTAATGCTCTTGCTTCAGAACTTTTTTTCTTCCATGGTCACCAGGTGGCGGTCGCGGTCGCTAAATGCACTTATCCGGTGTTCCTCAAGAAAAACCTGCTCACTTGTTGTACGGGTACAGTTTTAATGTTAGAACTTTGTATACCTCGTGTACTTTTTACGCTCTCTGTGTTGCTTCTATGTATGTATGTATGTATGTATGTATGTATGTATGTATGTATGTATGTATGTATGTGTGTGTATGTATGTTTGTATGTATATATATATAAACTTTATTAACTGCATCAAATTACAAATATGATATTATGTGAATACAACATATATAAATAGAAAACACAAGTTACAAGAACACCAAAAAAAACAAACAAACCCAAAACTCATATCACACAATATACCCACAAATCACATTACACACAAGACAGAAGAGAGAAAATAATACAAATACCGTTGCAACACAACAAAACAATAAATTACCATAGATATATTCGAGAGCCATATCAGTGTACATACTTGTGGATGTTTACACAGGGTACATAGTCTAAAGAATAGAGGGGAAAAGAGAGGGGGAATATACATATTCACAATGTTCCCCTCTTATTCAGTGTCTCGGAGAAATATTTGTTAACTATTGTAATTTTTTCCTCATCGTCTAGCCTAATAATGAATATAAATTTGTCGTAGTCATCTAAATTATCAAATATTGGGAAAATATCGGTTAGTGCACCATATATATTTCTTCTTTCCTTTTCATATTTTCTACAAGCGCTTATAAAGTGATATTCGTCTTCTAGTATATTACAAGTATCGCATAATCGTTCCTCTAAAGGCATTTTGTGTGTATGTATGTATGTATGTATGTATGTATGTATGTATGCATGCATGCATGCATGCATGCATGCATGCATGCATGCATGTATGTATGTATGTATGTATGTATGTATGTATGTATGTATGTGTGGGTTTGTGCGTGCGTGCGTGTGTGTGTATGCGTGTAATTACATGAAACCTTATTGGGTACAGATTGCAATAAAGAGTAATATATAAAGATAAATGTGATTTCTCAACAAACTGTTTAGCTGACCAACTGACAGCTTGGCGGGGATGTATATAGTTGGATCAGCTGAGCACAATCTATTGTCATGTCCTTCCTGTTTTGGTATACATACTCTTTCCACTTTCTTCTGACTTTTGTGTATGATCTTCAAGGATTAAAGTCATCTGACCCACTAAGTTCATGACAGGCACACGCAAAAATACGTTTTACTATGCTCAATTTCTTCTGCATGGATGTGCACTATTATTCATTCATTCATTTTTATGAGAATCTCACACAATTTTTGTTTGTTGCATATCGCCCGTGGAGTCAAGGTGAGGGTCATTTTGCCACCTTCATTCACTGATTTCACATCTCAACACATAGATTTGTTCATTAATTCATTTCTTTTTCATTGAGAATTTTGTGTATATTATTGCACTTTTTTCTTAATTATATAAAATCTCATCGTACAACTTTTACACCAGACCTCTATATTGACACCTTAATTTCGTACCCGTCACTTCAACAAAGTATAGTAGCACGTCTTGCTTTTGTGCATCTCAGCATGGCCAGCCTGCTGAATAAGAGGCTTTCCACGGACCAATGTCACACTACTGCTATTTGAGCCTGGACTGTGATACTATAAATATTGCAATCCCCCCCCCCCCCCCCGACCTTTCTGAGGATCATCATCGTGCACAATATATCAAAGTTCTAGCTCAATGGCACTTCTCTGGGGCAATCATCAAGAAATAAATTTCACTGAATTTGCTCTGACTCTAGGAATTGGGTTATGGTCACCCATATGAGTAAATTCAGAGAAAATTGTCACTTTATTTCTTCCAGTGTAGCCATAAAACAAATAGAAGAACAGTTTTGAAGATCTTCGTGTGTGCGTATATGCATGAGTGTAAATTCTGTTTGTGTATGTAGTCCATGCAGCATGGCAAACAGCCTTTGTGGATTGGATATTTACCGATGGTATAAGCTCATGAGGACCTGAAAAGTCATCCATACCTTCACAACACGTTTTTTCCCCAACCTCATTATTAGGTAACAGGTTAAGCACCAGTTAAAGTATTTGAATAACTTTACTTCAAAATAGCTCTGCATACTATGTTATGTAAGTGCGCGGAGAATATAGTTCTACTCATTTGCATATTTTGTGTGTTTTGTGCTCAAGCTGATTATATTTGCATGCCATGCACTGCTTGTTTCAATATATTGTCACAAATTCATATCTTTTGATGGTATAGTAGCCCTTGAACAGAAGTGAGCTGATCTGGCAAGAAAAAATCTCTTTTATGGAAACCAAATTGACATAAGTTACCCTGTGACCTTGAAAATTAGGTCAAAGAGACCCAGATACAGTCCTAACATACCCTTCTCCCAGATATATACCTTAACCAAGTTATCAAAAATCAGGCTGAAGTCTCCTGCCTTGGTGGCAGATCTGTCACTTTTTATTCCTCTTTACAAAGTCTCCCACTCGACCACTTTTTTTTTATAACATTTATTCCACTTTTGGCAAAATTATGAAAAAGTAACATTATTGAGTCTGTGTGCCAACACAAACATTGTGTTGTTGTTGGGTTTCTTCTCTTCTTCTTCTTCTTCTTCTTCTTCTTCTTCTTCTTCTTCTTCTTCTTCTTCTTCTTCTTCTTCTTCTTCTTCTTCTTCTTCTTCTTCTTCTTCTTCTTCTTCTTCTTCTTCTTCTTCTTCTTCTACTTCTTCTCCTCCTCTTCCTTCTTCTTTACAAGCAGTTTTGTCTGACAATTTTCTTGGACACTATTATATTTAGGAACTTCGAACTTAGCACAATTATAGATCTATACACAATCTTAACAACCCACAAAAATTAGTCTGGTAACGGAGGGCATCGGTTCATGGTGTGGCAAGCTTGCCAGGCAACACACTGGTCTGGTTTCATAGCTCGTGACATCTGGTGGCTGAAAGGTGCAGCTCAGGGTATGGAAAGGTTGCTGGGCAACAAGTTCTCTGCAAGTGGCGAGCAAGCTGAGACATGAAAAAAACAGTATTTCTCTTTCAGGTGTTGACTTGAGTATGAAACTTCATATGTATGAAAAACAAACCTGCAACTGAAGGAGCAAATGCATGTTAATGTCTCTATACCCCACAGCCTGCATGGTGGCATGCAATAGATAGTGAGAGGCCAGTCAGATATAGGCTGCCATTTGTCCTGCTGCATGGATGAAAAGTCACACTTACAAATGTCCCCAGGGCATAAATTGACTCCTTTCGCTTGACCATTGAAATAGCCAAATTTTGTTTTCACATTTTGACAACAATGGAAGATGTGCAAAATACATGCGACAGCTACACAGTACTTCACACCCTGTAGTTAGCTGGAAAAAGATTGAGAATCAAATGTTTGCTGTGTCTTCACCATCTACACATAAAACAACTTGGTACTGGGGGCCAAATAGAGAGCTGCAAGATGGTTCCCATGTCCCAAGGTATCTTGAAGCCCATCGCCACTTTCACCAGTGACTGCATGGTTGAATGGTTTTCATGGCAACTTGCTGATCATGCCAGGAATAACTCAATTATCTACTAGCAGTTATGCATGAGTCACACACAGACACAGACACACACATGCACCCATCTAGCCCCTGTAAGGAGGGATCATACAAGTCATAAGGGAGATTACATAAAGACAATTCTTGCTTTTACTTTATGTAAGGAAGCAGTTCAAATTGTTGGCTTTTACAGCTAAGTGGAATTTTGTGTCTGAGTAAACTTGTTTACGTGGGGTGTGGGGTGGGATAAAACTTCATGTGATGAAAAGTTTTTCAGTGTCCATGTATGCTCAACCTCAATCATAAATCTGTGTTCTAGAATGTTCCCAAATTTTAATTTATGCTAATAAGGGTCACTTGTAAAGTTTCAATGTTGAACGTATTCAAAACTGTTATAGGTAGAGGTGCCATTCCCGAATTCATTCTCACGTTTGTGCTGAATGTGCATCTGATAAACCACAAACAGAAGTCGCAGTTTTCTAATTTATACATGTTTTGGAGCCACACAGACAAATTTGCTTTGAAGCAAATTTTCTTTTCTAGTTTCATTTTCATTTTTGTCAGCTATTTGAGTTGCTACGTGATTATCTTCATTTACTGAGAATGCCTCTGATGGTGCCTAAATATGCTCAAAATGCAGGGAATAAAGGAGCGAATTTCAGAATCTTCCAAGGGGGAGCACGCCGCCTCCTCAGCTATGCTTCACGCCTTGGGCGCTCGATATCCCACTTTTCAGTTCCTGCAGGAGGGAGACCGCCAGGCTCAAACAAGGCCTAGGTTTGAATCCCTGCTGGGAAAGGCAAAAGATGTCACCAGGCGCGTGACCAGGATTTTCAGTAGAGGCGGGTCCGATCGCGGATAATCGGCAGGAGAGACTTGCAGTTTTGAGAAGACACTACATTCACATGTGAAGTGCAATAAACTGTACATTGTTAGAAAGCCTGCAAACTTTAGATACATTTGATAGCGTTGTGGTGTTATTTTAAACATCCATGTTGATCGAGGGACGAGGAAAGTGCAAACAAGAAGACTGTAATAGTCCTGCGCACGGCTGACGTTGGATGCACAGACTGAAGTAGTCTTGTGACCTTCAGAATTTGATTAATGTTACCTATATTTACGACCCTCATTACCAAATATCCAAGTTCTGGCTCATTCATTCTGAAGTTATTGTTACCAAGATAAAAGCCTATATGTCCGTTCAAAATTCACAACACTAAAAAAAGCCCACCCTTTTATTTTATCTGTTCAACTCTTTCAGTGCCAAGTTTTGGACTGGGTCAGCAGCTTTCCTCGCTTAAATTTCTACATGTACCCCTACTGATAATTTACAATTTCGCAAATTCGTTAAAATTAAGAAAATACTAGCAGCTGTATGTTTTGAACTTTGTGGAGATCGAGTAGCAGTAGATTTCTACCAACTTTGAAGAGAATAGAGCATTCAGTGTGGAAGAAGTCGAAAAAGTGAAAACACAGAAAAAAAATTATTCACGTAAATAATCACACTCTACCTGTTTAACAAATTAAGCTCAAGGGTTCATCAGAAGTGTCCATATAAGCTTGGAAGCAATTGGCCTAGCAGTTTTGGAGAATATTTTCTTCTATTTTATTTTAAAAAATGAATACAATACAATAAAAATAAAAAAATCATAAAAAAAACAAACAAAATACGGGAAGCAGCCCTGTGCTAAGGCGACCTTCGATGTACAGGCCTAAGGTACTTCCCCACCATGTTTGAAGTGAATCTGGCTGACAGTGTTTGAGATTTCCATAATACTAATTACCTTTGCAATCCCTATTATTTTATATTGGAGAAGTCCAAAATACCGAAACACACAAAATCATCAAAAAACAAAAAAGATTGTAGCGTCGTCCGTTAAAGAAATTATTCTCTCAAGGCGCCCAAAATGTCTATGTGCAATTTTTCGGCAATTGGCCAAGCCGTTTCAGAGAAAACGATTTTTTCAAATTGGTCAAAAATGGACCAAAAAATAATAAGAAAATAAAAAAAATCACCGAGGCTGTGACTTTTTGAGCAAACACAGTAGATAGCACCCGACGTATATCCCACCAAGTGAGCCGCACTGATGGCTTTGAAGACGCAATCGAAAATGTGAAACACCTTTGGAATCCCCATTGACTCACACTGTGATCAACAGGAATGAATGGGTTAACCGGTAATTACCTAAATTGAAAAAAGCATATACTGTTAATAATATTGTAAAACTCGGAAATCCAACTTGGATTAAGCTATAAAAAAACCCGAAATCTCCTTAAGTATTAACAAATTAAATTCTAATTGCTTAATTAAAAAACTTAAAAATTTACCTGTTTTTTGCAGAAAAAAATAGCGTTAACACCAAAGATGAAAAACGTTATTTTCCAATGGTAAATGAAACAGTGCACTTCTACCAGAAAAAACATGTTTTGAATTTTGGATAAGGTTTTAGTTCAAAATTTACATGATGTTTAAATGAAAGCTAAAATTTTAAAATGTTTAAAGAATAAACATCAAGAAAATCACAAATTATCCCTGTTTCAAAAATTTAAATGCAGTTTTAGGGAGCGTTATGCGTTCTTTCATTTGACACTAGAAACTAAATCTGATTTCATTAATGGTACTTTACATTAATGCACAATTTAAGAATTTTAATTAAAATTGAATTACATCAATAGCGATACTAAAATTTTATATTCAGTACCAAAATCAAACTTGCTGTAATGTTTTCTTTCAGAGAATAAATGTATGTCGGTCAAAGTGTCAGGGTTAAATGGGGAAATACATTATCAAGACCTTTTGACTGCTCTAATGGCGTCAAACAAGGTGGAGTCCTTTCTCCCTTACTGTTTGGAGTATACATAGACGAATTGCTACTTACGTTGAAAGAATCAGGCTTTGGATGCCATATCGGAAATATTTTTGTCGGTGCCGCAGCATATGCAGATGACATAGCTCTTTTAGCCCCAACTATCACTTCCATGTCAAAATTATTATCTGTTTGTACATCCTACTCCAAGGAATATAAAGTACAATTCAATCCTGATAAATCAAAATATCTATCATTTGGATGTAACGG